>JAOQGH010000023.1:5109157-5197290 GCA_025769975.1 Gallinago jamesoni | reverse complement strand
TTGTTTTTTTTTTTTTCATTGGTTGGACTAGATGATCTTAAAAGGTCCCTTCCAACCTAGGTGATTCTGTGATTCTGAACTAATGAAACTACTTCTGTACTTGCAAGTAAAGTAGGGTTCTTTTTTTAAGGATATTCATTAACATAGAGCATATTTTAATGATGGATTTTACATTTTTTTGCTCCAGGATGAAGATCCTCATTGGAAGCCTTAATTTCTACTTCATTTCTTTTTTACTCAGTAGAGTAAACGCATTCGTAATTCTGAGAACACCCACAGCCTATCCTTTCCTGTTTTATAACTACTCCTATTTAAACCTCTCTTCTGTATCAGAAGCACAAGCTCCAAAATCAGCAAGAGCCCTCAATTTCTCACATAATGCAATTGAAAAAATAACCAAGAGAGACTTGGAAGGTTTTGAGGCACTGGAAGTTTTAGACCTTTCCTACAATCAGATTAAGGACATTGAACCAGGTGTGTTTGAGAGCCTGCTCAGCCTTGTTTCCGTGAATTTATCATTTAATGACAAGAAACTGCTTCTATCAGGTCTTCCACCCCACCTGAAGCTCTCGCCCGCTAGCAAAGCCTCAGGGTCTTTGGAGCTTTATAAGTATAATGACAAATCCTCAGGGGCTGCTCTGGAGCCTTCTGCATCTGCCAAGGAGCTGCCACGTTCAGGAGGTCCCTCTGTCCTGCAAAATGTTAAACGGAGGCTCAGACGAAATACAGAGAATCTTCTTCGAAGAGCAGAGAAAAACGTAACGGTCTCTCCAACAGCCGCATCCAGGCCTAATTCCTGCGCAGCACCAATAAATGGGATACTCGATCTGTCAAACAGCAAACTCTCCGAGGAAGAGCTGGCATTAAAACTGGATCAGAATCTCTGCCAAGCTCAGCTGGACAGTGTTTTGGAACTTGACATCAGTCACAGCGACCTGGAAATGGATCTTCTGTCACTGTTCATCCTGGTTTTGCCGATGAAAAATGTGCAGTCCGTTGATGCCAGTTATAATAAACTAACAGTTCTAGATGTTCAGGAGCTCTGTGAATTCCCATTCAGCAAGCTTTTGTTTCTAAACATCAGCAACAATCCCATAAACAGCTTGGATATGCTGTGTCTCCCTCCAACCATTAAGGTAATTGACTTGTCCTTCACCAACATAAGTCAAATACCCCAAAAGTTTGCTAAAGAAATGATCAACTTAGAAAACATGTATGTTCAAGGAAATCACTTCATATATACTGTACCTCCAGAAGTAACTAATGCAGTTCCAAGATTTTGCCCTGGAACTGTCCATATTAATGCTATTTCATTTGTCAGAAACCAGGCTGGTACACCCATTGAAAGCCTTCCAAAGAAAGTAAAACACCTGAAAATGTCCAATTGCTCCATTGTAGAACTGCCAGAGTGGTTTGCGGACACAATGGAAGAATTATTATTTTTGGATCTCAGCAGCAACCGGATTTCTGTGCTTCCTGACTTACCCATCGCCCTGCAGCACCTTGATGTAAGCAACAATGATATTAAAATAATACCCTCTAGTTTTAAATCTGTCTCCAACTTAACAACACTTAATATTCAAAATAATCAGATTACGGATTTGCATCCTGAGTATTTCCCATTGACTTTAACAAAATGTGATATTAGTAAAAACAAGCTGAACGTGTTGTCATTAACTGATGCCCTGGAGAAACTTGACTATCTTAATGTTTCTGGAAACCTGATCACCAGACTGGAACCTGGCAGCCACCTTTCTGCCCTCGCTAATCTGGACAGTAGTCACAACCTAATTACAGAACTCCTTGATCACTTTGGGAAATCTTTGCCAATGCTGAAATATTTTAATTTATCGGGGAACAAGATCTCTTTTTTACAGCACGGTGCTCTCCCGCCTTCTCTGATTGAGTTAGACATCAGTGACAATGCCATTACTACAATTGTGGAGGACACATTTGGCCAGTTAACAAGCTTGAGTGTTTTGACTGTACAAGGTAAACATTTCTTTTGCAACTGTGACCTGTACTGGTTCGTGAACGTCTATATCCACCGCCCCCATTTGCAGATAAATGGCAGAGGAAATCTGAGGTGCAGCTTTCCACCAGACAGAAGGGGCTGGTTGGTGGAGAGCAGTAACCTCACGCTGCTGCACTGCTCCCTGGGCATCCAGATGGCTATTACAGCTTGCCTTGCCATCCTGGTTGTTTTGGTGTTAACAGGCTTATGCTGGTGGTTTGATGGGCTGTGGTACGTGAGAATGGGTTGGTACTGGTGTATGGCGAAGAGGAAGCAGTATGAGAAGACGCCAGAAAACAAGCCCTTTGATGCCTTCGTGTCATACAGTGAAGAAGATGCAAACTGGACGAAAGAGAATCTGCTGGAGAAATTGGAAACTGATGGATTCAAGATATGTTACCATGAGAGGGATTTCAAACCGGGGCATCCCATACTCGGTAACATTTTTTACTGCATAGAGAACAGCCATAAAGTCCTTTTTGTTCTCTCTACCAATTTTGTAAACAGCTGCTGGTGTCAGTATGAACTATATTTTGCTGAACACCGGGTCCTGAATGAAAATCAGGATTCCCTCATCATGATTGTGCTGGAAGATCTCCCGCCCAACAGCGTGCCACAGAAGTTCAGCAAACTCAGGAAACTGCTGAAAAGAAAAACCTACTTAAAGTGGAGCCCTGAGGAACACAAACAGAAAATGTTCTGGTATCAGCTAGGAGCTGCCTTAAAAACAACCAACGAACCACTCGTGAGAGCTCAGGATGCGTACGAGATGGAATGAGATACAAGAATGTGTAAAGATTGTGCCTGGAAAGTCTGCGGTCAAATAAAAGCATTTCTGCAAAGGCTGCTGTGTTTGCAATGGGGTTTGTCTTAGATCAGTCCCAGGAGAGGTTACTAAGGGTTTGTAGCATTTGGGTTATTCTGCCTGATAAAAGAGTCCGTCCTCCAAAGGGCTGAGACCTGAGCACTGACAAACAGCCTTTTTTCAGCTATTTCCAGTATTTCTTAAAGTGCTGCGGATGTCACCTGAAAGGAAGGACAGCTTGAGTCACACTGCATGCCCTAACTGTCTTTTTGAGATGATTTTGAGATTATTGCACTGAAAAACAATGTCATTCGAAGGTAAGGTTGTGGTTCAGATTTGCAGCTTAAGATGTGAACACGCGCTGTGTGCACGTGAGAAAAACCCAAACCCAGACAGCGCACGGGTGACAGCTTCTTTCTGTGGTTTAGTGAGAAAAGACTGAAGATTTACTTAACGTATCCATCTGAGAGACGCAGTTGCAAATCCATCCTGCTACAACATTTGGCCTAAGTAACTGGTGGAAGAGGTCAGACTTTTATAATTACAGATTAACATATACAACTAGGCAATCAAAAAAAGAGCCAGCTGAGCATGTCGGTCTCTGCTGTTAAATAATCTGTGTGAGCTTTATTTAACGGCTGTTATTATAAATCTCTGAAGATTAAGCAAGAAATGTCTATATATTATTATTTAGAGTTTGAAAAGTTTCACTTGACACAATCAGCCTGACCCGTTTTGAATGAATTCGGTGCGACCTCTGCATAGCCCCTGTCATCACTTAGTGCCACTTCATAATTTTATTTATTGATTTGAAAAAAAAAAAAATTCAGCTGATGTAGGTTTTGCATTCAAGGAAAATCATCAGACTGTGACAGAAAATAAATACCAGGTGAGAAGAAATCATTTAGAATCATTTACAGAAATCTCTCTGCTCTCTAGTCTAAAATGTTCTGAGGTGGTACCCAACTGTTGAACACTCTTTAGCAACTTTTTGAGGTTCTATGGATATTGTTTAAAGTTATTTGGCATTATGAGCTTTCAGTTTTTATATGTAAAGGACAAAAAAAAAATACAGTACTGCACACCAACAGCTAAAAGTCAACTCTATCACCATAAAGCAAGTCTATTACTTCAAAAACCTTGTGAATTATAAAAATCTTTCAAATATTTTTGTTCCTGTAAACAATGAGAAGTCACTTGTTAGTGAGACCAGTCCCACACATCAGGTGATTTTCTAATAAGCTTCTCTATGCTTTCTTTGAGGCCACTTCTTATTTCATGAGATAGCGTGGTCAGACTAGTAGTACACCTAACACGACAAATGTAGATTTTCAATAATAATAAGAAACAGTCCTCAGGTCAAACACTGTTACAGCAGCCAACACCAGCAATTTCAAAGTAAGCTAAAAAGCACACTCAAACCACACACTGGATAACCTGGTTCCACCATGATGGGTTCATCCTAACCCCAGAAATCAAAGACTGCTTTAATTCCCGGAGTATAAAATTTTATATATATTTATTTCATATTTCATATTACCCATGTGAAGTACACACTAAACCTCCCTATTTTTTTCTAAGCAGCTCTGCAGCAATGAGGTCCACAGAGTATGTACAGGCAGTAAGAAAAAGTACAGCATGTTATATGCATCTTGGATTTTCCACATTTCATATTCGTGAGATGCTCTCTTGTTCTTCTGTTAGGGACTGCACTGACCACAGATCTACTTTTCCTAAACCATTCAGTATCCACATAATTTCATTGCTTACTCTCTTACCCATCTCTTCACACACTTTTCCCACCTCCTTTGTCCAGCACTTTGTAACTTCTGCTCTCCATTAGGTTGCTGCTTTTTTAACCTCGCAGTCACGCTTTATGTGCTCAGCAGAAGAGGGTTCTGATACAAGCAGGCTAAACAAAAAAAAGTTATACTGCAGAAGAATCTAAAACAAGTACATTTTTTGTCATAACTGTTTACTTCAGTTTATGATTCACTTCAAAGAAATTGCACCTATGTATTTTCAAAATCTAATTTCTATTTGCTACATCCATAAACCTTTCCAAAACCACAGTTACTTAACACAACTGACAATTTAAATTAGATTTTGTTCTTACTGCAGATTAAAAAGCGTTGCACTTTCCTGTCTGACACTATAAACATAATAATACATTGGTTGTATTAAGAATAGAACTGGCACGAGGAGTTAACAGAAGTATTACAAAGTGCTTTGAAGGGACTTCAGTTCTTTTGTCTCAACAACACACCACCTAAAGGCAACCAAACCTCCTCCTGTCCTGAAGTTGTACCCTTTCTGGCTTGCTCCCACATGAATACTCAATGCAAATTACTTCTGTGAATAAGGTGCGAAGGAGTTAATCTTCTGTCATGAGATGAAGTTCGTGTGATCCAAACCAAAAGCACAGCAGGGGTTGTACATACATGCAGCAAACCCAAAAAAAGCTTCAAAACCAGTCTTAATGCGTATCTTCACCCCCCCTTAAAGTACCTGCAGGCCCCACCTTGGGGCTCCACTTCTGGGCTCTGTCCTACACTTCTTCCCATCTGACACTCTAATTGCTACTAAGAGCATATAGTTTGAGACAAAATGACAGGATCCCACGTACATTTTTTCCCCTCCAAATTAGTACACTTTGTACTAAAGAGAAATGCAAAGACAGAAAAACCAAACAAAACAGATTGTTTCATTATCTTTTATAATTACTTTAGAAAGAACCACGTTATTCGTCATTTGTTTATAGAGAAAAATATCTGGGCAGAGAGAAAATACTCATGGAAATAATTTCAATTTAATATTTGTATTAGAAAGTTGTTCACATCCATTTTATTGCAAGAAGGCTGTCTTGAATTATTAAAAATTAATTAAAATTCAGGGTGTTAAACAAAGAACAGTGTTCATAATGTAATAGTCTTCCAGGAAAATAGTTTAATTAACAAATAGCCCAAGTCAACAACAACTCACACGTGGCAATGACGTGACTGTTTTTTGTTTCTAAAGCAACAAATCACCTTTCCATCACTGTAATTTTGCTAAAGACGTGGCATCTTCCCATAATGAGGCACCAAAAGCCTGTGGCATGATTATTTCGGAGATACCAAGGCTCTGCTGAATTCCATAGAAGTTGAAAGGTGATTGCTTGTTTTGGAAAGGTCTGACCACTTAAAGCGGTACTTGTCAGGAATTTAAATGCCTCCAAATCATTCCTTTTCATAAGGAATTCCCACAACATGTGACACAACACAAATGGTCACATTTATAAAAAAATATTTAACTTAACTTCTGTTCATTTGCTCACCGTGTAGACCAACAGATAAAGTACGCAGATTACTAATCTTTAAATCAAACTGATGTTAGACTTCTCAAGAAAACCTCAAAATTTCGGAGTCATCTTGTTATATGGTCATTCTGGTTTAAAAAATGTTAATAGTTGTCAGTTCTGTCAGGAATATCATAGCTGAATGCTCCCAGTTCCCACTTCTATACAAAGTTGTAGACGAAAAAGCAACCAGCAACACGACTCTTTGCATACCAGTTTATGAATTAGAAAATTCTGGAGGTGACTGCATTACTGATATTATTTCTATCAGATGTAAAATATTTCTCCAATTATCTAATTTTGGGATACTTACCGCCAACCCTTAAAATAAACGTACAGTGAAAATTAATATATATATTTCAGAGGCTTATTACAGTGCCACACCACTTCTCAAAAGTCCTTCCCTAGTGGCAATATAATGCTGTTTCTAAAATGCTTTGTCCTGCTTTAGGAAACCAAGACCGAAATCCTAAACTTCAGCTGAAGTTCATGGAAATGTTGCTGTTTACCTCAACGGAACCAGGATTCCACCCTACAAATAGAAAGGACTTTTGTGACCACTGACACTTGCTACAACAAAATACCACCAGTCCTTTCAACCTCCTGCAATTGGAAGAGTTTAAAATTCAGTATCGTATCACCAAGCATCCTCCCACCTTCTTGAAAATACAGCAAGTATGCAATTGAACAGCTAATACTTCTGGTGCAGCCTCATAGTGTTCTCTGACATAGTCTCCCTCATAACATAATTAATCATATAGTTAACATGCTTACTTTTTTTTTACTTGTCCAGCAGTAAAATTTAGTACCAAAACCACTCTCATGTAACAATTATAAATACAAATCTAAAACACCACCCTTCTTGACTTGCGGCAGAAGTTCAAGAAAGCTTCACAGAAGTAATACCCTAGTATTCACTTCAAATGCAAATAGCTGCATATTAACAGTAGTGGTGTTTTTCTTAACTGGCAGTAGTACAGCATCATTGAGTTCAGTATAATCATTAACAAAAGGAAAGAGGAAGGACCCACGGGCTCAGGCAGATCAGGACCCTTTGCTAAGGTTACACTGAGGGCACTGGTATCTGCTTAGTTGAAGCACTGTCATAGTCTCGCACCAAGTCGTTGGTGGTGTGGTAATGCATGGCAATATAGGATTTGGCAAATCCGAAAGCCGAGTTCACTGGCTGTAAGCTATTTGGGGTGCTAACTTCCTGGGAAGGGCTGCTGTTATAGATACTGTAATAGGGCTCGATTCGGGTGTTCATGGGGGTCGAGCTGCTCTGTGCGTAGTGCTGATGCCCGACAGAAGCCTTGGGACTCAGCATGCTTTCCTTGGAGTGACTAGGACCACAGGCTTGGTCCACAAACTTTTTCTGAGGTTTTGGAGACAACATGTATGCTGAATTGGTCTCGTGGTGGGATGACTTGTTCCTGTTAACTTCCAGGCTGCCTTTGCCCATGGCCCGAAGCCTTGTCTTCTGTTTGCAGCAGAAAAAGACAAGGGCTACATACTGCAGGCACCAGAGGACTCGCCTCCTAAGTCCAGCGCTGTTGCGGGAATATATAAAAGGATTTAATCCGGATTTGAAAAAAATGAGGGTAAATCCACACAGCTCAAACTGGTAGAGAACAAAGCCACCGCTGCTGGACAGCATGTCCTGCACCAAAGAGATGCCCAGGGGCAGGCAGCAAACCAAGACGGAGAGCACAATGACAACGCATGTCACCACCGCCCTCGAGTCCTTGGCTGCGGACAGGTTGACTGCTGGCACCAGCTGGAGCCGCCCGGCAGCAGCGGCCAGCGGCTGGCCAAGGTGCTTGGCGTAGCCGTGTGTCTGGCCGTGCTGTGGCTTGCTGTAGCTCTGGTTCCTGTACAAGGCGGGCACGGCGCTGGGCACGCTGCTCTGCACGCCAGCCCCAGCAGCTGCGGGCCCCACAAAGGGCTGTGGTCTGGAGGCGTCCGCAGCCACCACAGGTGGGCACTTCCTCACCTGGGCATTCCTCCGCAGGGCCTGGGCGATCATGACGTAGGAGATGGACACCACGGCCACGCAGCAGATGAAGTCGGTGACATAGAGGTAGAGGATGATGTTCCCCCTGCCCCTGGCGAAGCTGGACATGGGCAGGCAGAGGCGGGAGCCGCGGGTTTTCAGGGTGGCCAGGGTGGCCAGGGTAAAGCTGGTGGCCCACAGGAGCAGGGTGAGGAGGAGGGTGCAGGGGAAGGAGGCGGCACGGTGGGGCTGCTTCCCCAGCACCATGCGCAGCCGGTGCAGAGCGATGACCGCCACCGTCTTGAGTGACATGATGATGAAGCCGGAGCTGGTGAGGTGGAAGGTGAAGCAGAAGGCACCCGGGACACCTCGAGCCGAGTCGAAGAAGAGGGCAAAGGCGAACATGGGGGCAGCCACCCCGCAGATGAAGAGGTCACAGAAGGAGAGGTTGAGAATCATGAAGTCGAAGTTGGTCCTGAATTTCCTGAGGGCCGGGTCGAAGAAGGAGAGGAGGACGATGAGGTTGCCGTAAGAGCCCAGGCAGAACACCAGGGCCAGCAGGGAGGCGCAGGCCGCTAGGGTGGCGGCGTGGGTCCCCTCCCGCAGCTCCCCGGAGCCGCCGCCCGCGCTGCCGTTCCCGCTCAGCGGCAGCAGCGAGGCGCCGGGGGACTCCTCCTCGCCCCCCGCCGGCAGCCGCCCCGACGCGTTCATCTCCGCCCCGCCGCCTCAGCGCGGCCGTGGCAGACCCCCGGCCGGGGCGGCCCGCACGCCGCCCGGTAGCACGCACGGGGCCGCGCTGCCGCCGCTCCCTCAGGGCTGCCCCCGCCATGGTGCCGCCCGCCCCGCCATGGCTGCCCGCCCTCCCGCCGCAGCGGCCTCCACGACCGGGCCCGGCCCCGGCCCCCTTCCCGGCTGGGCGCGGGCGGCGGAGACCCTCCGGCGCCTCCCGCCTCGTTACCTCAGCCGCGGCGCTGCCGGGCGCCGGGTTTAGTCAGGGCCGAGGCGCGGGGAGGGGGCCCCGCGCGCACCAGAGCCCGGCCCCGGCAGCCCCCCCGGGGAGGCGGCGGCGGCGGCGGGGCCTGCGGGGAGCGCGGCGGCGGACGGAGGGGTTTGCGGGGCACACACCCACACACACGGCACGGGAACCCCTCGGCTTCCTACACGGCCTCCGGAGCGACCGGCTCCCGGCCGCACGCACTCGCCTCGGGGGAAGCGCGGCGCTGATGCGAGGTGGCGGAGCGGCGCAGGCTTTGGCTTCGAGCCGTTCCTTCCTCCGTTCCCTCATGTCTCCCCCCCGGGAAGCGTCCGCGAGCGCCGTCAGGAGCCCGTCCCTCCCCGCTGGGGCAGGCACGGCACCGGCACCGGCCCCGGGCCGGCGGGAGAGGGACAGGTAAGCACGGCAGAGGGAGGTTTTGCCCCAGGCGGTGCCAGAGCCCTGCCCAGACCCGGGCACTCACGGCAGGCCCAGAAGCACAGGATCCACTGCAAAGTGGCTTCCGTGTTCCCAAAGGTGGGGAAAAAAATAATCACCATTATTTCTTCGTCTGTTTACTGCCAACTGCCGCTGTCACAAACGCAGGAGTTGTCATTTAAAGCAATGGAGAGCGGTGGATGCCTGAGCACTTTGAGGGATGGGTTTGAAAGGCTCACCTGGGCTGGACGGCGAGAAGAGGCAGCGCAGGCCGAGACACACGGGCAGACACAGCCATGGGACCTCCATGTCAGGCACTGGAAATGCAGCTGGAAGAGATGAAAGTCCAGCCAGGCGAGGCACAAAAGTGCTATGAGAATACAGCAGAGCTAGTGCTTCCAGCTTACACGTGGGCATTTAGATTTCTACATACACTCGTTATATTAATCTGTGTCTTGTTTCAACACCCATCCCCTACCCCAGCAGTCATGCAGAAGCATAGTTGTGTTTTGCAAAACTGTGTAAACAGCAACAAGAACACCGGGTTGACATCTGAAGGCTTGTCAGAGCTACCTGCTCGTTTGTTTTGCAATGAATCTCTTTCTGAAACTAAGAGCAATTTTTTTAGTAACCCCATGACTCACAACAGCAGCCTGGGGTGCTAAACACACCTCCAGCTGGCACTCAGGGCAGATTGGTGGTTGGGGTCCATGGCAGGGAAAGGGGAGCAGCCATCAGAGCAGGCTGCAACAGCGCCTTGCACCCTGGGCACCTAGGGCAGATGTGCTTTGCCTTTTCTTCCTAGACTACCTGCAATACAGGAGTCAGGAGGACCAAAATACAATGTCCATGCTTTCCTGTGGCTTCAAGCTCGGTTTTCTCTCAGCTTGACTATCATTTTTATTTTCACTCTCATTTTTCCTCTCTAGGCCATGGTTAATTTGAATTCTGTGGGTGAATTGCGAGTTGGTTTTTCATTGTCAAGCTGGGATCTCCCTCCTCAAATTTTCTTATTTATAAACATCGGAGCACACCTAATTGCATTATTAAACAAGACTGAGATGCTGAGAAATGGAGTTAAGAGTCAAAACTGTAAGACTTGGGCCTTACAGAGAATTGGGTATTTTAGAACTAATATGCAAAATAGCAAAAGAAACCCTGCATTTTCTAATAGTAATAGGTTTAGATTGTCACTCATTTCATAAATGCAGTTTAGCAGGGCCATGAAGAGCAAGGGTGGTTTTTTTGGTTTTAAGATGCCTTACTGCTCCACAGTTATGAACTTGTAGCTTGAAGTGAAGGAAAAGGTTCTTCATTAGAGCCTGCAAGAGGATGAGTTTCATTTCAAGTTTCAGCAGCAAAATACAAGCCAGCCAGCACTTTGGTGATGCACGATGAGCCAGACTGTGGCTGGCTGTGAGCAGGCAGCAGACAGCCCCGAACGCTGCAGGAGCCAGCGAGTGCTAGAGAAGGTAATTGAACACAGGGCTGGTATTCGGGGAGTAAGGGGCTGAGCTGAGCCAAAAAAAAAATCTCCATGGGAACATGAAACGCTGCGCAGTCCCTGTGGCACAGCAAAGTGTCTCACTGGGCTGCCCCTTTGTTAAAAAAAATAATTCAAAGTTTGGGAGAAGGGAGAAGTGGAAAAAATCAGTTTTGCAAGGCAGGAATCGCAAGAGCAACTTCTGCAGCACCTTCCACAAAACTTTTAGGATATTAATTTTTCTTTATAGCACTCTTAAACCTTTCCTTAAACTAAGTAGTAAAAAACCCCAGTGCTCTGTAGTATTATCAGGCTTCTCAACTATAAGCTCCTACTGTGTAAGGAAAAATTGCATTCCCAAGACATTTTTCATAAGTGTGTCATGTTTTGCGGACATTTACCACAAAAACCTGGAAATTACTTTTTATTTTGGAAAGCTGCCCCCATCTCAGCCTAAGAAGAATACCTTATGATTTTAACAAGAGGTGTAAGGGAAAGAAGCGGGAATAATAAAAGGGGAAATTAACCCAGAAAAAAAAGAAATAAAAGTCAGGAAAGGATAAATAAAAGCTTTTAACTAGTACTATTAACAGAAGCCTTTCTGGGTAAACTCACCTAAGCTTTACCTAGACATTGCTATCTGACTGCACTTACTGCTAGAATAGATTTATTGCATTTACAGCTGTTTTTCCAAAGTATGACAATTAGAAATTATTTCATCTCCTATTTCCCAGTACCCCTCACTATTTCCCAAGGGAAACAGAGCAGTAGCCAGCTCCATTTCTAGCAGCAAAATTTGCTCAGGTAATTTCTACAAAATACCTGCAGCCGTGAGAGTGCTAGAAGCCCAAGCAGGGAAAGCAGGCTGAACTTCTACAAGCCTTTTGTGGAAAAAGTAATTTAATATAGAATTAGAAAAGCATCAGCAAGACTTGCTCTCCTTTTCACCCATTCGAAGTCTGCCTTGATAGGATGCAGCTAATTCCTCTAAGCACTAATCCATCAGAATTCAAAGATAATTTTGCTAATAATTTTGTAGGTGAGAGTCTAAGCTTTTATCTGTGCTGAGAGAACTCTTGATTCAAGACTGCATTACAAAGAGTCACTCTCCTTCCCAGGGAGAGAATACTAACCTGTTTTTGCTCTCATCTCATGGACTTTACCTTCTAAATATCTTTTAATAGCTCCGAGAAGCATCTGTTGATCAAGACAAAAGAAACCTTCAAGGCAAATCAATTACAATTTGCTTGTAATTTTTGTGTGCTGCCTTAGACACCTTAGCAATAGCCTTCATCTTCCACGCTGTTTCATTTTCTTCTGTAATCAAACCTCCCATTCCTTATAGCAGACTGTGAAATTACTGCTGCCATAGTGGTCCAGTTACCTCTTTGGGAGTAAACACCACAAACCCCTTTCCTGGACCTTGGTTACTGCTGGCCTGCAGACAACCTGAAAGTCTAGATCAGGTTCAGGTGAAATCCCCCAGCTCTTATCCAGAATCCCATTTTCCAGAGCCTGTGCAGCAATGCGACTCTGTACAGTGACTATTTTGTGATGGGGAAATCAACAGAAGTTGCCTTCCAGTTACTGTACAATGCCAGTGAGAATGTAAAACAAATTAGCTGGTAATTCACAGCAGGGTTAAAGTTAAAATCCTGCAAGAACAATGGCTAGCAAAACTTTCTACTGGTAATTTTTTAATTTTTTTTTTAATTTTATTTTTTACATCTTACTAGGTGATGACTGTATTTTCCACAACACAGGAAGAAAGGAAGCTGGACTCTGCTGCAGGATTCCAGGAAGTCTGAAGCTGTGGAAGAAAAGTGCAAGACGGAATGGGGTGTGGGATGCTGGGGATGCCTAACTGTGAAAAACTGACAGGAGACATCATCCATGCATGTCAAGCACATGACTCCTAACAGCCTGGGAAAGAAGTAAAAAGGATAGGAGGGCAGATACCCAGACATAAAAGGAATACAGTCAAAATGCCATATCAGAAATAATGACCTTCATACGTTTTTCTATTTCATTAAAAAAAAAATCCATGTACAGATTAGCTCAACTTGTTAATAACACAATTCACCAATATCAAGTCTGTGGTGCCACGCAAAAGCGCAAGTTAAGGTCTTATTCGCATGCTTGATAATTTTCTTATACATTTTAATCAAAATAAGCATCATGTCTCTGCTGTGATTTCAGCAGGTTTTCACATGCATAAACATATCCACTTGGTTATGGAAGGTATGGGCGATCACTCCACTTAATACTCTAGCAAGTCACTGAACAGTACGTCACTGCAGCTTGAGCAATCCAACAAATCAATTCTGCCTTACATCACTGCCGTTCTGCGGTGCTTCAAACAGCCGCAGTCACCGAAACCCTGCTGACATGGGGTCACTAAGGCTACCAAGGCTACCAGACCATCTTCAAGATCCTTATCTGTCTCCCTTACCGTACAAGCAGAAAATTTTCTCTCTTCTAGAAATGTTTCCCTCTCCAGAGTGAGGTATTGCAGTTGTTTCATCTCTAGAGCTTTAGGGGAAAGACAGCGTAAGACATCGAAATGATGGAAAGATCAGAACTCATTATATATGTATATTGCCTGGGGAAAATTAGGGAATAAAAGTAACACTGGAATTGCATTATTTGATGAGGAACTCAAAATTGTTCCTACATTCTCAGAATAGGAGACTTATAATCTTTTACCCACAAAAAGTCAATTAATGCAAGTTTGTTCCCACTATCATGTATTTCATCCTATAGAACTGTACTTGGAATAGGTTCGAATAGCCTCTATTTTCTGAGTGCTCTATCTGGATCAAGTAATTTGTTGCTGATTTATAAATAGCTATTGTGAATTAATACCCCTTATTTGCCATCATACCTCTGACTACAGAATGATTCTCAACAGAGCACTGGATCCTCAACACTGCAACCAGTTCCAGGTACACTTTGACTACAGATACATAAGAAAATAAACTCCCAACGATACTAAAAAGCAGCAGAGCTGGATCCTATAGTTAGCTGCCCTTAGTGCAGGCCAAATGGCACATACAATCACTGCTCCATCACTTAGTCAGCCAAAACATACTTTGAAGGTGATCCTCTGCAGCAAATACTTTCCATTGCTTTTTGAAGTGGGGGTTTTTTGTTTGTTTTTAAACTCCGTCAGCAAAACCCCCTCCACTTCAAACTAGTTCCTCCAATTTTAAGTGCGCTTCTCTAAAGTTACTAAGTTTTTTGGTAAGCCTCACCAGGTATAAGAAATTTTTACATAAATATAGAAGTAAGTGTCCCAACCATTACAACTACACCTTTAATTAATCCTTAATGTTGCCTTAACTCACTGCCAAATCCCCTGATAAACACATGCCTCTACAAAAAGCTCAAAAGCACAGTAAACAACTTTAAATTATAGTCTCAAAATAAGAAATTTCCACTTCAGAAATTCAAAAAATGCAGGTGTTACAAACAGTCCATTTATTAGGTCTTAAACTACGTACACAATTGAAATAATTTTGGCACTATGCTATACAGTGGTTACATCTGTGTGCTGATACTCATTAAATACTGCACCAAGAACACTGCTGTGCTTTGAAGTTTGGAATGAGTCACTCAGCAGGTAGATCACTCGAAATGTATCAGTGCTCCTGTAGGGTTGCACGGTTGAAACAAGTTGAAACACACACCAGTTTATGAATTATTTCAATGTACCTCACATTCTATGAACTTACCACTCTGGAATATGCGATGTCAGCATTTAGAGATGGCCACAAGTGTTGCATTAAAATCTGAATGAGACACAGTAGTAATGAGATACAAGAAAACCAAAACAAAACCTCTGCCTTTCAGACATGAAGAGATATTCTGTTAAAGAAAATAATTTAAAAAACTAATAATGGCATTTGATTTGATACAAAAGCCAGAACTACTGCCATATTAACATCTAAGTATGAATCTTTACAAATTAATCTCACAATGGTATTATGTAAAAGGTTGCAAACTGTACAATGTTTTGTCAATGCAATGCCTCTACAATTTATACAGTCTTTTACAACTATGTAACACATATTAAACATGTTGTTAAATAGCCAATAGATATCAGTCTCTGAACAAAGCTGCAGGCAAAAAATACAGAGTTTCCACAATCCTCCAACAAGCTATGCTTGCTCAAACAGCAACAATCCTTATGAGAATATGCTCTTAAAAACAGTCAGCCATTCAGTGCTTTTTCACACTGTGCATACAAATTCAACCATCACTTGATAGTCCATAATTTAGTATCTGTGGGCTCTAATTATGTGAAAACATTCTCAGTCTTTCACCCTTAAAAGTACACAGATAATCATAGATTTTTATTCCACACATGGTCAAGCTATCTATGAAGACCTGGCCATGCAGTAAGAGCTTTCACTCCCCATGTTTTGTCCTGCCATCTATCCCGCACAGAGATCAGCTATTTACATTTTGACAAGGAAGATACAAAAAGGCAATCCTGCCCTGAGGTGGACTGAATGACACAGAGGCCATCACCTGATGGACGCTCAAATCCAAGTAGTGAAAAATAAACTGAGAAAGATAGGTTCCTGGTATTGTATGCTGACTAGGTAAGAAGTTGCATCAACAGAACTGGAGAGCTTCAATGGCAATATTCTGGTTTGCAGTGCTCTCCAGCTCTGCGTATCTTTGATGTCAGAAACAGCGGGGAAGAAGGGTCAGAAAAACTCGATAAGAAATGTGCAGTGTAAATCACTGTGTGCAAGAAAGCAGAAACAAGACTGACGTGTAATGCAGGCCAGTGACAAGGGTCTTGCAATAAACTCATGAACAGGCTCTATGAATGAAGTTGCAAGGAGACTCTGAGGCTCCCACAGCTGCTCCCTGGGGAGGTGAAAGTCTTTTTTAATAGAACCAGGTCTTTATGTTTGGGTTTAAAAGTGGTTTTGATTAGGCATCAGGATTTCCAACAAAAGTTTTCTACATGATAAATTGCTTTGAGTTTCCTTTATTTTGCAGAAAGATTTCTACATCCTTTTTCCAGGAGAAACCTGAAGAAAAAAAAAGGAAGAAAGAATTCAAAACACAAATTCAGAACAAGACTATTGCCTCATGCTATTACCACAGAAGAAAATGAAAATATAAACCAAAACTTCTCCTGGAAGTAAAACATCACAACACAGAGATCTTGTAGCATAACAAAGAGAAACTCCAAGAATGGATTCAGTCTTTGGGGACATGCCTGTGTGAAGAGACTTGGTAGCAGAATGATAACGTGGAAGAAGAAACAGTTTGGTAGCCGTCATTCCCCATCTTGAGACATAGATGATATCCTGCACTGCGTGATAGGCTAAAGACCTCAGAGGCATCAGAAGTACAAAGCAACAAGTACTTTGCCTTTAGTGAAACTGCCAGGGATTTAAAAGGCAGCCAACTGGTAGAAAATGGAAAAAGGGAATATCAATATTCAAGAAAACAAGTGCAACTGTCTTAGCAAAACACTACTGTAATACAGGGACACACAAAACGATGGACAATATTTAACCAAAATAAATCTGAACCTAAACAGACCACTGAAGGTACAAGGAACTTAATTCTGCTTGTGGTTTAGGGATTCCTCCCTAGCCCACCCTAGACTGGAGAGCTAGAGTAGATTTCATAAGATGTTTCTCTCAATTTATGTCAAAACAAATAATCTTACCTATCTATGCGTAATAGCATGGTGAAACCAAGAGGTCAGTAAGCACTAGTAGCTGGTCATCTGTGAACTGCTGTTTATGCTCCTGCCAGTTGTCATGATGAGTCCTCCGGAAATTTGACAGTGTTTTCTTCACAGTCATCTGCATAGCAGACAATCAGTATTAATATGTATCAGTTACAGATTTAAGCTCCATGACAAAACAAACGTTGAATACAACAAAAATAATTGCTGAGTAGAGCAAAGCGTTTGAACAGTTCCAAAGACTTGAAGAGCTTTGAGGAATTCAGCCCAGTTCCCCAGTATTTTAATTTTTACAGTTCTTTTCACCAGTGTCATGACTCCAACATTCTTACAAAAAAGGATTCTCTGACCTACAATTTTGACTTTGAAAAAATTAATAGATTCTCATAAAAGTGAAACGCTTTACCCCTCTTCGTTTTCCTTGGGTATTTCAAACCAATGGTTTGGGTCTCAAAACATGAGAAAGAGTTGATGAATCACGTAAGGTGCATAGAAGAAACAATTCAGAGGAAAACTATCTTCTGTTATTAAAATAATTAAGATTATTATTAAATTAACAACAGAAAAGACCCATCAGTCTAGTTTCAGTAAAGCACACCATAGCAAAGTTTGTTAAATCTAAGGAATTCCTCAGCCATAAGCTCGCTGCTCTGGTTAAAACAGTAAAGCTCAAGAAAACTGAATAGACAGGGCAAAAAAAAAAATAGAGTTAGAGGTAACTATTTTATTAAAAACTTGTTTCTAGGGTTGCTTATAAAACTTTGTTTTAAAAATTTCTGAGCAATTTTTTTATTCAGGTTGATATTTTCCAGAATGGCATGCACAAAAGTGACCTTTTTAATTAAAAAAGACTATTTCCTCATTACAGACAGCTTTCAGTTTATGCTTTAAATTTGAAAGTAAGAACAGATCTACCACAAAAAAATATTTAAAAGCAGTCCGTGACTTAAACCATATTTGGAACCATTTAATAAAAATCAACAGAAACTAAGTTTCTTAATAATGTCCTATTTGTTTCTAGGAAAGGGCAACTAAGAATGAGTCAAGCGTATTTTAGATGTGTTATATTAAACAGAAAAATTATATAATTATTTTTACCTCAATAGGCTGAGGGTCATTAAGATGGGCACTGAGATCCATTAAGAGCTGTGGCATCCAGGTGGGTACATCATAAGGACTTGACAAAATACACGCGCTGAGTCCTAGCACACCAGCATGGCGCTTAACCAAGTCTGCAATTGCAAGATACTAATTTACATTTGCAAGGTGCAATTACCTTGTCTAAGACATACCTCAATGACACAGACAAACTTAAAACTGGTTATCAGCGAAAATAAGGCTATTTTTAACTGATGGGAATGACTGAAGAGAGCCTATTTATTAAACAGAGGTGACCTAATTAGAATAACATACTGACACTAACACTAACCCTGAATTAAAAACAAAACAAAACACACCAAAAAACAAAGTACAAAAAACCCCCTGCCACAGTAGAGACCTCTAGCTCCTACAGAAAACCAGCTAGCTCTACATACCATATAGTCAAATAAATTCACACAAGTGTATGAATCTCCAGATTGCTTCTGCTTTCTCACAGAATCATAGATTCATTGAATCTATTCATAGAATCATCCTACGATTCTAGCTTTCATTTCTAATGGAAGAACTTGTAAAAATAAATAAATAAATCAATCTGCATTATAAACATTTCAAATGAGCTTCCTTCTCTCCCAAATAAATAAATAAATAAACATCCTTCTCTCTTAGTAAATAACTCATGAACTACATCTCCACTGTTCCCTATTTCTGCATTCAGAATGTTTTCTCAAATACCAGAATTATTTGACAATATGGAAACCCAGTCCTGGGTCAACTGAATGCAACTCAGATGCACTAAATGTTTGGTCAGAAGCCAGAGCTCCTAAGGTTACTTAAGTGGATATTTGTTCTGTTTTTTTGTGTGTCCACATTTTGGGTTTTTTTTCAAAGAACACATTGCCAACAAACAGAAGGTAAAGTGGGTAAGGAGCGAAGTTATGTTGTGGCAGCCAGGGAAGTTTATTTACTGGGAAATAGCTAACCCACATCTGCATTCACAACTATGTGAACTGTGCACACTGTAAATGGAGAAATCCCTTTAGTGTTAATTCTGGAAAAGTTATAAATAAGTTTACTGTAGGAATATATAATAAAAAATATTATTTGCTTTTTTAGTAGTAGTGTATTCTTATTCATCATTTACATGGAAGATCAAATTATTAAAGCACTTATGGATTAGGAACTGCATTACATACACAAAAATAGACAGTAACACATAAGGACAAGTAATTTGCCATTATGGTTTATGGGTGCTTAGGAAGGGAAAAAATTTGCATGGGCAACAGGCCTATGTTTTCTCTGGGTATATGTTAATTTTCTAAATACTCCTTCACTATAGGACAAATCCTATTCCACCAGGAGCACTTGTAGAATAAGCATCTAAGTGTAGCACAAAATATATGTATCTTCCTAACCTGCTTTCGACATACATGGTTTTAGTCTCTGAATCCATTTTCTTACCGCCAGAAGGAATTGGGTCCACCACTGAACACGGGTCACGCTTTCGTTTCTTTGGTAACCTCATCTTGCACAGCTGTTCAAAATGGGTCTGCATGGGCCCATCCATAGTGAGAAAATTGCACTGCAGCAGGCCGCTTAGTGTGGTAGCAGCCATTTCTCTCACCTACAAGCAGAGATAGTGCACACAATTACTATGCTCTCGTGCACAGCAAAAAGCACGTATTTATGTTATTACTATCCTTTTATGCACATCCAGCTAGGCCAAGTTACCAAACTCTGCCAAAAAAAAAGTCTTTAAAATATTATCCTATTATATCATAGATCATAAACAACTGGTTTACTGTATGGCTCTTTACAAATTAACAAAACATATTCTTATTGTAATATAGAACTACTGTCACCTACTACTCGAGCAAATGATGTAATGAAACTCCATTGTCAAGACATATAAGACTAATTAGCTTTAGAAGTTTAAAAATAGACCTTGAACGAGGACAATATGCCCCACCCCAAATAATCAGTCTGCTTTACAAAAGTTGTAATAATGTTGGTATTTACAATAGTTTTACCAAGAAAAAGGAGTATTCTTTATTCAAAAGCATTTAGTTTTTCCTCTCAGAGGTACATGGGGAAAACAGAATTGACGAAAGCAGAGAAGCTTTTCTGAGAGAAGGCAGAAGGTACAACAGATGCTGGATTAGTAAGCAATGACAACTAACATCAGTGGTTTATGGTTAACAGTTGAGTTCTGTAACACTTCAGCATTATTTACATCATTGTCCCAAGCACCAATTCTTTTCACTACATAAACCAGAATGTCACATTAGAAAAATACTCTTCTCTTCCATAACACAGAAACCCAAAAAACCAAGACTAAACTAAGGTTTCATCTATTTGCCAAACCTTTCAAAATACAGACCTCCTCTTCCATTCATTTTAAAACAGCCACAGCTGTTTTACACATTGTTAGGGAATTACAAGTAAAGACATCTCAATCACTTGCTTTTAAAAGTAAGTATAATCCAGCAGTACTACTAATTGATCTCATCTTCTCAAGTCTCCCCAGACCATAAAGTTCTAGGACCATGAGACTATATTTAAATTGTAGCTCCTCCGAGACTCACTTGCACCTTCAGTAATTGCAGACTGACAAAAACATTTACAAACTGGAAAGCCAAATCAACTTGTTGAACACTGACAGCAGTCACCAGATGTTTTTGTTAAGTACATACTGTTACACCTAACTGTAAACAGAATGTTTGTCTGGAGTACAAACACCTACCAATGCTCTTAATCCAATGTAACAGATAATAAATAAATTACGTCCTTGAACATAATGTTCTGAACCTCCACAAAGCAGCAAGTATAGCTGCAAGTGCTGCAGTAATTAAGCACAGTAAAGTAACAATAAGCTCGAGACATCATTTAAATTTCTACAACATAGTATTCAAATGTGATTTATTTTATTATCAGCATAAAGAAGTACGAAGTGAAAGCCTGCCAGTATTGTTTACCAGCAATTTGTAAGTCTCTTAAGAAATAGCTATTAAACAAAACACGATGTGCTAATGCAAGACCCAGAATAGAAAGAAGCTTGGCAGTAAAGTGAGCAAGCTCCCAAGTGAACTGTACTCATTTACATCACTATTCACTGTATTAAAACCACTTTAATTTCTAAATTAATAATCTAACTAAAAGGAATGTTTTGCTGCAAGGAGCACCTAGAAGCAAAGCCTTTAAAACCGTATGTTAACAAGTTAATAATTCATCACAGCATCTGACAAAATAATTTACAGATCACTGTACTCACGTGATGACTTACAGAATATAAAAACTACAGAGGAGTAGCACAGGAATTTGAGGGTTTTTTGGGGGGTCAGAATTGACTGACCAAGATCTACAAAACTGCAGCAATATCAGAACAAAAAAAAAATCCACTCAACAGCACAAGGAAAACCTAAGTGGAGTACTTGCAAGGGGCTACTTTCATTCCTGCAGCTCTCTCCAACTGCCCCATGACCTGAAGACATGAGATTCAACGGTGGTTATACTGCTGTACACAGAGACACGATTGTTCAGCACTGTATACTTTTTCCCTTGATCAGCTGCAGGGTCACATTATATGCTACATTTGTAGAAATCCATCAGCTCCATGACTCCTCTTGACTTTCAGAAGGAGGATTTCCAACAATACCATTTATGTACAGCTTTCTTCAATTCTTGAGCTCTGTGCTTGAAGTTGGATGCACGAAATTTGCATTCAACAGAAGCCAGACCATCCTATAACCCATGTTCACTTTGTATTGCAGTCACATTGCTATCTGACATTCAGTATGGCCACCTGTCATTGTCCTTTGCCAAGATTTGTTGCAATGATTTTATGAAAAAAATATGAACGCAGAGGAAGTTTGAGAATTCTAGCAATAATAGAAGTGTGAATTGTATATTAAACCAACAGGGCCATTCGGTCTGGCACCTTTGCATCAAAATAAGCAAAAAAAACCCCAAGTATCTTTACATCCAAGATCCAAAACGTCAGTCCCATCGGGTAAAGACACTAAATACTAGCTAAAGCTAGGGATTCTATTGAAAGCATATTCATCTTAAAAAGTCAGGGTTAAAAAAAAGATACATATGAAATTATCTGCAATATACTGCATCTTGGCAATTACTATCAAAAAAGAACATGATTTTTATCAAAAAAGAGCTTCCATGGTAACATCATGATCGTAAGTGGTTATGGATGTAGATAAGCTCTTTTGATTTGCATCTCTGTAGTACAGATGAATAATTTTGTACATGGAAAATAACTAGATAAATTGTACTGAATTGTATTGAATAAAAGGTATTTTTCAAAATTACATGAGATAATGAGGAAAGTGTTCTGACTGGTGTGGGAAACAATTTATCTAGGATTGCAAGCTGTTGCTTCCCAGCTTGCTGTAGCAAATAGTGACATGAAAGACATAAGTGAGCTCATCTGAAGACTGACATTGGCATGGCTGGGCAAGTAGTTTAAGTGCTGCTCTTTATGTACTATATGCACTTACAGAGCTTTTATGTCAAACCTTTTAAGCTAGGAATTTTAATTTGTATATTCAAATTATTTCAAATTCACTCTTTACAAAAGCAAGCTTCCCATCTCAGGCGTAACGACTGTTTTAAATGTACAGAGTCATAGAATTGTCTAGGTTGGAAGGAACCTTTAAGATCACCTAGTCCAACCATCAACCCAGCTCTTGAAAAGACCAAAGTCTGCCCTCCAAAGTCCCTGGTGGGAGTCCTGCTGGCTCCCCTCCTTGCTTCCCTGAGAATTGAGAACTCTATCATTTCATGGTCACTGTGCCCAAGACAGCCTCCAACTGTCACATCCCCCACAAGTCCATCTCTATTTACAAAGAGCAGATCCAGCAGGGTTCCCTCCCTAGTCAGCTCCCTGTATCTTCAGGAAGACCTAAACCAGGATCTTGGTCTTGGCAGAAGGATATCGACACTTCAGAATCCTTCTCCTATCACACTTCAGAATTTTTCTCCTAGAAAGAAAAAAAGCACCCAAGCATCCAAAAGGATGCACTTCATTGATATTTGCCAACATCACAAAAAACAGTAAAAATGATGGGGCGGGGGTAAATGGAACAGGCTGGAGGTTAACACTAAAGATTCTTCACTGTCCTTGAACATACTTCAATTTGTATCATTTAATACAAACCTTCAGTTCTGTATACTAGTAATCCAGAATAAAGTAATTCCATTATTTTCCTCCAACTTTTAGAAACCTGACAAACAAGACTGAATGATTCACATCAGGCCCTTTTTTTTTTCTTACCTGAGAAATATTTTACTATGCTGATAGCACTTCTAAGAGGATACTGTGCATACATACACTGATCTTCGACAGCATGCATGTACCACAGCAAAAATTTTGGATGTTATCTCCTTCCATTTGTATATACTGAAGTATCACTAGCTCAAGAAAAGTACAAAAACTTGCCAGAGTGACTAGTAAGCTTACAAACTCTTGTATTTCAGCTCTACTTAAACCAAGAACAAAACAAAGCAGTTTCATTTTGCTGAAAAAGTAAGAACAATGGAACTTTTAAAAATCGCTAAAGAAGTCTTTTCATTAACATTCCATTTCCTGAATGAGATGGAATATTAAAAGAAAAAATGGAATATGAGAGAAATAACTCCTATAAAGCTAGTTATTTTTTCAAAATAGTAAGAATGCTAAGCTAGAAATACCTGTTGCATTAATTTACAACTGGTAGCTTTTTCATAAAACTTGACAAAAGCAAGAAATCAGTCTTGTGAAACGAAGCATTTCAGAAAAGGTATTACTTGCCTCAAGCTGTTCATCTTCCAACAGCTTTATAACCAGCCATCTAATGTCACTGACTGCTTCTTCATTGTTGAGAAAGATAAAAAGATTGTAGAAAACCATGGTCTGGAGGTAGGTTAATATGGTATACCTAGCATGCCAAGAATTGCTTCTTGCTGTCTACAATTAAAAATAAATATTAAACATGAGAAAGCAACAATGTGAAGGAAAGCAGCTAATATACAGCTAACAATATTTAAAAAAAAAAATAAAAATTTGGTGACAGTTACAAATAACTTCCCTTATTCAGATATTTTCGTTTCATACACTCAGTTTCCAAAGCACACAATTCCTGTTTAAACAATTAATTATAACAGGCTGTTATTTAGCAGATACCTAATAGTGTAAAAGACAAAGCAGGCAAGTTCCTATCTTTGATTAATTTCTGACATCAGTCAGAGAGGCAGACATAAATGAACCAGAAATTCTGTTCTGCTTGAGTATATATTCTATAACAGTGCATTTGGAAAGCAAAAATTTTTCAAGTTCCTGTACTTTCATCTCCACATGCTTATGGAAGTCCAAATTATTGAAAGCATCAAGCACGGGTGCAGCCTAGATTTCAACACTGCAGTTACTGTTTTGGCTGTGTGTACAGCTTACAGCAACATTTTTTCCAACAGGCAATTTTACTACTGTAGGTCAGACTTGAACGACTAGAGGAAAAAACGCATTTATCGCATGACTAACTCTATACAGAATGAACCATGAAATTCAAGAATACGTTTTCATTTGTGTTGTTTTTCAGAAAGCAGTAACAGTTGATAAATAGACTGTAGCACTCTAAAAAGGCAGAGATTTGGGGGCAGTTCTTTACATGACAACTCATTTTGAATCGTTATGCTCATGAGGAGACATGTTTGCTTTAAACTGATCGACTACTAAACAAATTTTAATTGATTAAAATACTGTTCCATTTCTTATCAAGATATAAGTTGTTTAACTGTTTGGAAGTAGGAAACAAAACAAAATACATTTACTGCCTCTAAGAATGTCTTAAAACAATCCTAATAAATTCTTCTCTTTCACCTCTAAGAAAATCAGCATTTGATTCTCTTCAAACCACAACTACTGTATAATCTTTAAGAAAAAAAAAAAGCACAGATTGCATTAGATAACAAGAAGTTTTAAGCTATTTAGACCATACTCACTTGTTTTAGCACCTGAAGTACCAAAGGCACTTGCTGAGGATACAGCAAACCCTGAGACATTAATGACAAACACATCTTAGCATCTCTTTTGAGCTCATCATAGCTATTGTCATTTTCTACTGGTGCGATCTATAGAACAAGGTAATGGAGAAGAAAAAAAAGGTATAAGTAAGCATTGCTAACAGCAAAATCCTTAAACAAAGTTTAATCTGATGAAAGGACAGTCATCTAGGAAAATACGATCGATATAATGTTGAAAAATTAAGTAAACTAGCAAAAACAATCAATGCAACTTTAAAACATTCTCAGCAATAAGCTCTGGACAAAAATTAATAGAATCAAGAGACCCTTGTTCCTTGCACCATATATTACTTATCTAAACAGTATGGCTTGTCTGAAGCTCTTAAGGAGGATTAAATGGTTGTCGTTAAGACTTTGCTTCCTCCTTGCAATTCTTTTGGTATCAAATCCAGTTAATTTAATATTTTATATGTAGGTCCAAAACTGAAGGAAAGCTTTATCGGTATTTCTAGTTCACTTTCACCTTTACTTTCCACTCGCATACATTATTGTTTGATAACTGACTGATGTTTATATAAAGTAAGACATATGCTTTGGAGCATGCAAAATGTATTATTTCAGATATGTAGGTAGCACTGAATGACTCAGCTTCATAAAAGAATACAAGGATTAAAGGTGCCAGGAAAAACAAGAGAAGCACCACCATTTAGAAAGGAATGTATAACCATGGAACAAAAGAAAACAACTAAATATAAGTATCAGAATAAGGACAACATACACTCGTTGATGAATCAAACACTTTTCACCCTCAGGTTAAACATGTACAGGGCATTCACCTACAAATCATCATTGTCAGAAAACCATTTAACAAGCTAGATTACCAGCTGTAAACATACATAAGCATTCAAAAATAATTTGGGCATCGTTGGTATGCATGGTTTTTATTGCCATTATAGGTTTTCTTTCTAAAGTCCCTTATAGCTTTGGTTTATATATAGAATCCCTTTTTAATCAAACATGACTAACGAAGGAGCAATTAAAGCATATACCTTGAAAAATAAGGGTAAAAGCTGGAGTTGCTCCGTGACAGCGGTAGAGAAGGACCGTCCTGCACTTGCCATCAGCCACTTTAGAACTGTTTTTATAAAGAGAAATGATCACTGGTGAAGAAGATAAAAAACAGTCCCAAAGATAAAAGTAACAGTCCCAAAACAAGCTATAGACCAAATTTATTGCAAGACTTGCTTGGGAGATTTTCACACAATAGAGCAGACCTATACTATAGTACTTTCGCCCTGTAAAGGTGACTTTATAAACCTCAACACTAAACCAACAGACACCTTGTTGCAGCACAGATCCGACAGGTGGAATTGTGTACTGCAACTCTATCATTTGGAGACCTCAATCACCATGTCCTAAAATATCCCACATTTCTTAACCTCATTAAGTAACTCACTAGTTTTCAAGAGTTTAATGCCCTGAGTTCGCTCATCTTGTTCACCAACTCCATTCTCTTCCATAACATGATTCTGAATTTCTTCATCTGCTTCCATGAGGGGTTTAAGACTTTCAAGTATGCGAGTAGTAAATTCATGGACACGAGGAGATTTAGTTGCAGCCGTGTTTGGCAGAGAAACATCTATCATGAATATGTAGGTCAAAACACTAGAAAAGCAAACAAAGCAAGCAAGAACATACAGTTAGCATGGTTACTGTGTAGTGAACGTAGCTAAAAGTGATCTGAGATCAATTTTTTGAACTTTGAAGATTATACTTATAGAAAATTTCCCCTTATCTTTGCTTCAAAGTTATTTAAAAACACAAATGTTTTTCAAATACCCTCTTTATAGATCCTTGAATCAAGCAGAGTTAGACACTAAGCTACAATCCCCCTCTCCTCCAAACAGATCTGCAACTAGTTCTTAAGTCACTAAAATGCTCTCTAAAGGATTTCCTTAATATTTATGGTTTATTAGGTATTAGATGCTGTATGGTGGTTTTTTGTTGTTTTTTTTTTTTTTGGTTTGGTTTTTTTTTTTTTGTTTTGGGGGGTGGGGATTTTTTCTTTTGTTTTGAGCTTTAGAAATAGCATACATAAAACAAAGGGAAAACACTCCAAGAACTGCAGAAGAAAACACTGACCTTCCTATTCTCTCTCGGACGTTTTTGTAAACCTGGGTAAGTTTAGGTTCCAAGTACTTCAGCAGTCTGTGCAACAGCTCTGGCACTCTCCATTCTTGCTGTGCAAGGCCACCTTGCAGTACGTAAAGTCGGCTAGAAATCAGAACAGCAATCTTTAGTCATACAAAATTGTTCCTCCATTCTCTAGTCCCCTCCAAGCCCT
Source organism: Gallinago jamesoni (assembly GCA_025769975.1). Lineage (NCBI taxonomy): Eukaryota > Metazoa > Chordata > Aves > Charadriiformes > Scolopacidae > Gallinago > Gallinago jamesoni. The sequence goes on along the minus strand of JAOQGH010000023.1, from coordinate 5,170,075 downwards.
CCTTTGTGTTTTGTGTGTGTCAATGCATGTAGTGCATGCAAAGATGGGTAAAAATTACAGAACGAAACAACTGTACTGCTGCTATGCCAGTTCCAAACCTTCACATTCTGTTAACTAGATTTAATTACATTAAAAAAATAATAATGAAGAAACTGTCATTGTGTGGGGAAAGCTAATTGGAAAGGAGGGCTATTCTTCCCTGCTTCTGCAAGCCAGCTGGCACAATATGCTCTCAGTACATTTTATCCACACTTTATTTCCTCCTTTATTCAGCAACTATAAGACAGTTAAAATTATTTTACCATGCATCTACAAATGATCCTCCTTCACCACTCAGCGGAGATTCCAACAGCAATTCAAATAACCAATGAAGTTTCCTAGGATCTCTGCTCTCCTGAAAATAAATGGGTATCAGAGATATAAGCAAACTGTTTGGGTTTTTTTGAACCTAAATACTGTTAAACAACAAAAGTTTTGACAGGGATTTTCTTTGCATCTCTTGGGTTTTTTCTATTAAGCAAGTTCAAAGTTAAATGTCTTTTCACAACACAATGAATCTCAATAGGAGCAAAACACAATGAAACTACATGCTGTTTTAATTTTTTTGGTAAATAGAATAAGAGGGGAACTAATTTTAGATCAGTTTTTTCCATAGATGAAGAAACATGTCTGAATTTTCCAGGGTTCTGGCTGGAAAACTCTGCTGAATTTTAAAATTTTAAAACTCTGATTTAAAAGAATTACTGATGCAAGATATTTGTGGACTATCATTTACACTGCTTCTCAGACACCACAATTCCCAGTTCAGAGTGTACAGAAATCTTACTGTGTGTTAGAAGACAACTTGAGACTTTTCACAGCCTGATGCTAAGCTGCATGGTTTTAACCAAGAATAAATACGTAATTTGAGTTCAAGACTCCACAAAAACTGAACACATAGAAAGCATACACATTACCATCACCCACTAACCTTATACAGCTCGTTCTAAAACACTTAAAAAGAAAACTAAGGCTTTATTTTCATTTGAAGATATTATATCTAACTGTCTGCAAAGAGCAGAAGATGACAAAATTTCAAAAAAAGCTGTAAGATCTTAAATGGATGTTTTTAATGGTGTGTTTACAGTTCTCAGTTTTAGCTGATAAAATATAAGTATATTTAATTTATATTTTATATTTAATTTAATAAGTAACTATATAAAACCCTATATATTATATAAAGAGATTAATACATAAATTATATAAAATAATGTAAATTTATATAATTTATATATTGTTTAATATACATATAAAATATATTTATACAATATAAAATATATAAATTATACCTCTGCTCATAAAGCTCTTATTTACATATTATCTCTACAACTTGACAATCTGGACATAGCTTTAGAAGACTAAAAAAGGGGTACTTACACAGGAGGTCGCTATGCATGTGCCCCAATCATTGTATGTTTCCACTGTAATGTTGGATAGAGCTGTTCGAAGCAATGGACAGAGAAGCTTCCAAAGTTTTTCCACCTGCTCAGCAAAAAGGCAAAAGGCAAGATTTGACTATTTAAGGACAAAATGGCTTTTTAACCTCTGTGAACCCAAATCCCTCCGTCTTTTCAAATGGAAAAATAATACTGATTTTGGAAGCTGATACAGTATGATATTTATAAAGGAAATAAATGCTAAATAATAAGATTTCAGGAATCATTTAAATTGTGTTTACAAGGTGTTCTGAAATACTATGGACTATGTATGCACCATTTTCATGGTGACTTAAGTACAATTGTATCAGAGACTGCATACATTTTGGTTTTGGTAGCACAGCAGTCTTGTATACCCTATGGACTCCCCTCCTCCCCCCCAGCTTTAATTTTATTTTTAATTAAGAAAAATATTATTCCAGAATTACTTTTTAGCATAAAAATTCATTTAAAGATAATCTAGACAGCTAGATCTAGACTCAATAAAGATGTTGTAGTCCAAGGTGGACATAAGCACTTTTTCCAATAGGAAATTACAAACTATGTCAGTTTTGCTATCTCTTTACTAGCAAACTGTGCTTAATTTTAATCTCAAAGCATTTTACTAAGTCCTAGTATTATACAGGCACCAAACCAGGCCATAAATTGTGCTCAAAGTTTGGCAAAGAAGCACAAAATTTTCCAACTTCCCCCAGTTCTTTCTTGAACACAGGACAAATTAAAAGCCCTCAACTTCATATGTTTAATTTATTTAATAACCAAAACTTATTCCTTAACTTCCATGAATCACTCAAAAATACTACTTCAGCACCTTTTCAAATGTCCAGTGTTTAGAACCTCTTATTAAGCCAGCTATAATTTCAGCCACACATCTCTGGGTGCTTTCATGGGAGTCTGCCACAAGTTGTTCTAAATGGGGCTGAAGAACTGGCAAGAAGGCATCATCAAAGTTTCTGAAAAGGCCCTGTAAAACAAAATGTGAAAATGTCTTCAATTATCTGTCTAAAGCATTATCTAAGAACAACATAAGATCATGAAGCACTTGAGATTTGAATATGCAGAAAGTGAAACTGCTTTTATAACAGAATTACATACAAATCTCCTATGTACTTTTATATTACTCTAAATATTAACTACCTATGTAGTTAATCAGAAGAGATGATTAACAGGATTAATCATAGCATCATACCTTTATAAGTTAACATTTTGCAACAGTGCAGAGTAAGCCAAGAATTGTGTGGCTTTCCCACGCTTTGATAATTATCTACAAAAGGGAAGCAATTTAGTTACTGAACTTTAGTTACCTTGAAGAGGCAAAATCTGCGAGGATTGAATTTGTCTTTTCCTTTTCTGTCTTCTAAAGACAAAAATTTTATTAACTGCTCAACAAACTTGGGATCAGAAAAGTGATCATATATAATTTGTTCTGCCTGTAACAGGAAAAAAAAAAGAAAAAGGATTAGCTTTGAGGTTATTGATTGTTACAGTGATATCCCAATCTTTTCAAGTCCCACTTTTCATTTTAATTCTATTTTTGGCAAAAATCACACCTGGGTCATCGATTTTCGCCCTCATTTTATAGGGAACATTGGGCAATCTTTTGCAAGACTCTTGATTTTTATTTTAATTAATGACTTTGGATTGTCTTTCCTTTCACTAGCTCAACACTTACAAAGCAGTCGTTCCCACTGTCACTAATTACCTTGTTATAAACTCTGATAAAGATTTAAAAGAGAACAAGAAAGTGCTCATTAGTGCAAGTAATCCATGATTGCTGTCAGAGAAGGGGCAATACTAAAATAATGATTTCTTCTTGTATGCTAACACAGTTAAGTATGAAAATGAAGTAGAAATATACAATAATGTATTTGTTTGCAATCAAGCAAAACAAATCTGCTTCCACACATTTAGTGTAAGCACTCCCTAAATGGTAAGCAATACTTAAGTTAAAAGAGAGAAGGGAACTTGATCTCCACAGTAATCTGTGGACAATATTGAAAAAAAGCAGGAGCAGTAATAGTAAAAACAACATGCAAAAAATGAAACACTTGAAACCCTTACCTCTGTCAGCTCGTCTCTCCTCCGCCCAAGCTTTGGCTGATTCTCAACTGGGGCATAAACTGTCATAATTCTGAAGATTAAAAAAAATAAAATACAATAACATGTTTTAAAGTAAAATAAATCTTATTATTACTTTCTATATTCTCTATATCAAATAGGATTTATGAACTCCAAAAGAGCAGAACTTAATAGAAAATTTACAACAAGAAAATTAGAAGTCTGATATTGTTTTGCTAAAGCCAGCAATCCAGAATTACAGATAGAATATTCTGCATATTTTACAACTATTTTCATCATTTTAAGACCAGCAGTTAAACAGCCATAAGAAATATGTGCCTAAAATACCCACAAAACCCAAAGAGAAACGGGTAAAAAATAAATCATAATAAAAAAACCCACAAGAAAAAACCCCACAAAACCCACGCAATAGTGGTAAAACAAGCAACACGCACAAAGGATGAAATAAATTGTATTTTTTTGTTTCGATTTAAAAAATTAAACATAACAAACATTATTTAATTTCCCACTTTTTTTTTCTGCTGACTCTCACAGTTCTGTCTTAATGCTTCATGATACTCACCGAGGCCAGGTATAATATCCCCAGTGTGTTTTCTCCACAAAACAACACGACTCCCAAGCTTCCTTAGTCTTTGGTAATCTCTGGCTGTCATAATGCAGCCACTGGTTGTCCTGCCTGTCACCAGCCTGAATGCTGGAAGGCTTAGGGTTTCCACCTGGTTTAAGAGAATTTTAAACTTCTTCATTAACAGATCCATCAAGTGTTATGACTTTCTTTTAATACAACATTCTAAAGTGTTTGTGTCTCCCTCATCCCAATCAAACGTGTACATAGATTTGTCCTAGGAGATTAAAAGGAACACTAACTGTAGGAGTTTCTTTAGTAATTTATATAAATGTGCCATTTGAAATGATTAAAAGAATAAAAAGGAGATATACAAATTATTCTCACAAATTATAAGGCTTTCTGAAAGGAGAGTGACCCTATCTCTGAAGTTTTAACTCATGCCAAATAATATGTGAGTATTAAGTTATTCACTTAAGTGAACATTATGCACTTGCACATATATAATAGTACTAAGAAAAAAAACCACCCCAAAACATTTTGTTTTGTTTGCTTAGGATGTTGAGAATCAGAGAGAAATGCAAAGCTTGTGACACTATGTTTAGTTTAACCAGAAAAATATGCCTTTAAAAAGTTTTAGGATAAATGTTAGTAAGACATTTCTTACATGAAATAAAAACCTACTTATTTCATAAGGGCAGATGGGCACTTTCTTGTGTGTTCTCTTAAGCTGCTTAAGAATACCAGCCACAGCTGAAATGGCCACCTAAAAGAAAGAAATGGGCATTAATGTATCCATTCCATACACTCACAGCCAGAAGGATGTATCTAACCATCTCACAGTCACTTCTTAAGCCAGCTACTGAGCACTCTACAAAGCCAGTGAACATTACAGTGAAGTTCATCACCCCGGTGGTTGACACTTCCCATAAAGAAGTAATATCACTCATTTCAGGGGATACAGGACATGACTTAAGCGTGACCTTTATAGCCCAGAAAAACCTCCCTAGTGATCATTCTCAGGAAAACAAAACAAAACAAACCACTAGAGGTGCCTCAGGCAGCAAGCAGAATGAAAGTGTCTAGTTCTGGGCCCCTTCCCAGAAAAAAGACACTGAAATGCTGGAGTGGGCCCAGAGAAGGGCAATGGAGCTGGTGAGGGGTCTGGAGAACAAGTCTCATGAGGAGAGGCTGAGGAAGCTGGGGGTGTTCAGCCTGGAGAAAAGGAGGCTGAGGGGAGACCTTCTCGCTCTCTCCAGCTCCCTGAAAGGAGGGTGTAGAGAGGCGGGGGTCGATCTCTTCTCCCAAGTCACAGGCCATGGGACAAGAGGAAATGGCCTCAAGTTGCACCAGGGGAGGTTCAGATTGTAGATTAGGAACAACGTTTACACGGAAAGAGTTATTAAGCCTTGTAATGGACTGCCCAGGGAAGCGGTTGAGGCACCATCCCTGGAGGTGTTCAGAAGCCGGGTTGACATAGTGTTTAGTGACATGGTTTGTTTTGTTTTGTTTTTTAAATCAGAGTTGAGTTGATGGTTGCACTTGAAGATCTTAAAGGTTCCTTCCAACCTGGACAATTCTATGATTCTAAATACAGTACACAGATGGCTCCCTTCAAGTAATAAGCCACATACAGAAAAAACAGACTTCTGCAAAAGAATTTCTGCAAAAGCACTCTGAAGTAAGTAAGAATGAATAGGTATGTTCCACATTTTCAGAGTCTACTGTGTTTACACCATATGTCACATATGTCATATGTCACAGCTACAGCACTGCCAAGACTCATCTTCTTGGATTAGGAACTTTTGTACACATGCATGGCTGGAAGGGTGAGGGGGATGCACACCTCAGATATTGTGCTTTATCACAGCAAACCACCACAAACATCTGATCTAAATCCCAATGAGTTGCAAAACAAAAAGATTCATTATGTTGTTTTTACCTTACGAACTACAATTGCATCGTGGTTGAGACATTGCACAAAAAATTTTATGGCACGGACAGGCAGTATCCTATCATCCCTCAGGAGCAGAGACAGAAAACCAATGCTGATGTGCTCAAACTTCCAGGGACTAAAAATAAAATATTCAAAACAGACAATAAGTAGCGTAGTTGCATGTACTGCTTTTGCACAAAATTGATTATATGTATTAAGAGTATGAAAATGTTTGGACTATACTTAAGTAATGTTCTATGCCAACAAGCTTAACTGTCACGTAGGAAAACCTTCAGTGTTCTGGGAACACACAAGTGCAATCAAACATTCAGTTAATGGTGCCTTCTTGATCTTGGCATTTTGATGTGAAATACAGACCTGTAGGGATATTCTTTTAAAGCTTTTAAACGCAAATATTATGCTACAAATTAAAATCTATTTGGATATCAGTATTATGCAGACAGATCCAGAGCCTTTTCCCCAGAACAAAAAAAAATACTAAAAAAAGAATAGGTAAAATTAATTGATGACAAAGCTTAACTCAGAGATGCGATGATGCCTTATACTAACAAATCAAGCAACAAATAAAAACAAATTCAAGACTCATTCAGTTTACCTAGGAGACAGTAATGGCAAGACTCCCCTATATTGGCCTTTGTCTTCCTGTTTGGGCAAGCAGAATTCATATGCAAATGCACGAGGACCTCCAGAAACTCAATTCTTGTGGATACCTTTCCAAAAACTCTCCAAGAAACTAGCCACAATCCATTTTATGCTAGACTGCTAACTGACAAACTGCTTTTGGACAACTACTTTGAGGCTGAAAAAACTACTACTCAATTCTGGTCATGCTAACTGCACTTCTTGATGAAAACAGTTACTCATGTAGCCACCTTGAATCAACCCCCCCCAAATTTTCTTACTCACAGAAAAGGAGACTTACAGATTTCTTTGTTCCACGCAGTCCAGCAGCATGTTGACCAAATTTTCATAGTTTCTGAGGGAAAAAAACAAGGAATCATGAACCAGATGCTACTGAGAGAATAATTTAAAAATAGAATAAACGTTCTACAAAAGGTAAGTGAAAGCAATGCAGTAAGTCTACCACAAGTGGGGAGGACAAGGAAGAGGAAGGAAGAAACTATAAGCATAGAGAAAAGAGGCTGCCAAGTCAGGAGAGAAGATACACCACAACAATACTTGGAGATTCTGAATTTGTTGATCTTAAAATTTAGCTTAGCAATTTTGGATTATTACATTTACCGTACAGTAAATACTACGTGGTGTAAGCTTGTGTTAAGGGAACTTTAACTTACTGCAAAGCCTCAGCATTCTTTTCTTTCTGTCGCTGAATTCCTAATTGAATTTCTTCTGAACAGAGACCTGTGAAGTTTGAATTTGGATGTTCTGATTTTTGCAGCAAAACAGCTACCTCAATGCATTTCTCTGGCACCTACAGACAGAGAACACAAAGATTTGGGACTGAGCAGCAACTTACAAGCTTTGTGTGTTTGTTTCTGTTTCAAAATAAGGAGAGTTCAGAATAACAAGAAGAGTGCAGAGTTTCCCATCCACATAGACAAATCCATGAAAAACTAGGGAAGACATCTTTTGTGTTCACACAGACGAATTGTTTCTCCAAGTACATGTTTTATTCTATTTTAAAATAAAGATAAAACCAAACTTTAACATTTGATTAAGCATAAAAATTGTTTATAAAATATTTTTATTAATTGGCATTCATTCTGAAAAATAAGTACCATGCCATTTAACCCACTGATTAGGCAAGAGGAAGCTGTGTAATGAGTGCTGTGGGTTAGCACAGCGGGACAACTCTACAAATATTGACAATGCTAATTTGAAGACGCTATCCCAACAACACACATCTTCACACTTGATCAGCATGACTCGTACCAATTAACGCTGAACAGCAACTTAAACTTCCTCTTGGTATCAGGCTTCCTTAGAGGTTAACAAAAAATTCCAAATTCCAGTGGTAATATAGGGAGCTCTATAACTTCGGTCTCAAACATACCAGTCTACAGTCCTCTATCACAGAAATGTGTGATATGTGGAGTGTGATAAACATTAGAACTCTAACTCAAATAATATACCCCGAGTCTCAAGCAATCAAATGCTCTCAAACTCCAAGACATTGTCCCTAAGCAATGTCACTTACTGCAAAATCCAATCCAATTGTTTCATACTGCCTATGAATTTTTTCTGCAAGGTCATCAAAGAGTCTAACTATGGATGGTTTTTCCAAGGACATAGCTTTGCTCAGTCCAGAAGAAACAATTGCTGGCCATGTCTGTGCAATACAATCCCAATCGTGAAGGTTTGCTAAACATACTCCACTGTGATTTCCAAGAAGACAATATAAGGCACCCTATAAAATAAAAGATGGAATTTTAGAAAGGTTAAGCATTGTTCATATGTAAGTGATATCTACCTACATACATAAGCACACACCCACATAGAATAAAAATTAATATTCACATTACCAAATCATTAAAAAGTACCATAAATAAATATTCTGCTACATAGTCTGATTGTCAAAATACCAAAGATTTTTCACAGAATCCTCTTTGCGCTAAAGAACCCTGTTAAGCAGATTGGAAGCTCTACCAACTAATTTATCCACAGAATGACTGACTGATTTCTAAATCACATTATAAAGGACATTATGCAATGATCAATTATCACACCTGGCCTTTCTGTGAACTTATGTTTGGGCTGCAGACAAATCATTTGGCTGTTAACTAGGCACCCGAAATGATGCTGACTGAGAATGAGATGAAGAGAATGTGGATAATTACTGGACATGACGACAAACTGGTGAATGTGACAGGTGATTGTGTAAGAAGCTGACAAGAGTAAAACAGTGAAACAAAGAGGGGCTGGATTTCACAGGTGATTAAGTGGGAGTTATGTGGGCCAAATTTCACAGGACACGGGAAGGAAGTTTTGGGGACCTTTTGGAGAGCAGAGTCTTACAAGAACAACGGTGCCCAGATAATCACATCAGTAATATCACATAGGCTAAGACAGATAGCAGTATCAGATATACCAAATTTAGGTATGCCAGAAAATGCTGTAAGTGTAGCAAAACTGGGACCAATTGGGAAAAAGTAAATAGGCATGGGTTGTTTATCTGGGGGAAGACGGATGGCAAAAGGGAGGTACAAGGATGGCATTAAAACACAATAATCAATAAACAAGAGCAGGGATAATCAAGATATGCAAACAATGCAATCCCATGCTGTCTGATAGTACATAACAGGCAGCTGGAGCAGGGTAATAAGCCATAGCTGTTGTTCTGACCATACAACGAGTACAAATTGCCTCTGTGGACTGGAGGACTGAGGGGGGTGGAGAGGAAGGAGGGGAGCATGATGTTTTTGAACACCTGGATGGACAAACTGCATCCTGGCATCACCGTGTCAGCGACATTTCCAGGCCTGGCAGCATCAGCAATTACCCACCACTTCATAACAAAATCCACCTGATTTACTCTAACTTTTTTGAGTGACCAACTTTTTGTCCAGTTCATGATATTGTCTTATACTACTACAGCTTACAGAACTGCTTAATGAGTTTTACCATCTTGGACTATAGCTTCTCAATTTCCATTTCATAATTTAACAACAGGTGTTAACATACATTATTGTAATACCTGACCACATAATGAAATTAAAAAAAAAATATCCATAACACAAAATTTCTCTTGACAACTGATCTAATCCAAATAATTCCTTACACTAGTCAAGCATATGCCATGAAAATAACAGAGTAACACTGATAAACAAGCAAATCCCACTCTTGAGCGTTAAAAATTCCCCTCTAGTAACACTTCAAAAGACAGGCATAAAACAAAGTTAATAAGACAGTACTTTAAATTGCTTTTGAGTGACATCTTGCCGGTCTGGACGCAGGAACTCCAAAACCAAGGGAATGATATCTCTGCAACAAAAATTGTATGTTCCCAGAGCTGTGAAGAATGCTTGCTGAGCTTTGCTTCTGACCTGTGGGAAGATGAATGTTACCAGAAAGTCTTCTGGACCAGAAATACCCAATACCCTTATCCATTTCAGTTACTCATGCACAGAGTTTACATGATGTATTCCTGCACAGGAACAAAACTATTTGGAGAACACTGTAAATAGCATGCTTCCCCACACCCTTGTTCACAGTTGTTTATAAAAGCTACTTTTTGTTTGCAGCACTTAATTCAGAACAGCTACGAAATTAAAGAGAATTCTTTATGTTGCCGAAAACAGTCCACGTGTTTTTAAGATCTTTTAAAAAGCAAACAGCTAGAATAACAGATCCAAAGAGTCTGTAAAGATTGTGGATGGATTTGAATTCTAGATTCTGTGTGAATTGAACACACACACAGATCTTCCACCAGGCAATGAGTTCAGAATCCACCTATCACCACACTTGTATATTTTTAAGAACTAGGATGTCATCATAGCCACTTCCTAAAAGTAGACTTAGCATTCCAGATAGTGTCATGAATCATAGAATCATTTTGGTTGGAAAAGACCCTTGGGATCATTGAGTCCAACCATCTACCCTACTCTACCAAGTTCTCCTCTACACCATATCCCCCAACACCACATCTAAATGACTCCTAAACATGTCCAGGGATGGTGACCCAACCCTCTCCCTGGGCAGTCTATTCCAGTCTCTGACCACTCTTTCTGTGAAAACATCATATTGTCACATCTAAAAACCTCAACCTGGTATATTTTTATTAATTTTTTAGATTGAATAATTGTTTTTAGAAGCCTAGTGTTAAGCCCCTTAAAAAATTTAAAATTGGTAACTTAAGTTGGCACCCTCTCCACCCAGTTATTTGAAAAAGAAGGGGCTTAAAGCAAAAGCTATGCCAAAATTGGCAACTAATGCAAATGAAATCATAGACTTGCCTAGGTTGGAAGGGACCTTTCAGATCATCAAACCATCAACCTAATACTGACAAAAACCAACACTAAACCATATCTTTAAGCACCATGTCTACCCATCTCTTAGATACTGCCAGGGAGGGTGATTCAACCACTTCCCTGGGCAGCCTGTTCCAATGCTTAATAACACTTTCAGTGTAAAATTTTATCCTATCTAAACTTCCCCTGAAATAGTAAATATTTCATGTTGTCACGGAAATAAATTGAGAAGTGAAGATCTTAAAAACATAATTTAAAGAGATCAACAAAAAATTCCATATATTTCAGTTCAAAAGGTATTTTCCCTTACCTGACCATATGAACTTGTAGACAAACACAAAAGATCTCTGATCATCTCCTGGTGAGAAGTTTTATATTCACAGCCTTCCATTGTTAATGTTCTCAGCTAAATTGCATAGAAAACACAGATTGTTTTTACATTTCACACATGTAAGAGAAACTAGTGCAGCATTATTGCATCTTTTGCTACACGACAACATAACAAACCAGCTTTTCAAGTAATCAGTGAAGATTAAAGTGAGAATAATGAGATTATTACCTCATGCTGCAACATAACTCTGTCAATCAGCAAAGCTCTGATATGCTGCTTCTTTCCTTGAAGCTGTAAACAAATACATAATTTGGTTTAGATTTCAGTATTCATATTAGCAATTTGCACTGGATGAACTCCCCACGTACTTTTTTTCTTACAGAAACACGCACATTTTATATAGAAATTCTTCTTGATTTTTTTTCCCTAGTAAAGCGTTTTATTTGCCTATTACTCTGTATGCAAAAGAAAGGTCTGGTCACAGAAACTTCTCAGCTAACAAGTGCCCCAATAGAGCATCATGCCAAATCTCAGACTTTAGTGCAAGGACATATGCAAACTGAGGGTTATTTCAATTCAGAAATGCTTAGCTAGTTACTCATAAAAACTTCCAAACAGAGGTACGAAAGCACTGCAAAACAAAACTCTTATCAAGGAATTAGATTTTAAAATTATGAAAACCGATTAGGACAGTAACAAAAATATGAAAAAAGTCTTTCTGAACATCAGGAACTATTTCCACCCCTCATCTAAGCTTTACAGAGAAAAATCACTGACCCTGTTTTCCATTGATTTTTTCACTAGATTAAAGCTTTTCCATCGTGAATCAAACTCATGCTTGTGAGAGCCTTGGAACTGTAAAACATCACTAATAATCTGTAGAAAGAAAAAGGTGACAAAGAGTGATTATTTTGCAAAACAAGTAATATTGTCTTAAGTATCACAAATTATAAGTGTACCTTTATTATTAGAAATAAAGACTTGGTATCATCTTCAGAATTATCAAGTATATAACCTGCAATTGGAAGAAAAATAGTTCATTATCAGACAGGGAAAGTTTTAAAAAATAACAATAGTTTTATTTCTACAAAGCTTAAATATAAGAATTATAAGCAAAGTAAATGAAGCAAGTTTCTCATCTATAAAATTATACTTAAAAGCACACACAGTACTTTTTCTATAGAGGAGTGGTTAAACTTACGCAGCAGTTTCCTTGTAACTCTTGCAATCGTTTCTCGATAATTTTCTCTTGATAAATCTAGAAAAGAAATTAAACATTTTCTCTTTATTATACAATAGCATAAAAAGCAATTTATAGATAAGCAAACCAGTGGAAAGCCAGAGCAGACTATTCAGAAATGGCAGTATGGACTATTATAAAAATAACCATCTTATTTTACCTAAGGACACCACTCCCATAAAGCCTGCTTTTGTTTATCAAGTCAACAGTATGTTTTCTGCAAGTACATAAACTTCTTCATCTACCTTTACAGTTGGCTTCATTTATAACCACAGACTGAAGCTGAGTATTTGGCATATAAAAACTGAGTAACATATCAAGTAGGGCAAAAAACAAGTCAATGGAATACAGATTTTGTGTCAGGTGATCAAGCCAGTAGACGACTGGGGACTTACTCCCCTGTAATACATGGAGGGGAACAACATTCCCAATCTGAACAACAACAAATGCAGAAGCAAGAAGGATCAATGATACAAGCAGTTTCCTTGGAAAGTTTTAAACCAGAAAAATCTTAATTGCTGCAAGAAACTAAATACTAAATAAACACTAAATAAACGCCCATTCTCTATTACAAACTTGCCACTTGCAACCTAATGGACCAGATTTTAGAAGTATTAAAGCACCTAAAACTATTAATAGTCTAATAAGCAGTTACCACGTGCCTCAGTTCCTTGTTTAAATAGCCCATCTTAACTTGGAAGATGGTTAAGAATACACACAAAGCCTGAAAAATGCAGTTTTCTTCTGAAGGAGCCATCAAAGCCTCCAGCAGGTTATGCCTTGATTCCTTCTGTGTCTCAAGTGTAGTTCCTGGGCGGTGGGTGCTGCTTCCAGCACCTCTCATCTATGTGGAAATACACAGGTCCAACCATTCTAACCTGGGGGTTGGATCCGAGCTCACATTCCCAGGTATATAACTGCAGCAGATCAGTGTCTTGTATACCATCACTGAAAATGAAACAGTGTGTATACAAGAACTTCTCAGTTGGCCAAAAAAGCCCATTTAATATAAAGAGAAGAATCAAAATTATGCTCTCAAAAAGAACCCACTGCTTTTACAGCAGAAAAAAAAAAGAAAAGAATGAAAACAACACTTATAACCTGTCCACACAGAATTAGGATCTACTTACCATATTCAACACCAGTGTACAGTTTTGTTTCTTCCAGAGACACCAGACTTGGGACCCTGCATGAAAACAAACCAAATATTACTATACATTATGGAAATCATTGACCTTGTGAATTTAATTGCCATTTCATTAATTCTGACAAGTTAAATTTCATGCCAGTAGTGCCAAAGATGTTTGGATTTACTAATAGTATGTCTCAGCTCTAACATTTATAAATCAACCATACTTATGGGTCAGACTGTTTGTCAGAGACAACCGTAAGGACACTACCTTGAACCCAGAATCTTCATTTCTCATTTAACAGAATCCCGTCAGTTCTGTTAAATAGCCAGAGATTTGGTTTCATTGTCAAACTTATGAACTCGCTCATCAAACCAAACACAGCTCCTAGTTGTCTTAGTCTACGGAGGACAGGTGAATTTGATTGCTGAGGCAAAATCCTTTCCTGACGAGTTAAGCTAATGAAGCTTTTCTGACTTTGGTCCTTTCTTGTTATAAAGAAACGTACCCATTACCTACAGAAGTCCTATGTATTGCCATATGAAATTCATTATTAATAACCATACAAAAAAATTAAGTCTTGCTTCTTCCAGGATTTGGGTCAAACCTCTCTAACTACAAATTTTTTTTAGAAGTAAATTCTTAGTCTCTGTGGATTTGCTTTTATGTAATCATGCAAAAAAATACAGACTCAGATATCACACACCAATGAATTTAAAAGACATGAAAACATACCCTACATACACTTGGAGGTTTTGTGGGGTATTCTGTTTTGGTTGTATGTTTTGGGGTGGTATTTTTTTAAACCTACCTCTAAAAATTAAGGTAGACAAATTCAAGCTTTCAAGGACAAAATACACCGGTGTATTATATCATACAAATAGTACCAGCAAGTAATCCCTGTAAAAATGATCTTCACATAAAATTGCATTGACAGTATAATCAGAAAAAAATAATGTGAATCTACTCCTATTAAAAATGCTAAATAACACATCAGAAAACACTATAGACTCTGTATCTGAGCATGAGCTACAAGACACTAATATAAACTTCCAGATTTCAGGCAACCACAAACTCCTATCTGTCAGAACCAGAAATGAGGGTCATGTTTTTCCTGTAAAACTGAACACATTAAAACACAAGTGCTACAATTATTGTGCCCATTAGGTGGAGGAAAAGAAACTTATAAACCAAAATTAGGTAAGCTGAAATCACAACCCTTGTAACAGTCACATGTGCATCAACAAAATTAAAACCAAAATGTCATCGTCTTAATTGATTTAGACATCAAGAAGTGATGTCTTCATTTCATTTTCCTTGTTGCATTTCTGGTAGTGGTTGTTTAAATTGAAAAAAAGCCATTCCAAAGGGGTTCCCACTTTTTTTCCTCCCCCCCCCCCCCCCCAAAAAAAATCTCAGGACTGGCATAAGTGCTTCAGGGACAACTTGATTATTAATAAAATTTTCAGAATATCCAACATCAATCCAGTATTTGGCCCTGAATAAAGAAATAAAGTTTTTATGGTCTCGCACACTTGCGAGAATAATGTACATGATGACTTTGAAAGCGTTTGCTATGTATTTCTCCAAGATCTGATCTTTCCAGCTGGGAAGATACAGAGAGGGGATATTTCTGCAATTAACAACCAGGGGGAAAAAAAAAAAAAAAAAGTACGAACCTCCCCACCCCAAATGCTATTACTTCTTAAAAAAAGAAGGAAACAGATAAATCCAACAATCTCAGACAGCTGGACATTAAGGAATTACTTTTTATTTTGGGGTACAGTATGCTGGATATGTAAATGAGCTGATAACAGTAACTTTTTAAAGAGCATTTTAATTTATTTTCAGCTTTAAATATTTTCCCCTGATATAAAG
Organism: Gallinago jamesoni; assembly: GCA_025769975.1. NCBI lineage: Eukaryota > Metazoa > Chordata > Aves > Charadriiformes > Scolopacidae > Gallinago > Gallinago jamesoni. The sequence goes on along the minus strand of JAOQGH010000023.1, from coordinate 5,154,492 downwards.
TAAACACACAAATTAAGTTCGTATAAGGTTTTCCTACCTATGAGACAAGGAAAATTAAAGAGCAGTTTCCCACTTTTCCCCTAGGTAGTCTGTAGAAAGATTACAAAACTTTGTGCTTCTTTCTCACTCCCAGCAAAACACATTCAACTGTTCTTTGCCAGCTAAACAAGCTCCAAATGAAATCTCCTCTATTTAAAACAAATCACACCCAACACTCTAAGCTCTCTTTATGCTTCAGGTTCCTGAGCAAATCAGGAATAACAACTGAACACATAGCATCCAGTAATCAAGAACTAGCCTAGCATAGTCCTTACATTCACCGTGACATTACTCCACAGGCAGAACCATTTATTTCAACAAGGCTACTAATAGAATGAAAATTCATTATGCAAAATGCAAAGAAGGTTTCTAGTTGGCCCGCAAACTAACATCCATGCTAGTAATGTTCAGCATTATAATGTGTCAGCCACTGAGCCAGAGAAAAACTGTGTTTTACTTTGGACACGCAAAAGGAAGGAGGCATGAAATGTTTTTCATGTCATACATTCATAAGTATTCAGCCAATACTTATAGCAAGACTCTCACGACAATGCTTCATACAATGGATAAATAACACTCTGCTTCATTCTGTATCAACAGTTTTCAGCTCAAATTGTGAATAAATCTTATGAACAAAGAATATCCAAAATTATAGCTGGAACAGAAATCCCAATTAAACAGAACTTTGAAGACTTCACTCCCTTATTTGCCACAGTACAAAAACTAAAGCATCTTGAGAAAAACTGATGCACTATGTTTTTCAAACTCCAGACATTTTACAGAGCAGTAAAATAGTAAAGCAGACTTTATTCAAGTCTCTGTGTATTTCTCAGTACGGAAGTACAGTTCAGCAATTAGATACAGCTTTCAGAAAGAAATAACTTTTAGCATCACTCCACTGAACCAGCCGCAGAAGAATTTTCTTCTAATTGCAAAAAAACCCTCTGCCACATTAGGGACTACATCAAGGGCTGCATCAACCTATTTTGACATACGAGATTAAGAGACAACAGTCGGAAGGTGAACAAGGAGAAAACGGGGTTACTCACCGTGGAGGAGTAACTGTTTCCTTTTCTGTGTGCAGCTCCCCCAGCAGAGCTGGGAAGTTTCCTGGAGATGCCAAGAGAGGTTAGCTAGCCCTGCCCCTCCGCATACCATGTCACATCCTTACACATTTATAAGAAGTGGTCTTATCCTAGACCTGTAATCTGAACACCTTCAGTGAAAGAACATTAAGAAAGCTCCTACCAATGTCTGTAGCAGAAGTAGAGCAATAGAGCATTCTAACTGACCACTGTATTTAAGAGGGAGACAAAAAATGGATGTTCTCTGAGTAAACCTGGTTTTGCTTCCCTAAATCAGCTGCTTAAGCATTACCTTGTTTGTAAGGAGGCTGCAAGGAAGGGAACGGGAACTCAACTGAACATCAGTGAAAGACTTCTCAACCTTAAAGAAATTTATACTGTCTGCATTTGAGATAATCTTTATTTGTATACCCTTGCAGTCATCATAACAAAAAGACTTTGATATAATTTAAAATTACAGAGGCTTTTTAAGGAAAAGGGTAGACTGTTTGCACACAAGCATTATATATACCTGTACCCATCTTGTGTGCCACTGCAACCATCACATCTGTGCAGACACAGAAAAACTCTTTTCACTTTTCCGTCAACTATGTCCAGATAATTCCACACAGCTCTGACTCTATGGCTCTGAACACCTTAATTCAGCCACAAAAAACTACTGCTGTCATAAAGGATTGCTCCTCACAACCTCTGTCAACGTCTTTAACGCTTTTTTCCCCTTCCCCTTGTAACTATCCATTTTGCTTGAAAAAAGTCATTCACAGAACACACCTGAAACAACGGCTTCTCTACTAAAGATAAAGAACGCTATATGAAATATTAACATAAATACACGCTACTGAGTCATGCAACAGTTTTCTATTAATTTGTAAGAAATGAATTCTCAGAAGAGAATTCATTCCATCCTTCAAGAAAAGATGAAGTTTCAATTCCTTCCTACTTACAGGCTAAAATGTCAACACCAAGTGACATTTATTAAAGTTCTATTTGCTACTGAAATTTAACTATTCACTTAAATTCTGTCAAATTTCAATTATGCATTTTATTTGCGCAAGGATTGTGCACAATTTATTTTCTAATGAATTGCCTGTCTCTTCCCTAAACACCCGCTCATGTATGAAACATTCACAGTAACCCTAAGCATTTAAAATAGCACAAGCCATTTTCAGAAGGATATAAATTATTTACATCATTCACATAAAACACACATGGGAATTTTGCTCCAAAATAAATTGAAAAATCACAAAGTACACAGCTTGGTCTCCAAAGAATTTGGAACGTTATGGAACCTAAACCTTTTGTGCTCAAGTTCACTGAACGAGGAAATCACTCCTCACTCACAGCATCTATGCTGATGTGTTTGCCAAGTTTGTGTATGTATACATACACAGAGCACACGCTTTTGAGTACACTGAGCATACCCAAGTCAAGTGTTGGTCAATTTAACAATGGGTTTTCTGTACTAAATATATCACTCTTCCATTCAGAGACTATCAGTCATCAAAAGCTAAAAAAAGGAGTAAGAGAAACTAATGAATCAACATGAAAACAATTACCTAGATTGACAGGAGATCCAAGAAGACTCGTGCCAATGTAAACGCTTGTTCTTAAACAGAAGTTCTGAAACCTTTACTTTAACCAGTATTAAGCCATGAAACAAATGGCACTATCTGATCCTATTGAACAAGGAGAACATACTAGACCAATGTTGGGGATTTTTATTCAGTTTCAGCTTTATCAAACAATAAATAAAAATTAAATAAGGAAGAAGCCAACAGAAAAACTTAGTATATTAACTATCCAAGAAGCAAGTCTATTTTCAATAGCTAATAAACACAAACCGCAGAGACATAAAACAGACTATTCTTGACAAGGAGAGATGAAAAAAGACATTTTGAAATTATTGGGTACTCTCAGGTATTTGATACTGAGGAACAAAAAAAAACCCGCAAAAGTCCATAGAAATGGACTAAGTAACTTCCCGCAAAACTTTTAAATATGAAAGGTTTCTGTGAGTGAACAGTGCAACAGACTTTTAAGCACTATTTCTGTAAAATTATGTCGATGAATTGCAATACACTGTCTATAATTAAACAAAACAGAATCCTGGGTTAAAAGTACTAGTACAGTACATTATAGTAGTCTCCACACTAGCACAGAGGCCTTATATTTGCAACAGCTCTAATTTCCTACTGTAGAAGTAACTTTAAAAGAATTACAGCAACAGTAAAACACCAAGCAGAAAACACTATGTTAGTGGAAAGCAGTCTCATGCATTCATTTCTGCAATTTATTTTAAAGCAGAAAGATTTAGAATTTCAATCTAGATTCACTCATTTTCTTCTCCCAAAACACCGCTCATAACTTTTGTTATATCCTCATCCCTCTAGAAGACTACCATTATGCAACACCGTGATTTAAAATTCATCAATCCAAAAAAACCCAAACCTCATATCTAATGAACAGGAATTTTATGCAACAACATATGTTGCTGTATGATAACCAATAATGAAATAAGCATTTGGCCAGCTTGTGATATCTGTAACATACAGTCAATGTATAATTTTCATAATTATTTTTCCCTATTATTTAAGCAAAAAACCCCTACTTCCTCCCTCAGTTGAGTCATCTTGCTTCGCACTAGTCACTGTTATGATTGAGTCATTGAATTAATGATCAAACCAGGTACAGTGGCCTCCTGCTGCTACAGCCTGCTCCTAATGAAGAAAGCAGCCATTCTTCCTTATTTCTGCCACTGCCTTCCCCTGCTTGTCACCCCAAGCAAGGTTGCACAAAAGCCCAAAAACAACGTCGGTAAATATTTGGGTAACTCTCAGTTGTCAAACAGAAAAATAAACTACCTATGTTTGGGGAAAAAGCAGCGTGGTGGCAGGAACAGCCTGCGGGCAGACAGAGCTCACAGTACTATCTGAACCATCACACCGAGCTCATCATCCCACAACACACAGTTTTGTTGCCAAGGTTCAAATTACATAGCTCCAAGCTCTTCCCCATCTACGTGGCCTTCCTTTCATTCAGTGAGCAAGCTAGAGGATTACAAAGGAACAAATACTCATTATCTGGCTTTCTAAGCATGAATCTCCAGGCATCCTTCACCATCAAGATGAAGGAAAATCTAGCAGTTACACCTACTCGGCTCTACTTTACAGGAAGCACATACAATAACACTGTTCTAAGTGGTGTGTGATCAGCAACAGTTCATTGGGGTTAAGTGGCATAGGAGGTATCTGACAAGAAAACTCCTGTGCCAGTTTGTTTTAGAAGTAGGCACGTAAGATTTTTTTAAACATAAATACATCAAGTCATTTCCAATACCTGCATTTAAAAACATTCCTATACTGCCACGTTAGGACACTGAATATCATCACCACTACTGGTAAATACTAACTGTGAATACACAGTACTTAAAATAAAGGCATTCTGGGTAACTGACTTAATCACTGCCAATTAATTTTCAAATCTCAGAGCTTTATGTGCATTCCCACTATATATAGTGGGAACAGGCTTGGGAATGTGAACTGGTATCTTATGAAAAAAAGTCCCAGGAACTCACGACACAATAACCATTCCAATCAAACTTTTTTCCTGTTTTGACAACAAGTTCATCAAAAGACACTTCCTACATTCAAACTGGATATAATTCTATGGACATATGACACAGAAAATAGTATTCACAGTAACCTGTTTAATATTGTTTTATAATTCAAAAGATATCTCCCTCATCACAAATATTCCAGTTATTTCTTGGGGAAGGAAGAGGAGGGAATAGGGCAGCAGAGAGGACATCTTCCTTCTTGGTGCATTTCCCTTCTGTGACCCTTGCTTACACACAGTAACCCATTAAAACAGAATATTAATTTCTTAAGAAGCAAAACTAGAATGAGCACCATCTGAACTGGATGGACCAACTCAGCCTAATCTCTCAAGATGCTAAATTGATACAGACCTTTGTAACTGTTGTTCTTAAGCAAGTTGAATAAGCTGACAGGGATCCAACATTTCTTTCAAATGAAGTGCAATAAGATCTCCTGAAGTATTCAGTTGACCTCACTAGGCCAAAGTAAAACCCACTACACACAGACTCACTTCCCTTAGATTGCCTCCTTCATTAAAAATCCACGTTCTGCTTGTGATAACTCAAATCATACAAAGAATAAGAACTAAAGTTTATGTAAACAAAATTCATTCAACTTCAGTGGGCAAATTTGAGTCCTGTATCAAGTCACTGAAAAGATAAATTGCTTTAACTATGTTTTTAGAAAGCTTTAAATGTACACAAAATTTGGATCCAAGACATTCTTCACAGTGGGCAGAAGATGTTTCATCAATACACATAGCCTTGTCCAAACCAGGTAATGGTGGATTCTGAAGCTCTGCAGGCATTTAGTAGAATGAACTATTGGGTTCCAGAATGATGAGAAAAGTCTGATTTTGATTTCTTTAGTAACAAATTGATTTCAGCATGTTCTCATGGAAAGTGTCTATGTTTAATAAAGCCAGCACAGATAACTAACAGAATGAAGCAAATCTGCCATGAAGTATACCAGTAACTCAGAAGCTGATTATAGGCTAATGGCCTAACCTGTACGCTGGGAATTTACAGATCTTGCCTAGCAATATAAAAAGATAATTCTAAACAACCCACACCAAAACAAAATCAGACAGAGTCTACATGAACACAGTCTAACGGCTGCAATTCACTCTTCTCCACAGGTGGTAAGGTTCTTTCTTCTGCCAAATGAAGCTTCCATTATTGACAATTAGATAGGCTAGACAAGGGTACAAAACTGCTTGCTTTGAAACAGGTGTTTCTTCCTTGGTTAATAGATAATCATAGTTACAACAAACTATTATTCTTTTTCTTGTAGCGTTAAAGACTTTTTTGGCCAAGATAGTCCTGTATTTTGAAGTTCAAGGCATCCAAGAACAAAATCTCCTCCTCCTTTGAAGGACCAACACCAGAAACCCTGTCTCTGAACCCATGAGCCATATGAATTGCCAGGGTCTAGTGCTTGCTGCCTAACAGATGCAAGGGCAGGATCCAGACTGAATCAAGAAGCAACGCTAATATGGTCCCACATTTTTCCAAAATGGGCCAGCAGCACATTGTTGGTACAGGAACAGTCAATGCCTCCTGTAAAGTATTGGAGTCCTTATTTTAGAAGGCAGTCAATCAGTCTGAATGCCCTGCACTGCCTCTAAGGTTACTACCTTTTATGTAATGGTAAAAAAAGGCCTCTTCAAAGTTCTCCAGCTTAACAAGTGTTCTAACATGCACTCAAGAGGAGCCCCTTCCACTGTACAAGAAGCTCTCAGAAACTAGGCACCTGAAGCAATACATTTTAGACTCTATCAATGCTCCTTGGCACCTTGCCCAACTGGCACTTGGGCAAAAAATCTCAGCAACAACTTTATAATCACCAAAGACAGATTCCGACCATAAGCTTAACTGAAACCCTCCATATTTTAAAAATGATCTGTAACAAGAATACCAAGATCAAACTTGTAATTGCCTCTAGCGTTAATACTCAATATATTTTCCCAAAGAAGTCAAAGCTATAGCAGCAACCCCATTTATTGAAAACCAGTTTGTTTTAAAGCCTGAACTACTGTAACACAACAGAAAGTTCCTATTACTTCCAAAATGAACATTTACTCAAGCACTTTAGCTAGAGCTGTACTGTATGCCAGCACCAGTAGCCAGGTTCTGCTTTGACATTATTCACAGGTGTTTGAGCGTTCAAACAGGACTTATTTCCTATTTGAATGTGAGAATACAGCTGGCAAGAAGTTAAGTTCAGGATGCTTATGACTTTATTCGTTCAGGGTGACAGGAACATTAGAAAGATGGAGTGCACTGTGGTTTGAATGCTTTTTTAGAGGAGGGGAAGCACAGAAGTAAATGCCTTGCTTCCATTTCCCTGACATAAAGTAGCATCAGAAATGCAGTGTCATCATCACCTACCTTTTTAAAACATTTTCAGTCTTGCACAAAAAAAATATATCACTTAACATTGTTCATGTTTTAAGTACTCAAGTGTTTCTGTAAGTCAGTATTTCAAATTTCTGTATCTTTATACTAGTATGAGAGCTCCTTAAAAAATAGCCACTAGATGTGTGATAATAGCAATAAGCACTAAAAACCAGTATGAATGTAATTGCTAAGAATATTTATGATATAATAAATTTTACTTACAGATGAGCCACCCTTTCTCCTTTTAGAGGAGGCAAAATGTTCCCAGAGCCAATCAAGCAGTTGTGCACTATAGCAAGGCACTGCTGCACATCATCTCTTAAACAAAGAAGAAAAACAGATTACTTATCTGTTAAATGCTTGAAAACATACAAATGATAAACCATATTTTTTGGTGAAGTTATATAAAAGCCCTTTAGCTATATCATTTCTAAACACAAGAGGCAACACTACAGAAATCAATCTTTTTCATTTTTGATTCAACCTAACTCTATAACAGAACTCCAACATTCAACTTTGTTTTCTGAAAAACTTGGTTTGGAGAGTTTTGGAGATTTTACAGTCTGAAACAGTAAAGGAACATCAGTATAATGAGCTAAACTAATCTCAAAACAGACAGCTTTACCCCCAAAACTTGTTTTGAATATTTTTTTATGAATTTCAGATAAAATTAATGAAATAACTCTCCACACCAAGACCAAGAAAGGTCCTTCCCACCATGAGTAAGATGAGGGAATATTTTATGTGTGAATATTTTACAGTCTGAAGATAAATTATAATGCAAGAATGTGAACAACTTTTTCTGTTATTTTAGAGAATTAAGGAATTCTGCTTAAAGCTGTCTCATCTAAAGGAGTAGCATTTAGCATACAGTTACAAGTTTTGCCCTTTGTTTTCATCTTCGTCATAAGTAGCTCTGATTTATGAAATAACTCCTTTGAACCCTCTTAAGAGGTTCCCTAACTGAAAAGCTCTTAGTGTTTGTGCATTACTTATCAACTCTCTAAATATATATGTTCAACAAAGGCCGTTATAATTTTTAATTTTATCTTTTGTAATAGAAAAATCTTGCTCTGAAGCTCCTAAATACATAAAAAATGCTTGATTTCCAAGTATTACTTGGTGGAATACTGAGAAGAGGGGGAAAAAAAAAAAGAAAAAAAAAAAGAAGTTTGAAAAGAATTCAAGCTCCAGAAATATTGCAATTCAAAACAATAGCAGACTCACCCAGTATCCCATTTACTCAAACTTGTTATTCCTTCAGCAACTAATGGTATTCTCTATTCTGGCAGCTTTGCTATCTTGTGTTCCAATTTAATGTGCAATTCCTGCACTGGGCTATATTCTCCCACATCACCACTAGGAATATGTTTCTATTAGCTAGCTCAGTGAAGCCGTGACCAAATCAAAGTCCAGTTCTGTTATAAATTAACTGCTTTACATACAAAGTGCCAAACAGAAAAGAAAAACACTAAAAGAAATAAACATACAAATAAACTTAAAAAATAACTTACAAAGCCTTAAGTAGGAAGTACATCCTAGTCTAAATATACTTTCTGATTGCAGTTTAGTGGCATTGATTTGTCCAGCATATGCTGTCTTTTCATATTAGAAAATGTGGGAACTTTATCAGAGAAAAATATTTAGAAGTCTAGTACACCATGCCCTGTTCCACGTAGGGCAGTACCTTACTGCATGAGGTATTATGTCACATGCTGTGAACATCAATTGAAGTAAATATAGCTTCAAGGACATGAAGGTTTAATATGAGAAATAAAGAATGTTTGAGATTTAATGCCTGTAAACAGCTTTAGCTATTTGATACTTGCAAATGCTTTAGCACATACTAATGTCATGATTACTTTGTGCTTCGGAAACTAACCTTACGAAGCCAGTTTTACACTAACAGAGTTTAACAACATTGGGCAACGGTATACTTGTCTCCGTTCCTATTTTTTATGCAACTGACTCCGTGTTACCTCCTCAGTTTCAACACTGCCACTTTTTGCAGGGACACACTATGTACTGAATCCATTTACTCATAGGAAGCGGAGAGAGGCAGATTTCCAAGCCAAATCAGTTCTGCGTTCCACGTCATAGCTTAGGAACACAAATGGTTGTGCCAAAATAACAAGATAAAAGTCTAGAAGACTTTTTTTTATTGCTGACTACAGTTAAATGGAAACACTATTTGTGATATGTATTTTTTAAGGAGTGTTTCTATTCAAATTAATGTGTTATCAATTTTATGAAATACACTTTCAAGGTAAAGGTACTCTTCCAAAACTGGAAGTTTTGGATTAACGTAAAAGACAGTAACATGCTAGTATTTACTCCTCATTGGCAACAGCTACTTAAAATAGACTAGACATAAGTGGATAAATACACCGTCTTTGTATTGCATATCACCACTAACCTCGACATTTCTAGTTCTCCAGTTGCATAGTGCTCTAGTTTGGTGAGCTCAGGCTGAAGAAAAGTATCCAGCAAATAAAAAGTGAAGTCTATTTCCTCAGATGAAGGAACATGCCACTGGATGTCCAAGTTCCATAGGTCACCTGGTTTACCCCAGTCCTATAGTAAATAAAGACATTTCTTATTAATGAAATTATGAAGCAAACTGTATTTTTTAAAAAATTAGCATTTAAGATTACTAAAAAAACCCCAAACACATGAACTAGCTACTGCTGTAAAGCTGTTATCCTGACAAATCCAGAAAAAAAACAACCCAAGAACACAATAAAACTGAATAAAACCCACTATAATGTCTACATGTACCTGGAAAACACCACATACCTGAAAGGGCTAAAAGGAAAAGGCCTGTACCAACCTAATGGAAACAGAACTTTGTAATTCCTTTGGCTAGATAAAATTCAGAAATATTCTTAAGTACAAATCAGACTTCTGATACTCCTATAGAAGCCAGCCCATTTAATATTACTTCTTTTCAGTTTTGAACCATGATCAGGAAACTTAGCACTTCAATTTTAATAATAATTAAAAAAAAAGTAAATTTTAAGTTGGACTTTCCACACAATGGTAGGTCATCCCATAACAAAGACACATTTTAATATTTTGGCTTAAAGAGCTCACACTTGCTACAAAATCACCACCACTTGATTATTTAGAAAATAAAAGTAAATAATTTTCACTAATTAATATTCAAACATGAAGTCCAAAGGACTATATTAATTAACAGATAGGCCTTTGCAGTCTTCACTCCTCATTTCCTGTCTTTGTCCAATTTTTCACAGTAATTTAAGATTACTAAACTTCACCATCTGTTGACAGTGGTCTGACTGGACAAAATGTACAAAGAGCTACAGTAGTAAACTTACTCAATGTAGCCTATTACTTCTCTTCCTTGGAAGAGCAGGCTAGTCCTCTACAAATATTACTTGAGAAAGTGACAGAGCTGCAACGTTACACTGGTGCAGGATAGGAAACAAGTAAGTGACAAACTCAAGCCATCAATGGTAATTAAGAGTTGATGTAACATACACTTTCTAAAGTAGCCACTCATGCATGGAACAGCAACGTAATTGTGAATTTTTTGAATTCGGAGGAGAAACTATAAAAAAGTAATCTATTTTTTGTGTTGTGGTATTTAATTTTCTGTTTGTTAAATGAGTATCTGGTCCAACTTGATTTTGCTATCAGTTTATAAAACTGTACTGGCTTTCAGTAACAAGCATTTACACAACAAGTTGTAAAACTCTGTAAAAGAACATTTTTCAGCAAAATCACAGAATCACCTAGGCTGGGAGGGACCTTTTAAGATCATCTAAAACGCAGCTTTACATTCAAGTAGGCCAGCTGAAAACCACCTGTAATTCTGGTAAATTGACCTCAAAGACTTAACTAGCATATTACTTTTGACAGCTTCGGTAATTTTTAATATTGTCGCTTCTACTTTCGTTTTATCGCAAGCTCAGCGTAGAATCATTGGTCATTTGCTTTTCTGCCTACCTGTAAAATACTGTATTTCTTCTCTTGCAATTGTTTTGCACTGATGTTTTCATTTTTCCATGCACTCACCATTACTTGTTATATCTGACAACCACATTTATAGGAAGAGGCAGAAGGAAAGGCTGCAGCTCTCATCCACAAAATCAGATGAAAGACTAATTTTCTCCCAGTGCAACAATGCTTCCTATTACTGGATATTTAAGTTAAAGAGAACAGCAAAATTCTCCTGCTAAATTCCAAACTTAACTGTTTATACTACTGTACTTCATGATAGCTGCGCCTCAATTAAACACATCATATATTACAAAATTAAGAAACATGAGCAGGCAACTCTCGCTTTGTATTATCTTACTGTAGTCATGCACTCATTGTAAAACACATCCTATGTCACATTATAAAACTTCTCAAAACAAATCAGTATTCATTTTTTTGCTATCAATACAAAGTAACTCATAATTTGCTATACATTTCAAAGCCCAAAGCATCTTTCAATTACACTTTCCATTGATGCTACCTATGTTCAGAAATTTCCAAATAAAAACAAATATTATATAGAGAGTATGATTGCTTTTTCAAAAAGAAAGTCAAATCCTCTAATCCTAAATAAATGAAAATCCTTGCCTTGATAGGAAAGTATTCAGAAAGAGGCTTGTCAAAGCCACCTGGCACACTGCAGTATTCTGTGGGGTAGATAAGTGTAGCAGAACGAAGAAGATGATGCAGTAGGTTACAAGACAGAATGTAACCCTGCTTACAGGTTAGATGTAGGGTTCGCTGCAGTATCTTCCCAAGCTGCTCCTTGTATGGTAGCAACTTCTTCCCATCCACTCGAGTGATCTAATAGGAAAGACAAACATTTCAAAGGTAAACATAACTGATTTTGTTCTAGAGGGCTAAAGAGAGGATTGTAGTGCTCAAATGATCCTGTACCAAGTTTCATTAATTGAGTTCAAATTAAAGACTGAACTTGCACATGAAGTACCGCTTCTACTGACATTGGAAAAGTGTAACACATAAGAACTGTGATATACATTGCTTCTCAACCCTGTTCAAAATTTTTCTAGCAATACTTGTATAGATTTTGAAATTCATTTAAAAAGATACATCTTTATCAAAAGCATCTTATGTTTTTTGCTGCATTGATCCCTCTTCTTCAACCCACAATAATTGCACTAAATGCTTTCATTTTATTCCACATACACACTGTACAGTCATTTGCTTCAAACAGCAGTCACTGACATCCCATTTAAAGTTAGATAAGAAAAAGAACTTATGCAGTGTCATTCAAACATTTACTTCATTTTAATAGCAGAAGTTCTTCTCATTTCAGGGACATTAAACAGGATACACTCATAGGTTGAACATTCTTTGCAATACCTCTGACAAAAGCTGAAGATTCCAAAGTAGCTCCTTATCTAGTTCTTCATCATGTAATACATCATCATCTAGAGGAACAAGTGATAAGCACGACTGTAAGTCAAGTTTTCCCAGCAAGCTAAACCATAAACCAGATGCTTGCATCCCAAAAGTTTACTTTCAACACTTCTATTGCAACCTTCCAAATCATACTGCACTCATGTGCAACTGGGAGGTACTTCAGCCAACTTAACATCTTGAATACTTTTTGAGAAATTGAGGAATGTCTAGAGGTATTTTAAGCTATTTTTAAAGAAGCATGCTCCTGTAGCCTTTTCAATTTCTGTCTTAAAATTATGTATTAATAGCTGTTTTGTTGGTTGTTTTTTTAGATGAAATAACAGACAGAATTAATTTACCATCACTGAAATCAAGTTGCGGAAAGCAAAGAAGTTTTAAATATGATTTTCAAGTTTAACAAAAGTCAACCAATTAAAGCACGTAACACTAGAAATCTTTTAAACTTACTGACTGTAAGGTGAGTTATAACATTGCAGCAGTGTGGTACAAACAGCTTCAAAGATTCCTCAGGGCGGCACTGGAAATAGCATCATAAACATCCCGTTTAAAAAAAAAAGATGACGCCTTATGGAACTCAGCACATACATTGATAAGAATCTCCTAACATTATTATTGAAAGAGAGAAGAATGAATTGGTGTTGAGATACAATCTAATCTAGGACAGCCTGATTTCATGAGTTTTAAACACTCAAAACCTACCTTTAACATAAATGCAAGAAAAAAGTTTGCGAAAAAAAACTCTTGAAATATTGCTATATACAACCATCCAATTTTAGAAAACATAATATTAAAAAACACCTGCATTTAAATAAAAAATAAAGATATAACATAAAAAATAGTAGTAGTAAAGATCAAGTGCAGTCAGAGCATTTTCTCTCACTTTTACTGCAGCTCGGCACATATCAGCAACCATTCGACCAGCAACTCTTGTCTCAAATATATTTGAAACAGCAAAGTTAAAAACCTTCTCCAAGGCGACCTAAAAATGAGTACAAAAAGATGGAGGTTAGTTTTTTGAAAAAAGAAACTAGGTATCATTATACGTTTAATGCTACACAGAAGGCAGCGTCTGTACATAATATTGTCTTCTTTTAAAACAGAAGACTGAAACCATAATTCACATTAAAAAATAAATCAGAGCAGCGATATAGAAAAAAAAAAGTTCTGTAGAATGCTGAAAGATGACTAAAATGGAGCTACCATCACAATGAAAGCTGACAATACTATAAAATAGAAACACTAAAAACCAATGTGAATAGTAACTGCTCAGGACAAAAATCCTAAATATTATCAGTACACATGACTTGCACTCTATGCAACACCTATGTCTAATTGTACAACTACTGCCTTGGCAGGAGAATAAAAGCTGCTACAGAAGTAGCAATGACAAAAGGTTTGTCAAAATAGTTTCAGTATGCAGATTTTTGCATTTTTTCCTATTTATTGCAAGACTCAGTTACAGTAACACATTATACCACGAAAACAGATGACAGTGTCCACCATCACTAAAACAATTCTATTACAGGAAGGTCTGTATTTCCCTCCTCCCCCCAAGAGTTTATAAACAAAACACACCAAGTGCTTTCCCTGGTAACATAATGGGACACTGCCTTCAGCTGGAGATTATAGACACTTCTCAAATGTTCACTTTGAGAAAAAAGGAGGTCAGATATATCTTGTTGACTAATGTAAGCTTGGGATGTTTCTGAGAACTATACAGAACAACAGATTTCTCTGAATAAGTCACAGTCCACTGGAAAGAATGCTATGCTATTTTACATGTCAAAGTGAAGCCAGGACATCCCTTAGTTAAATAAATAGGGAACTGACTATCAACTATTTAAGTGGCCAGTATGTTTAAAAGCACCTTACTAAAGCAAGGCAAGCTGAACTGTAATACAGTGTAGATTGCATACGATTGCTTTAATAATGAACAACCAGGAAAAATACAAAATAAACATTTAATGACAACAAAGAACTAACTTAAGACTTACATTAACGCAAATGCAATGGTTCAAAACATACAAAACCTAGAACCTCCAAATATATACATAATGTAATGTAATCAGATTAAAATGCTTTAGCTCAACCTGCAAGGAAAGAATCTGTCCATGTATCAACACGGATTCTCCATCCCCCTCCCTCAGAGTTATTTTAATCCAGATAATTTTTCTGATCCCATTACCCCTACGGCTTCTTGAACAGCTTCTTCTGCCCAGCTTAAACAGTAGGGAGGAGCAAAAAAGGAAAGCAAGGGACTGGGTAGGTTAGCATCACCATCAAAAGACATGAAAAGATCAATACCCTTTTATAATCTTTTATAATGTCAGTATTTTATAGATGATAAAGTAAGCTGTTGTAATGATTTCTCCTAACATTTACCACCAGCTGGCAAAAGAGCATCAAGGACCTAAGAGCTCTCTACTGATGTATATAAAATCATAAAACAAGTCCACATGAAGTTCTAAACTTCCCCTCCCAGCCCTTTCTCTGGTTAAATGTGAAAGTTTAGGACAATGAAGGAAGGATCTGAATGCACCAGTCATTCACAACTGAAAAATAAGCCTCTTAGAGTTAGATGGAAAGCTCATGTTCTACATACCTTAAATATATCCTTTGAACACTGAGTGAGGATTGTACTGAAAGTAGAAGAGAGACCTAATTCCACTAGACTCTCTAGATGAGTCATTTTCTCAGTTTCAGTCTCCTCTCTTGTTTGTTCTAATGTGCTGCTCTCTATAAGTCCAAAACATCTACACAAATACAATAAGTACAATTTTAGTAAGTGAAACTTAGAAGTTTTATGAAAGTTCTTCATGCCAAGCTTTTTCGTATCCTTAGGTTACTCACCTATCCATAAACTGTAGTACAAAATCCTCAAATTCAGCAGTTGCAGAGCACAATTCTCTTTCCACCTACAGTTTACCAATGCAAAAGAAGCACAAAAGGTTGGCTTTTCTTAAGAAAACATAAATTTAATTTCCTATGTTAACTACTTCAAAAACACTTTCAGTTTTTAAATCATGTATACTACAGTGCATTTCCCAAAGTTTGTATAGTCTCAAGTATGTTACATGAAACAATTACTACATTTTCTTTACAGTGTGATATCAAATTTCCTGGATTTGATGTTCAGCCAAATAACCTCTCAGGGTGCAATTGGGTCTGCCTCCATGGATACAACCTTTGGCCTTACTACTGATCCTCCTTTCCAACAGGAGGCCAGTGAGTGCCAACTGCTGTGACAGACTTGGCTCTGTTGACATATTTATGTTAAATGTTCAGTGTACAAACTCCTCTGTTTTCATTTCTGAGTGCTGCAGCTCTGGGGCAATGAAATTAACCTTCTTCCAGTAGCTAAGCATTCAGAATCTCTGCAATCTACAGCTACTAGCTGTTCTCAGAGCCACAAGAGATTTCTAGCAACGGATGAGACATTTTACGTGGCAGTTGCAAGTGCCACAGTGGACACTGTTGCTGCTGCTTTATTTGCTATATGCCAGATAGAGCTTCATCATCTGTGCTTGAACTACTGTATCAAAAGCAGAATCAAAAGCCTAGTGATACGCAGAGAAACAGAAAAAACTATTTCCCATTCTCTCCTGTATTTTTTGCTATGTGGAAAAGGACAAACTATTTAGAACAAATGATGGTGAAATGGAGTGCAAGGAGTTCTAAAACTAGAGATGAATATGAACAGCCCTCCAGTGGAGCAAACAGTTGGGGTGGCCACGTCTAATAACAAAGGGGCAGCAAAGGATAAAACATAGAAGAGGGAGATGAGGCTCACTGCCTAATGATGTTACTATCTCTTGATTGCAAGAGATTAACAAGTATCTGAAGAGAAAGCAACAGAATCTTAATCAGAAAGGAAAAGCATGACTGCAGGAACATCTTAAAGTGGTGTGAGTGTTTAGAAATTTTTTTCTCATAGGAGGAAAACAGTCCTGAAAAATTTTTTGAAAGATAACTATAAACAGTTGGGTTTTTTCTGGAGGTTTTTCTTGGGTTGGTGGTTTTTTTTTGTTGCTTTTTGAGTTGTTTTTTTATTTTTTTAAACACATACAAAGTTTTCAGCAGGAGACCAAATTCCTTCCAGAGTCTCCCAACCAATTAGTTACCTTTTACCTCATTCTACGTTGGACTAATTTTGAACTAGAAATGACGCACATACATCTCACAGCAACATTGTACTCATCTGCTTTTTCTTGTTTTTCTTTATTGTTACGTTAATATTTTGAAGTGATGAGAAGTTTTAAAAATATAGTTGTAACAAAGCTGCTTTTTATTAGACTCAGAAAAATTTAGATGGCAACGGACCTCTGACCATGACTGTAGTCTAACCTCCTACTCAAAGCAGGGCAGACTGAGTCAAATTACATTATACAAGGCCTTGGGCGGCTAAATTTTGACATAAAAACATTTATCTGTCTGAATTTTAAAATTATCTCTACAATACCCTATGACTAAGAAGTAATGCTAAGAATACATTGCCAATTTGCATGCTTATGTCAGCTCTACCACACTGACCAGAAGCAAATGTGATTCACGTAATTTTTTTGGTTGCATTTTTATTTAACAGTTTTACGTATACAAAAAGAGAGTAGCAAACCTGTTACAGTTCTGAAGAGATTATTAGATTGCTAGAAATTAAACTGAAAAGTAGGTTACAGTTTTGTTTTCATAACTGCACAGCACTCTTACCTCTGAAAGATCATCTCTTTCTTGCAATACAGATGAACAGTCTACTAAAGGCACCAAAGTAGAAAATGTTGCGATAAACTGGAATGTAATCTGTTGAGAGTTGCAAACAGCTCTTTAATAAGTGTTATGGTATTCCAGACATTAAATATCTTTTGCAATTCAGGTATGGGAGCTAAAGCAAATCATTACATTAAAAAGAATTCCAGAGCCTCATTCTTTCACCTCAAAGCTTCAATAGTTATTTCTGATTTCATATCTAAAACTTAACATAATTCAGATCTAAAACTGTGCAAAACCCCCTCAATTTTCTGACTAAAGAAACACTTATTTTGTGCTGAACTTTAAAGTTACAAAACCCCTATAATATTAACATTGTTTGAATAGTCAATTAATATGGATTCCTGAAGTTGTGAGCTTTTAGGAGTTAATTTGATGAAAACCTAATGATAAAAGCCTTTCTATTAATCTTAAAAGACTAGGAATATTTACTAGGAGCTTTGGAAAATCTATTTTATCTTGTTTTTTTTTTAGAACTGCCCAAGAAGTCAATACAATGCTTATCACAGTCCAGTGTTAAAGATTCACTTGTCATTGTCCAATTAGCCAAAAGCATTATTATAAATTAGACACTTGTAAAATTAACTTTTTATAAATAGAATTGTGCAGGAACAAAATCAGGCTAAGAACTTCTGGAAATGTGAGTAACTTGCTTTCATACAAATATTAAAAAAACCTTTCAGAGCAAACTAGTTGGCTATCTTCTAAAAAAAGGGTAAGATTTATATACTCACCATACATTTGCTGAAGTCATTTGGATCCACCCCAGGCAATGCTCTCATCAGTAGAGGTAGCATATGTGTTGGACCTTCCGGAAACCACTTCCCCCCAGACACCAGACTACGAGCTACTCCAATTACACAGCTTAAAGTAGCTGTGAGCTGATGAGGTTCCGTCAATGTCTCAAGTGCAGGATACGTTCTATAAAGATTAAAAGCAGTCATATTAGGAACAATAATGTTTTGAAGTCTTCAAAGAAAATAGAAGTAGATTGCAGGTACTATTTTCTACAGATATGGCACAAAATTTCTGCAAAGAACACCCAATCAAGCTAATCA
Source organism: Gallinago jamesoni (assembly GCA_025769975.1). Classification (NCBI taxonomy): domain Eukaryota; kingdom Metazoa; phylum Chordata; class Aves; order Charadriiformes; family Scolopacidae; genus Gallinago; species Gallinago jamesoni. The sequence goes on along the minus strand of JAOQGH010000023.1, from coordinate 5,136,148 downwards.
ATCGTTCCAAATTTTTTTTTCTAATTGTCTTCCAAAAAAACTTAAGTCTTGCTCTGTTAGAAAACATTCCTTCCGTTTGATCAGTCCTATTCACAAAAAATTCAGGATTAAATAAATTGTAGCAGTTGCAGCATAGAAATTAATAACTGCTTGGGCTTCTAGATACAAAGCTATGATGACTTTTGCATTTGAATTTTAAGCTAATGCAAGTTGTGAACTTAGAAGTGTAAGTTTCTTGTAACAAGCATGAAAACTTGCCTTGATTGCCTCTACTTCAATAAGGGATATATTACTTAGTGTTACATTAAAGTCCATATCTTCTTTTATAAAAAATTATTAAGTTACTGTGATTTTTAAACCTTTTCTACACTGAATACCTTTCAGCAAACTGTGTAACACTTCCTACTGTTATCAACAATCTACAGTTCAAACGAGTCATAGTCTTACCTTTGCCCTATATTATTCAAAGCACAAAGGACCTACATCTACACAACAAAATGAATTTGGAACTGCAGCCAAAGCAAACATACTGGTGATAGTTTGTACTACTGAGCAGATGTTCAGTCTGCTCTCAAAACAAAAACAGTAGTCACATCCAATAGGGGCATCCATTGCTGTCCTTCTTAAAACTGTTATGCTTGATGTGTTTTCATCATTTATGCTTCAAATATTTTCATATAAGAGCAGATTTATCAAGTTTTTACAAACAGTTGAATCAGGAAGGTATGGAACTTGGGAAGGGCTCTTCAAGACAAACTAATTTACTGTTTTTACAATAGGAGTTATTGAAGTACAAAAGACGACACAGAATAGGGAAAATGGAGAGGGTCTAGGAAGAAAGCTTTTCATTGGGCAGGAAAGAGTAACGTTTTTCTTTTGGAATTTCAGGGATCAAGGTATTAGTAATAGAAAAAAATAAGTATTGTACGTGGGCATGTACTTCAGTCATTTGCTTATGAAATAAGAAGCAATGACAGTAATTTTAAACTATCTCTAACATACTCTGACACAAAACAAATATAAAACTTATGCTTATTACTAAACAAATATACAATACCATCACTTATATTTGGCCCAGTTGAAAGCTAGTGAGAGGACATAAGAGTGCAACAAAGAGTGCAAAGTTGCTTTTTCAACCGATCTACCCAGTATCTGATAAAACACTGACAGAAACTCAAATACTTGAGGACTACCGGATACTGCATAAACTATGAACAGCTCCCAGACCTATTCCATTTGCCAGGTGCTTAAAAAAACCAAACCAAACAAAGTAAAAACCAAAGTCCTCCCTCGCTCCTCAGGTAATTATTCAGGTGTGCGTATTAGGAGTTCCTGCCACTGGAAGCATTCATTTGCAGCAAACAAATGGCTTATCATTTAACATGACTGCTTTGCATATTTACTTCTTGGAAAGGGAACACAGAAGTTGTTTCTGCAGAACTTACTTCTCAAGTACAGGTGGAATTACTAATTCAGGACGCATCAGTGCAAGATTCTGCAGGGCTTGGGCAGCCTCCAGGCTTCCAGTTTTACTGAACATAGCCAGAAGAACAGGTTGAATAATGCATTGTACAAAATCTGTAACATCCTGATCAGTAAGTTTATGACTATCAGGCACAGGAGTTAACCAAGTCATTCTCTTGTAGCGCTCACGATGCAGCCTTCTGACAACACTGCTGGGTAGCCTTTGAAGTAGTTTCATCAGTTTGTTCTGTTGAATAAAGAGGAAGTTATATTCAATTACTTGGTAGTAGAAGAACCTGAGCTGCTAAGTGTACAACAGACAATTAATAAGCTATTATCTTGAAACTATGCAACTGCAATAAAAGAAGACACAGAAGAGCTCTAAAATACAATTTTCACAATTTGTCATAAACTTCATTTCCCAAAATATTAACAGTTTTGCTGCCAGCACTATGCCTTATGATTTTAAATAAAATGAAAAATATATACAAAGGATATATTGCAACGGAGACTGGCTCCAGGGCAGGTAAGACTGTGCTGGGAGAAGGGACCTGTAGCTAAAAAGGGTGATTGAAAGCTCTTTTTGGGGCTTTTTGAGGCCGGGCAAAGCCTCCTCCTGGTGCTGGGGGCTGAGTGAGCCTGGGCAGAGCCAGCCCCTCCTGCGATTCATCCCACTGCCATCTTCTAAGGCACCTGAGGGAGGGCAGAGCTTCTGCCCACTGAGGCACGGGGGATTCCCAGTGCTCATTTGTGTGCCCCGAGCCTCTGCTGGCGTACAAGGGAAGCTCTGCCCCCCTCCAAGCTGTCAGGCAGCTCGGGCACTCATCCTGCCCAAGCCTCAAGTTTCCAAGGGTAAACTGCTTGCAACCTTCCAGCCATGGTTCCTGCCCAGTCACAGGCTGCTGTTAGAAAAGGAAAAGCTGTGGGCACCCAGAGGGAGGTCCCAGGCAAACATGGGGGTGTGCAGGCCTCTGGCTGCAGAGAGTGCTGGAGCCTGGCCCTGGCAATGGAGGGCAGTGGGGACACCACCTGCATGTGATGTGAAGAGGGGACTGACCTGCTCCTACAGGGGGCTGAGCTTCAGGAGGAAGTGGAGAGGCTGAGGAGGATCAGGGAGTATGAGAGGGAGATGGACTCCCCGAGAGAAAGGGAACAGGAGGAGAGCTGACATAAATGAGAGGACCCTCTCCCCTCTCCTCCCCAGGCAGCAAGAGGTGATCTTGGAGAAGAAGGGGAGTGGAAACAGGGTGGGATGAATGGCATGACTGGAGTGCTGCAATGGATGGCTACAGGCTCTTCAGAAGGGACAGGCAAGGAAGAGGAGGAGGAAGGGTGTTCCTGTATGTTAGGGAGGGTTATGAATGCCTAGAATTTATGGAGGGCAACAGAAGAGCTGAGTGCCTGTGGGTATGAATCAAGGGGAAGGCTAGCAAGGCCGATATTGTGGTGGGAGTCTGTTACAGACCACCCAAACAGGATGGTGAGGTAGATGAAATGTTCTATAAGCAGGGGTCTTGAGATGGCTTGCCCTTGTCCTGGTGGGAAACTTCAACCTACGAGCTATCATCTGGGAACACAAGACAGCTGAGAGGGAACAGTCTAGGAGGTTCCTGGAGTGTGTTGGGGATAACTTCCTGACACAGCTGGTGTCCCGGTTTGAGGTAAAACCGAACCAGTTTTGTGTTCTGTAATTTTACAGTTTAGATAGGCTTCCTCTAACTCTCTGAAATTAACAGCATATTGTGGAGAAAACTGCTCGTTCTCAGGATGATAAGGCCAATGTTTGTGCTACATGCCAAGGAATGGTGTGCAGAGAGTCTCTTGCTTATACTTATTGTGATAACAACCAAGGTCAGCCAATTTTCGTTATTTGCCCCTTAGAGGGTCGGAAATGGAAAAGCGTAGAGGGGTCCCACCTGTGGAGAAGAATAGACAGAACAGGTGACCCAAACCTGACCAACTGGAGTACACCATCCCATCTTGCCCCATGCTCAGGATAAAAGCTGAGGGATCAAAGGGCCAGCCCCTCCTTTGGCTTCTACCAGGATGGCTGACGTCCAAAGAGGACCCTATCTGTTCATCTGCCTTTGATCCCAATCTGTGTGTTCCTGACTCCAGAGCTGGAATTCAGTTCCCATCCGTTGCTGAGTCCATTCTGGGACTCCCCCAGTGCCTGCCGGTGACGGGACTGTCACCCTGGGAGCTTGATACCGTTTTGTACATATTGTATCTATTTCATTATTTTTCTTTTTTATTTTTAACATTAAAGTAGTTTAGTTTGTTCTAAACTGCTCTCTCTCTCCTTATCTCTTCCTCTCCTCTCCTTTTTGGGGGGGAGGGGAAGGGCCATCTGTCAGTCCAGTTGCAGTGATTTCGGCTGAAACCACGACAGCTGGTGAGGGAGCCAACTAGGGAAGAAGCACCACTGGATCTGGTGTTTGTAAATAGGGAAGGACTTGTGGGGGATGTGATGGTTGGAGGCCGTCTAGGGTAGAGCGACCATGAAATGATAAAGTTTTCAATTCTTAAGGAGGCAAGAAGGGGAACCAGCAGGACTGCCATCATGGACTTGCAGAGGGCAGACTTTGGTCCCTCGGGATGCAGCCCTGAAGGGCAAAGGAGTCCAGGAAGGCTGGACGTTTCTCAAGGAGGAAGTCTTAAAAGCCCAGGCGCAGGCCGTCCCTGTGCGCAGTATAAAGCGAGCCATCGGGGGAAGAGACTGGCCTGGCTGAACAAAGAGACAGGGTCACAGCTCTGGGAAAAAAGGAGAGTTTATGGCCTTTGGAAAAAGGGACAGGCCACTCAGGAAGATTATAAAGGTGTAGCAAAGTTATGCAGGGAAAAGATTAGAAATGCCAAAGCCCAGCTTGAACTCAACCTGGCCTTGGATGTTAAAAACAACAAAAAGAAATTCTATAAATATATTAGTAGCAAGAGAAAGACTCAGGACAGCCTCCATCCACTATTGGATATGGGAGGTAAGGTAGTGACAGAGGATGAGGAGAAGGATGAGGTGCTGAATGCCTTTTTTGCCTCAGTCTTTAGCAGTGGAGTAGGGTGTTCCCCGAGTACCCAGACCCCTGAGCCAGCAGATAAGGGCAGGGAACAGAATGAAGCCCCTGTCATCCAAAGGGAGGCGGTGAAGGACCTGCTCCAACACCTCAACACAAACAAGTCTATGGGCCCAGATGGGATCCACTCAAGGGTTCTGAGGGAGCTGGGGGAAGTGCTTGTGGAGCCACTCTCCATCATCTACCAGCAGTCCTGGCAAACTGGGGAGGTCCCAGCTGACTGGTGTCTAGCAAATGTGAGGCCCATCCACAAGAAGGGTGGGAAGGATGATCCAGGGAACTCCAGGCCTGTCAGTCTGACCTCGGTGCCTGGGAAGGTGATGGAACAGATCATCCTGAGTGCCATTATGCAGCACATGAAAGACACCCAGGTGATGAGGCCCAGCCAGCACGGGTTCACAAGGGGCAGGTCCTGCCTGACAAACCTGATCTCCTTCTATGACAAACTGACCTGCTTGCTGGATGAAGGAAAAGCTGAGGATGTTGTTTACTTGGACCTTAGCAGGGCCTTTGATACAGTCTCCCCCAGTATCCTCCTGGAGAAACTGGCTGCCCATGGCTTAGATGGGAATACTCTCCGCTGGGTTAAAAACTGGCTGGAGGGCCAGGCCCAGAGAGTGGTGGGGAATCCAGTTGGCAGCCGGTCATGAATGGTGTCCCACAGGGCTCGGGGAGACCTTATCACTCTCTACAACTACCTGAAGGCGGGGTGTAGAGAGGCGGCAGGTCGGTCTCGTCTCCCAAGTCACAGGAAATAGGACAAGGGGCAATAGCCTCAAGTTGCACCAGGGGAGGTTTAGATTGGATATTAGGAAATATTTCTTCACGGGGAGGGTTATCGGGCATTGGAATGGGCTGCCCAGGGAAGTGGTTGAGGCACCATCCCTGGAGGTGTTCAAAAGATGGGTTGATGTAGTCCTTTGGAATATGGTTTAGTGATTTTTGTCAGGGTTAGGTTGATGGTTGGACTATATGATCTTTAAGGTCCCTTCCAACCTAGACAATTCTATGATTCTATGATATAGTCAAGAATCAAGATTACTTACCAGTAAATTAGAACATCTTTGAGAGCATTTTCCTCACATTCGTATATAAGCAAATATGCTATTCTAGAACAAGTCAGCTCCTTTGGCACTGCTTTGATCAGCCATGCTATTGGTACTTCCTACCAGCTACCACAGACTCTCACATTCTTTAGCAGAAGACTCCACTATCTACACCATCAAAAAGTTATGCTTCATCAAACTTGAGAAGCATTAAAAATCTTTTTTGCTTTGGTCAATCAAAACTAGATTTTTCTAACTCAGAGACAGTAGGTCAGTAGTATGAAATCTATGTCATACAAGCAATACTGATGCTATATAACACCCTCCTTTAAAGTGCTGGCTTCTTTTTCCTAGCTATTTATGAATCAGATGTCTAGTTTTGGACTTCTAAACTGCACTTGGGTTAGATGTTTGAAAAATACTTCCATTAGCTATGGTACTGACAGCAGAATAAAAGTATGGTTTGAATGACAATACAATCAGATATCTTGAAAATTAAAGCCTCAAAATATTATACACCCAACAGATGACCTGGCTGTTGGAGCACATAGCACAACTACCAACATGTTTGACAGATTTGACTGTCGAAATTACAGCCACAGTTATTATGTTTACGTGCAAAAAACTCACCAGCCACCGCCCATTATTTGAAGGATGGTAAAAAGAGGCAATGCTATTGAACAGTCCAGACAAATGTTTTTGCACTAGTTTACTTGGTCCGCCCTGTAAAAAATTAATCATAGAATTTTATTACAGAATTAAAATGAACATCTAACACAGTAGTGCAAGGTACAAGCGAGCATTTTCAATTACCACAGCAACACCTAAAAGGATCAAATCACATTTGCAAATTCCCTCCCTTCCCCATCCTCAGCTCAGCATGAAGTAGCAAGTTTTTTGCATCTGCTCTGATGAGGTTCTCCCTAAAAGTCATTGAATTGTTCAGCAGCAGCCAAGTGTGTATCCACAGTGGTGCTTGTAGCTGGCTGTTCACTTCCAGAATGCCACAGACAAGGGCTGTGAAATAAATCTTTCCATCCACATTCCCAGCTGACAGTGAAACAACGTACTTTAAAACAAACCTTGGGTAAAAGCCTAAAAACAACTTCCACATTGAGCTAAACAGAACAACCATTTGTTTTAAATACATACTTGCTTAAAGCTTTGCACTAGTTTTTGTTTCACTATGAAAAATTTACTAACCATCATGGCTGTGATCCACAATACTGCATGTCCTACATCATAAGCATTTGTTAAGAATCTTGGAACAACAACTTGATTGCTTCCCACTGGAAGATTTAAACTCCTCAAAATTCTGGTAAAAATCTGAAAAAAGAAAAACAAACACTGGCATAAAATCTAATAATTTATCCCATAAAGCTGGCATAAAGTTAATTTTCTAATCAAAAGTTTTTTGGTGGTTTTGCAAACAATATAACTGCTATGAACATCTTTTAAAGGAATCCGTAAGCTGAAAGAAGATTCAAAGGTTATATATACTGTTTATCAAAAGAGTATCATTAGGGGCCAATTCCATAAGAACATGGGATTAGTTAAACAATCAGACATGACTCCTTTAGCAAGGCACATTGTTGCTTTGATTTGGTTTTGAGTGGTAACAGTAACAACTTCCAATGATTTCTGTTACAAAAGGATGGCTCAAATTTTCAAAGTTACACTTAGGTCTTCAAATGAATGCACCTAATTTGAAAAACTAGGGCACTGCAGTATAAGACCCATACAGGGAATACGGAATATTCTTAGCATAGTAACACTGAAGACTTATCTCAAAGTAAACAATTTCATAAAATGAGAAACATTACCTTTGGTACATACGGATCCCAGTCTATGTACCCAATGTTGTCAGTGGCCAAGCGAGCAAATAGATTTACTAGATGCTGAAAACAACCATAAAAGAAGGAAATATTAATTAGAATATAGTTATAATAAAAGATGCACAAACCCTTCAATCTACTTTACAGATGCAAGATAAAAGCTACCCATGGCACTAAAGCACTTGTAATAGATTTCACTCTACCAGAAGCCAACAATATGTTGTAATGCATCTGAATTCCTACCTTCAGGAGTCCTACTTGTTACTCATCTGAGCACTAACAAAGCAGGCAATCGTAATCGAAGTTCTGAGACAGGGACATAGATTCTGACAAGCTGCCTAAGTCTTGAGGTTTTTTTTTAGAACGTAAAGATGTACTAATGATACTTTTAGAAGGTATTCGCACACTCTCCCTTTCCCCAAGCTCTGTGAATTAACATCAAAGGCAGAATGCATCACTACCTTTTTATTTCTCAAATACTTATTGTTAGAAGAACTGTAAAGAACAGTAGATGAACAACAAATTTATACTTGAGCTATATGATTTCAAAAACTTTAGCTTTTCATATGAAATATCTTTTTCTCTTTTGAACAGCTTTGAGCTTTTTCCCTGTTTTGAACAGTTTCCACAGACTCCTGGTAGTAGCTTACAGAAAGACATCCGTACTGTGCTTCAGAGTCCTTCAAGCACTACCACCATTATCAACAGGGCATAGCAGAATATTCATCTCTGCAGCGAAGACTTGGAACAAACTTCAGGAATAGCTGGAAGAGAGATTTCCCAGCAAACCCGCAACACATCTTAAGCAAAGCAAAAATGTCAGAACAGGCTCTAACTCGGTAATTTCATTGAATTCTCTAACAGAAACCTGCTACCTACATTCACAGTCTTTGCATAGAGGATTATTTGGATTGGCTACAGGAAAACATGCTAAGGATGTTTCCTAACCCTACCAACACACACATTAGGAATCCTCTTACATGCAAGAATAAGAAAGACAGGCTCTGTAGAAGATAAGAGGTTTGGGAAGAGAATAAGGTATCCAAGACAAACCACTTCCTTTGAAGGGAAAGGACCCTGAGCTATCCCTTTTGGCTGCCAATGAATCATCTGGTTCTTGATAGCTTGGATCAGAAAGTGACATGCCATGCATATATTCCACAGTAACACTGAGCTGGAGGCACTTAACAAGCGCTTAAGATTGTCAATTCATCTCATGGTGCTTCATCGCCAGCAGAGTGCTCTCATGTGAGCTGAGCATCAATACTGGCCTAAAACAGCACCTACACAAAGGCACTGAAGAAAATTCAAACACCACATCTTGAAGGACTACTTAGCTTCCAAAGGAGCCACCCTACTTAAAGTGCCTTTGCTGATGGCTGTCACATTTGTAAGCTTTGTTTTATACACGTCTGTGGCTTGTAAAGGTCACAGGCATTAGCTGTTTAATAGGATAGCAGTATGTGACTATCTATGAAGAATTAGATACTCCCTTGCCAGAACACAGTCTCATGAGTCCAAAAGGGAACTAGAAGATGTCCTCAGGAAAAAGAGTTATCACGGCTCAAACAAAAAAGGAGATGAAGTCTTACTCTCATATCCTGATTGTAAGACAGCCACAAAATCCACCAAACCTCCTTTTAATAAGCTTGTCTAAAGAGGGAAATACTTATCAGGTCTTCTATCGGTATCTTGAAGCTACAGTGAAGCCAAAAGGAAGGGCCTTAAATAATCCTGCCTAATTGAGAGACTGATTCACAGAAGAACAGTTCACCTCTCAGTCTGAAAGATGCAACAGTTTTGGAAAACAAATTCCATTCAGGACAGTCACATCTGACAGAGCCTGAAGACAAGTGTTACATTTTCTTAAATGATTTACCTTTATTGTTTGACGCTAGGAAATACCCACTGGAAAAAACCACCTTACCATGCACAAAGGCAATTGATTCTATAGCTCCCCTTCAAACAGCAATTCTAGCTTCTACCAAAGTAAGCTGAGAAAAAGCTTGCAGCATACAGAGGCTTAAATTGGATTGCATGGTCAGAATCCATATGTCTAATTATCTGCATCCAAGCTTGATGAAATGAGCAAGCCTGCCCTTAAGAGGAGAACAAGACAGCAAAGGAAACAAGAAGTGAAAGCTTTGGAAAAAAATAAAATTGTTTGGGCCTTCCAAGCAAACTGTCAGAATGCAGTGGAAGAGGGGAAAAAAAAAAATAATATATCAGAGACAACTCATGAAAGAGTGTTGATTATTTGTAAGACTGTTTGACAGAAAGAACCAAATCACGATACTGAAGTCCAGGCTGTCATCCTTCTGTCAGAAAGAATAGACAGAACTGTGATTTTTTGGATAGCCACCAGAAACATGCAAAAGTGTCTACAGACAGTCTCAAATAAAACTGTGGCAATTACTCCTGTTCGAACCCGGACAATTGCCAATTATTGGAAAGACTGCCTTCCTTTATTTGTGATAAAACATAACTCAAACCAGAAAGACCTTTTCACACAAGCCTTTTCACAAAGGAATTGCCAGACTTGGGATGTGTTACAAGGGTAGCATTCAGTGCTGTTTTAGAAATCAGCTCTCTCCAAAGACACTGAGAAGTCCTTATGTATACAGGCAGGAGATTAGTAAAAGGAGCCAGATGGCCAATGAGATTATGTTCATACTGAGTATGGAAAAAATTTGGTAATATGCCAAGTTTCACTACAGTAAAGCCAAGCCACAGGTCAGCTGACAACAATAGCACCTAAGCTGCTGGTGGTGTTGTCTCAAGTTAGTATCTAGTCACACCAGACATAAAACAGGCAGACAGGTACATGGTAGACTATTTTCCTTGAAAGATATTGCCCAATGGCATTTTTGCCAAGGGGACTACAGGTTCTTTACTGTATCTAAAATAAAGATGACAACAACTCATTGCAGTCAAGGCAACGCATTACTACTCAAAATTTGGGATCATGAAAGATGTATTAGTATATAAAAGATGAGACTTTACAGAATTATCATTTATAGAAATCACAATAGTACTTTGCATCATTGTAAGCATTAGCAGGCAGTCTGGAAAACGCCAGCATTCCCAAATACGGAAAGAAGAGCTGTCCAAGCTAGCTATTAAATAGTGTTCACAAAGCACAAGTGCAGCCTCATTTATTCAGCCAGTAATTACTTGCTAACAATAATAAAATTCTTGTTTCTGCTTTCTTGTACTAGTTAAAGCAGAAGAAAAAAAAAGATCCATCCCACTACTCTATGACACCAATGCCTTGCAAGCACACTGCAGAACATTTAAATTGATTTCTACTAGCATAGGCAAAAAGTAAATACTTACTCCTTCCCATTGGGGAAGATTTTGAACTGACACCCAAAGGCCTATAAATTCATCAAACCAAAGCCTGCAAGAGAAGAGAATCAAAATCATTTTAATGTTGTTAAAGCAGCTCCCTCGCTGGATATTTATCCCTCACTGTCTGAGATGGTCGCAGGAACTCACCTGCCCCTCAACTCATTGAACAAGAACAGGAATAAGCATGGATGCGCTTGTATCATTGTCTCCCACAGCATTTCCCTGTCCCCAAAACTGATCCCAAGTTTCATTCCTTGCTTCTTTTACCTCTCCTCCTCTTATTCTTTCCTGATCTTCACACAAGTGTTTCACCAGGAGTTTATCTTTGCCATTTCATTACATATTGCTATCCCAATTCAGGCAAAACAAATGAAAATGAATCACACTTCATTTCCCTCTACCTTAAAATCTAAAATTTATTCCTACTAACCGATGGTTACAAGCATTGTTAGCTTCTACTCCGGATTCATCTGAAGCCAAGAATGCAAACCCTCCATACCAGTCCCTTCCTTAAATTCCACCTCTATAAACTACATTCACTTCCTTCCTTGATGTTTTCACTAACTCTATAGCACAAATATACTTTAACCTAACCAGCCTACATAATCTCTACATGCATTAAACATCACTGACTTATGTTTTGAAGTGCAATAGTTCTACCTTAAAGATTATCCAGATACTGTACTGTCCTGCAAATATTTCTCCTTTAATTCTCAAATTCATTTCCTAGAGCAGGCTTCCAACTGTCTCACATTTCCACATCTTGACAGTGAATCGAAGACCTCTACCTCACGATTCCTTATTTGTATTAACAGCAGTACTTTAACCTACATGAAGGACTCATCAGAAGCTACCCTAAATTAAATAGAAGGTAGGACATTAAGCTGTGCTATCATTGTGGTTAACGATTTTTAACTTGTGAAACTATTCCTTCTGAATTATAGAGCATTTAATTCAATTTAGTTTGCTTTGTTGTATACTGTGTGCTTTACTCCAGAGAAGGGAGAAGTCAGAGAATAGGTACCACGACTCTCTCAGGTTACTTTTACAAAAGAAGAACTCTGACAGAATTTCTATCTTGAATGCCTTCCAAAACTGCTGTTAAAAGCCACCATTCATTTTGCTGGTTGACTTCAAGTCATTCTGTAAAGGATAATCACTTGAATTTGCAACATAACACTATAGCAACAGACATTCAATTACACTTACTTGAAACCTTTCTGGTGAAGTTCAGGAGGAAGGGTAGTAGGCAGAAACAGTTCAAAGTAGGTAATAGCCTTTTGCATGGTAACATCAAATGGACACATTAAAGGCCTCCATTCATCTAACATCTCTGCAGTGGCATCTTCTGGAAAATACCTGAAAGCAAGGAAACTATTGAACATATACAGGCTTGGGTTTAAAGTTTGGATCTATATTAAACATATTTAAAACTACCTATTAATTTGTCATAAATTTTAGTTTTACAGTGAGACCATCTATCCAGGGGCAATAGATAGGCAGTCCTCAACTCCACTTAACCTTCACAAAAAACAAAGTTCAGATTAAAATGAGGTACCATGATATCCTTAAGACCACAAATTAGACAAGATTCTTGTCTAATTGAACCAGAAAACATTCTGTACAATGGAAAACCATTTCAGTGTGAAGGCTTGCCAAAACCAAACAACTACTATTCACATTTGTAAGACAATTTAAGGCACACGGAACATTTATCAGAACATTACAATAATCCTGAAGTGGCTATTTAATTTCTTTTAAAAGAAACTAAATATCCATACAATGCAGTATTCGAAATGCATATGACACACAACTGTTTATAAAGCATAATTATTGCAGTTGACGTGGTGCTGATTGATAGTAACATTACCAGTGTCCCAACCTTAAGTCAGAATTTTCAAGAAACAAATATCACATTTCCATTTTTGAAATACTCTGCTTCATTGACTTTCGCATTCATAACAGGAAAAAAAAAATAGACAACAAAAACCAAGGGGTTTTATTTAGCTACAAAATCACTTATCTGTATATGAAACAACTGCTCCCAGGAAAGCAGATGATAACTGCAAACCCCCATATGAACAGTGAATTAAAGAGAACAAATCTCTTGTTACTTCTTTGAGCATCTCAAACTGCTAACAAAGTCGATTAGTGCGAAGAGCAAGACTGGTTCAGGCACACACATTTCCAGAGAATGAAACACAGCACAAAAGATCAAAAGCAATGCTGGCCTTCACAAGTGATATCCTGGCTGAATAACTATTAACAAATCGTCAACTAACGCTGTTAAAAAGAAAAAAAAATCTTACACTTTCTTTTAATATTATACCATGGAACACGCCTGTCATTTTGTTTTCATTTTAACCAACCTACGAACCCGAGGTATTGATCATTCATAATGCAGTAAAACAGAAAAGTTTCAACCCTCCACCCCTAACCTCCCAGTTGAGCTGGGACAACATCAGCCAAGGAATGACTAGTAGGGTGGGGGATTTTTAGGGGGAAGCTGTTAGCTTTTGGCTTTTCTTCCCCTCCCCACTCCTCCCACTCCCAACACTTTTCTTCCCCCTCTTAAAGTAATATTAAAGACACAGGTTTAAAAAAACAATTCAAACAAACACTTACGGCCTGCAGCTCTTCACAAGTGTTTTCAAAACACTTTCTACGGAACTGAAAAAAGAAAGGAAACATTAGGGATAGCACATTACCAAATTTCAGTGACATTATAAAATAAACAACCATTTGCTGATTTTTCCCCTCAAGAGCTCAAGATAACGTTGATGTAATTAGATGTCTTCTGTGAACATGCAGTAGCTAACAGACCTAATCATAACTAAAATTGCTCTGCTAAACTCCCGATTCTACTTTGCATATACCACTCTAATTTACTGCATTTAAGTGAAGAATTATTATAATTTCTTACAAGTAATATCCTGCATTTTATCCATGAGCAACAAGCAGAGCAAGGTAACTTCTTAGGGGAAGTTAAAAACAGAAAAATCAAGTTCATGGACTTCATAAATATTTGTAAGATAAAGGCAACAGACATCAGAAAATTGTTATTAGATCCCAAATATCACATCTGTCCTTTTCAATATGGACTTGCGTTTTGTCCAGAGGTTCCAAGAAAGAGAAGTGAGCTATCTGCAAATCAGTGGTTATTTCATTAGCTTCCCTCACAATTAATAGCTGATTTTAAAAGTGTTCTCATCCATAGCAGGAAAATTTGAGAAATCATTTTAACACTGACTTATCACAGGATGCCATCAAACCAATTAAAAAAAGACTAAACCTCAGAATAAACTCAAAGTATAAAAGGAGACAGGGAAGGGGGAACGAGAGAGAGAGAGATTGATGGAACCATAAAAGTAGTGAACTGTCATGTTCTTCAGATCTGATTATTGCAAGACAAGCTCAAGACTGAATTGTGCTTTTAGCAAAAAACATTCCCCAAATGAAAAAAAAAAGTTCTGACAGTAAAGCTTCCTACATCATTTAGATGCTCTTTCTTTAATAGAATAATTGCATCCTTTAGTTCATCATCAAAAACTAACATACAAAACTGCTATTTTGATCAGAAAAAGATGATGCAAATATATTATTTTCAAAGTTTTATCGATGATCAGTTTAGGTCAATTAATTTTGAGACACGTGAATACTAAGCATGCACACACTCTCTTTCTAGTCCGGCAAAAAAATAAACTGATCCCATACAAGCCAGGAGAAAACAGATAAACCACTATTTCACTTGACGACCTCAACATTCACTGCAAGTGAAAAAAGCTCACTCAGTCCTCATATCACTTTTTCAGTCCAAGCAGCACTCCAGAAGATGCAAAATTCTGCATGTTTTATGCAACAAAGTAAATCCATGACATCTCCCAGACTGAAAATTTTGAGCTGATGGCCTCTAAAATTTGCAGAAGAATGGCCAACCATTCATGAAACAAAAATAAGATCAAACTCTGCAAGAACCTCATAAAGATTCTGGGTTAAAGGGAGTACGTTCTTGAAAGAGTTAGGAAATAGATAACAGTTGTTCCAAGAGCAGATAAATAAAGCATGAACCAGCAACGCTCCTTATGAGCATTAAAGCTTAAGGACAGAACACACAAAAATGCAATCCCCATACAATCACACTCCACTGAAGTAAACCATTACTAAGGTGAATCTGAATGACAGGAATTTTAAGACACCCCAATGTCAGATATCAACAAGACTTTCAAATACACAAGTTTTCAGTCAGATATCAGCGTTTGTTAGTGGAAGAGAGCAAAGGAGAAAAACTGGAAGGGATGTCCCTTCCTGCCTTCTGATCACAAATTTAGAATGGAAGCTAGAAAGAAAAAATCACCAGCAGACAATTTTGTACATAAGGTAACTTCCATCTAAGACACAGTTAAAGTACAGATCAACTACAGAGACATCTTGAAAGATGCCCATTTGAGGACTACTAGTTAGAAAAGGACAGGACAATATAGCTGGGGAGAGCAAGAACCTGGTGGTTACTGTTTTTCATTATCATTTTGAATCATCTCTTCCAAACTTTTTAGCAGTGGCTTCTCTTCCACTTTTGCTGACTTTCTGCATACCCATTACTACAGAATTGCTAAAAAAAATCTATTGTTATTGCACTCATGAATTTCCGTATGCTATTCTACTACTAAACCTGGCCATGGACTAACAGAGCACAACAGCAAACAGCTATATACATAAACCACACAGAACTGCATCAGCCTGCTGTAGTTCCTACTTCTATCCTTGCTCAGGTATTTAATGCTGACCATTTGGATAAGGTATTAAAACCTTTGTAATCAAGAGATAATTAATGCAGCCACTCCCACTGGAAGATATCTCCTATTAATTACTACAACAACAGTGTATTTAATGACAAAGGAAAACTTCTCCTCCCATTCAGTTTTCTTTGCTTTTAGTTCCTCCTTATTACTGGAAGAGTTATTAGCTTATTATTATTATGTCTTGCCCATATGGATATGACCACTGTGAAACCCCGCTTGGAGTCCTGCGTCTAGCTCTGGAGTCCTCAGCACAGGAAGAACATGGACCTGTTGAAGCAGGTCCAGAGAAGGGTCACAAAAACAATCAGAGGGCTGGAGCACCTCTGCTATGAGGACAGGCTGAGAGAGTTGGGGTTGTTCAGCCTGGAGAAGAGAATAGTCCAAGGAGACCTTCCAATGCTTAGAGGAGGCCTACAGAAAATACGGGGATAAACTTTTTAGCAGGGCCTGTTGCAATAGGACAACGGATTATGGCTTTAAACTAAAAGAGGGAAGATTTAGAACAGATAGAAGGAAGACATTTTTTATAAGGGTGGTGAAACAGCAGAACAGGTTGCCCAGGGAGGTGATAGATGCCTCATCCCTGGAAACATTTAACATCAGGCTGGATGGGGCTCTGAGCAACCTGATCTAGTTGAAGATGTCCCTGCTCATGAGGGGTGGGACTAGATGACATTTAAAGGTCCCTTCCAAACCTAACTACTCTATGATTCTATTCTATTAAAAAACACCCAACAATACCATTAATCCCTATCACTAGTCATCATTACGGCACGAGATAATTTTCTTCTTTTGGAAAGGACACAATGATATTAATTTGTAAATCTGGGGTTTTTTTCCCCCACATGCATTTTCAAAGGGAAACATGTTTCAGTTAAAACAATTAATACAAACTGACACTCTTGACTCTTGCATCATCAAAAAGCCACTAAAAGCACAGTTTTCAGTTTTTGAGGACAGATTCAGACCTTAAGTGAAATTCTAGCCCTGCAGTGGACACTCCATTACAAGAGCTTAAATTAAGACAATGAAAAGACTAACCAGCTGTACTTTCACAAATTATTTTAGTGAATTTCAAACTACAGTGAGCCAAATATCAATTTCTCATTAGGTCAGTACAACTAAAAAATTCTAAAAAACACCAAAGCAAAAAAAACCCACCAAAACCAACACCAATACACACCTCTGCAATTCCACTTACACCAGTTTTCTGAATTCTGAAATACCAATTTTCTGAATACACCAAACCTCCTGATATGGTTTTCACAGTAAACTCTTCTGATACAGAAACTTTGTTTCACACTTCAGCTACGAGACTGTTGCTGGGTGTATTTTCCAGAACCTATGACCTCACTGCTAAAGCACTTTCCATGATTTCATCGTTTTTAATAGTAAGGTACACTTACTCGGTGACATGCACTCCCACATCAATACTGACTTTGTCCATATTCAGACACAGCAATAATTCAAATGTAAACTTTATCTTTCATTTGAGTCTTTAAATATATATGCTGGTTAAATCAGTTAGCATATAGCCACTTTATCAGCCATTTCACACACACTATCTTGTTCCCCAATTAGAAAGGTTTACATACAGTGCGACATTCTCATAAACAGTGGTGTAATGTTAAACAATGGTTTTCCAATACAATTATTTATGCAGAAAATTACACCTGTGTGACAAGTGTTACAATCTAACAGAACATGCAGAAGATTACACATCGGCCAGAGCTGAACAAAACAAAAAATCATTCTTACCACCTATGTAATACATTAAGCACAAATGTTTTAGGTGAAGACAAGCCTGGTCGATATGAACTGAATGTAAAAAAAAAAATAAATAATTAAAACAGTAGTTAAATTAACAGCTATAAATCAAATCAACTTTTAAAAAATATCTCTTGACTTCCACCAAAAGATACCCCTCAAAACTGATGTTAAAAAAAAAAAGAAAAAACACCATATGAGAACAAATCGCACTGCATATTAAAGTTGAGTGTCTGATATCTAACACAGTTAATAAAAGTTTCAGACAGACCACCACAACTGATATCCTCCTCCCAGCATATTCTTCTTTTCCCTCTTGGAGAAGTTTCTTCCCCACTATGCTACTTTTTCACACAGGAAATGAAAAATGACTAGTCAACATCCCCACAGAGCAAAGTAAGCAGTTTCAATAGGTGCTCGTATATGCATAAAACAAACCAACTAAAAAAGGTTCTGCTCTTTTGGATTTTCACTGGCAAGTAATATATACAATAAGCAAAACTATTTTTCCAGTTATGTATTCAGCACAAAATACTCCATAACAAGCTACAAGGCTACATGTATTTTCTGTTCGTGTCACTTCTCAGCAATAGCATCTTCCACTCAGCAGAAGGGAGTGGTGGTAGTACTTTAATATCCCTGGACATAAAACTTTTTTTTTTTTTTAAAACCAATTAAGTATTTTCACCTGCATTTATTTACATGAAGCTTCAATTTAAAAAAAAATCAAAAAATATATATAGATATTTTGTAATCTGCAATTTATAGAGAAGGGCCTTGTCTAATTGGAATTATTAGAAAAATTGTAACTTTGGAAATTTGACATGGGGAGGAATTGACAGTGTAAAGAAAGCAAAGAAAACAAGTTTTCATTTTTAAATTCAGCAGAACAGTTCTAAAATTCTTAACTGGGGAAAAAAAATACTTTTCCACATCATAACATCACTTTGAAAATATATATACAAACACACACATATGTATTTCCTGCATCACTCTTCTTTGTATGCATACTGATCTACACCTACATCATAGATACTGGAAATGCTTACAGTACGTATATTTAACCATAGTATAAATTTTTATTTTCCCAAACAGTTACTGTGTTCTAAAACCAAACAGCAGATGTTTTACCTGGATACAGTTAAAATTTTAACATTAGACCTGTTAAACTGTTGGTTATCATCCTAAAACAAGTTTACGAAGATCCCTGTTCCAGCATGTTTAGAAATGAACTTAATCACATTCACAAAAAGAAGATCATCGTAACACGCAATTCATTGGCAGAAGGAGGTAAGTGACTTTGTACAGTCTTGCACGCAATTACTGAAATGTACTTCATACATTTCATACATGAAATGAAAACAGAAACAAAATACTTATTGTGTATCAAATTCCAGATATTAAAAGCAAATTTCAAGGACTTTCAAGCATTACAGGTACTTAGTCACTATCAAACGTTTTAAAATGCAAACTTACGTGGGAAACCAATTTAATCCAAGATGTTCTGTTTTGGAGTATAATATCCTTTCCAACATGTCATAAAGTGGTCTCCATGGTAACTCTAAATCATCCCTGGAAAGCAGTTCTTTTTTCCTAATAGAAAAAAAAAAATCACAACAAGCTCTTTAGGATTAAACTTTTACGTTGACACACTGCAGATCAGAATATCCCAGATCACTGCTCTAAATTATGCTTACCTTCAGCAGTTGGCACAAACTGCAGGAAGGTCAGGCAATAAAAAATTTAGCTACTTACAGCATTTCTGCACAAACAGAACCTGTCAAGACCTTCAGGAATAGTTTAAGTAAAATAAACATTACCAAATTGTGAGACAGTCTTCATCATTTCCCTGTTTTAAATTCAACCTTAATACTTAGCTTTCTGGCATGTTTTGAGGTTCTTAATGCCTTCTTTGCCTCAGTCTTTAGTAATTCCCCAAGCACCCAGGCCCCTGAGCTAGTAGATTTGGTGTGGAGCAGAATGAAACCCCCGTAATCTGAAGGGAGGTGGTGACGGACCTGCTCCAGCACCTAGACATACACAACTTTATGGGGCTAGATGGGATCCACCTGAGGGAGCTGACAGAAGAGCTCACTGAGCCACTCTCCATCATCTACCAGCAGTCCTGGCAAACTGGGGAGGTCGCAGCTGACTGGTGTCTAGCAAATGCGAGGCCCATCCACAAGAAGGGTGGGAAGGATGATCCAAGGAACTCCAGGCCTGTCAGACTGACTTCAGTGCCTGGGAAAGTCATGGAACAGATTACCCCGGGTGCCTGGGGTGACAGCTGGACTCTATTTCAAAGGTTCGTTCCAACCTAGACAATTCTATGATTCTATGGTTTTTTTTCCTAATAGGAGAAAAAAAACACCTGACATTTTTTCTCTTTCAGTACTAATCCTAAACCTCTGAAAGGGGCAAAGTGTTCACATAATGAGAACTCTTTCTAACCCGCATCATCTGTATAGGGGAGATTAAGTGAAGTAATCTCTAAAAGAACATACTATTAAAGAATATAACAACATTAAGCAAGTGAAGTTCAGACCAACTACTTAAGAGACAAAACTTTCAGTAGTCAGGAGAAATCAGTACTTACTTTAACAGATTTATCAACAGGCGTGCAAATCCTTGCATCATGCTGATCTCCAGTTTTGGAATTGTTACCAACTCATACAACAATTTAATAAAAAGCACGTGGTCTTCTCTGCTAAATTTTCTCCCATATAATCGGATGTACCTACAAAAAAAAGACAGCATGAATCAGTAATATTTTTAAATATTTCCATTTTACTTAAGACCCGAGCCAGATTTTGTTGGACTTGCTGTTTGATGAAACACAAGTAAACCTAGTTCACAAGTTCAACAAATAAGAACCTCAAGATATACAGAAAAGATTGACAACTAAAACTAACTACAGAAAGAAAAAAGATTACCAAATAAAGTTTACAGCCTTCCAAGATTTTACAAAGAGCGTAACTTCATGCTTACACCAGATACCACAAAAACAAGTATCATGTTCTTTCACTCCAGCTCAAAACGTACTAGCCATTAAATTTAGTATTTTTATATGTCCACATATTAATTTCTCTTAAAAAAACCCAAAACAAACAAACATAAAAACACAACTGTCACAAGTAGCCTTATTATACTCTATCCTTTTCAGTTGGGGCACTTTAAGGAAGACACAGGACAAAATAAGTATCAAGTAAAGTCCAAATCTGATACCTTCCAGTGAAGTCAAACAATCGATTCAGACACTGAGCTTTGCAGGTGGTGTGTCCTTACTGCTATCCCTTATATTTATTATCTTAAGACAGTGTAGATCCATTAGGACCAGTTCTGTAAGAAGTGCTTGCTGTTTTCGAGTTGAAATTGAAAAAGGAACAAATTTTAAGTCTTAAAAGATATTCTGCACCAGCAAAACCTATATAAGGTTCCAGTGCAGCATTTTATGTGTTATACAACTATAAATTACTACTCTCCTGGTAAGCGCACTTTCAATACTGCTCCAACCATTCTTAAAGATTCGTAAGAGACCTTACTAACATGCTATCCTCCAAGTAGCAGTTAGACAAAGTATACAAGACATAAAATTTTTTTGAGAAGCCTGTTCATTGTTTAAGATGAAAAATTTTATAAACGGGCATAAGAGCTATCCCCAGACTCTCAGAAGAAAAGCACATGCCTTGAAATCAGTCTGCTAGACTTAACAGGCAAATCAAGAGGCGTTTTATATGGCCATAACAAAGATGACCAGTCACACAGCCCTATCACTTCCACTTGGTCGTTTCCGTTGGTCTTCACTTACTGTTTAATAAAAGGGTAAAGACACAAACAAACTTTACAGGAATTTGCCTACAAGAGTCTTTGTAGTTTTCACGACAGTACACATCTAGGAAGGAAAACAGCAACACGAAAGGCTCATTTCACTGCAGAACAGAGGGCTCTGAAATGACCTTTAATAACTTCCAATTCATTTTCCTTCAGTCACATGCACTCACATGTACACTTCCACTCCCATAATACTAGGTATAAAGTAACAAAGAAAACTGGTTTCATTTCTACACGTACTATTTACAAAAAGAAACAGCAGAAGCCTGAAAAATTAGTTTTAGCTACAAAGAAACACACAAGAGAACCAATTAATCTGTCAGCATCGCTGTATATAACAGAAATAAAATGTTTGGCTGGTTACCTTTCTTGACATTTGCTAACAGCAGTCCTATTATACAAAATGCTCATTAATTAAGAAACAGAAGGAGTAAAGTACACAGAAACATACTGAACACAAAGATGTCACTATGCCAAAGAAGTAGAACTAGATGCCAAATGGCCCCCATATTTACATCTTTTATGTGTGTGTGGGGGCAGATTTTAAAAGCACCAATTATCTTATGTCTTAATCAAGCTGTGCATTAGGACAATGACAAAAAAATAACTTCTAGAAAGGGGCTAATCACCTTTTCCTCAAGATTAAATGAGCAAAATGTAACAGAAGGGAACTGGAACATTATCAGAATATCCTCTCACAAAGGATGAAATATTGCTGTTACTAAATAAAACAATATAGGCAAAACTTAATGAATCCTGAAGGATGACTCTGGGCTAATCACAAAGACGCACGTTCACCATATAAATGGTGCCTCTCCAGGATAAGAAAAATAATAATTAATTGGGTTATTGGAGAGAAAAATAATTCTAGAACTGCTGCAAAACAAAAAACAAGACTTCTTGTATGAAGGCAGGTAATATTACGTTGCAATGATTCTTGACATCTTAATTCTACTTCCCTTTTGCTTCCTCCTTGAGGACCTCTCCTTGACCATATTCATTTAAGAAAACCAAAGATTTTATGAGCTCCCAAACTCTACCAGTCAACTTCAAAAAGGATAAATAAATTGTTTTGATTTGGAGCTCAGTGACATGGAGAGAAAAAACCAAAACCAATCCAAACCAAACCCCACCCAGCCACCCTTATAAACATGATTAGAAAGTGCAAATTCTGTTTGCAACTCCACTGTTTCTGCACAGACTACAGGGTCTCTGGAGTTGAAAAAAAAAAAACCCAAACAAAAAACAAAAAGCCAATTCCCTATTCTAAAATTATTACGTATCCAATCTCTCATTCCACAATTACAATAGACCTATTTTTAGAAATGTACTATCGTATCAAGTGGACATCCTAAATTGCCCTAGAAAGTTGGCTGCTCTGCTACAGCTAAAAACTGCCTTCACTTTCGAAGCTGAATAAAGCATTCTCCAAAATTCCTAGCTACCTATTCTCATTTCCTAATACACAGGACAGGTTTATCATTGGTCTAAAACTTAGGTTTTGACCTTCACTGTAACTTCGTATCCTGTCATTCTAACTCAAAACAGTTGAGCTGCATTTTTCCCCACACCTTACAGCAAGACAGTAATATGTTATTCTGTAATAAGCCTATACCTGACAAGCACATAAAATAATATTGTCAGGAACAGAAACTGTTCTTCAGCTTCAAAAACTCTACCCCATCTACTGAAGTAGAGAGCCCAAAGTCCCTTGTGTGTTTTCCAGGCTGCAGAGTCAACTACGTGCACAGTAACAATTAAATGTTAGTATTATACTAATACGCTCATTCACAATCTACGTTCTTAAAAATAAAAAAATAAAAATCTATATACAAAGTTTCTGTGCAAAACATGAAAGAGGGAAAAATTGAAACAGCAGCCTATTTTTGACCCAGAGACTATAAAAGAGTCCATTTAAGCAAGTGATATTGATGCAACCCACTTTTTTACACACACACACTGTAACAAGTTATACAACTGAGAATCAGTCTTCTGTTTTCACAACTGGATTAGTGTTTTATAACATATAGACTTTACTGGCCAAAGTTGCAGGAACCTTGAGGTAATAAGTACTGATTTCAATGCCAATCTTTGAGGCAAGCTGTTTTATTTGCATAAGAAGTCTCACTAAGTCATAAATTACTTAAGTAACTGCACTATTCCTGTCTTCAGAGGAGAGCAAGTTCTCTCACCACACTCTCCACATGCATCCCAACCAGAGAACCAGTAAGCATCACTGAAAATTATGCAAAAAAGAATTATATAAACCAGCTTATAGACATTATATCTGATAAACTCCAATTTTATTCTTTTTTTCCCCCCCTCTACTCAGTTCATGACATCAGATACCTGAAACAGCTGCTTTTAAGAGTACTATGTGCAAGTTGTGTTTTCAGCTGTTGGGAGTAAAAAAAAATACAAGATCTCAGACTCAGCTGTCATCATGAAATAGTAACCGATACCCAAATTTTTTAAATTAAAAAAATATTTGAATTTTATTTTCATGCTTCATGCTCTGCAGAGTTTATGCAGGTTGTATAAAGTTGCAAGTACCTCTGGAGGTGTAACAACCAGTATATAACAGTAACAACATATATAATAAGCAATAATAGTAACAACAAGTATATAATCTGCATGTTTTTTTTTTTCTTTACTCATGTATATGTATGTATATATTACAATGTTTGTATTAACATTTGTATCTGTACAAGAAACAGATGTCAGCCATGGTTCTGAATTATTTCAGGGAATATTGTGAGAATACTGGATTTTATAATTCAGACATCTGCAACAAAGCTAAGTGGAAATCACACCACTATGAAGATTCTGGGCATATTTTTTTTTCACCCAACAAATTTGCTATTTACTATAGCTGGCCAGCAGGGGAAACACTAGTTAAGTTGATTTGGAGTTGAAGTACCCACTAACAACAGAGAGCAAACTTTGATTTTTGTCTCTATCCTAATTTGACTTAGGTGTGACATCAGAACACTGTATGGGTTGGAAGTGTTTCATATAGTTTTAAACTTCTATTAACATATTTCATCCCAAGGAAGTACTTTGTCACGTTAAACTAAGCAGCAAAACAACCCTCATGTTAAGTACACCAGCTTATTTTTAAACCAAGCCCACTATTTCCTTCTCTGCCTACATCCAAACACATTCAGAACCTTACTACATATAATACCGCACAAAGAAATATTAGCACTAACAGGCATCAGACAAGTTGCAAACACACACAATAAATTCAAACTTCAAAGAGTAGGTGGAAAACCACAAATTAGAGCCTCCTGACCTTTCTGTGATTCATAAAGTAACATAACAGCAGTTCTCAATAGGCTAAATTCACTGCCCTGAAGCCTAAATTGGTTACAGTAATTGCAATTTACAGAGTGAGTAATAGGGTTATTCTAATACAACCCTGCACATTTTCAAAGGACTTTTGTACCACATTTACCCTATTTATTTGCTGATCTTTCCTGTAGTAAAAACTGCTGCAGTTTACTTCAACGTGATTCACTTATGAAGTTCTACCACAGGTACAAATACAACAGGTACCACTGAAACCAGTAAGAGCTAGCAGATGGCTGGGGGGGGGGGGAGGGAGGAACAACAGTATTGAACTAGTTCCAAGCAGGTTCAAACTGTCACATAATGCAAACATGTGAGTCATTTTGCAACCATCAATGTAATTCTATCTAAGAATGCCTCTTGGCAAATATAGAGGCACTTACATTTCAATACCTATAGATTTGACTGCTAAATACATATTAAATTCCCAATTAACGTAAAAAAATACTTATGTAAGGAGGAAAATTCTAAGTGGGAATCTCAAAATTGTACAACATGCTCACATTTCATCATTTCTAGCACAGAAGAAAACACCATTCATGAAGGCAGGAAAAAAAAAAAAACCATAATAAACATCCACAAAAAAATGGTTTACTGATTAAAACTACAGGAGTCATTGTCATACAATGCCATTTTCAGTATCAGAGTGTCCAGAATAACGGCTATTATGAAAAAGGGGCTAAGTATGCTTTGTAAAATTCACGAGGAGAAACCTACATTCTATCTACAAACCCCTATGTTTTCATCTCTATTAAAAACACCTTGCCAACACGCACAGCAGAGCCAACATCAGCGTGAACTACAATATGCAAGATACAGGACAAGTACAGGCAAGATATCAAGGGCATCAACGCTGTTTACAAAGCATTAAGCCAGAATTTAATCCCACTAGCACCGAACTAACAAACAGCATGTCTTGAGAAAGACTTCACGTTCCTACGGCAGAAGTTACCCGGAGATGGTATCTTAAGGCAAGAGGTGAAACAGGTGGTTAAGTATGCATTTAAACCAAACGGCAAACCCACAGAAGTTGATTCGTAACATTGGGAAAGTTTCAGAGACAACAAGCGAGCTCCTGGAAACGAAGCCACCTTTGTCCCTTTTCCCGATGTGGAAGCACTCGCGGGCCTTGTGTAAGACCCGGGCTGACGCCCAGCTTCCCGCGGGGAGGAACGGGCGGCCGGACAGGCCAGCCAGCGCGGCCCCGCCGAGCTCGGCGGCGCTGCTGGGCCGAGAGGGAGGGCAGACACGGGGCAGCCGGTGCCCGCTCGGCTCTGACTAAGCGGCGCAGGGAGGAACCGTTACGAGGCGAGCCCTGCCTTCCGCCGCGCTCGCCAACAGCCCCGCCGGCCCCGGGGCAGCCCCGCGGGGGAAGGACGAGCTCGGCGCCTCGGTTTCGCACCCTCTTAAGCCCGCAGGCCCCGCTCCGAAGCGCCTTGACCCCGGGCGCCCCCTCACCCCCTCCCCGGCCGGAGCCAAAGCCCCAGCGGCCCCAGGGAAGGGGGAAGGAAGCTTTCGGACACTCACGTCGAGAGCTTCCTAGTCCAGAAGAGCCCCCCGGGCCACAGCTCCTGAAGCTGCACGGCCCGGGCCAGGTTGTCTTTGATCTGGGCGAGGAAGCAGGCGGCCTCGCCCTCCAGGCGCTCCCCGTAGGGCAGCAACTTGTTGTAGACGATCTCCTTCTGCGGCGGCGGCGCCATGGCCGGTTCCGCTCCGCGCCCCGGCCCCTGGCGCTCCCCCAGCCGCGCGCCGTGACGACACACCGGGGAACGGCCGCCGAGCTCAACGGCCGCCCCGCCCACTTCCGGCGCGGCGGCGGAAGGCGGGGGCCGCGAGCGGCGCGCGGCGGCTGGCGACCCGGCCAACGGGTGCTTCGCTCCCCCCAGCGCGCGCCCCCCGCTCCCCCAGGGGTCGGTCCTGCGCCGCCACAGGGAGCGGAGCGGGGGGGGGAAAGGGCGGTGGCAGCGGTAGCCGCCGTCTGTCGCGGCCTCTCGGTGAGGCACACCGGTGGGTGGAAAGGCCGCAGCTCCCGCTGGCGCGCAGGGCTCGCTCTCTGCGCCGGGCTGGCGGTCTTGTTAAGCAAGAAGCCCTTTTGGTGAAGCTGCCGTCATCCGGCCGCGTCCTTCGAAATAAAAACATCCATCCGCATCAGAAGAAGCGTGGCCAGCAGTGTGAGGGAGGGGATTCTGCCCCTCTGCTCTGGTGAGACCCCACCTGGAGCACCGTGTCCAGCTTTGGAGTCCTCAGCGCAGGAAGGACATGGACCTGTTGGAACGGGTCCAGCGGAGGGCCATGGAGATGATCAGAGGGATGGAGCACCTTCCTTATGAGGACAGGCTGAGAGAGCTGGGGTTGTTCAGCCTGGAGAAGAGAAGGCTCCGGGGAGACCTTAGAGCAGCAGGGAGCTCCAGGAGAGCTGGGGAGGGACTCTGTGTCAGGGAGTGCAGTGACAGGACAAGGGGGAACGGTTTTAAAT
>JAOQGH010000023.1:5072638-5101707 GCA_025769975.1 Gallinago jamesoni | reverse complement strand
GGCCACCTGGGCACACTGCTGGCTCATGTTAAGCCAGCTGTCCACCAACACCCCCAGGTCCTTTTCTGCTGGGCAGCTCCAGCCAGTCTTCCCCCAGCCTGTAGCGTTGCCTGGGGTTGTTGTGACCGAAATGCAGGTTGCTTTTTTCAGTATCTTTTTCTGGGTCCCTCATTTTGTTTTTGTATTTTTTTTCTTAAACTGAAATATTCTTTTTTCTCATTAGATTCCTGGGCTCTGTGCCTTTTTTCTCCAGCCCACACAAACACTTCTTTTTTCCAGGAAAGCTTTCAGTTTTTTTAAGACTGACCTCAATCTTTGCTGAAGATATGTGCAAGAGCAGTTTCCTGTGGCAAGACTAAAACTAAGAACTAAAGACTAAGAACTGGGTGTGCACACAATTTTACTTCCCTTCTGTATGCTCTCCACTTGCTTCAGTTCACAGACAGACATCCTGAGTCACAGGCTATTGCATTTTGCTTAAAAGTCCTAAATTGGTTTTTCATCCTCTCATTCATCTGCTTTTTAAGTTCATTATGTTTTGTCATCAGTGTTTTGCAGTCACAATTTCTGATTCATGCCCAGTGTGAAAAGTTGTTCCCTTTTGTTTGTGATAAACTTGTTACCCGGTATTTTGATTGACGCCCACAAGGTCTTATATGTGAGAAATAATAAGGTCTATTCACCATTTATGATTATACAGACCCATGTGGTATTCCCTGGACAGACTAATTATTCTGCCTCAAGAAGACACAGAAGAATATTAGTCTATTTAGTCTTTCTTTATATGAATCTGTTCTAGACTTCAGATCATCTTTACTGATTTTGTTTGTTGTCTTCTCTGTTGTTTTTGAGGTAAGGAATGACTAGAACAGGATATTTGGTACAGCCACAGTTTGCACAGTGTTTTGCTGTGTTAGCCTTCTTCTCTTAAGGACTTTTCTTGACAACCCCTAAGCGTTACACTGATCTTTTCATAAAACTGTTCACAGTAACTCCAGAATCTCTTTCTTGAATAATAACTAGCTCATCCAGAAACCACCACTGTGTTTGCATAGTTTCATGTGCTTTTTCTCTGCACATTACTTTATTAAATAACACTGAATTTAGTCTGACTTTTCAATGCCCAGTCATTTTGTTTAATGAGATATTTCCATAGTTCTTCACAAGGGCACTTGCTTTTACTGCTCAGAGTAATCTAATACAGGATTTTGTCAAAATCTTCATAAAAATCCAGAAACACTCTATCAACCAGATTACCTTTTTTCCATATAATCACTGACTTCTCAAAAGCATTCAAGTTGATTCAAAACATGAATTCTTGCTACAAAAAATCATGCTGATTCTTCCCATTTTATCAGACCTTTCTACTAGGTTGGGTGGAGAAGATGGCATCAAGATAGTGTAAGAATGGATGGAAGTTTTTGTCTGACAGCAGCAACTTGTCTAATTAGGACAAAAGAAAGGGCACACCAGATTCTCTCTGTAGGGGTCTGTTTCATTACCTTTTGCATGCACTGGGCCTTGCCTTCTACATCTAAATGTGCTTCTAGAGCTTCATCCCACCTTTCAGAGGCAAGAGAGCATTTTCCTTCATCTAGATCCTGATTTTCACCAAATTTGTTGCAAATTAATGTCCTTAAAACATACTTCTCTCATTTGATTGGAGTTGGTCAGCAGATTCAACATGGAGAAATATATGACAGGCAGATGGACCCAAAGAGTACATAAACATTGCTTCTTCAGGAAAGAATTGTTATTCTAATCAGCTTACTCTTGCCAGTATAAGGTAGTGTACCAGGGAACTATGAATAGAGAATAGAAGGACCATCTGAAACCATCTGAGAGTTTTCACGTGTTACAACATAGACAGTATCTATGGACTTAGTGTCTTTCATGCTTTCTCGCTTTTTAGTCTTAGCAAGATGAGCATATCAACATGTTTTCATTGTTATTACTAATTTACAATTTATTTTTTCTAGCAGAAATAATAATTCAACATACCAATTTAAGGAGGCAATATTATGGGAATTTAAAGTAAACTTTTGGAGCAGACTATTCACTTTGCCAGAGGATATCTGTATTAAAATGACAATATGACAATATTTATTGCTAAATCTAAGAAGCTATTCTGACCCCGTGATTCCATCAACACCAGTTGCTTGGCCATCACTGGTTCTCAGATATCCCTGTAGTAACAGCAGATAGCTCATTATATCCATTTCAACACAAATTGTAACTTAAGCTTTTGAAGTAATCCAGTTCCAAGAATTGAAGCAGTAATCAATTCACTGAGACTTGGCTGAAATACCTGATGACACAGGTTGCAGTAATACATTTCAAGATTTTGAAATGCTAATTAGGGTTTCTCTTTGTTGCTTTTAAGAATAAATAGTAGGCTAATGCCTACTAAGAATAAGAATGAATGAAATAGTTTCACAGAACTGCAAAATGTAGTAGCTGTCAACCCACCTCCATTATAAACCATTCCTTTACCAACCCACACTCTTTTGTGCTTTCTTAGATCTTTTATAGAACCCTAAATCCTCCACAAAATCTGACATCATTGTTCTAGTGGCTGTGGGAAGGGTGATGTTTAAATGTTCCATATTTCAGTGGGAATAAAGAACTGCCTTAAATGACCACAACCATCAGAAACACCTAATTCAATGTTTTTTGCAAATTTTAATGTTTCCTATGAATGGATATTTCATGAAGAAAACATCATATAAATCTCCTTCCGCTTTCCTATCATACCATGTGACTAAGACTTATAATGTGCTCCTTCTAAATGTAAGAGAATGGCCTGGCCTGGACTTCCCTTCTTCACCAAGCCCAAATCCTTTCACACTTTCTCTCTGGAGCTCATTGATGTCTCCAGTAAAACCTCAGGAAGCTTGGCATCGTTAAATAATAATCCAGGTAAAATAGAGATCACAAAGACAACACCAAAAGAGCAGCTTGCCAAGTTAAAGAATTTTAACATTCTCTTTGCATGCAGAATAAACTTTTTCCTGAATAACATTGCTTTTACATGTTTGTTAGTTTAGGATCTAATCTAATGTGCATAAAACTCCTAGGTCTTAGATTCACAAAACTAAAATATTATTATGGTTAAACCGTCCCTTTGTTCACAAAGTGCTTATAAAGTCAAATTATACTTATCTTCTGTAATTAAATTATACCCATTAAATTTAAATGCTTGCCGGCATTATAGTAGGTATGTTTGTGTTTGGATTTACTCAAGACTTACTTGACCCATCATGCCAGCATAGGACTTAACTCCAAATTGCACCAATTCTTATGCTTTAGAATTTAATAGTATAACTTTAACAGTCACATTTTTGTTTGAGATGGATTTTTTTTTTGCTATGGGATACATTAGCTCATAGTCTCATGTTTTTATTTACTTTATTTATGACTTAAGTGAACTTTGCAATGATGATGCAAATCTTCAGGGCTGATTTCCACATACTAAGCCTTTATTTTTATGTAGTGGTTTAGTTCCTTATGATGTTTTCAGATTAAATTCTTTACTACTACTAATGAGAACCGATTTACCTGAAGATTCTATCTTTCTATATATAAGTGAAAATACTTTTAAATTTTTAATTTAACTGAAAAATCTGAACTTTATTTTCATGTGGCCTTGTTGATGGAAGTTTAGTGGTTTATTGCCTTAAATTTTTATGTGGAGGAGGGTTAAGTAAACTAAGGACTCTGACATGGCAACAATTAAAAAAAACACATTAAAAAGTGGACAGAAGCTTAGTTTCATCAAATATTCATATGTATATATAATGGCAAACAAAATTATCAAGCTGTGATTAGGTTCACAAGCAAAAGAACTTTGGGGATTACTGCTTTAACTCAAAATTAATAGCTTGTTGTAGGGAAAAATACAGTTGATAAGTCTTAATGCTCTAGATTAAATCAGGATGTGGTGAATTAGGGCTTTAATAAAACAAGAAGTTTTCTATGTAATTTGCTGTACAAGAACATGGCTATTCTACATGTAGGCTCCCAAAATAACTTTGAAAAAGCACAAAGTAGCACAGAATCTACACAATATAGTCTAGCCACAGTAAAATAATGGCCTCACAATTTTGTATCCACCACCATATAACTTGAGTTACTTATTTAAGCAGCCCATGATGTTAGAGCACGAGAGGGACAAATTTAGGTCCCATCCACACAAAGTTTGGCTGTAAGCTGATCTGTGTAGGCATGACCCTTCCTCTGTATGACACTCCACTGGCTTAAGTGAGCCTCTGCACAGGTGTGTGGGTCCTCCCACACAGATCAGATTGCTGGATTTGGATCTTGCATTATAAATGGATCAGGAGAGAAGTGCTGTAACCAGGTCACCTACCTGTGGTATGGGTATACTGCAGATTAATCTATAACATATTTAATCAGTCAGCCACCAAGTAAATATTTTAGCATTTGTTATTTTTGTCCATGCATTATTAGTTCAACAATATTTCATTTTTATTTTTCAGAAGGGTAATCAAATCCTCTTTCAAAACTGAATGCAGTATTTCTTTCAGCCATTCTGTTAAAGCTTTTCTCTACACTACACAGTAATAATTGCAAATTAAGTATCCAGACAGATTATCCTCAAAGATTTTATGAAATTCATTGAATGTCACGTTTTGCATTTCTGCAGTACAAAGTAATGTTTATGATGCAGCTAAGGAAAAAACAGTTTCTTCCTATGTTATTTTATTTCAATGTGACACTTCATTTTTGCCAAACACTACTCATTTTTTGGCTTGTTAACTTATAACCAGATGCTCTCTCTTAACAGACACCCTTTTTCTACACTTCTGTACAGAGTGCTTAGAGTCTCTATGATATATGAATATACCATGTGAAAGGTACACAAAGCCAAAATCATTACTTCATTTAACACTATTACATCCATTCCTTTTGATTTTTAATTTTCTCTAAATAGTGTGACTCATGGCTACTGATAAAAGTATTAGCAAAACCCTTACAGGCTAGCAACACTTCATATCTTGTGCTAACGTGTATGGAATAAATGTTGTTTTGTATTAATTTCTGCCTGATTATAATATTTCAATTCAGTAGTTCTGCAACAAGCTATTGTTTTATATCTTATACAGAAGAAAGCAGACTAAGGCTTTTCAGGAATCCTACTGTGAGCCTCTCCTGTCCTTCAGGCTTCTCAGACTAATCTTTCGTGCTTAAGAGGACAACTACTGATAGCCAGTGATACACAGAAAGAGGTAAAAATTATTTCACAGCTGGTCAAGATTAAGCCTTCAAAAGGCTTTTGGTATATTTAGATAGAATATAATCAAGGACTGCAAAATAAAAACACTGAAGAAGCTTGGATGACTTAAAGTAAAACCTGTAAAGATGAAATCCTATTAATTTTTATTAATAAATGAAGTAACGAGGGTGAATTCAATTCAAGAGAAGAAAGTGTGATAAGGGAACAAGGAAAAGAGAAATTAATTTTGCTTGAAAAACTAAGCAAAAAGGAAGGGTGCGGCATTATTTTAAAGGATAGAAGGGAGACTGATACACATTGCATTTGAAGAAACCAAGTAAAAAAAACCCAAAACAATAGAAAGTACAAACTAAGCTTACATAGCTTCTAACTTCCTTCCTAAGCATTCAAAACTCCCTAAGTAACAAGGGCAGTAGCTTCTTTTATCTAGGGGCTTTGGTATCCTTTTGGAAAACAGTCATCAAAATCAGCTGGGGACTATTTGCAAGAATGTCAGGTTTAGAGTTTGGTTCAGATAAAGAGTGATGAAACACACAAAACAGAGTTGCACAAATATTAAAAATTCTAAAGAAAATGTATGGCTAAAGATATCAGACAGCAAGTTGATAGCTGAGAGAGAAGTGAACTCCAAAGAAAAGTCAGGAACATAACAGTTTGTAGATTGTGCAAGAAACAAACAGGGTAAATAATGAAGCCTACAACTTTCAAAATAACTACCAAAACAAAAACTTAATAAATAAGATAATATTTTACAAAAAAAAACCCTATACATATAAAAACCTACATATACATATGTATACCACTTTATATAGTGGTTAGTGCCAAGGGCACCAATAGGTCTAATTATCCTGACCAGCCTCACCTGGAACCCAACCACAACTCCTTGCTCCAGGAGCTGTATTTAAGCTCAGGGCTGAGCCCCCTTACTTCCTGCAAGTTACAGGCACACTAGTCTTCAGTTCTGCCTTCAGTTCTGCCTTTAGCCTTGCCTTTTGGATGAACCTTAACTCTATGCTATAGCTGTGTTTCCAGTCTAATCTTCTAATGCTCCTGGGTGGACCCTGCTGCTACCTTCTAACTCTGCCTGCCCTATTCAGGTACTGTGGGATTGTCATTTAAGTGTTGGGGTCACCCTCAGCTTCTTACATAGACTATTCCCTGATGTTTGGCTGTGATGGCACAGTTGCAGGTTTTTGGTGTTTTCCAGTGACGATATTCTTCACTATATCCTTTCTTTACGGTACGATTGAAAACAGGAGAGTGGGAAAATTTTACTGCACTTAAAGTACTGGGAGGAAAATTTAAAGGCTTAATGCTCAGAGTAGAGACAGCTGATCTAGTAGTAAAACTAGATCTATCTGCAATAGAGTTTTCATTAGCTGTGAAAAGCTTGCCAAGTAAAGCACCTTGCACAAGCTTAAGCTGCAATAATAGTTGTTCTTAGATGATACTGTGCTGGGAGTGAAAGTCAATCTGTATAGAAGTGAGAACACAAAACAATGCCTTCTGAAAGAGATGGTAAAGCTGTCTAGCATATCCCTGAATTAACAGGTATATGTAGTGAACAGAAAAGAAAAGAAATTAATATGGTGAAATAGGAGATGAATCTTAAAAAAGCAACTGCTGTGAGCACAACGAAGGCTGGGGCAAACTGGCACCATAATGGTCCTCACTGGAAATCACTAAAGCACCTGGAACTTCTCACTAAGAAATGGTTAATTAATTGTTACTGTTGCTGCTTTGTTTTAGTAATAATAAAGGATCACCCTTATTTACTGAGTAGTAAACTAAATCCATCATGTGGTAACAGCTAAACTGGAAGCCGTACAAAAGACTGTATTTTATCTACAGATGTTATGGCCTTATACTCTCTGTTCATCCTCAAGTTCTTCCTAAAGGTACAACAATTTGTTTGTTGCAGGAAATGTTCATAATCATTTGCATTCCTCTGCGGTATAATCAAGGAATATCTCTTGTGCCTTAACAGATGTAGATGTTTTTTACAACTGTCTGTAGCTTTAGGAAGTGAAACCAGCTGATTCTTCTTCTTCCAACACCACCACCCTGAAGGAAACAGTTGAAAGGGGGGTGAGGGAGAAATTCAGAATTTTACTGACTTCATACACACTGTCTACATTTCTTGATAGTGTATGCTAGAGCTCATGTGCTAATTAGAGTATTTAAATATTATTTGTAAAGTTATATTAATTGGACTGGACTGTAAAATATTAGTTATCATCTTCTGGAGTTCTTCAGACTCTGCGTGGCTTCTCTGCTCCTTGTAAGGAAATAATGAGAAACTGAGACTTGCACAGGGAAAGAATGGCAAGATGTTCTCATGGCAAATTGAAAAAAATTATCTTAAACTGACTCTTCTGAAAAAAGACAATAGTGGTAGGAAGACAGGAAATTAGTATAAATTAGTATCACTGAGCCCGGAAGCTCTCATGGACAGGGATAGGAATAGAATCCTATCCTGAGAATGAGTCAGTGCAGATATGAGGAGCCCTGAGTGACATCAAGATAACATACTTGAAAAGTCAGATTCTTCTGATACAACAAAGGTTGCCATCATCAGCACGGGAACGTATAGACAGCAAAGTGTAATCAGTACTAGGTTTCAAGGTTTGCATTACAATGCTTTCTACTGTAAATAAGGTGCTGTTGTAAATTTATTTTTTACCTGTTTTGCTCTTCACTGCTGATAGATGGCAGTAAGTGACAAAAGATTTTCAGTCTATACTGCATTCTGTTCCTTGCTGCAGAGTTGTTTTTAAAAACAAAATGGTGCTGATTCCACACCAGCAAAATGTATGACCCCTGTAGAAGGCAAGGGTTGGATTTAATGTTATATGGTTAAAGCAAATTATGAAACTTTTTCCATTGTGTTCCCAGTGATACTGAAAGTTTTCTGAAGCAATGTGAATATTTTTGTTGTGCACTGAATTGAATAGTTGTTTCTCTAGTTAATTGATGCATCTCAGGACACAATTTTGAATTTTTCCAAATCTTGATCTAGTTTTAACTTCCTTCTAGTCTTTAGATACAAACATGTAAAGAAGTCAGGTTATGCTCCATTACTGCTAAGACATGAAATGGTGTGAGGGAGGGAATTGCCTAATGGAGAAAGTATATAAAATTATTATTTTGATTTTTTTTTTATTGTAAAGTCATGGTTAATCTGCCTTTATATCTCGTTGAGTAAGAGAAAGTTGAGTCTATCTTCCAAGACTGGTTAAATATTGTTTCTAGTGTAGAATTCTGCCTGAAGACACTTTTTAGAAAAAACAAATGTGGGAGGGTAAGAAAAAAGTTAAACTGCAAGCAGACATAAAACACCTCAAAGAAAAACCTTTGTGGCGTTCAGTTGGAGATTCAGCCTACTAAACAACCAGTTTCTGGCCTGTATTTTTGCATATTAACATCCACATAAAAAGAAACTACATGCAAACACTTCTGGAAATGTTTGCTAATGAAAACTTGAGCACTAATAGGTATTACTGAAAGCCAGGCGAATAGTTCGCATGAGGTGAGCTTTCTAACTCCCAGGTCTGCTGCTCCAGCTGAGGAGACCAGCCCCTTGCTGGCTTTGCTCTTTGCCTCAGCAAGAGAAATGAGCTTTTGAAACGCTGGGTGAAAACTTCAGTAATGTGGAGATGTGAGAAAAGTCAGTCGCACGGCCTTATTTTCCACTTACCGGTCAAAATGACCTCAGTTCAGCCATGTGCAGAAAACGCATGTTTCAATGATTCTTGCAACTCCCTGAAAAAGGCCAATGCTGGCTACCTGGGGTGCTCGAGGTGGGAAACCCGGCCGGGTGTCCGTGCCTGCTGCACCCGCCCTGACACAGGAGACGGTTTCGTTCGGGCCTTTGTCCTCTCAACGCACTTCTCCCCTCAAACATTGGAGGAATAGCGCTTTTCTGGGGGAGCAGCGAGCACCTCACGACGCACCATTGACTGCGGCTGGTGCTGCGGTTCAGCTCCCCTCAGGGCTGCGGGACCGCGTCCCTCACAGGGGAAGCGGCCTTCCCGGCTGGTGGTTTCCACCCCTGGCTGAGGGCAGCAGGTTTAGGGGGCTCCTGTGTGTCCCCGCCCCGTAACCCCAACCCCGGGACTGCGCGATGTGAGGCGGCCGCTTAGGCGGGAAGCTTGAGCCTCGCGCGCTGCCGTAGAGGGGAGCGCGGCGGCCTCGCTCGGTCGCGGCCCGGCAAACAGCGGCAGCCGTTCTTCCTTCGCCGGCGCAGCCGCCATGTCTGCCCTGGCGAAGGCCTCCGGCGCCCTCAAGTCGGTGGATTATGAAGTGTTCGGGCGAGTCCAAGGTAAAGACGGGCTCCGGGATGAGGTGGCGGTTGAGGCGGGCGGCGCATGCGCGCGAGGCCGCAGAAGCCGGGCGCGAGCTGAGGGGAATGGCGTCCGGTGGGGGAGCGGCCGCCGCCGCCTCGTCCCCAACGGGAAGGGGGGGGGAAAAGTTTATAAATACGCCCCCGCTGAAAGGCTCACCTGGTTCCCTGGGGAGCGTGGGCTGCTCTGTCAAAAGCACCTCGCGTAACTCGCGTTTATGGTTGCGTTTTCTGTTGGGTTATGTGGGAATGTCCGTCCGTCCCGCGGCCCCCCCCGCCCCCCCAGCCTTGGCAACAAAACTTTGAAGTGAAAATTAAGTCAAAGGCAATTCCCATGCTGCAGCGTCTTCGTCAAAGAAAAGCTGAATGCTCTAACCGCGTTAATGAAGATAATCGTTTGCCAAAGGGAAAGCTTTCCTTTGTACCCAAATTCTCTATAGTTTTCCCAATGTTAAAATTTCATAACAGCTCTCTGAAGCGTCTGTAAAAAAACTTACAGATGGCTTGTAGGCAGTTTACTGTAATTTTATATAAAAAGTGATATTTCTAGAAGTGGTATTCTTTCAAATTATTTTACTGTCTTTTTCTTTCTTTTCTAGGTGTTTGTTTCAGGATGGTAAGGCAATGTCAGATTTACCGGTTCTGCTTTACAGTGTAGTGTTTCCAGTGCTAAAAATACGGCAGCAGGTCTGTGGAGTGTAAACAGATCCAACCTGAACTTTGAGCTCTGGGTTAAATGATTATTATTGCAAATGGATTTAGAAGGAAAAAAAATATCTGATTTATATTACTGTTATATTAAAATATATTTTATATTCTAGAAGCTTACTAATGTGTGGCTTGTTTGTATAGTATCTAAAGATTGTGTTTGGATTACTTGTGATAAAACAGCCACAAGAGCATTATAACATATTAATCTTTAGAAAGGTTAACTCTGAAGATCTTGATATTAGCTGCTGAAACAATGTGTTCCAGTTTAATTTTTTAATGCAGTTATAGTACCTATATTTAAGGAAGCTTGTTGTGTTTCCTTGTAACAATGTGCTATGAATGTGCAGTCCGTGGCTCTCATCCCAGCCAAACATCTCCACCAGCTCTGAATGTGCAGCAGGGAGTTTTGCATTTCACAGAAACCCAAGAAACGAGGGCACATTTCAAATAAGAACAGGGTTTTTTTTGTCTGAAAACAGCTGGCCCATGCGTAATATTAGACCTAAAAGTGTTTATGCTTATTTTATATGTACCATTCCAATTGAAATGGATAGATTGCAATATAGTATGTCTTGAATTCAATTATTCTAGCAAGTGTAAAGTGTATGTCCATGCATTATGTGGTGGACAGGTGCAAGCTTGCTCTGCCTTGTTTTGATCTGACCTGGAGCCATGTGAACACACAACACAGTGCCAGTCATGAGCTAATAAGCAGTGTTGAGAAACTGGTTGTCAGCTGCATTCCTGTGCTTTCAAACAAGTTTGTATGGAGAAGCTGCTCATAATCAATTTGAAAAATATTCTTTGTAGTAAGCAGCGCTTTTTCATTGCCTAGATTACCCCAAAATTTGTTTCATCTTTTGGAATATAGTCATATAGATCTGAAGGCTTTCCGTTGCCTACCATTCCACTGGTACAAATTATGAAAACCATGCATATATTTCATATGTACCTGAAAGACAGAAAATGAAAGTTTAAAAAACTTTCATTGTTTAAAAAACAACCAACCACCTCAAAACACAGGGTACTTAGAAGTTCCTGATTTCATCACAAGAAGTGAGTAGCTGGGAAACCGTAATTTGTTGTGGTATTGAAAAAATATTATAAGGCAGTATAATTAGATTATGACTTTTGCTGCTATTTGTTAGTTGTAATGCAGCCGCTGGGGATAGATTTTGAGGTGAAAGTTAGGTGGAAATGATCTAAAAGGAAACTGAAGAAAAGGAACCGTGAAGTTGGTACCTGTAGCAAATTTAATGAATTTAGACACTGTGATTGTTGAACAGGCAAATGAGCAGCTATAGAAAGGAGTAGAGCTGTGGGATTAATAGAGTCCTTTGTGTTAAGAGTTCCTGAAGTAAGGGGAGCAAGTCTTTGGCATCCCTGTGAATAAAAAAAAAACCAAAACAAACAAAAAAAACCAAACAAACAAAAAAAACAAACCCCTATACCATCTCAGAAGGTGCCTATGCATATACATGTGATAAAGCAAAGAGGAAGATGACGTATTACGAGCAGTGTAGTATCTTGGTTGGAGACATTGTATGTATTGCTTTTTGAAGAAAACTATTAAAAGCTGTAAAAATGGAAGTGGGAATTAACTCATGTATATGAGCAATAATGTATATATAAAATGTCTTTCTTGTTCAAAATTTGTCTGCTTCTGCTTCAACTTCAGAGTTGGGAATATCTTAATGCATGAG
The DNA here is from genome assembly GCA_025769975.1 of Gallinago jamesoni. Lineage (NCBI taxonomy): Eukaryota > Metazoa > Chordata > Aves > Charadriiformes > Scolopacidae > Gallinago > Gallinago jamesoni. The sequence goes on along the minus strand of JAOQGH010000023.1, from coordinate 5,089,694 downwards.
TATGAGCATCATCTATGGATGATTTTTTTTTTCTTAAGTGTATGCTTTGAAAGCTATGAAAATGAAAGTGGGGTTTTAAGTGGTATACACATGGTATATGTGCTGACACTGATTGTCCTCTTTCATATTTTTTTCAAATCAGTACACAGAAGAGGAAGCTAAGAAATTAGGAGTGGTTGGCTGGGTTAAAAATACCAGTCAAGGAACTGTAACAGGCCAAGTTCAGGGCCCAGAAGATAAAGTAGATGCCATGTAAGTAGTATTGTGTTTTTTCTTAGTCTTTCTGAAGTCATTTACAGAAGCTTTTTAAATCCAAAGTGATAAGTAGATTCACATACCAGCAATGTAATAGTATTTTCAATAATCATTTTGAGTTTTGAGGAGCTGAGAAGATGCTTTTTTTTAAGCTGTAAAAAAAAAAAAAAGTCTTTAAGCTTTAAAAATATTCTGTAGCATCAGCCAGTTTTAATTTCTAGTGTCACACAGTTTGCCAGTGTATTTCTCTAACAGTTTTCTTATGAAATGAAAAAAAGCCTTTATTCATACATGTGACCAAAGAACTGTTTTTCAGTTGTTCAAAACTTGTCTATTAAGAAACAGACTGAAGAACTGACTGAAATGCTTTCTCAGCCTGTACTTATATTTAAACCTTTTCCTTTAGGTTGATTTGATTTTTTCCTGATTTAAAAAAAAATAATGCATAAATACACATTTCATCAAGGCCTGTATTCTCTACCTTCTGGAAATAAATTTTAAATGTTTTGGTGTCTTTAGAAGAATGGGTGTGACTTTCTTTAGGAAATCACCAATTTCCTAAAGAAAAAAAGCTTAAAACCTGAGGAGGTGATGCCTGGAAAAACACAAAGCCCAATTCAGTTGCTTCCAACTATAATTTTTTGCAAGTGTATTTAGGGAGATTGTTGGGAGTTTTTAAAAATCTCTCAAAGAATGAGCAATGGTAAAACTTTCCTTTGTAAGCTTTATTATGGATGGGTAGTTATTTATGCAAAGTTGGCCAGTTCTTTCTGACACAGGAATTGCTTCAAAACTGAACTTGGATAAAGCAAAGTTAGGTTTTTGTATAGAAAATAGTGTTAGACCTTTAATAGCCTGATCTAAATATTTTGTAAATTTAGTATCTTGGTCCCATCCCTCTAGTTAATTTAGGGCACTGAAAATGAACGCGTGAAGAATCAGAGTTTGATTTCTGTTTGTTGGAGTATTTTCTCATGTAAAAATTTCTAGTCAGTTGATTTATTCTGATTGAGCAGATTTAAGTGAAAGCACAGCCTAGCTCCTGATATTTCTTGTATTTGCATGAATTAGAACAGAACGCAGTGTTTTCTGCCATCTTTTTCCCTTCCCTGTTATCTATGTCAATGAACTTTAAAGGAAACCGTGCTTACCCTGGCACCAGAACGTTTGTGTGTAATATGGGATCTTGTAATGGAGCTGCAAAATCAGACTAACAAGACTTGTCTTGTTCTCAAAGATGTATTGGCATACAGACTATTCCAAAAGGAAATGAAAGTTTTTATTTTTCATTGCTATGCAATTTTAAGTAGGATCAACAAGCTGGATTCTGACTGGAAAAAAAATTGTTGAAGCTTTTGGTGTACATTGCGTTTGATATTCAGAGCAAATAAAGTTGTTTTGAAATATGTCTTCTTCGTTTTATGCTAGAAATCAATGTTTTCCTCTGATGTCAGCATAATGTTGCAATGCTGAAGTTGAAGTATGATTTTTGAAATATGCATTAAAATCCAAATTATTAAATAGGAGATCCTACAGTAGAATGCTGAAAGATAAACACTTTTCCTTGCTTCCTGTGTGGGATCTGATGTACTGAAAATGTACTGAATTTATTTTTGGCATTAAGTTGGTGAACTTACATGTGAAAAGGGAGCTATTTTGTATGAACAGCTACTTTAAAAGGCCTTTGTTTGAAAAGGCTCTTATTTCTCTTTGCTAGTACATGTTAATAGAAGATCAAAATAGGTTTGAGTTCTTGAAGTTTTTTCCAGAGCCTATAGGATTTTTTGTCATGCTTCCTAAGAAATCATAATACTGTGTTCTAGATTCAATGGTTATTTAAAATGTTATATTAAATGAAAACAAAATGATGCTTGCTTCTGCTGTGGCAAATTAATATAAAGCAGTAATCCTAAACATACATTTGTATTTAAACTATGATAAATACTCAGGAAGACATTCTGGCACTAAATTCCTATGCAAGCTGTGGTTTGTATTTGCTAGATATTCAGAACGTAAGAGACTGTATGTGTATGAATCTTCTTAAAAATTTGTAGATCTCTGTGATCAAAGAAACTGAACACTTTTCAGAGAAATACAGTGTATTACAATCAATATTGTAAGATGTTTCAAGAAAGATTCCTGGTGAGTGCTATTTCAAATAAGGGAACAGTGTATCACCTTGTAGAAATTTTTCAAGAATAGTTTGTGCAGTGTCTTTTGGACAGGTATTTTCACACTTGCGTAGGTTTCAAACTTAAACTTTTGGCACAAACTAGCCTGATTTTCAGAGATGCAGCACTTGGACTTTTAAAAATCACTTATTAATGGTAATAAAATGATTTTTCGTTGTTTTACTAGTTCTGGCTAAAATATTAGTATTTTTTAGGGGGAGCTGGAAGGGGTGTTTTGGTCTATCATAAGCAAAGTTTATCTTATTATGATGCTAAATACTCAATAACATAGAGCTTAAAAAGTGGAGATACCATAAGAAAGTACAATTCTAGGATAGGTAAATAGAAAAAGCAAAATGGGAGGATGGAAAAGAGGGATAAGGTTTTGAGAGGAGGATGAAGATAGGGAAAGTGTAAAAAATGTGGGAAAAGCACTATGAGGCAATTCAACGTTTCCAGAAGCATGGATTGAATAACAAAGCATGCCTTTGTTCTGGAGCAGTAATGTGGCAGACCTCTAAGCCAACGGTTTTCCAGCAGCAGTCCTTTGCTTCTGATTTTCCAACCCTTTTAATTCTATTTTGTACACTGCTTGCATTGTGAGGCATAGCTAAGAAGCATCCGGTATGTGCTCAAGAAACAATGCCTTTGTGTGATTATTTTTTAGTGCAGGCTGCAAGGTAAAATATAATCTGTGAGGAATCATGAGGACAGTCCTGATGATGTATTTTAAGCATTACTGTAACACACGTGTAGAGCCTAGGTGGTGAGTGAACAGAATGAGTAGGAAGTAGAGAAAATAAGATTTTAAGCAGGAGAATTGGCGGTATGACTATGCACCCGTACTGAAAGCTCTCTAGTGAAGCGAGAGCATGTTAGAGAAGATCTGTTTTGAAAATCAGTTGGTCAGGTGGTCTTTGGAGAGTCTTGGGCAGTCAAATGCAACTTCGTTGTGTTAGAATTGAGGGATTAGATGTAGAAAGGCAGCCAGAGGCTACTTAGTGCTGCAGGTGCAGCGCAGGAGTGTTGCTAATACAAGCAGTTGGCTGCAGGTTTGGTTCTTTCCCATCTTCCTGGGGAAAAGAACTGCCCTTTTTTACCTGAGCCTGGTATAGTTTCTTAAGCATGTGCCAAAACTTGGATTTTTGTCCTAAAATATGGAAGTAATCATTTCCTTGCAGACATAAAATATGGTTATAATGAATTTGATAGGTGACATGCAAAGCAGAGTTTGCTTTGGAGCATGTAACAGCTTAGCAGGAGTATTTTGACTCTTGCATAAATAAGTTGAAAATGATAGGTAAATATGAAGATTTGAAAAGTGTTGCACATGCAAGAAGTTTCATTCTTTATAGGACCATTTAGTGTTGAACATGGGTATAAATTTTCATTGAAATCATGCTGGAAGGCTGACTTTGTTGATTTACATTCTGTGGTGGTGAAATCTTGATCTCACTGAATACAAGCAAAATGTACAGACTTCCTTAAGGCTAGGATTTTGGTATGCCTTTCACTGAAATGCAAGAAACTTAAGATATGAATGAGCAGTTTTTGATTTTAGGTATTTTCTTTCAAGATTTTTCTTCAGTTTGTTTTTAATGAAAAATGTAGATTCTCAAAGACCAGGTAACTTTTACATAATGTATTTTAAAGCCAATTTTTTATTATAATTAGGAGATCCTGCAGACCATTTTTGAGAGTATTTTTAAGAAGTCTTGAGAACCTTTTACCTGTAAGCTTGTTTTAATATCCCTTGCTTTTTAGCCTCTAGATGGAGCTTTTTTTCTGTAGATACTTTCAACTATACATGTTTCATTTGAAGTCGATCTATTTTTAGACTGTTAGGGTAGAATCCATCTTTTTCTTCACTACCTTTTTCCTTACTGTATTTTATAGTCCTGTTCTGTTTGCTGCTATTGCTCCACACAGATAACATTCATAATCTGTAGATACTAAAAGCTCATTTTCAGTCTTACATTTCTGTAAGTCAAAGAACGTTGTGATATTTTTTCCCATTTTATTCATCAGAATGAGGTTAGAGCCTTCATATCCATTGTGGTGGTTGCCATAGCAACTTACAATGACAGGGTAGAAATAGCTTTCCTATGAGAATTTTTTGAACTTGGAATGATGACATATTAGTTATCCATTAAAGAAGGAAGATAAGTCTCTTGTAATATATATTGCCAAGTTCAGAATTTATTACAAAAAATTAAAGATTATAGATCAGGGTGACATTTTGAAATGTAAAATTCTAGGACATTTTATAGACACAAGAAGTATATATCAGCATTGTAAGTAATCTTCCTGTCTTTGTAGAAAGGCATGATATTTAATATAGACTGCTTGTCTTGGAAATTGTTTTTAATTAGTAAATTCATGCTAATTTAATTTGAACTATTTAATTTTTAATATTGATGTCAGTTAAGAAAATATTATATATGTCAATGACAGAAGACTTTAAAATTATTTCTGTATGTATCTGCATGGAAAAATATAGATTTTTACCACATAAAAGGGGAGAAGGGAACTCTGTAATAGTATTGCAACTGTCATTCTGTCTCTGTTTCATTTGTCAAGCATATCCAAGATTCCTGTCTGTACCAACTAGCATTGAAGTAGAACATAATGCTAATAAAAAACATGCTCCATATTTAGAATATGACTGGCTTTCTTGAGTGAGATTCTAGATCTTAATATCCGATTTATGGTAATATATAAAATGAACTGATTTTATTCTGTATTTTGAGACTTTTCTCCATTTTAAAAAGATATATTTTAAAGTTTTCAGCTCAATTGAAATGTTCTTTAAGAGGAGAAACTGCAATAGTTCTTTTCATGTGAACCTAGGCATAATGGTAGAAATGAATCTGGAGAGGACATCTATATGGACAAGGAAGTGGTTTAAGTTTTTTTGATACGTTTGAGACATCCTGGGATATACCCAGAAGCCTGCTATTGAAAAGAAGACAAAGGCAGTTGAAGGAAAAATTCAGAGAAGTTAGAAATACTGCTGGATTAGGGAGAGAATATGGAAGTCAATTAGGGTTTGGCAACAGCTGATCTGTAAAATGTGATTGCAGACTGGGAATCAGTGGATTCCAGAAGTGGTAATGTCAAACTATCAGAAAAGGTACAAAATTTCCAGAGATACTTTTTATGTCTAGGGGACAGAGAGGCAGTGCGATACAGTAACCAAAGATGTGCTGTCATAGGAAAAAATCATTATGGGAGGTTGGTCCTAGAGATAGAAGGAAAATTCAGAACTCTGTTAATATAGGAGAGGAGAATGTCAGAGGAATGAGCTAATTGCAGTGGAAGTGAAATACCCGGAGGGTGGAGGGGGGGATTGAAACCAAGTTTATGGTCAAATATGGTAGAGATGATTTAGGAAGAATTTTTTACTTCTAAAACAAATTAAGTAGGTTGAGAAACTCTTACTGTTCTTTAAAGATGAATGCAGTTGTGCTTAAAATAGGCTCCAAATTCCTAGGTACACATTTTTAGGGTTGTATTTGTTAAAAGGTTGTAAAAACTTATTACTGGATTGATTTTATTACTAGCCATGTTTGATGAACACACTGGCTGAAATTCCATTGTATCTTTTACCTGACCAAGGAATGTTTAGGCCAAGGTGAATTTTAGCATCCCACATCTCTAGAAAAGCATACAGACTCAAAATTGCAACTGCTAGATTTGAGGTTGATCATGCAAAGAACACTGGTCATTATATTATATGCTTCAGTGTTACAGAAAACATTTATAAAATCATATGGACTGATACTTTTTGCCATGCTTATTTTCTGTAGTTTTCTCTAAAAATACATCTATTCTGATGCAGAGCACTTAATATTTACCTTTTTCTTGTCAATGGGGCAGCTATGTACCATGTTCGTATGGCTGAAATCTTTCCTGGATGTGCTGGTCTTGGGAAGCTGACAGTGATACATTTTGAAGGAAAGGGGAGGGGGAAATTAACCCCAAATTCTTTAAGCTTTCTTTTTTACTTTGCTAAAATGTGAAATAGTGAAAAAGGGTTGGGATATGTTCTCATTTATGGTTGTAATGAAGTAAATGTTTTACATTAATCACTGCTGAAGGTGATTTACAGTATTTCAATGACTCGATAGCAGTCAGATGACAAAAAATATGATGGGGATTTTATAGTTCAGTGTGGGTCCAAGTATACGAGGTCAGTTTTTTGTTTCATTTTTATTTGTTTAAAGGTGAAAGTAACTTATAGTAGAAAACTAATTGTGTTGAACTATAATCTTGTGGATAGTATAATGGTAAATGTGACCATCTCTCTTCATACCAAGCGTTTGAGGTATTAATTTCTTTAATTGTGAACTCTTTAAATTATGCAGGCTCAGAGCTTGGTCCTGCAAATTAAATTTACTAAATGTTACTGATGATGACCTGGGAAAGAATAGTACTGAACCTTATTCTTTGGATTTTTAGCAGTTCAAAACTAGATATGTAAAGAACTAATTACAGTTTATTGTAGCAACTGTACTCTGCTTGCCAAGACAAGGAATGGGTCAGGTAAATGAGAACATGTAGGTTTTTGTTACTGGTTTCTTAGAATAAAACCAACAAGATATCAGTGATACTTTGTTGAAGGAGAGAGCTACATGCTTCCAACACAAAACTGCGGGCCTACTGGCTTAACCTTGTTCTGCCCTTGCCATTTTTTATTCTATAACAGTACCATCTGCCATTGTCACTGTAGTGAAGTTCCCTCTTTTTAGTCGCTTAGGGGCACAGCAAAAGGCAGTTCTCTCCCTGTGGACCAGGAGTGGTTGAAGGAAGAGAGGTGTAGCTCTTCACTGAAGGTCACAAAGCCCACCAGTGAGACAGTCAGGAATAGAAGTGGACACTCCTGGCACATGTCCTGCCCTTTAGACTGTGCTGGATTGTCACTGTTCTTTACTTTGAAATGCCATAAACCACTAAAGCTTTTAACCATGGTTGTGTCTTTCTGGATATGGAATAGTTCACCCCCACTTCCCCATTTCTTCTGCTGGGATATAAAGGTAGCTATATGGTATGACCTTTTAGATTTTTTTAATCTAGTAATTCTTAGAGTTGCTGTGAATTTTCAGTAGATCAGTGGAACTAACATTCTTTATAAAGTGTCTGCTTCCATTTCTGAACACTGAAGTGTTCATAGTAATATATGTTGGTAAAAATACAGTTTAACAAATTATATCAGATGCAGGATTGTAATACAAATAGTTAATTAGGATTTTCTAAATACTGGCTTATTAGAGCGTAATCCTCATGTTTCCTTCATCTTTTGAGTATTAAATAGTTTGAAGGAGTGCAGGCTAAGCAGTTTAATCACTTTTGAGAATTAAAAAAAAAAAGTTACTGTTGAAGATCACATGTTCTGTTTGGCACTTAAGGTTACTAAGTTTGGCCAGTGTTTAATTCTCACAGCTATTAGTCTAAAATACATGTTGTATGTTAGTCTCATACCATGACCACATGTCTATTGAGGTATTTTCATTTGTTGGGAGGAGGGGGCCACGTCTCAAAAGCTTATGGTATTTGATGCTTGAATTGATTCAGTGAAGAATGTTTCTTCTTTCCAGCTCCCTCTGAAGCTGCCAGAAGTGTCTGTTTGCTTTAGGAGCCATATGACTCCTTTTGTTCATTAAAATTTTAAGGTTTTTTGTTCATTAAAATTTTAATTTTGCACACTTGGCAAGTTTGTAGGTCTCTGTAATGGAAAAAAAAAAAAGTTGTTGCAAGCCTTTCATACATATCTGGTCTCCTGCTCTTATTAGTAGTGAACATATTAATATTTGTTTAAATGTTAGATACAGAGAAGACACAAAGCTGCTTTCCTTTTGTGTTTATAGAGCATCTACCAGATGTTATTCCTGCATTTAAACAGGAATAAATTTCCAGAATTGTGCATCCAGAATAAGAAGTGTTAGTCTATACAGTGTCTTGGAAAGTCAGTATGTGATTTTGGTCAAGGTGTTTAACCTCTTTTTTACTGTCTCTCTAGTGACTTGCCTCTTTGGAAATGGTGGGTCCACAGGGATGTTGCATTAATGTTGCAAAGTCTTTTAGCAGTGTTAGTACATGAAGTCCTAATTTGCTACAGAATTCCAGACTTTCATTTTCTTAGCTGATGACTATCTGTAATTCTGAAATCTATGATGCAGTTAAAAGCAAGTAGAATAGGCAAGGTTGTATTGTATTGTACTATAAACACAGGCAAATGGAACTGTTGTCTGAACACTCAATTTAGGGATTTTCTTGCGTAATTAAAAGTGTGATATGCCTTTCTCACATCCACATTGAAATTCAGAAGCTCACTTTGACCTTAATTTAGTCTTAATTAAACAACAGTAACTATTCTAAAGTGACTGTGGATGAGCTTTCGGGGAGACAAATACAAATGCCAGTAAGTTGTCTGATTTCTACTGGATGCTTTATTCATTTGAGCATTCTAAACATCCTTTATAATCAATATTACTGTGTAATATGTGTAATACTTTGATATTTTCAAAGTGAAAATACTCTCTGCTTGCTGATACAGCAGTATGTGGAGCAGTTCAATGCCATTCTTCCGGGTTTTTGTGCTAAAGAGTGTTCTAGATGTCTTTTGTGCTCCAACACAACATTTACAGAAACACTAATGAGTAAAAGTTCAGTTTAAACTAGTGTTTTTAAAAGAGATCTTTGTACTCCATTTTATCAGGGGGAATAACTCTGTGCACACACTTAAAAATTGATCTTTGGCAACAAGTTGGTAATTATCAATAAACTTGATAAGTGTAGGTTTCTTTGAAACCTAATGTAGATGCTATATTTGGCAAAGCTGCCTGGATTTTTGCAGTATGAAATAAAACTGGAAGGCATTAAATGTTTGTCCTATTGAATGAATATGGGTTACTCTCTCAAGACTGCTGAGACAATGTCTGTATTGCATTCAGAGGCACAGTCTTCCTTTGCCCGTGTTGAAACAGCCAAAAGCTGTGGTACTCTTTTTTTCACAGCAGTGACCCTAAGCTGCTGTACTTCTCAGCAGGGTTTTCTAGCTTGAAATATCAAGCTCGGTGCTTCACCAATGATACTTCATAGTTTCCACTTATCTTGGCACATGGCAGAGTTTGCGTAGGTTTGCCTATATCGAATTGCATAAATACAACAGAAAGGAAATTGAGAAACTTGATATAATTTCCTGTGTAGAAAAGGCTCAGATGCTGGTGAGACTGAATTTATTCATGTGCCTGGATCGCACACATCCGATTATATATAAACTCCAGTGAGTTTATATACAGGCATCTTGGACACAGCTTGCATGTGATGTTTCAAACAAATTCTGAAAATAAAAATAGGATTCTTAAGAACAACTTTAGAAATGTAATTCTTTGTTTTGCTTTTCTTATTCAAACACATTTTCTTTGACCTCAAATTCTGAAGTGTGTTTTCTAGTGAAAAAAAATGGGGCATGCATTTTAAAATCATTTTTGAAACTGCATTGCTTAAGGCTAATGTGTTTCAGCAGATTAGACACAAAGATTGTGTAGGATGGTTTTAACTTTTTTTCAGTGTTGTCCAGAAAGCCATGTCAAAAGTTATGTAAGTTCTGGTGTGAAAATTTTTGGTTTGGTTTCATGTAAATTCTGATGTTTCTCCTTAAGTAGGTACTAATTGTCAATCGCATGAACCAAGAAATAGCCAGGGATATCTATGCTGTAGCTGGATATCGTAGTAGATATTTGCCTTCTGCAAAGTGTATAGCGTAAGAATCAGCAAATGTTTTGTATGCTGAAAGAGTAACTAACGTTACTTTAAACAGACTTATAATTTGATAAGGGTGTCCACTTGATGTTCTAACTTACAGGAGCTTACCAAGAAGGAAGAATATTCAGAGAACTGGTCTGAAAATGGAGATTAAATGTGCAGAGCAATGTTAAAAGATCATTACTGAATTTGTGAAGCCAAGCATTCAAAAGTTGGGATAGATTAGAAATTAGTTGTACTACAGTGCATTATTACATCTGTTTTGTTCTCTGATCTTCCCACTTGATGCCTGAAGGGGTTTGTTTTCCTTTTGTGTGTGCTGGTTATGTTTGAAGATTAATGGTTCAGTAAGTAGGGAACAAGCCTGTTATAACCACTTCTCTATCTTAGGGATGAAGATATTCTGGGTCTGGAGATGTATGTTTTTAAAATCCACAGGATAAAGCAACATTAAACTAATATTAAAATTGCATAATGTAATGATGAAAAGACCTCCAGAAGAATGCTGTTGCTATCCCCAGAACAAGCGTTAAGAACTAGGCAAAAGTATTCAGGATTAAGCTAGTAGTAGGCCTTGCTTCTGCTGAGAAATCAGGAAGGAATATTTTTCAGATGTATTACATCATATGTGTAGTATCAGAATCAAAAGATGTTCTGTAAGAATGCAAAGATTTTCTAGTCCAAATGGACAGCATACAAAGGAGGGGGTAGATAAATAACCATGTGTCCTATGTTGAGTGGGTGGATTTGATTTAGTTCTGAATTCACTAGTGTAATTATTCACATATCCTGTGTATCTTGCTGGTACAGATCTTACCAACATTCTTGTGGTAAAAATGCTGTTTTGGAAAAGCATCATCTCTCTAGGATTTAAGCACTTAATTAGCTGGATGAATCTGGGACTCTAAGTAGAATCTTTATTACTTATGCCATGCTGCACAGATGTTTTTATGTTTCTAAGAGATACCTGTTTGTTTTATTCCACAAATTACTGTGATTCAGGGGCAAGCTGTATTCAGTTTATTTACCGTATTTTTATAGAAGATGAGTATGCATCATACTTGGGTACTTAAGATGTGCCCTTTGCCAACAGGAGAAGAAAAAAAATCAAAATTGCTTCTGATGCTGCTCTTCTTTCTGCCTCTAGTAGTGCATTGCAACAGTAAGAAAAATGTATTGCTGGGTAGCTTCATTATATAACCCAATTTTACCTTGTTCTTTTTTCCCAACTTCTCCCTCCACTCCTTTGTCTTACATTCCAGGGATTTACAGTGTTAATTTGCTTGATGTGGTGTCCTGAAATTTTTTTCCTTGAACTGTGCTGGATGTTACCAACTATCCTGCAGTTAATGTTACTTTGTGTATCTTTGCCTTTGGTTTATGTGCCCCCTATGAAGGGGATACTGAAGTCTCTTTACAGAGAATCACTTAACATAAACTTGAAGAAGACGATGGGTTTGGTCTGGCATCCTTTTGCTCTTGAGTTTATTTACTATAGTCACTTGGTGATAATGGATTAGAAGTTTTCTTTTCAAAGCTGGAATTTGATGTTTTTTCTGTAGCTGGGGTGAAAAAGCTGGCAGTTTTACTCTATAATGAATACTCTGCTTATGTACCTTAAATGCTTTCCACTGGTGTTCAGACTTGTGATCCTATGTTGTGATGCTATGGCCTATATGGCATCTTCCTGGTTGTTTCCTCACTGCTAAAGGAACAAAGAAATCAGTCTAGAAAAAGTCCAGAAAGGATTCAGAACTTAATAAAAGACAAGCAGGCTTTAAAATGGGCAGCTGACACTGTGTTTGAAGGAAGATTCTTTGAACTCCTAATCACCATTCTGATCGGAGAGGGTCCCAGACAAATATTTTTTTCTTCCCTTTTTTTACTCTTTATAAGCCATAGAATTTTAATGTACACTTAGAAACCAAACCATCTGGAACAACAAACCCAATCTATTCCAGCTCACAACTCTCTCAGGAATCATTCAATGAGATTTCAGTCATCATATTTTTGGATCTGAGCAGGTTTGGTCTACCGTATAGGAACTCACCTGAAATCCTATTATGCTGCACAAATGGTAATCCTGCTCATTGTATAATATAAGCCAGTTCTTGAAATTAGATTGCAGAGTCAATAGTAAGAAACTTTTCGGACAACCCAGCTATACCCCACAGTCAGTTAGTAGGTTTGCAATCTTCTTCATAATTAGATGGCTCAGTGTTTTGCAGAGGAGATTTTTAAGAGTTTAGTAAAATGGGGTGGGTTTGCTGTGTATTCTAGGAGGGATGGAGAAGAGCAACTGCTGCCAGTCTGAGATCTCCCTAAACTGTCCTGCTTTTGCAGGACAAAACCCAGAAGCTGGAGCCTGGAAAGTGAGATCTTCCTTGTCAGTCAGAGTGCTGTAAGGACTCTGGCCCTAAGGAAGAATTTTGCAGAGCCAGAAGCATTGGAAGGATTGGTCTTGATCAAGTCTGCACAGCACAATTGTCTTGAGGCTGTGAACTTTGAAAGCTCAGGCTCCTCAGCAACCCCATAGGCAAACTGGCAGTCTATTTTCATGAAGACCACTTTGTTGGAGTGCAAATTCAGTTCTTTTTGGAGATGAATCTGTTCAAACTCTCAGGTCAGCTGCTTGTTTTCCAGTGAATCACCCCTGTAACCTATCTGTGGTTGGGAGTATATACACAGATAGAATTTGTGCTGCTGCATTTTACTGTTGCATGTGCTGTGCCCTGCTTGGCTGGGAAACTGTGCCTGAGCAGTATTACTCAGCTTCAGTGATAGGAAAACACATTTGCTATTCCCCGCTGTTCGTCACAAATACTGCTCATGTGATGTCTACTTCTGTTTGAAGAAAGCTAGGATGTGGTGGTCAGCTTTGCAAAAGTTCAGGCAGATAGGGCTCCCGTGAGATCTTGCAAAATGACTGCTGTCCGTTTGGCTGCTTTTACTGATCTTTTTGTTAGAGCATGAATTGCTATATCATATTATCCTACTGCCCTCACAGTAATCCCCACAATATGTTGCGTGAGACCTGCTAGGGAGAGCAAAGCTGATTGAATTCTGGTTGTCCTAGTGATGAACCCTGCTAACAGTTGGATTTATCTGTGTTTTCAGCTTTCCTCTAAGTGCTATATCCTCTTAATTAGGGGAAAAACTGCTGATTATTAGCATGAGTGAAAAGAGATCTATCTCTGCTTGGTTTGAAAATTGAAGTGCTTTGTATTTTTAAGTGTGCCAGGGGTGTCAGGGTGTTGTATTGGGATCCCCCAGAGATCAAGATCTAATGGATTTCTGTATTGTCCAGGTGACATGAAACTTCAACAGTTTTTTTTGAAGTTCAGGTGTTGGAACCTACTGTTACCCAGCCTGTTTGATATTATTATTGCAGTTATTTACATCATAATAATTACATCAGTAGTGATATAGCATAACTTCAAAAAAGATAGAGTTCATATTTACTTTATACTATTGTAATGGAGCTGAAGTTGATAGCCATGAAGGTACTATGTATATTTGGAATGAGTGCTGAGGCAAACTTTAGTAAGCATTAGTGTTTTTAAATTCCTACACAAATGTGGATTAAAAATGAAAACAGTTGAGTAGCTACATATGGATTATTCCCGTGCTTTACATAAAGGAACTGTGGCATGAAGCAGCATCAGTACAGTCTTGTACAGCAAATCTGTGGTGGAATTGATATTCAGTTCTTCACTCATCATTGTAACAAAGTCATTGCAAGATGGTTAGCTAAAGGCAGTAAAGCACTGAAGAATAACGCCTTGCTCTAAATTTCAGCATATAGCATGCTTTTATTTAGTTTCTAGTAACTGCATTTGGACTGTTTCAGACTATATCATTGCATAACGTGAGATGCCAGGGGAGGTTTAGATTGGATATTTGGAAAAATGTCTTCACCAAAAGGGTTGTCAAGAATTGGAACAGCCTACCCAGGGAAGTGGTTGAGTGGCTGTCGCTGGAGGTATTTATAAGACCTGTAGATGTGGTGCTTTGGGATATGCTTTAGTATTAGGTTAATGGCTGAACTCAATGATCTTAAAGGTCTTTCCAACCTAAATGATTCTATGATTCTATTAATACATCAGTTGTTTTCTCTGGGCCACCTGGAGCAGTCAGTTTCTGCTAGGTTCAGAAGAATTCATATCTTTCTACTGTCAAAATGCCTCTTATATTAAAAAAATTGTACGCTGCAGTCAGTCAGGACCTTATTCTGCTTTATTAAGATGTGACAAGAGATTCCTACTACCAAAGAACAGACAGTAAAATTAAGCAATAAAGTCAGAGAAGAATGAGAAAGCATTAATTTACAAAGGGAAACCTGTAGCACAGAGATGAACTAATTGGTTCAATCGCACAGAAGTGTTGCAGGCTGAATTCAAGTTGATTCCTGACTCCCAGTCCAGTCCTTCACCACTCTATTCTCTTGGCCCTTCTGATCCTGTAGTTTAAAATGAAACAAAACTTTGTGTTTTATAGCTATTAATAAGAAAACAAATGCCTTTTGTAGTTTTTGCACAATAGAAGTGAAGTGATTGTTGTGTATGCCAGCTGGCATTTTTTTGTTAAATGCTAACATTTATCATAATTAATTGGATAATTACATAGACAATTTCTTTCTGGCTCATGTCCATATGGATAGTATAGGCAGAAAATTCTGAGCCATAGCAGTGTGGAGTGGAACATAAGAGCTATTAATCATTTCAGTGAGTACTTGTAAACAAGGTCAGCTCAGCAGGCATTCAGGAAATCTCTTATGAAATGTGATGCTGTCTTCATTATCCTTTTAAAGGGTTTTGGTGTAGGACCAGAACAGCAGGCAGAATTTATGTCTGCTGTGCTGTTGGAGTACATACAGCAGATTTCTCAGGACTTTTTAAAAAGCAAGCATGTAGTCTTGCGTTAAAACTGTACGTTATTCTCATCTTCTGAAAGCAGTTCTTTTGCCCGAATTTAGTCACAGTTACTCAGTGAATTCAGGCTAACAAAAATCTATTTGACTTAGCCTTTGGCTTCCTATTTTAGCTAATATTAAGAGATGTTCCTATTATTCCCAATCAGAAACATGTAGAGGGCTGACATTGAGCCCCACACATTCTGAGAAACGCTAAATATTTTGCTTGATTGTGTTTGGAGCCATCTAATAGACTTAAATCACTGCAGGTTTTCTAGTTGTCAGGCAGGTAAGGTGTGACTGCTGGAGACCAATGGAAACTACAAAGTACAGAGCACATATTGGCCTGGGATGAAGCATGTTGGTGAGATAAATGCCAGTGTTTGCCTTGCCCAGTGAGTTAAAATGTCATGTTGCAGTGTGGGTTTGATGTGGAAGGGGATGCTGGAGCTTGTGGGGCAGCATTGACCTGTGCAGGGATTGTTTGAAGAATCCTTCCCACTAGAGGCCTGTGTGATGCATTTACCCTGACAATAGCACTCCTACAAAAGCCTCGTCGTGCTATTGGCTCTCCTCTTCCTGACTGTGCCTTAACTATCTTCCCAAATGGAGGTAAAAAATTAAGTTAATGGCTTTAGTTGGAATCTTACATGGAAACTTGTCTACGCCCAAGGGGATCGGGAACATGACTCCTGTAGAAAGGCATAAAGAAGTCTGTGTTACCATGTGGTTTGAAAATAGAACTTGCTAAAATGCTCTACATGTTTTTCCAGCTAATGTGGTTATCAGAAGTTACGACATTCATCTTGAAATGGATAGCTTCTGTACAAATGTGGAGCCCAGGTGTTGTTAGTGGGAGTCCACTGGTGCAAGCGTCAGTCTGTGCATATCTCCCTGACTGCATCATGGCACTTGTTATGGGAAACCTTTGCCTTGTTCTGCTTCAGTGTCTGTCCAAAATCACAGCATATGCTTTGAAATATGGGGGTCTTGACAGAAATGGCATATTTTCTTTTTCTTTGCTAGGTGATATGTGCTGTCTAAGCCAATGTTTTTTAGTGAAGAAAAGGAACAGAAATGCCAGAGCACCAAAGGCAGTAAATATGTAGTCCCTTTGCTTAATGTGAGTAAATGTTCCAGGGCAGCAAAGTGTTTGCGGTGGTGGTTTCACTGGTAGGCGCTGCTTATTGTTGCTGTTCTTAGAAAAAAGCCTCAAAGGACAAAGTGGGAAAGGACAAAGAATTTATAGTAGCTTCAGTAACGCATTGATGTCAATAAAGTATATGTGGTATGTAGCAACTGTTAATTTTAAACAGTTGTCTTTAGGTAGAAGTGTTGTCTGATCTACACCTCCTAAAATACAATCCAGAATTGTTATGTTCAACTGGTCACAAGATTAGGCAAATCTGTGAGTGAAAGCTAGCAGTGGTGAAATGAACACGAACAGAAATGACACAGGCTTGCTGGAGAGCAGAACACGCAGTCCATTTCAAGTTAATGTTGATGCCACTTGTTTAGAGCATTGTCGTTGGTAACCTTTTTCTCCTCTCGAACTGCCTCCCTACTCTTAAAGTGGATCAGCAGTGTAACATGCCAGTGGCTTTTGGAATTAATCTCAAGGTCATATCTAAATACAGGAATACAAAATGGAAGGGCTGTGCTGTGCTTTCCCCCACAGTTTGCTATAGGCAAGCATAATGTATATTCTGTATCATTATTATACAGCCATCTTGGTCTTTATAGTGACTGTAGCATTTTTTAAAATTCTCTATGTATTAAAAAAGACAAAAGTGTAGTCTGTGGCAATGTAACATAAGCCACTTACTGTTGTTTAAAACAAGCATTTGTTTTAAACAACAGTAAACAACAGCAAACGGCACTGGTGAGACCCCACCTCGAGTACTGTGTGCAGTTTTGGGCCCCCTACCACAAGAGGGACATTGAGGTGCTG
>JAOQGH010000023.1:5049795-5069891 GCA_025769975.1 Gallinago jamesoni | reverse complement strand
CGCAGAGGTTCCCTTGAATCCTGAGTTTTCCTGAGTAAAAACAAGCCTTTGGTCATATTTACAACATTAGAAATTGTCAGTTGTTCAATGATTAACATATTGAGTTAATGTTAAGCTAAGGAATCACATTTATATTAATTTTGGCAATTACCCATCACTCAGGGCAATAGGTTATCAGAACACAATGTAATCACCAGTGGTTTTGGATTTGAGACAATCAACAGGAGTAAAAAATTTCAGAGTTGAGGAATTCTCAGTGGGAAATTCAGAAACTAATGAGAGAGAAAAATGATCTTAGATGCCTGTAGGTACCACATGTTTGTTGTTGACTGCTCTTTAATATTAGTTTGGTATTATTAGGTGATGCTAAATGCAAAATAATACTGTGTGGCCTGGAGGCTTCCTTGTGTGAATATGGACAATTAATCAAATATGTAAAAAAATTTCTTTATCAGTATCTTTAGGTTGCATCATCTCTATGTGTAATTTTTTCCATGCTCCTGCCTCTCTCCCTCAAAGGCTTTTTAATCCCAAAGCTCTGTGATTGAGGGGAAAATAAGGTAGCAATGTTTAATCCATCTAGTGTATTCGTATACTGAGCATAAGGATCGGGGTGGACAGGCTGTGAGTGTTGTCTCTAAAAATACCTGGAGTGAGAACATACGCGTGGTTGACGTCTCAAACGGCTTCAGCTGCTGCTGTTTAATTCTACTCTTACTTGGTAGGAGGCTTGTAAACTGTCTTTGGCTGGAAGTGTGTGTTCTGGTAAGAGCTGTTTTCAACAGTGACACAAAAAGGGGGCTGTACGGACAAGGGCCATCACACAAACGTTACCAATAGGTGGACATTATTAGTTTCTGGAAAGCATCTAATATCTAAGCCATATGGGTATGAAATGAAGAGGCTTGGGGAGATTTTGGCAGGGGCTGGAATAGATATCCTAATATTGTTACAGTAAATGAATCTGGGTTGGGAATTGTAGTGTGAATGTGCTTCTTGCACTTCTGTTAGCTTTTTAAGATACTGTTTTTAGATACTGCTTTTACAAAATTACAATAGAGAAGAAGGTGCAAATAGCCCTGAAATGGCTGAAACTTCTAGGAAAAAGTGTTTAGGTCCAAAGTCTCTGCCAGTGGTACTATGACCTCAGACATGATATTGGTAAGAATAAAAAGGTGACCAACACTTTTGAGATTACATTGCAGCATTGAGAGCATCTTTGACTAAAGATATTTAATAAGCTAAATTCTAGGGTATTGTTGTTGACACTAAGATTCAATCTTCAGTGTGATAACTATGAAAAGCCTTTTATTTCTCTATTCTGCAAGATATGGACTTTGTTTTTCATGGCTATATGCATTGTGCTAAAGAACATAGTTGTCTAGAGACTACTTACACCTCTCATCAGTTTGGACTACATCACAGAGACTAAAGTATTCAAGATCTTTCTCAGTCATTAACTCTGATACAAATCAAAGTCATTTTGCCTTTGTCTCTAACTTTTCTACTTCACATTATTCAAGGCTAGAAAAAACTTCAGCTTGACCAGCTATCCTGTGCTTATTTCCTTAGTCTTCCCGTCTGAGTTTCTTTCCTGATTATGTTACTGGCTTTTAAGATTTACTGCTAACATCTCAGTTCTTTTTAAGAAGCTACACTTCTTTAGTCACTAGTACAATGTTTTTGGCTCTGTGTAGCTATTTGAAAAAAGATTTAATGGTGCTTGTATTTGAAGGATTTGGTACTCTTGTCATTTAAACAAATATATACATTTTAGTTATTTTAAATTCATCCTTGTTGAAATACAGTATAGGGTTTGTAGTTCAGTGTTTTCACACTAGATGTCAATCTACTTGCATCTGTAGAAGCTGCTATCTATTTTTTGCTTTCTAGATATTTCTTTCACCAACTGTACTAGTAGAATCCTGTTTTCCATCTACTTCGCAGGGGAATCAATGCAACAAGAAAAGAGTTGAATTTAAATATCAATTTTCTTTTGGTGGCTAATATTGAAGAACATTGTTCCAAATAAGCCAGCAGTTTGGGGACTGCCAAGTGTCATAAAAATCGTTGATTTCATTAAAGCTGATTGGGAGCTTTAATTGAAAATGAAATTTCAGCAACATGGAAGCAGAAGTTGGAAGGGCTTAGGTAGAAAGTGTGGAAGTGAAGTCCTCAGCACCACCAATCATTCTAGTCTACACACCTGCTCTTGCCAGTCTGTGCTGCTGGCTAACGTAGCGGTAACCACACTGTTTCTAGTTAGCCTGTTTGAATACCTAAGTGCCATTTACAAAAGCATTTCCCACCTTGACGTTGCAGAGACATTAAGAGGTTTGGAAAACCTTTGAGACTGGCAGTAGTACAGGTAGAAGCCTCTGCCTTCCACTAGTTTTTCTACATACCTTAAGTAGTATGTTACTCTGACTAACTGTTTAGCAGTAAATGAAGCTAATTACTGCTATGAATGCTATTGGCAGAATTCAATGAGTTACATTGAAGTTCCTAGTCACAGGGCAAGTAATAGTGGTTTTAAGAATATGACTGCCTCAATGTGTTAACCTCTGTCATTGTGTTATAGCTCCAGTTTTGTAGCAGACCTTCTCTGCCTCTTCTGAAAAGCCTGGTACGTTCTTAGGCATTGCAAAAGTAACTAATTGGTGTAACAACTTGCATGATTTTTTTTTTTGACAGAGGTAAATGTGATTCAATATGAAACTTGCTAATATGCTTTGTCATCTCTGCCATCCTGATTCTGGCTGGCTTCCAAAACTGGAGCTATTGGTTGTAAATGGCTGTGGAGGTTTTCCATGGGCAGGAGGGCCTGTCAGTGAGCTCGAGCACTGTCGGACATCTCTAAGGTAGTGCATACAGTATCCGTCCTCCTGGACTGCCTCTATGTATGGCAGTTGTGGGCACCACTTCTTCCAAGCTCAAGATCTGTGCAAGCTCAAGATCTGTGCAAGCTCAAGATCTGTGCAAGCTCAAGATCTAAGAGCAGGAAATCAAGCAAAGGAGGCAGGAAACCTGTAGGGATGATCAGGGAGCTTCTGGATAAACTCATATGGAATAAGGAAGTTTATAGAGTGGGGAAAAAAGGACTGGCCACTTGGAAGAAATATAGGAGCACTGTCAGAGTGTGCAGGGATGCAACAAAGAAGGCTAAGGTCCACTTGGAATTAAACCTGGCAAGGGATGTCAAGGACAATAAGAAGGATGTCTTCAAGTATATCAGGAGTATAAGGAAGACTAGGGAAAATGTGGACCCACTGCTGAATGGGGTAGGTGCCCTGGTGACGGAGGATGCAGAAAAGACAGTTACTGAATGCCTTCTTTGCTTCAGTCTTTAGTCCTAAGGCCAGCCATCAGCAGTCCCAGACCCTGGAGGTAGGAGAGAGAGCCTGGAGTAAGGAAGACTCATTCTTGGTCGAGGAGGATTGAGTTAGAAATCATTTAAGCAAACTTGACACCTACAAATCCATGGGCTCTGATGGGATGCATCCATGAGTGCTGAGGGAATTGGCAGGTGTTACTGCAAAACCACTCTCTATCATCTTGGAAAAGTCATGGAGAACAGGAGAGGTGCCTGAGGACTGGAGGAAAGCTAACATCAAGCCAGCCTTCAAAAAGGGCAAGAAGGAGGATCCAGGAAACTACAAGCCCATCAGCCTCACCTCCATCCCCAGAAAGGTGATGGAACAGATCATCCTGGATGTCATCTCTAAGCATATAGAAGAAAAAAAGGTCATCAGGAGTAGTCAGCATGGATTCACCAAGGGGAAGTCATGCTTGACTACTTGATAGCCATCTACAATAGAATGACTGGCTGGGTGGATGAGGGGAGAGCAATGGGTGTTTGTCTACCTTGACTTCAGCAAGGCTTTTGACGCTGTCTCCCATAACATCCTTGTAGGTAAGCTTGGGAAGTGTGGGTTAGATGAGTGGACAGTGAGGTGGATTGAAAACTGGCTAAATGGCAGAGCTCAGGGGGTTGTGATCAGCGGTGCAGAGTACAGTTGGAGGCGTATAACTAGCAATGTTCCCCAGGGGTCGGTACGGGCTCTAGTCTTTTTCAATATTCATCAATGACCTGAATGAGGGGACACAGTGTACCCTCAGCAAGTTTGCTGATGACACAAAACTAGGAGGAGTGCGTGACACACTAGAAGGCTGTACTGCCGTTCAGTGAGGCCTAGACAGGCTGGAAAGTTGAGCAGTGAGGAATCTGATGAAATTCAACAAGGGTAAGTGTAGGGTCCTGCCACTGGGGAGGAATAATGCCGTATACTGCTACAGGTTAGGGGTTGACCTGCTGGAAAGCAGCTTTGTAGAGAGAGACCTTGGAGTCCTGCTGGACAACAAGTTGAGCATGAGCCAACAATGTGCCCTTGTGGCCAAGAAGGCCAATGGTCCTTTGGGGTATGTTAAAAAGAGCACAGCCAGCAGGTCAAAGGAGATCATCCTCCCCCTCTGCCCTGGTGAGGCCACATCTGGAGTATTCTGTCCAGTTCTGTGCCTCCCAGTTCAAGAAAGACAGGGAACTACTGGAGAGAGTCCAGCAGAGGGCTACAAGGATGATCAAGAGAATGGAGCACCTCTCTTATGAGGAAAGACTGAGAGACCTGCATCTGTTTAGCCTGGAGAAGAGAAGACTGAGAGGGCATCTTATCAATGCTTATAAATATCTGAAGGGTGGGTGTAAAGAGGATGGGGTCAGGCTTTTCTTTGGGTGCCTGGTCACAGGACAAGGGGTAACAGACACAAGCTAGAACACAGGAAGTTCCATCTCAACATGAGGAAAAACTGCGTTGAAGGTGACGGAGCACTGGAACAGACTGACCAGAGAGGGTGTGGAGTCTCCTTCTCTGGAGATATTCAAAACCTGGCTGGATGTGTTCCTGTCCAGCCCGCTCTGGTTGAACCTGCTCTGGCAGGGGGTTGGACTATATGATCTCCAGAGGTCCCTTCCAACCCCTGTAATTCTGTAATTATCTGAAAAAATTTTGCCATAAGGAAAGTTTTTTGCGTTCCTTAACAAACACAGTCTCTTCCAGAATTCACTGAGGTTCCTGGAAGAACAGTAATTAATAAGTAATTGCATGGGACTTTGAATTTTCTTTAAAATTTAATTTACTTTAAAAACATAACAGAAGAATGTGCAATTTGAATGTTGCGTAGTAACATCATGAAACAGAATAGGTCTTCTTCATCACATTTTACACAAAAATCCTCAGTTTTAAGACAATGTTACTTTGGAGCAACCTACAAAGCGATTTCTGTAGAAGCCCGTAAGTGATTGTTTATCTGTGTCTTTGTTTGAAAGTGTACGTAGTTCTTTGTTTCTCTTGCTTCCACACCTGAGTGGATGGATAGCTGCAAGTGAAGGCTCATTCATCTTCACCTGTCACTTGATCTTCCATCGTGCACTGTCTCATGTTTTACCTGGTGTGAGACTTTACTTGCACATCCTTTATTCCTGCCATTTGCGAACTACCCAGCAACCAAGTAACTTATTCTCCGTAGACTTTTCTGCGAGTGTTCACACAGACTATGGTCCTTCTGAGCATAAAGATGAAGACGAGAGGATGTGATTGCTGATGCGTTGTAGAGGGGTGCTGTAATATGTCTTCTGTCTTTATTTAGGAACACGACTACAGTTCATACTCGGTCTATCTTTGCCATATTTAATTCTGCTTAAAACAACTTGGTTTTCCTCCGTCCTTTTTGCTGATGGGTAGTTCTCTCTTCTGTTTTTAAGTACCAATAGTTCATAAGGAAGCATTGTGCAAACTACATCTTTGATGCACTAGCAAGGACCTGCAGTTTTTGGTTGTCAGAACTTGCTTGTGGAGCTAATGGTAAGTAATGTAAGTTAGAGCTGTGTTCACAGCACTCAGATTTTGCAATAGTGTGTATTATGTGGCAAGGTAGCCTTGATTTGTGAGACTAATAGTAATAAAGAGATGGAGGAAAAACTGGAGGAAGAATAAGATTTTTCCACATGTAAATGAATTGGAAAGATACCCATTATTCTGAATTAAGTGCTCTTTGCATCCCACTTAGCATTTATATTTATGTTTGGGTCTGGTGTCCAGCCAGGTTTCTATCAGAATTGTGTGGCTGTTCTGTTTAAATGTACCAACTTTGAAATGTTTATGGTTTATCTTAAAACTACAGCCATGTAACTATTTTCTTCCCATGTGCTTGTAGTAAACATAATTGTATTAAAACTATACATAGAGATCAAGGCCTAAATTGTTTATACATAGTTTTCTGTTCTGGTAATTTGTTCTCCTTAGGGTTCTCGCTGTTACGTTTGTTTTTCTTGGGTTTTTTGCCAGTGTATTTTTTCTTAATTTTGTAAGTAAGGGTTGTGTACCTGTTTAGTTAAAAAGAAAAGCTTTTTTAATCTTCCACTAAGTGCCCTCTTGCTGCAGGGTTTTGTCTGTTCCCTAGTTGGTATTTGCTGGTCATACCAGTGGTGTATCCATTGAATATCTGGGAAAAACACGTTACTTTTTATCCTAATAAAATCAGTGTTCTGGATTTTGTGAGAGGTAAGAAACTGTCATCCCTTTATGCAGTTCTTGGATGCCATCCAACCTTTTGGATACATCAGTGCTGTGAGTCTTGGAGAGAATCTGCTCTAGGAATTTGGAGTGATCTTTCTCTGTCTCCAGACAGAGTGAAGGAGCCGTAGATAGGCCAGCACTGTAACTTGTGTTTGGGTGGTCTTGGGTTTTTTTTTCCCTCAATGGTCAATTACGATTTCATTAGTTGGGCAGGGGGTTTTGGCTTTGTTTTTATCACTTCGTTGTTTTAAGGGCAAGGCAAAGCAGTAGATACTAATATTTAATTAAATATTCTGACTCTCAACTGTAATCACATTGCTTTTTGTCTGGATTAAAAAGGGTGTTGCCTCTTCAAGTTCATGCTGGATTTCTTTGTCTAAGAAGCTGAATCCAGATTTCATAAACCAATATACTTAATCCTTGAGTTAGTTATATTGAGTTATACTTACCAGTTGTTTGGGTATCTTTGCAATGGATCAGGCTCCTGAGTTAAAAATTTTTATAAGTGAATATCCCAAATGGGAAGCTATTTGAGTGGGTGGTTATTTTTCATAGACCTTCACCAAAATGATCCTTAACATAACTTGAAGATGAAGCACTGTTAATACCTAAAATAAGAAATGGACCCATCACTGTCTATTAATTTTGGGGCTTTGTCTTCAGTTTTAGAAAGCTAAGTAGAATGTCCAATAATTAAAACAAAAATAGGGTGGAAATAAATCATTTTAAAGCTGAAATGCAGAGTTTTATCAATTTGGGGGAATAAAAATATTAAGAAAATGTGGTAGTATTTTTGTACGTTTGTAGAAATTCTACATATTTCTACATTTATCAGAATATATGGTAAATAAGTAAAATTGCATGAAGGAGTAAAGGTTGTTTCTATCATTAAAGCAAAGGAGAGTGGAAGAACACAATGATTTAGAATCATAGAATGGCGTGGGTTTGAAAGGACCTTAAAGATCATCTAGTTACATCTAGCTTTCTCTTCTCCAGGCTGAAAAATGATCTGTTGATACTTGAATTATGAACTCTTGATGCCATTGTCTAAGTAAACCAAAAAATTATGTAGGCAAGACTGTAATATCCTGTATTAAGTTTAAAAGACAAAATCGATGTACTGTTTTAATTAAATAAAAATCATTTTTGCTGCTTTAAAAGGGAAAAAGTTGTTCTCTGTGTAGAGATACTTTTTTTTTTTTAACTTGTGTGCACCTTCATAATAACTCTTCCAGCTCTTATACTTGAAATGCTCTATTTGTGTCATGTAACAAAGGAACAGGAGAACAAAGTTGAGTGTAGGAACTTCTAGCTTGCAATACAGCATTGTTGCTTTATTGATGCTACACAGTATATACTGACAATTTTATAGAAGTGCAGGAGCGTTGTTTTACTACTCAAAGCTAAATTCTGGCTAAATTCACCACATTGCAATGATAACTGAGTCATTAACTCTGTACTGGATTGTTTATGGCATTATATATGTTGGATTCATGGCTGGGCTTCTGACAGGTCCTTTCCAACTGAGGCAATTCTATGAATCTGTGTTTAATTCTTAGAATCAGACAGTGTTAACTGTGACTGGATTGGTGACTGGATTTTGATATCTATTGAATTCTGAGTACCAGGTTTTCCAGTCTGCTGGGGTTGTTTGGTGTTCTAAATAATTTAGCATGTGGTATGTGTGTATTTAGCATCCAATAGAAAATGTGCTGTGGTGATTAAAACAGCATTGGCATTCAAGAGTTTGAGGTATGTTTTGTCTGACCCTGATCTTTAAAAATGCAGGTCTTTTGAATTTGAAGGCTAAATATATTTAAGAATATATTCTATCTAGAAGTGTCACAGTAAAGATCTTGGCCTTTATTTTTTTTTTTTTTCTACGCTATGTGTAATTCAGGCTTTTCCCATGTACAATGTATCTATCCATCTATTTACAGAGTTGTGTAACTTCAGACATCTTTGCATGTGTATTTTCTAATGAAAATTCTCCTAGAACACAAAGCTACTAATTTCTCTGAATACAAGAGAATGATTCAGTATGATGTCAGAAATTAAAGTATTACTGTGTACTGCTTTTATTTCTGTAATACGTTGAATGAAATAGCATTCGTGCTGCTTGTTGGGGATATAAAGGATGAAATCCTGATCCTGTGGCATTGGAAAGGCTTCTACCAGGGTGAGAATTTCACACAATTGGGCTCTTTTCCTACTGAGTGTGCTCTAGCACAGCCATCTGCCTTTCACTGAAAGTGGCATTGCTCCTGAAAGGAGTGGCAAGTAGTAAAAAGACAAATAAGAGTGCATAATCTTTCCTCGTATAGGTGGAGTAGCAGAGGACTTTTACAGAGGTCAAGTTATTCCCAAGTTATGTACTGAGGGAATGAAGGAGTGAAGGCATTGGCAGTGAGGATGCAACCTGTAGGGTTAGGAGAAATGGTGAATTTTTTTGTCTAAGATTTACTCAATTTTAATTCATTCTGCTGATATGTGCCTCTTCAGCCAGGGTTCAGTCATTCTGATTTTCAAACTGCATTGTTCGGTGTCAAGGGAAAGCTTGTTCAGAAGAACCAGTAGGCTTTGCATAGCAAAAGGAGCTTCTAGTCTGTTGTAGCTTCTGGTCTTCTGGTCATACCTTCTGCTTTCACCAGCTTTATCAGTGAATAACACAGGAAGAAAAAGAGGGTGAGCAACAAACACCATTAAACGCTGCTCAGACATGTAGGGATTTCTCGATTTCTCCTATAGACTTCCATCATGATGCCAGTCAATTAATTTAGACTAGGCTTGTTGTACATGACCTGTTTTCTCCTACCAGTACCCAGTTTGAGACCCTGGAATGTGGCTTGCAGAGGTGATGTGCTCTGAGCTCCTTCCTCATCTGTTAGGTCTGTTTGGTAGTGGCATCTGTCATATAATCATAAATATTCTTTAAAATCAGACCTTGCTTATCTCAGAATAGGCATTTGAATTTCTGAAGGCTTTCAGTGTCTTTATCTGGAGCCAAACCTGTGGTCTATTCACCCTTTTCATTTAAGGTATACTATATCATGAATTTGATTACAGCTGTTGTAATGTTCATATTTAACTCATGATTTATATAGTGTTTGGACTGTTTCTTCTGGACAACAAGGAAGCTGGATTATACTCCTGTTTTTATAAATTGCATGATGACATGAACTGTTCTGACATTAATTTGTGGAATTGTTATTTTAGAACAGCTCCCCCTAGTCATATACTGCTAATGTTTGTATGCTTGCATAACTCTTACTCCTGAATTAATAGTTTTGTTGTTTTGCTTCTAAGGTCTTGGTCTTGCAACAAAAAGGAAAACATCTTTTATTTTCTATGTACTTATGGCCAAATGACCAAACCAGACCTTCATGAGCAAATTCAAAGAGCATCAGTGTATGCCTTTTGAGAGCTTTTATTCTAGGAAACCTGTCAGTCTTCAATGCCAGCATTTCAACTCTCTGCCTTTGGAAATCTTTGTCACTGGAGGCACCAAGTAACTGAAAGTTTATTTTGAAATGAGCTATTTTAAATGCTTTCATTATTTCTTCACTTCAAGAAAGTAGTAACTTTGGACTGTAGTCCTGAATCCCTTCTTAATGTGCATATTTGCACAGTTGAGTCATAGTTAACAAGGAAAGGGCCAGAACCTGCACACAGGTGATCACTACACCATGACCATGCCAGGAAACACTGAGTCAGGAAAGGCATAATGCAGGTGAGCATTTGTGAATTATCCCAGTTCTATGAATTCTGTTGGAAAGCCCTTTCTGTTGGGTGCATGCAAGCTTTGTAATGAAAAAATTTATTTCAAAGTGGTGAGTCATGACTAGCCTGGTAGCACTCACTACTCATCCTTTTGTGCATTAATGAGGCACTGGCAATTAGCTACAAAACCTAAGTTTTGTCATGCATAATATTAATGAAATATTTGTGCATAACATATTTTAGTAAAATTAGTTGCTAGTGAAATTACAGGGTTCCTAGGATTTTTTGAAGTTCTCAATTTACATTCCAAAACCTGCATAATCCCTGCAACAGTCTGCAGTGTGAAAGTGATCAGAAACAGTTCTCTCTGCTTTAACTGTCCAGGCAGAATAAAATTTCAAAAAAGGGGGAAGGGAAAGAAAGGAAATGGCACATATTACAAAAAACAAATGTGGTGTTTGGTATTTCTTGACAGCCCCTGAAGCTTGAGGAAAAGATGAAAAATTGGGAAGATTTAGGAGTTTAGGAACATATTTATTGTACTTTGCCAGTAATTCTCTTCTTACCAAGCATTTCACAAAATATCAAAACCTGTTGTATGTTAAGAAGTTGCAACAGATTGCTCTTACTCTGCTGTTATAAACTACCTGCGTGAGAGACAGTAGTTAGGTGGCAAGATGGTATTGCCTGAGCAATGCTCTTGAAAATCTAATAGTGATATGCTCAATTATATACATAAAAAATAAGCACAGCTGATTTACCAAATTCTTACTGCTTATTTAAAAAACAATCTCAGCGTTTCTTTATTAAAGCATACCTTCTTATCTCATTGCTCACAGTTCTTCTGAAAATGTGTTTTTTAAACAATTGAATGGAAACTAAACAAGTTATATGCACTAGAAAATATGAGAGAAACTCAGATTTAGCTAGTTGATACTCAAGTAAAAGGAATATGCAGTTTTCCTAAAAAGGGCTCCAATATGTCTTCTCTACTGCAAAGAACTTCTATTTTAGAATATTGCACAGCTCACTGGTTTAATGAGTTGGAGAAGTGTTTCCTGGGTATGTTAGTATGTTAACCCAAAACGTCTTTTTTCCAGATTGCCTCCTGATGCATATTTCTGCTTTGGCAGCTTACATCACATGCAGAATAAGTTACAAAATTAAAAATTTGTGTAAGGCAAGGTGCTTATGAATAGCTATTAACAATACCTATTTAGGAATAATTGAAAATGGTATGGACTCTCTGTCTCCCAAAGATGGTTTCCATGCCCATGGTTTGGGCTTTTTAGGTGTTTATTTCTTGTAAGTAGACATAGATCTCTGCTTAAATTTTGCAAAAACAGAGGTCAAGTCTATCTCACTGTCCTCGTCAAAAGTTACTGTTGACTTTTGTAGAAATAAGACGCTGTCTTCTGTAGATGCTGTCTTTGAAGTAGTAGGAGTTTTGAGCTTTTGAAGTCTGAAGCTCTCAATACTAAAAAAAATGTACTGCTAAAGGGCAGATTCTAGCGAGTCAGCAGGAAGGTGTCCAAAACTAATGGAAAGTTTAGGAGGCAAGATCAACTTCATTGTCCTCATAATTGATTAATTTTATCACTGTTGCAAATAAACAGAAAAATGTTTTTTAGAGAAAAGGTCTAAATAACAAGTAAAATAAAAATACAGTGTAGTACAACACAGGAACCACTAAATAGCAAAGAACCTGTATCGGATCCTATTTCAATAAATATTAAAACACTTTTTTAAAATAACATTTATTTTTTTTTTTTACAGAAAGAAACATTAAACCAAAATATGTATTTATGCTCTGATAACTTCCTTAAATAGCTTGGATCTTTGATGTTAAGTGTGTTTATTTCTACTAAGTGAGTATATTCATAATGACAGTTTATAGACCACAGGAATGGACTTGACCGTAGGCATGCTTGCAGCACTGTTGCAGCTCACATGAATAGGTCTCTTTATTTTCTATTGAGCTTTTCATGAGATTAATAGAAAGTTTAAAGCTGAACAATCAGAAATGTTACAAAGCTGATTTGAATAACGTAGGCATGAAGGAAATCAAGTATATATACACCGGTATATCAAGTATATATATAAGCAGATGATATATCCAAGATAATAAAAAATACAAGATCTTTTTCCTGTTATTTATGGAAACAATAAATAATACATATCAACAAACCCTAGTTCTTGGTAACTAATCAATTGCAAAGGGATTTTATTTCCAGGGAATATTATATATACCTCTCGTATACCATGGGTACCCTGTTACCTTCTTTGTAAACATACCATGCTGGGTTCACCTCAAGAACGTGTTCTGGTGTGCTGGAAACCACAAATATCTCTTGTCAAATAAAGAACATAATAGCTGTAACATATACTTATGTTAATCTTTTGCTTCCTCTTTATTGTAGCTATATTTTTTAATGCCAAATAAAAAAAAAAATAGAGCATTATGAAAGTACATCTTGACAAAACCTAATTTTCTCATCATGTAAAATTTAAGCAGACTATTAGCTAGTATAATATTCTTGGTGTTTTTCTGAACAGTTGTGTTTTCTAATATAAGCTATTAAAAAATTCTTGACTTTTAATTCATATACTAAAATGTCTACTGTGTTATATCACAGTTGTTTTAAAAAATGCTCCTTGAGATTGCATGTTGAAAAGATGGGTGTAACTGCTTCCTTTGACACTGTGCAATTTAAATTAAATCACGTAGCGTAAAGTCAGTGGAAAAACTAAGGCTGAGCTAGCTGGGTGCTTAAGAAGAAAACTTAAAAACACTTTCACAAGCTACAGATAAAAAGATACTTATACTAGGTATTCTGATAAAAACGAACACTCTTGCGTGTTTCAAAGTGAGCCTGTCTGAAGTATTCAAACAGTGGCATTCTAGGGAAAGTTAAATTTGTGCACAGGTACTGCAACACTGGAAATATTAAATAGTGTCACTCAGACCTGCTCAGTGCTCTATAACATAATGCTTCAAAAGTGGTGATGCTTCCCTTTGAAGTTTTGGTTTTGTTTTGTTTTTATTGGCAAGAGCTAGTTTGCAACTTCTCAGTGAATTTTCTTGGTTTTCAGTCTTTTAGCTACTTCAAGTACTTGTAAGGAAGGCTTTTGAGGAAAATAGCAAGTGGTGTTTGATGTAATTCACTGTTTTGGTCTGGCATTATTTTTAGGTCTTGCCTAAATTAATTTGTATTTTTCTGTGTAAATCTGTCTTCTGAGAATTACAGGAGATACAGGAAGCATGGTAATGTGTGGGTTAGTCCTCATATGGCTTTTATGTGTGTCTTCCTCGCTGAACCTCATTGTCAGAGAACAGAAAAGTGTTGTCTTTCGAATTCTTTATTGCATTTGCCGTCTGCAGTTTTCTGTCTTATTTGAATGCTTTCCTGGACTGTGGATGGGTGTTGGTTTGATATGAATTCTCCAACTGGATGGCTTTTACTGGGTTCCCTTTATTGTAGTGTCTATTATGTTTTACTAAGCTGTATAATGAAATGGATGTTAAGTAAAATTGAATTGGTCAAAGTGTGATGATTCATTATGGTCTTCTAAAAGGGTTGCTTTGAAATGGTCAAGGTAAGGGTTTAATTAATGTTTTTAGATGTAAAATTGATGGTCAGAAGCAGTAGTACTCAACTCTTTGCTCAACTCTATAATACAGCTGTTTGGTTTAAGTTCAGTTTATATGGGTGACGGGCGCTAATGGGTTTCTAAGCATTGAAACTAGCTTTTCTTTTGCAGAAGCCTGAATTGATACACTAATAGCAACAGTTCTTCCTCATGTAAGATTCCTATGGCCTTAGATTTAATAGATGTGGAATGAGAAGTAACTTTCAATTGCATTCTATGCAATGGAGCTAGGTTAGCCAAAATTCCTAGTCTACCTTGTGATCCAAATCGTACCCTGCAGAGGCAGACATATTACAAGGAAAAAAATACAATAGGCTTTTTGCAGCTTCTGGCTTTCTGGTATGCTTACTGCTTTGGGAAGATAGGACACAAGCTTAACAGAAAATTCTCTTCTGTCTTGTACTTTCTGTAAGTCATTGTGGACATAAAAGCTGTTTTGAGTTACTGAAATGGCTGTATTTGGTTTTACTTTTCGTTTACTACTTTACTCCTCTTTGGAACGAATTTCTGCAACACTGCTTGATTTTTTTCCAGTAAGATCTATGAAAGAAGCCAAATATCACTTGCCTAACATGGTTTGAACAAAGAGGTATTCTGGTAACTTTTTTTAAAAAATAGACTTCTTATGATCCCAGGTTTAAGTACATTATTAAATGCTACTTAAAGTTTACCAAAACTATTAATAGGAAAATCAGCAACAGATCTTTGCAGTGTTTGCAAGAAAAGACTCCCATGCCTACACCTGAGCAGGTTGCTTTTTTCTAGCCTACATACTTCTTGGCCTGTATCCTTAGCCTACTGCTTGCTGGCTTGTTTTTTTCTTTGGTTTTTTTTTTTTTTTTAATCCCCCAAAGTCACCTGTGACTTGGTATTGATTTGGTAGACTGTGGTGGAGTCATTCTAATAAATGTGCTAAAATGCCACTCCCCTGTACTTCGCTTTGTTCTCTCTCTACTGCTTCCCCCTTCCTTTTGCAAGGATGGAGGTGCAACCGGCATGGACATGCAGTCTAGTGTGGGCATCTGATCCTGGCCTTGAGTGGGCTGCTGCCAGCAGGGGGTTTGGTTGTGTATCAGGCAGTAAGCACAACAGTCTAAAAGCCACCCAGTACTCTTTGCCTGAGGAGGTGCAGAGGTTTCCATGGCAGCACAGAGCCCCCTCCCAGCAAAGCTCTAAATGCAGATATATTTTGGGTCAGGTGGCTTCAGATTTCTACCCCAACCTCGAGCCTAGTTTTGAGAGCTAAAAAAAATTATTTGGAGCAGAGGATGCAGCCCAGTGGGAGAAATTTGACTGCACGTATTGCTTGAGTCCTCTTAACCTTATCTTACACCAAAATATTAGTAATTGTTTCCAGGATCCCTCATGTATTATTTTTTTGGTTTTATGAGAACCTGTTTTCTTCTTTCTGAGGCCTGGATTGCTATTTGCTAAAGTTAAAATGTTAAATGTGGTGGGGTTTTTTTAGGTCACACTGATTCAAATCATGTCAAACCCCAGTATTTTCAAACTGTTTTGTTTTGTTACTCAGGTTTTTATCCTTCCTGCTACTTTTTCTACAACACTGAAGCCTATAAATTTTATTCCAGATTCCTGCTTTACCATTAGGCTCTGGCAGCAGGAGCAGAGGTGTAGGGACAATGGAGTGGCTCCACAGTAAGCTGTGAGATGCCTTTACTATACAGGCTACCAGAGGCTTTACTCAGAAGGTTTGAAGTAAAATGTTCCTAGCGCTTACGATTGTAGAACAAAGCTTGAAAACCATGGGTAGAGTTCTTCCCGAAAGCTCAGAAGCCGGGCGGCAATGATAAAGAATTCCACGTTTCTTCTGCAAACTTTTAAATATCAGGATTTATGAAAACTTGACGGTACTGTTTCAGAATACAACAACATTGTGGAGGTATTTTATAAATATTTGTAATCCTAGTCTATACACTGTCACAGATATAAATACAATCTTCAAAAAGCAACATTCTCTCCATTATTTTATCCCAAACAAAGGGAAATTGTGTAAACAAGCCACTGCCTTGCATTTTCTCTCCCGTTTCTCGTTCCACTGTCAGTGATGCTGGGGTTAAGGTGAAGAGAAACAAACATATTCCTAAACTGTGACTGTAGGTCATTTTAAGGTCCATTTCTAGCACTATAGACTATAAATTGTTTTAATCTCAAGATAAAATAATTGTGCTTTTTGCATACAATTAATGAACCGTCGTAGCAGCTTCCTGTGTATATTGGTGGTTTGATACAAGGTCTAGCACAGGAAAAGTGCATTGTTCCTTTCCAAGCTTGTTTGACATGCCTGCTGTGTAAAGGCGCAGAAAGCCCCGTTTCTTTCTGCATCAGAGTTACTCTTTCCTTGTTGAAGGAGAAGATTTTAGTTAGAATAGTGCCAACCTAGCAAACTTTTTTTAAGATAAATCTGTTTTATAGCATAGATTTCTGTTTAAAAAAAAAAATCTTATTTGGGGAAATCAAAAAGTTAATCTACTGCCTCTAGTATTCAAAGTGTGGTGTACTTTAGGGCTGTGCTAATAGTTCCTTGCCTTAAATAACACTTCCAGAGAGCTCTCCAGATTTGACCTGGTCAGGCTTCATTCTGAGGAGTTAACAGGTAGGCAAGCACTTTGGCTTGCAGGAGATGCCTGATTGGAATACTGTACACAGCCAGGCTATTTCTGCGAGGATCTAAACCGGAATGGTACAAACCCAGCTCTTTAGCTATAGTTTTCCAAAAACGTATTGAATGAAAGAGCCCAGTTGCCTAGGTAACAAGCCAGAGTCATTTAGCAAGGTTCGTTTTGGTTAATGAAGTGATAAAAGGAAAAGAATGTTGTTTAGGTTTGGTTTTGGGGTATTTTTGCAAACAGCCCTGTCTGAACGAACCAGTCATCAGGGGTTCTCAACCCTGTGGCAGAGGGTGGGAGGGGGTTGCAAGGAGCACTGCACACCCTGAGGAAACACTCTAGGGTTCTGGCATGCCTGGCTTTTCCCCCAAACAGGGAGGTTGTGTAGCTCATGAATCTGTGATTAAAGTGTATCCAGGTTGATCTAATCCCCACACTGCCATTTGACTTTGAACAGTGAAACTGGAGCATGGCACAGAGCAGTTGCATGGACTTGTCATACTTGAGTAATAAACATGATGGGAAATGGCTCTGTAGAGATTAGCTCTTGTTCCAGACTCATTGAAGCAGTGTCTCTTTAGGAACAGATCCTTTAAAATAATTATTGAAGAGTAAGCTATATACTGTTCTGTTGCAGACTAAAGGAATGTCCTCATTTGATTCAGACCTACCCCATGTGATGAGCAAGGTGGTGGCAGTCTTTCTCCCTCCTGAAGAGAAGTGGGTAGCAGCAGTGAATTTTAAAATGGATGCTATAAATTGCAAGCTAGATCTCCAAATGCTAGTAATTGTAGCTAATCTGTTGCATGCATTGGGTCATCTGAAATTCATGGCATAAGTGAAAGAAAATTAAGAAGGCTGAGTGAAGGAAGAGGAGGATTCAAAACCTGTTCCTAACTTGAATCTATTGAAGAAAGTTAAAACCATTTTAAAAATATTACCTTTATCAAAGATATTGGAGATGACATTTTTGGCTTTGTAGATAAATGACAAACTGTAACTGTGTACTGCTTTTAGCAAATACTGATTTCCTGCTTTCTTACCTTGTAAAAAAAATAAAATGCTTCTTCATAGTGTTCAGTGAATGGTCAGTAGCTTGAGCAAAGTGAGAGAATATCAATCCTATTGCAAAATACTAACATTTCAGTGAGGAACTGAGCCCCTTTAGTCATGTAAATCCCATGGAGGTAAGGAGCGGTTCTGTAACACTTTCTTCCTTACTTCATGATAGGGAATAAAACACATGCACCCTATAAAGATTTTCTGTGGAGCTGGATTGTTTTAATTGGATTTTTGTAATTTGTACTTTATCCTTATTCATGTGAGAGTATGTGGAGCTGACAGTGAATAAAGTTTGCTCTGTGCAAAGCTTACAGAGTTCATGCAGTGGGACTTGGTAATTGGAATCGGCCACGGATGAATTGTGGTCTTATGTACAGTTGTGAAGGCAGGGCAAGGACTATATCTCTTTTAGTTTTGTCCTGGACAAGCTCACCTTTAAAATGAAAAGGAAAAAAAGGAAAAAGTCTGTTTACTTATGGATGTCACATTAGTCTTCTAAAAATAGCGCGGACCAATTTTTGGTTTAAGTAATTCAGTATTACAAATACATGTTCTTTTTTGTCTCAAGGACATCCAACTATATTGGAAACTTCTGCTAAACAAACAAGAGGCTTTTCAAATTTTTCATAATGTGGAGTGGTCTATTACTAAGCTTTTTTCCTTCTGATGTAATACCTGGTCTGCCTTTAGGGCTCCATTATAGAGTGGAAGGTTGTGTTCTCCTGTTTGCTCATGTAGTCCTGTTCCTGTGTTGTACTCCTTACTGGAAAGACTTCATCCAAAACAGATGAGAAGGGAAATTGTTCACAACATGAAGCAAAGAACAAGAGGTGTGAAGATGTGTAAACGTCTGACAGAATACTTCTTCATTTTGATGGCTGTATACTAAATTAAGTCTTGTCACACTTCGAACATGAGTTATCCATATCTAGTTTGTATTTTCTAGGAAGTCTTTCCATATAGAGCCTCTGTTGTATTGGCATAACAGGAAGAAGCTCATGGAGCTCTTTGGCACTGCAAGTTTATAATCCACCAAGCAAGCTCCTAGGGTTATATTTCAAAACACATGAGTAGTAGGACATAACGTGCTTTCTTAATAAAATATTAAGGATGTATATTTCCTAATGATCAAGAGACTGTGTGCAGAGTTTCAAGAATAAAGTTAGTTGTGTAGGTCCTGAATACAGGTTTGGAACTTTCTGTACTAGAGATGAGACCAATCTTAGAAGGACTAGCACAGTTTGGAGAATGTGACCTGTCTTTTATAACCACTTGAAATATTTTGCAGTGTTACGTTGAATCAGAAATTGTCCAAAAAATCTTATCACATAAGAAGATACATTTCTGTTCATCAGGTGTGTTTTATTTATTGGCTCAAGATAAACTACCTCTATGCACAATTTTCATTATAAAGACATCAAAACTAAGTCTTACTATAAGAACATTGCATTTTATAATGCTGTGTGATTTTTGCAAAGGATTAATTAGCAGCTGTTAGTACGACATAACTTTTATGGACTTCAAATTGGAATTTAAATTAATAATGATGTATTTTTTAATATTAATCACAAGTACATATCTACACTGGTTTATGCATCACTAAAGTTATAAAAAATACTTGTGTGGAAATATTTCTCCTTAAATATGGTAGACTACATACTTTCCTATTTCTGAGACTTTAGTGCAACAGAAAATGCTGAGAAAGTATTTTTTGTAAATCAACCTCTCTGTAAGCAGAATCATCTGCTGTACTGCAAGTGTTTGTGCACCCCCTTTTATCACACAACTGTTTTTCCCTTCTTTGAATTAGCAAATTGCTGCAGGATAGGAATATTGTGAGTGTGTATGTAGTAGCAGCTATCACACTGTCAGCTTCCAGCCTTGGTTACCTTCTGCTGATTTGTGTTCAATACTATTTTCTAGTGTGCTCTTGAAGAAGTCAAGCACCAGCATAATTAAAGATTGGATCATAATGCAGATGCATGCAAAATTGCCACTTAACAATGCCTGTATAAAATTTAGTATTTATTACAACTTGGTATGGCTTTGACACGATTTTAATTTTTGTTTGGTTTATCTCTTTTTACTGCTTTTGAACTTAGAATCATAGAATCATTTGGGTTGGAAAGGGACCTGAGAGATCATCCAGTTCCAGCTTCCCGGCCATGGGCAGGGACATCTCCCACTACACCAGGTTGCTCAAAGCCCCATCCAGCCTGGCTTTGAACACCTCCAGGGATGAGGGATCCACGACCTCCCTGGGCAACCTGTTCCAGTGCCTCACCACCCTCACTGTAAAGAATCTCTTCCTAATATCTAATCTAAGTCTCCCCTCTTCCAATTTAAAACCGTTGCCCCTTGTCCTGTCGCTATACTTCCTTGTAAACAGTCCCTCCCCAGCTCTCCTGTAGCCCCTTCAGATATTGAAAGGCTGCTATGAGGTCTCCCCGGAGCCTTCTCTTCT
>JAOQGH010000023.1:5037744-5049695 GCA_025769975.1 Gallinago jamesoni | reverse complement strand
AATCACCTCCCGAGACCTGCTGGCCACACTTCTCTTGATACAGCCCAGGACACGGTTGGCTCTCTGGGCTGCCAGCACGCACTGCTGGCTCATGTTGAGCTCCTCATCCACAAGCACTACCAAGTCCTTCTCCTCAGGGCTGCTTTCCAGCCATTCTCTGCCCAGCCTGTATTTGTGCTTGGGATTGCTACGTCCCAGGTGCAGGACCCTGCACTTGGCTTGATTGAACTTCATGTGATTTGCACGAGCCCACCTCTCCAGCCTGTCCATCTCCCTCTGGATGGCATCCCTTCCCTCCAGCGTGTCAACTGCGCCACCAAGTTTGGTGTCATCAGCAAACCCCCTGAGGGTGCACTCTGTCCCACTGTCCATGTCATTGACAAAGATGTGGAACAGCACTGGTCCCAGTACTGACCCCTGAGGAACACCACTCATTACTGGCTGCCACTTGGACATAGAGCTGTTGACTGCAACCCTTTGAGTGCAGCCAGCCAGCCAGTTCCTTATCCACCGAGTGGTCCATCCGTCGAATCCACGACTTTCCAATTTTGAGACCAGGATGTCATGCAGGACAATGTCGAATGCTTTGCATAAGTCTGGGTAGATGATATCTGTTGCTCTGCCCTTGTCTACCAAGTCTGTGGCGGTATCGTAAAAGGCCACCAAATTTGTCAGGCACGATTTGCCCTTGGTGAAGCCATATTGCCTGTCTCCAATCACCTCCTTATTTTCCACGTGCCTTAGCAAAGATTCCAGGAGGATCTGCACTATGATCTTGCCAGGCACAGAGGTGAGACTGACTGGCCTGTAGTTCCCTGGGTCGTCTTTGTTTCCTTTTTTGAATATTTGGCTTATGTTCCCCTTTTTCCAGTCTGTGGGGACTTCGCCAGTTTGCCACGATTTCTCGAATATGATGGAAAGGGGCATAGCAACTTCGTCTGCCAGCTCCCTCAGGATCCGTGGATGGATTTCATCAGGTCCCATGGACTTATGCACCTTCAGGTTCCTTAAGAGGTCTCGAACCTGATCTTCTTGTACTGTGGGCGGTTTTTCACTCTCAGAGCCCCTGTTTTTGCCTTCCATGACTTGGGCAGTGTGGTTTGAGCCCTTGCCAGTGAAGACCGAGGCAAAAAAGTCATTTAGTAGCTCAGCCTTATCCATATCCTGGGTAACCAGGTCTCCCATTTCCTTCTGGAGGGGACCCACAGCTTCCCTCGTCTTGCCATTATCCCTGATATATCTACAGAATTAATTTTTATTATCTTTCACATCCCTGGCTAGATTTAGTTCTGCCTGGGCTTTCCCTTGCCTGATCTTGTTTCTGGCCACTCGGACAGTTTCTCTGTATTCTGCCCAGTCCACCCGTCCCTGCTCCCACCCTCTGTAGGCCTCCCTTTTGGTCCTGACTTTGTCCAGTAGTTCCTTGCTCATCCACACAGGCCTGCTCGCTGTTTTGCATGATTTCTTCTTTCTTGGGGTGCACTTCTCCTGAGCTTGGAGGAGGCAATCCTTGAATACCACCCATCCCTCTTGGGCCCCTCTCCCCTCCAGTTCTTTTTCTCAAGCTACCTGGCCAATCAGACCTCTCAGGAGACCAAAGTCTGCTCTTCTGAAGTCCAGGGTAGCCAGGTTGCTGCACACCCTTTTTGCTGCCTTATGAATTTTGAATTCTATCATTTCATGATCGCTGAAGCCGAGGCTACCCTTGAACTTGACATCCCCGACCAGCCCCTCCTTGTTGGTAAGGATGAAGTCCGGCACAGCTCCTTTCCTTCTTGGCTCCTCAATCATTTGAAGGAGAAAGTTGTCAACACATTCCAAGAACTTCCTGGATTTCTTGTGCCCTGCTGTGTTGTCCTTCCAACAGATATTGGGGTGGTTGAACTTACTTGTTTTCATTTCAGTTTCCATTTCTTTTAGTTGTCGGAAAAGGGTAAACTGGCTGTTAGAATTCTTTTTTCATAATATTTTCCAATTATAAATGTTTTTTAGGTTCTTGCTAAAAATATAGTATTGAATCTGCAAAGGTAATATTTACCTAATTTTATGCTATTATAAGCATTTAAAAGGGATCATTACAGTAAATCTGACAAAGCCCTTTGTCAGATGTATTTTTATGTAATATTGTGTCATATTCTTTGAAATACTGATACCTTTTAAATAGGGTTTTTCCCTTTTATAGCAGAAAGTGAGGGAAAAACAGAAAAGAACTGAACATATTTGCGGAAGTTTCCTCATTGAAAGGCTCCTTTCAGCTCTTAAAAAGAAAAGAAGAAGAAAAAAAAGCTGGGGGGACAGGGAAGGCATGACAGGAGAATAAACCCCACATGTGAAGTCTTGATATGCTAACCCTGTCTTATTTTTCTTGCAGGAAGTCCTGGCTGAGTAAAGTTGGAAGTCCAAGCTCTCGCATAGATCGAACAAGTTTTTCCAATGAAAAGGAGATTTCCAAGCTTGACTTCTCAGGATTTAGCACTAGATACTAATAGAAGAAATCATCACTAAGCACAAAACGATCTGCTGCATGGTATTTTCTGTGCCTCCATAATACGTCACAAAAGCATTTGGATGCTTTCTATTCTAGAGATAAATAGAAATGGTCCCTGTTCACATGAAATAAAAATTCTTGGTTGTTGTATTAGACATTTTACACCATGAATGTCAATAGCTAGTATTGAAAATGCCAGTATCTAATTTATTGCATCTTGAAAGCTAGATTAAAAGTGTCAGCGATTGATTATTTGTGTGTGATGAGATTTCTTACATATAACCATATGGAACTTAATCTCTGCACTGTGATTCTTCATATATTTAGATACAAAATAATAAACTTATGGTTTACTATTTGTATTTTCACCAAAAATACTTAACTACAGAACTGAAACACAGAGATCTGTTTAAACAGCTCTGCATTTATGAATTATGTTATTGGTGGTAATTAGCTATGATATAGTGGCAATTTAAAATAAATGTATGTTTCCTCAAACTAAAGTTATCTAACCAACTCTGGTTCAAAATTCTCAATAAAAATGCAGATAGGTCTTGGAACAAGATGATGAAACGTGTGGCCTCTCACCCTTTTCCCTTGTCTACCTACTGTTTACATCCATAGGATG
The DNA here is from genome assembly GCA_025769975.1 of Gallinago jamesoni. NCBI lineage: Eukaryota > Metazoa > Chordata > Aves > Charadriiformes > Scolopacidae > Gallinago > Gallinago jamesoni. The sequence continues at coordinate 5,046,579 of JAOQGH010000023.1, read as the reverse complement.
TTTTGATATTTTTGATGTTTTGATGTTCTTTCTAAAATTGAAGATCTCAGTTATTTTCCTTATGGATGTGTATTTGCTCCTTAATTAAGAATGCATGTTGGAACCCGATTCGACATAACGCATCTACATACATCATATCAAGTACATAAAAGGTCATGGGAAACTTGAGTTACATGCTCACAATAAATATTGGATAAGTCTTGCAGTATTTGATCTAATTCTCATATGTAGTACTCTTTTCACAGGCACCAAGAAATCTGCCAGGGTTGGAACAGACCTGTATCCTCAATTCTAAAGTACTCCGGTGTCAGGATTAGTACTTACTGGAAGACTATGGTTAGATCTCTGATACATCCCAGCAGGCACCTGTGTGATCTGGCAGTGCTCTCTCGGTTAGTCAAGATTGCTGCCATCGTGCTGCGGTGGAGGCTCAGGCAGTAAGTCCCCGTCTGAAGTGTGTGGTACATCAAGTGCAGTAACGTGGTCACACGTGGTCCAAGCACGGGCAGAGCCTGCCAATGTCTGCCTAGGCTGTATCCTCTAAGATAGCCTTCATGAGGACGCTTTGGCTGGTATTGCCACTGGCTGGTCGGTACCTCTTCTAAGGGTAGATAGCGTCAATTTAGGTAACATCCTCAAATTTGTGGTTTTGTTTTAATTTCAGGATAAGTTGTTTCATAATTTAAGCATTATGTTTTTCATCTGTGCCAAGCAAGGTATGCATAGAAAGGTATTTCTGCTGATATATTTTTATTTTATAGATATTTTATTTAATAGATTTATTTTCACTGGGCCTTTGTGTATTAAGCAGTAAAATCTCCTTTCTAGAATTTGCAGGAGCTATTTATAAATTATTGTAGTTCAAACCACACTTGACTTCTGTGATTATACACAAGCATCCTTTGTTGAAGTCATTGTCAATAACTCTTGTTCAGCTCAAATGGTAAATGGCAAAGTTCAAGTGTAGTGGTAGTTCAATAGCTGTTGCATCCTCTCTGAAAATTGTATCCTGCCGAACACAAGTAGTTTACATTTTCCTTGAAGCTACCTGGCAGAAGATACCCCCTCAGTCAAAGGCGTATTCATCCAAGTTCCTTTGCTTGTATTTTGAGCAACAATGACAGAGGAAGGCAGGGAACAAATGGAATATGAAACACACAGGAAGAAGAGCCAAAGATGAAATTGCTGTTTGGACGTGTTGGCATGGGTGGAGCTGGGTGTTCACAAGGACTCAGTAATTTTACCCTGACTCCACTAAAAATGCAAGGCTTAGGGAAGAGAAGGAGCCATTTAAATTACTCTCTTCTTGGGAGAGAAAATGTGCAGGTAGAGAACTCTGAGAAAGTGGAAAGATGAAGAAACCTGTATATAGCTCTTTCTCACATATTGAAAACAAAAAAAATAATATTTGAAGTCTCGATATGAGCACTACACAGAGGATTTTAGAATGCTTTTCTTAGCCAAGAAGTATTTTGTCAGGAGTTATTTCTAATATGGTACAACGCAAATCTAATTGCTGCCAGATTTCTTGTTGAGACTGTCACAAGGGTTTTTTCTATATTTGTGCAATAGGACCCAGCCTCTGCTTTTTAGCTCTTTTTGAGCCTGTCTGAAAAGGTTGATTCTGGAATACCTCCATAACCTTCCTCTTTGTTTGCGGGTCAGCAATGCTGATGTTTTCTATTTTCAACATCCACTTCCCTCACTTCGGTGATATGGCAAGAAGCAAAAAAATAAATGCAAGTCTGCTGAGTTTAGCTCTGAGTGGTTTTGACGTTCAAAACTGAAATAGATACACTTTGCGTTGTACCATAATGTATTTACATTTTCTAACAGTGCTAAATAAATTGCATATAGTATGCTTTTCATTCTTAGAGAAGTTAAGATTTCGCTGAGCAAATAAGTGTTACATGTGTCTTGATGTTTCCCAGAAACCCTGGATAGGATTTTAAGAGGAAAAGAGTATAAATATCACATTCCACACCTTCAAAGTTTTGGGAAGTCTTATAGCCAGTTGTACTTCTGGAGTATACCCACGCAGAGATTTCTGAGGTGAGTGGCGTTCCAAGGGGCAAAGCAGCCTCTTCCTATACGTTTCCTCATTCTGGCTGAAGGTGGAGGCCCAAGATGGTGATAAGAGTAATAATATAGAAAAAAAATGTATGCCCCTGTGAATTTAGGGCTTACTGAGGCCAAAAGTCCATCAAGCTGAGAAATTAATGACTTACTGATCAGTAAGGAAAATCAGGAGGATTTACTGATCAGGAGGAAATGCCTTTACAGACATTTTAAGCTTTTTTTATGTGGCATTGAAATCAGATTTTAATGCATCCTATCTGTTCTTAACTGTTGTTGCATAGTCATGTTTCATTCATGTGAATACCTGCAGCACAGTTAAGATCCTGTATTTGTCAGGGTGCGTAGCTGGCTTGAGAAGTAACCTGTTTTATGCTCAGGGAAATGTTCGATTTGCATGAAGTTTGATTTACATTTACAGTTACTTGTGTGTAAATACAAGTTCATAGGACTCTTGTCCAGGTGATCATCAGCAAAATGCAAGTAATCCTGTATCTTCTTGGGAATACGCTGCACACAAAATGGAGGCTTGCACTGACTGCAAGAAGGAGAATAGACTGAGGTCTGTAAGTAGCTTACATGAGATGGTGTTGTCAAAACACATGTTGAAAAAAAGTAGTCTAGAAGACAGGGTGTCATTGTTGCTCTCCTGAAAAGGCTGTTATAAGTGAAAGGATACCACTTTGTTTTTTGTAACTTGAGTGACTTTTTCCAAGACAGATATCCAACAACTGTTCAAAGTAACTTCTGTTCTCTGTCTGAAAGATCCTTCAGATGGAGGCAGGATGCGGTCCTGCCGTTGGAGCAGGTCAAAGCTTAATGGTGAGCCTGTGGCACAACAAGAGATAGTGGTAACTTCCATCCGCCAGCTTCCTGGGTGGGCAAGTGAGGCTGGCCTGTGTGCCCCTGTGAGTTCAGGGGTTCTGAAGCTGGATGAAGAGCTTGTGAGAGGGATTGAATGAGTCTGGGCAGGACACTTTCACATTTGAGAAGATTTGAGCCCTCTGTAGAATTTGGTTGCTTAGAAATATTTTTCTATGCTGCAAGTCTCATTGCTGTGCTACTGCAACTAATGAAGTATTGTCTTGCTCTGCCTGCATTAATCTTATTATTATATTTAGTCCTTAGATTCTGTTAAAGTATCATGAGTCCAAAACCATCCAGTTTGTGGAAATACAATGTATACAGAACATCAAAGCAGCATCTCTAGATTTAATGAAAGCATTATTGATTTTTGAGAATCCAAAGAATTCTGATGATAAGATCAAAAACAATAGGCAAGAACAGGTGGCTAAGTAGACATCAAAACTAAGTTGATACCTTTTTCCTTTTCTGCTACATACTAATTTTACTCAGTTATAATTGTGGATATCCTTTATTTTTATTTTTACTTATTTTTACTTATTTTATTATTTTACTTAAAAAATGCAGTGCAGCAAGAACAAGCAATGTCTAGACCAACTGCATTCTGGCTGTAGGTGAAAATGACTTAAAAAGGGTTGAGACTTCTGAAAGTTTGTTCCCACAGTTTCCAAGTTATTTGTGAATTTTGGGCAATGCTGACTTTCTTGAGAAGGCTTTTTGCCTGACTTGTATTCTACTGTAATTTAAGAAAGTTCACATCATTAAACCTTAAGACCAGGCCTGTTAATTAAAATTGGAGCTTAACTCCTAAATGACCAGGCAATTTAAAAAATGTATGGGTTTGTTTATATTTGATTAAAAAATAAAAAAATATTAATTTTTATTTATAAAAAAATAAATCTATTTACTCTCAATACTTACAATGTTGTAATGCACCATAGGAATGTTCTGCTATACCTGCTCATTCTTGAGCCTTCATACAGAGAAAAGCATGATGGTGTTTTCTGCCATACTTTCTCTTACGTGACACCAATCTGTCGCTTTGTATTTTCTTAATATCCTCTGGAGCTGCCTTTCTTGGCTTGTTTTCTTCTTAGAAAACTGTGTGCATGTTTGCTGCTGGAATCCTCTTACTAGACAGAATGAACTGGATTAGTCAAGAGAGCTTACTGATTAATGCATAGCTACATAATACTACCCACTGGAGATACTCTAATTTGAAGGGGACACTGTAATGAAAGAGGAGAGGAAAAATTGGTGCGTGCTTTAATTTTTTTAAAGTCTGCTTATACAATGTCACTACTGTGAATTGGAATTCCTACAGTATTTGTCATTCTTCAGTGCTCCTCAGAGTATCTTGTGTAGTGGGTATAAGTATTAGTATTAAAGAGTCAGAAGTTGTTTCTACATCAAAACCAAAACACAGTGTGCATATTTAAATAACTGTGCTCGCCCCAGTTTATTTGATATTAATACTGACATAATGCTGAAAATTGAAATGCTGAATTGGAAGATCAAAAAAGGAGCAACCTCAGAGCTGTAGAAATGCATTGAAAAGTTTTACTAGTCAAAATTCAAGAATGGTTTAAGTAATTATGAGGGTACTAGTTGTCTTCTGCAATTCGGTGATCTTACTTTAATAGTTAATATACATAAAAATCTTTTCCAATTAATCAGTTCGTAAATCAGTTGTGAAATGTAATTGCCTTTATATTAGAAGGTAGCAGCATGAAAAATTAAACTCCAAACAGCATTAGTGGAGGGGTATGAGAAGACTGACCCAGTATCATCAGAGATCTGATGTTTGAAAAGGCACTGTGGGCTCTTTTGTAACTGCAAATAGCTTCTTGTTATTAACTAAAGCCTGTGAGTCCTCTATTTTAGAAATAGGAAAATCTTGATACATTTCTTCCTGCATTTGAGTTGTTCCTGAATGTGAGAGTAGGACACCACACTTTCTGAAGATCTTTTTCACAGTAGAAACTTAGAGAGGTGCGCAACCAGCTAGAGACACAAATTTGTTTGCAATGCTAAAGGCTTTAAGCCATGTTTTTGATTGACAGACATTTGATCAGTGTCAAGAAGTAAATTTTATGCACTTTAGGCTTTTTGAGACCAATTCTCTTCTGGATCTGACTTCCACAGTACACTAAACCCAGGCTGAGTTAGAGGAATGCCCAAAATCCCTAGGTTTCTCTGTTGGCTGAAAGGTGGCCTGGCAGTTGCTTGTATTTTGCAGGGAGAAAAACAAAATAAACTCTGGAGAGATACAAGTTCTGTCCTCGAAGGCACTAACTTATGTTCCGTTGGAATGCTGCCATGAACTTCAGTGAGAACAGTAACTGGTCATGCAGCTGGAGGAACACGACCAAGCGAGGAAATGCAGTATTAATGGGACAGTGTTTGGACCGTGGTAGATAGGGTAAAGACACTAAGTCACTTTCTTGGTACTGGCTTTGTTTTCTTCTACTTAAAGAAGTATCACTGCGGCTTGAGGAACATTATAAAAGCCTGAACTTTCTTGCATGAAGTTCATCACTTGCAAACACCAGCTACTGTGCTACCCCAAATAAACAAGCAGCTACTGATTTGTAGTGATTAAGGTGTTCTGCAAAGAGTGGGGGCAGACATAATTGCGCACGTACAACCGTGGGAGGCGTTCATAGCGATAACATTACAATTGCAGCTGAGGCATAGAGATAGCAAATAGAGGAGGAAGAGTGCAGAAACTGAACTTCTGAAAAAGCTCCACATGCAGAAATTTTCTTGGGGTTGTCTGGAGCTGCAGCCGATGGCATCCCTGGAAACCAGGTGGTGAGCAGCATGAACAGAAAAGGTGCTACCTGGGGAAGAGGGTCGAGGTAGAAGAGGTCCTAGCTTGAAGGAGTTCACGGTCTTGAGAAGGAATTCAGGAGCAAAACTCAGGAGATCCGTTTGGAGCATGGAAAGAGATCAAAATAATGTATCAATGGTTAAAAGTATCACCTGTTTAGATGGCAGTGCCTTGGTGCTCTGTGCAGGTCACAGCTGGAGGCATTTGCGACTTACTGTGAGTCTTGTAAAACTACTGCTGATGTTTTGGATTTTTTTCCCTATTCCAAAACAACTAGCTTCATAAAATTTCTGTGACATACGCTACTGAGCTGTACAGCTCATGTTCTGCTGAGCAGCTTAGCTCAATCAGGGGGAGAAATCTTAATACGAGGTAGGAAAATACACATGAATTGTGATGTGTATCTCCAGACAGGGGGCTGTAAGACTAACATCTCGTATCAGAAACGACGACGTCTGCAGTCAGGAAATAGGCAGACAAAAAATTTGCACACCAAGTTAAAACTAATTAATGACCCACTATATAACTGAGAGAGAAAAAAACCTGTTCGGTTATCTAAGTTTGCTGACACTTTCAAAACAAAATGATGACTAAATAGTAATGTGTACTCCAAAGAATGAGTGATATACCAAGATGAATAGGATTTAGGCACTGTTTATCACAGTTAAGCCATAGCCTGAATACCATAATGCTGATTACTTGAATTCATTATGCAGACAGTATAATCTCACAGTCAGTAATGTGCCTGTGAGAAGGAAGAAGCTATTTCTATCGTTTTAAACTGAATTGTAGGCACAGTCATTGATGGGATTGTGCTTTCTCTTAAGATATGATACTAACATTTGTAACAACACTTTTGTCTGAAGCAAATCCATTAAATCCACTGAATTCTTTACATTCTACTGTTTAAAGTATTCAGAACTGAAATTCAGCACTGCTGATAAAGGACCCATTTTCTACCTTCGGTCTTTCAGTAATATGACATTTAACCTGGTCTGAAGCTGACATTTCTCAAACCGAAAATGCATTTTTTGATTCCTCTAGACTCTTAGCTCTTCAAGTTTGGTGGATCCAGGTAAGCATGCAGTGGTTTATGATAAATGCCTTCCCAAATCTTTCCTGCCTATTCAAAGGTAGGAAGTGTGATTTGTAGGAAGTGTGGTTTGCCAGGCGTGTGGAAACTAAGGCATAGGAAGGTTAAAAGTTTTTTGATTTAGATAGCTATTTCAGCTTTAAAAAGGCATCTTTTCCCCTTTGCAACTCTTAAACTTTGGGAGCGAGGGTTCACTCAGCACCAAGGCCCAAGTTAGGAATAGAGCACAGTACGTTCATACACAGAAGCTGGAACGAACCATTATATATTTGTACTTAATGGGTACAGAGGTATGTCACTGTACCTGTAAGATATTGGAGATCTTGCATCCTTTCTCTTTAAATAGCGCATATGTGCACTTTAGGTTCTATTTATGTGACCAGACTTTCTCCTGTAGAAAAAATAATAGTTCATTTTTATGGTGTTAATACTCATGAGATTTTTGTGAGCAGAGTATTACAGCTCTGCACAAAATTGTTTGTAGAAATTATTTGTGAAATAACAACTTTGTTCTGACCTAGACATAAAATTTACTCTTTAGGCAGTAGGAAATGTGGAAGTGGAAGTTCTGTAATATTTTGGGAAGAAAAAGAAGAGAAAAAGAAGGGACAGAAATAGTGACCCACAACTTCTGAAACTTTTGGCTTGGTCAAGCTACCTTTAAAATGCACACATATTCCGAATGAACTGACTTAATTGTTCTGAAAATACCAAGGTGACAGTTCTGCTGATGAGAAACACTTACAGGTTTCCAGCCAAGCAAAAAGGGTAGATCTTAATGAAAAAGGCCTACACTGCTTATTTTGCTTCTTATGTTATCTAATACTGAAGTAAATCTGCAAAATGTTTTATGTACACGTGCTGAGAGGGTTGCAGTGACTGCTTTTAACCTTTCAGACAGTTTGTGATACGAGTAAATGCTCTGAACTATTTTGGTGTCCGGTGCAAAGGCTTGTTAATCTTTTCAGTGTTGTATCTTCAAATACAGTGTTGGGTTAAAGAGAATGGGCAGAACTCTGCTGTTGTACACCTAATGAGCCCCTCTTATGGCAGTAGTGCAAAATTTCACCTTTTGTTTCTAGGTGATGTACTTTCCCTCCACCCCCAGCCCCAACTGGTTTCCTTTGAGTCATGCGCGCACCTTCTTCTTTACCCTGTTAGCAAGTAATTAGTGAGGGTGGGAAAATGTAAAGCCTAGTGGCAAATCAGCTACCTACCCAGCAGCTCTGCTGACCAGCAGCTGTTTATCTCTGAGTAGCAATCTTCACTCACTGGCTGCTTTTTTTAACTTTTTAGATAGTGTTCATGAAGCGTAGGGAATGAAATCACACAGGAAAGCTGACGTATTTCTTTAATGTCCTCTTTCCTTTTTTCTCAAAGCCATGGCCAGGACTTACTATGACATAGCTATGATAATTAGCGTGATTTGATATGCTCAATGCAGATTTGCCTTGAAGCAAATCACCATAGAAATCCAACTTGTGTTTGGTCCTTGGGTAAAGAGCTGGTTGGTGTGTTTGGCTTGGTAGCAAGCCTGCAGGGTGAGGCTTTATAGTGGTCTAAAGGAGAGGGTTTGCAGAACCAGGGCCACTTTGCTAAAAATGCTACAAGGTTATCAATTCTGAAGAACCTTAGCACTAATGTATTATCTTTCCTGCCATCACTGCAAATTGAAAGAGAAAAAATGGATTTTTCTCTCTGCTGCTGCTGCGATAAAGGAGGCGTTAACTTCTGGAAACCGGGCGGCAGACTTAACCTTAGGTGTTCGTATTCACCAAAATAAGCAGATGAGATGTCACCTGTACATTATTTAGTACCAAAAAATTGATGCATCTATGTACTGGGTCTGGTAGAGAAAAGGGCTAATTTCTTCCCAGGACCTAGCACGGGCTCAGGTATTCCATCCCATGTGGGCCATGCCCAGGGGGGTGGCCGGAGCTAGTCGGGAAAAGGGGAGGGACCGGAAGTG
>JAOQGH010000023.1:5023402-5033673 GCA_025769975.1 Gallinago jamesoni | reverse complement strand
GCTCCCTCCTCCTTCAACCCACCCTTTAGATACTTATAGGCATTAATAAGGTCTCCCCTCAGCCTTCTCTTCTCCGGGCTAAAGAGTCCCAGCTCTCTCAGCCTTTCTTCATAAGGGAGATAATCTATCAAGGCCATTTATTTCACTGAATATATGTCCCTTCAATCTCTGTAATTGCAGCTTTCTGCAGGAACTGTCCCTATTCAGCAAATGTTTCCTTGCAGCCAAATAGGAAGCTTCTGCTTGGAGCTCTGTGCTCAGAACCTACAGTTCTGTACTAACCACTGACGTGGTTCAGGCAGTGGTAACAACTGGAAATACGAAGTGCATATACGAGCAGGGGGAAAGGTGCGGAGAAGGTGCCCCAGGGAGCAGGCTGGGCTGAAGCCTGTGTTGTCAGAACCAGCACAGGCACCAGGCTCTCCTGTTCTCCATGGGGCTCAGTCTCACTTCTGTCTTGCTGCCTCAGGCTTCCCGGCTAGGATCTCCTAGCAACTGTGCACTGACAGCCGGGCTGGGGAGGATGGACCATGCACTCGCTGTTTTTCGGAGCACTCATCCCCCATCGCCTTCTGCTTGTAAACCCTCTTTGTGTTTTCCCAGGTGCCATGTGCCGTTCCCTGGAGATCTGTGTGCTTCACAAGAGAAGGGTACCTCCCTGGCTGCTTTAAGTGCTCTTGTCAGTGCGAGGTCCCAGCCTTAAGCCCTCAGGAGCAAAGTGGACTGCTGAGATTTCCCATCCACCAGGGCCGAGTCTGAAGTGAAGCAGTAAAATGCCACTATGGGGTAGAGCTCTGCCAGAGCTTGAGCATTTCCCAGTTCAGGGCCCCTCATCATTACTGGAGAGGTCATTAATTCTCAGAGAGGTGACTTGCAGAGAGTGATTCGGGTACCTACCTGGCAGAGTCAGGAGCTTGGGATGGAAGATATTTGGGGATGTGCAGGTGTGGAGAATGAGAAAGTTGGAGACGTGCTGCTGAGGGAGAGCTGGGCAGGTGTTCTTGTGTTGATGGGAAGGAGGCCTTGGGATCAGTAAAACAATGTCTTTATATGTTGATGTGTGCGGGGTGTGAAATGCAGCAAACAGATAGCAGTGCGCCGAAATAGTAAGGTTTTGTTAGCTGGGCGGGATAAACATTTAAATGTAGCCAATTGTATTGCTCACAAGGGTGTATGGACCTCTGCTTGTAACCTGTCTGTGTAAAGAGCACAACGTGTGATCAAAAGACAGAAACTATATCTGCTGGAAACGTGAAACAATAAACGTCTTTGCTTCACCCCTCAGCGGAGTCCGTGCCCCCAGTGCCACGTGGAGGATTAGGCTCGAGTCTTCAGGATACATGGGGGGTGTCTGTCCATGGAGCAGTTCTGCAAAGGGATGTCTCCCTAACTTCCAGAGCCTCCTTGAGAAACTGCAACGCTTCTGGAACTTGAACTTGGCTGGCTGTGTATGGGCCACAGAGTCATAGCCTGACTTCACCCAGCTGTTCTTCTCCTTGGGCTGTGGGTATTACAACAGGTCTCCGAGAAGCTGTAACGGTCTCGGAGAAGCATCGGGATACGGGAAAGTATCTGTCACTTAATATAGCTTTTTCTTATGTGAAGTATTTGTAGGTTCCAGGCATGGAACTGGGCACTGGCGGGCCAGGCAGTTTGTAATCAAAAATCCTGAACAGAAATGGAAAAAGAAGCAGAAGTGAAAACATTTGTTCCATAAACCTTATTGTTCAATTAGGAGCTGAAGTTGAAATTCAAGAGCGTTGTTTTGCGGTCTGCAACCAGGATGTCTGGTGGGTTTTTTTCTATAGAAGTCTTTCTCAAAGGGACTTCCTCTACCAAACCGGCTCTTTTGTACCTTTTTTCTTCTCTTTTTTAATATCTTCTTTATTTATTTATTTATTTATTTAGCCACTCTCACACTGGATAAACAGAATTTCAAAGAGCTTTCAAAAATCCAAAAGATGGGGACATTATACAAATTAATCTTATGAAGCAAGGTATTTCCTGGGAAAGCCTTCTAAAGGAATTTCTTTTTCATAAGCAAGTCCTTCTTTACAGGATAAAAAGCTAAGCTTCTTCCTCCCTCATTTCTTCCACAAATTAGGTTTTCATAAGAACTTTTATGTGTTTTTTCTAAGTACCACAGTATCACCTCTTCTGGCAGAAATATAAATGTTAATCACACTAATTACTTCACACTAATCAACTACATTTGGGAACTTTGGCTAGGAAAATCTTTCCTTAGAAAGTATAGGAAACCCTCCTTTCCTCCTTTTTTTTTTTTTTTACTATGACAAAGTGTAGTTGACAATATTCAGGATCATGTAGTAGATGAATTCCGAGTCAGTCTAGATCTTGCTGAATAATCCTGTTTTGGCCTTCTGAGGTCTTGCCTACCGTGTCTAATACTGCCATTTTGAGATGGGTTTTAATTTTGGAATGGAAACTTGGGCCTGATAAATCCCCCAATCTGGCAAGTAGTGTCCACATGTGAATCCCAGATCTTCTGAGGATGCTGTTATGTCAGGACTTTCCAGTGTGGGGCCAGCGAAGGATGCTGAAGAGGGAGGATGTTAACAGACCGCCCTGACTCAGAGGGCTCAAACGCGGCATAAAGGCATTCATCTCTTTTCTTCTGTGTTCATGTACAACTGTAGAAGGAGATTTCTTCATAATAAATCTCTTCTTTAGCAGACAGGCAAGGAGATGAGCATCAGGTCAAAAACCAAAAACGTCTGCTGGAAGATTAATAAGTTTATTGGTGAGGCATCTTTCAGTTCGTTATCTCTGCTTTCCACAGAAGTCATCACTGCAATCCCAGTGATTTACTGTGGAGCAGAACAGAGTCAACAAAGTAGGACTGAATTCTCCAGCCTGTGAGCTGGACCTCGTGGGCCAATCATGCATCTAGTAACTGTATGCAGAGAAAAGCTTCTATTCGGTGCAAGTGTGTGGCCACCACTATGGTAACGTTTTCTCTTGTTGCAGATCTCTCTGGAAACTTCTCTGTGTGTCCAGAATTTATGGGGGAAAAGGCAGAACAATGGGCACCAACTAAGTCGAAACCAAGAGCATAAAGAAAGAGCAGCCTCTTCTAGGTCTCTTTCTTTCCCTGTGAAGATAATATCAGTAATGCCTATATTACATCCAGGTTCTTAATATAATAATTAACCTAATAGCATTCCAAAATTCCTGCTTTGCCTCATCCTGTCTCTAATTAAACTGTAAAAGAACAAAAAAATGAAAAACCTAAAAATACTCCCAGGAGCAAGATGACAAGAATGTGAATAGTTATTTTTATCAAATCAGATAGGTATGTGCACGATGTATAGACGTTGGAACACACAAAGTTTAGCAGCCTGAGAAATATGGATGGTGTAGAAATTGTTAATGAATGCTCAGCATTTATGTTGCAAGAGCTTATCCTCAGCAGTGACAAAACATGCCAAAGAAAAATATGTTTGTGCCTGAAATGGAAGTGTAGAATTCCTGATATGAAAATGTCTGAATTCCAGTAAAAAGGTCATTTGTCTTGTAGTCCATATCTAAAAAATACCGGTTTACATCTAGTGTTCTTACAAGTTTCCCCCTTAATGAGGTAATTTCACCCAGTGACAAGATTTCATTATTACTTCATTTAGGACTCTAGAACAAATGGAAAATAGAAGAACGATTCATCTGAACTTTCTAACAATTTTGTTAATATGGCTGATTTTCTAAATAGGAGAAACATAGTAGTGCAAATCAACATTGGTTTATGAGCAACTGATGCAATAATTCCTGGGTAACATGAGAACATACAAGTCAAACTAAAATAGATGGGACCTGGTTCAACAATTGGAAAGTGGGTAAAGACATGATGAACAGAGACAGTGAGTTGTGTGGCAAGTGATGGGAAAGTTCATCAAATTGATTCATACTGGACTCATGCACATGCATATGTTTGTGTGTATGTTCAATATTAACACCGGGAAGGACTGAAAATGTGCATATTTAAAAAGACTCAATTTGGAGAGAGTGTCAGGGTGGTGAATGCAGAGTGCTGAATGACCTGGAAGATCTATAGCAATAGAAATATCCCCTCCTATGGAGAGTGGATGAGATGTATGAGAGAGTATGAGATGTTCCCAGAGACACAGAAGTGTTAATGCTTTTGTCCCATGTGCTGTGTGACAGTTGAGAATGTTCAAGATGTTCCAAGAAGTTGAGCTGGAGCAGGTTCAGTAGGGTTCAGTATTCAGTATACAATAATCATAGGATGGAAGAGCCAAATGTGGGAGACCAGAGAACTTGTCATTTTATAAAAACACATTCAAAAAGAAACAAAAGTATTAGAGTATTACTCTGAGAGTGGTGAAACACCAGAACAGTTACCTAGAGAAGCTGTGGCTGCCCCATCCCTGGAGGGGTTCAAGGCCAGGCTGGATGGGGCTTGGAGCAATCTGGTCTGGTGGGAGGTGTCCCTGCCCAGGGCAGGGGGGTTGGAACTCCATGATCCTTAAGGTCCTTTCCAACCCAAACTATTTTGTGATTAACACTGTGTTTCTGAGGCCCTGAAAAATGTATGTATATGGTGTATATAAATAGTTACCAACACAGCTAACTTGCAAACACAAGTGTGTCGAAAGCAATCCTGAATTGACACAGGATGCTGTAGCTATGTATCAGAAAGTCACTAAAGGAAAAGCTGTGATCTTTGCTGGGTCCAATAAAATCTATCAATGAACAATGTTTATTTGTAAGTAGAATTGGTATGTAGAATAAAAGTAGACAGGAAACTTTTCAGAGAGCTGATCCCCCTCTTCCATCAAAGACAATGGATGAAATTACTTCTTTGAGAGCTAGGTGAGATTTTTAGACAAAAGACCACTTTTCCACTGCATATTTGCATATTGGGTGACATAGGGCCTAGTTTATATGACAATTCTCCAGGCACAGCAATAAGGCTAACTGTGATGGTTCAGTGTGAAAGTGTGCTGCTGGAAACTGAACATCATTAATTTCAATTGGCTTTTTATCAGTTAAATATTCTGAGACAAGAAACTGACCTGTTGGTCTGTGAAGTTGGTTTCTTGTCTGTGACTCCAAGTGACAGCATACATAAGATCTTTCCTTTCTTATCAGAAAAAAAGTATTTGGTCTTGGAAAGCACTTGTTGTTTGTGTTTTTGTTTTTTTTTTTTTAAACATTAACTGTATTTTTCAGTATCAGTTCTCTTCTGTGTTTCACTGTAATACAAGAATATAAGTACAGTTCATTATTTCCTTGAAGTGACTGAACTAGCTGAGTGAATGTTTTGTAATAGAGAACTATTTTCTTTTGTAACTTAAGTACTTAATTGCTTTTAATTGGTTTCTATTGCAAAGGAGGGTCGGATCAGAATTACAGACTACAGAGGAAAGGATGGAAAAGACAGTGCTAACTGCTTATTATTAATGTGTCAATAGTATGATCAGAGATGTCATTACTGGGCAGTACAAAGGAAAAAGAGTAGGAGACTGAGAGGGGAGTATCTGGGAAGCGTCACAGAGGGGCAATTGAGGGATTCTGAGAAAGATTACTAAAATAAACTCAAAGAAATTGCTGGCAAGCAGAATCAGAAAACCAGTATTTGGTGAGGCAGCAAAGACCTCAGCTAATCAGTGGCTAAAGCAGCTGATAAGAATAGTCAAATATTGAAATAGGCTGTTAGAAAGTCATTATCACTTAAGAGAGCTGGCACAATGTCCAGATTGGAGAAAAAAACCAAACTACTAAAAAACCCAACCAAAATAATAGCAACCCACCCCCCAAAAAAAACCCCAACAAACCAACCGATAATTAAACCAGGAATAAATCACTGAACGATGTTTAAAAATCTCAAAAATAGGCAATCCAGTCCAGGAATTTGGTTCAGTTTGTGCCTTCAGGATCAAATAATGGATGTGAATGAGTCATATTCTTAATTTAGAAGAACCAAGACATTAACACTTTCACTGCAACTGTTTGTACAGCTTGACCTTGATTTCTCTAGTATGACTCGGGATTAACTGGGAAAAAATTAATGGGAATGAGAACAGAATCTAATTTTTGGCATTTGCTGAGACTTAAACCCAGATTATATCAGAGTAACTGCACTGGAACCTTGTTCTGGTTTCCAAGCAGCAAATAATATCATCTAGGGCCTGCTGGCTGCTTAACTGACACATTTTTTCATTTTCTTGGTGTAAAAACATTTAGCTATTATCAATGAGTAGAGTACATTGTTGTCTGCTTTGTTGTCTGCTTTTGTCTTTCAGACCAAATACTTAACGGAATATTTAATACTGATGTGCCAGAATTATGCACAAGAATTGTCAACAGAGACTTTATATCTCTCCTAAGTAAACACTGCTCGTGTTCACTATTGGCACAATAATCCCCAACCACGTTACACAAGATTAATTCTCTCCAATGTAAGGTTGCTGAACAAGCCAATATACCATATGGGAGCAAAAGACACCGAGACAAAACAGGTATGAACAATCTGTGCTTCCTCTTCCAGTATTGCAGTAGATATGTACCTGGCATGAAATACCCACAGTAAAAAAATTCCAAACATCTGAATGAGACTATCATTCTTAGAGCAACCCATAACTGAGATTTAAAATGAGTTTGGGACTTCATGTAGCTACAGAATTTATTTCCTCAGAAGGCTAGTATTAGCTGTCAGAACGGGCTCAGCAGTGTTCTGAGGATAATGTACTGAGGGGACACTAGAAACACTGTAAAAATAACAGCTTTGTGTTTAGCTATTTTTGTGGAATTTCATCTTCTTATTATTTTAAAGCATCATTGGTGGCCAGCTGAGGAGTCCCACGTGTATCATTGTACTCCACTGAGTTACAGACCACCAAAAGAACTGATCTTCAGAAACCAGACTGAGTTGGTTTTGCCAGCTGAGTTCAATTAGCAATGGCCTTCCTGTGGAAGAGGTAAGAATCCTTAAATTTGTTCTCTGATATTAGATAACGTTACCTGGCTGGAGTGCACTGTGTACAGTGTCAAATAGTTGCTATCCGACAATAGGTTTACAAGTTGTATTTTTTGGGCCTGTCTATATTCAGAAATAGCAAATAACATACACTTTTCAAACTACACTTTATGGGGAGTATCTGTCTGCATATATGATTTTTGCCTCCTTTATAACAAACAGTATGTGTTAAGAATTACCCTACTGACAACATTCGGTGTTTCCTTCTGACTATCTGCCATCCTGAGTAAATAGCTATAAAAACTGAATGCCTCTTCTAGCAGGGTCCATCTGTTAACTAACTCTGTAAGTAACACCTGTTCCTCTGGTGTGTAAAAAACAAACCTTTTTGAGTTATCCCATGGAATTTTAAAAAAATTTTACGCATCTGAAGGCTGTAAGATTGCAAGAGTCTTCCTACAGCTATTCTTAATGTATAGATGCTGGAAGCTGTTTTTCTGGGATCTTGACTGAATTCTGCTGCCGGAGGATAATCGTTTGCAGCGTCCACTTTAGCTGGTGGACCGTCCCCATGGGTGCTTGCCTCTGGCTGCGGCGCTGCGCTGCGAGCACAGGCTCTCTCACGGGCGCTCGAGGCAGGCAGAACACCTTCTCTTGTCCTTTTTCCCAGCCATCCTTAAAAGCAAGTTAACAAGAGCAAGTCTAGGCCAGTTTTAGAAAACCTGCTCAGACAGGTTCTCTCCCTCTTGCTGGTGTCTTGTCAGCATCACGGCTGATGTTTTATTCTCTGCAAGTAGGGCGTTTGAGGATCTAGGTCTTCCGTAAAATCAGGCTTACATGGGGGGGAAAGACTCATCCAAAACCACGTCTGTAACAGGTGAGTGAGCTAGAAAAGTGTCTAGAAAAGCAGCACTGATTAAATGTGTCCCTTTACGTGCCTGGTAGCACTATATCAGCAGCAGGTCAACTCACACTGCTGCTGCTGTGTTACTTATTATTGTACCTATTATTATTTTTGGAAGAAGAATTTGCTGGAGAGCAGCTGCAATTCTGCATTTCTTGATTCCATGCATATTTATTCTGAGGCAACTTGTGGATGAGCCAACACCCTCATTGTCTGTGCCAGGAGGGTCACAAGAGACTGCTGCTGTGACCAAAGGATATTCCGAGAGGGCAGCGTGGCACGTACGTAGCAGCACGCTTGAAGACCAGTGTGTTCTGGCTGAGCTGCACTGTGTTCAACTTAAAAAAAAATAGTCACATGAATCACTATTTTAATGCCAGAAAACATATTGAAACACAACAGATTACACTCTGTTTAAGAACCCAATGTTTTTTCTCAACTATCAGAGCCTGCTAGACTTGAAATCAGTATACTACTGCTCTGATACTCTGAGATGCTCAGTTTCTGTGGGATAAGAGGAAGCTCAGATTTTCAAGTCTAGAGAATGGGGCTCCCTAGTCAGCAATTTCAGAGCAATCTGAGATGTGAAGGGAATAGGTCAGAGATTATGCAGTGCTAAAATCATTCCAAAAAAACCCTTACAATTTTAGTAACTGAAAGAGAGCGAAAGATGGGGAAATGTTTCCTTGAACAGAGAGACAATTCCTTGTTTGCCCTTTTCTCTTTAGTAATTGATGAAGCAGATTAATTCTGCAAGACACCACAAAGCTAGAAGCAAAGGTGAAGCTCATTGGGCAGATTTTTGAGCTTCCAAGGTCTCTGGCAGCAGAGGGAGGACAATGACATTCAAATAAAATTATTTTTTTTACATTATGGCAAGAACTAGCCCGTGCTTGCTTTCTTTCCTCCAAGGTGGGAGAGGAAAGAGACTGGCAGTTGTTGGCTCTTTTTCTCTGCTACTGGAGGAGAAGGATGTGGGAAAAGATCGTCGTGATACAGATAGGCACAAATCTTTCAGCAATCTGGTACTCTTGACTCTTCAGAGGATCTTTGCCCAAATGTTAACATATAGGAGTGAAAGCCAGAGACAATAGTTGGTAAACTCGTATGTATAGGTTTTGGTACATAGTGTCATTTGGTGTAAAGAGTTCAAATGGTTGTTGTTAAAACCTAACTGCTGCAAATTTTTAATTGACTAGACCATTTTGCACTGAATCCGTGGCCAAATGTGAGGGAGTTATGAAACAATGTTTTAAGATTTGCTATATACAGTGGGGAAAATAAAAAGCCACATTTAGAACCATGACAGCTTTTGCTAAACAGCGAGGAGAAGGGCAGAAGAATTGGGGAATTACTTTCAGTTTTCTCATTCTTTCTACAGTAAAAGTTAGAGCAGTTGTAGAGATGACTGGTGTACTTTAGATCTAGACTTTGAAGCGTGGTAGTTATGCCTACCTTTATCTGAAGGATCCTGAAGCCTGGGACACTCTTCTGTGTGTCATGTTGCCCTACTTGGTGACCTAGACATGTGCTGAACACAAATAATTTGTACCCTTGTGGCAGAAATCTTTCAGGCTCTTCTAGGAAGGATCTTGGCTCTCTTGCCTTTTTGATGTTGGCCATGTGTCAGAGCAGATGGAAATAAGATATAACAGAATGCTGCAATCATCAGTCCGTGTCCAAGGAAGGAGAATGTTCCGAAATGCAAGCCCTTCCCCTTGGAAATACAGTTCACTAGCCCTACTATGACCCTGGTTGTTGCTCCACGGCTTTGATCAGTGATTTTTTGCCTCATGGAGCCCTTAAATAGACTTTGTTTGTAGCCCTGGAGACTGCAGCACTACCAGGTTAGTGCAGTCTGGAGCCCTCCCTGACTGGGAGACGTGCGGGAAGCTTCCATGGAAGTACAGGCAGAGGATACTGGAGGAAATCTGTTTTTTTGGTGTCAGGCAAACACTCAGAACAAGTACCATTCTATTAATTTCCAAGTGGCTTATCCAAACGGCTTATCCAAGTGCTGTTTCCCGTTGAGAAAGTTAAGATAATCGGCCTTATTATGAAAGAATCAAAATAATCAACCGAAAGCAACAGTATTTACATAGTTAATGGTTGGATCCTGGCCAGCGCTCTGTCTGTGGGTGCGAAGCAGCTCGAGCACTGCTGCTCTCTCTCTGTGGCAGCGCGGGTTTGCTGCGGTGCAGCTCCCTCCCACGTAAATCCATTCCCCAAGGGTCAACGTGGGGACATGGCAGGGGCAAGGGGTTATGGCTTGGAGTACTGTGTGCAGGTCTAGAGCCCTCAATAGAAGAAGGACATAGACCTGATGGAACGGGTCCACAGGAGGGCCACAAAAATGATTAGGGGGTTGGAGCACCTCTGCTACGAGGACAGGCTGAGGGAGCTGGGGTTGTTCAG
>JAOQGH010000023.1:4980209-5014252 GCA_025769975.1 Gallinago jamesoni | reverse complement strand
GAAATGAGTTAGAGCTTTTGGGGATATCTAGTATATTCTAAATAAACCTACAATGTCAGACCTCAGAGGTCAGCACAGTAAAATATTAATACCTCAGTAAAGCTATCAGATAATCTATAAATTCAGTTCTTCCTGCAGTTATAGAGAATGCAGCTAGGATATTCCAACCACTTAGTTAAATAACTTAATAGCTAAATAAGGGGGAAACAGCTCTACATTCCTGAAACTTTCTCTGGATGGATTTTTTCACATGAAGTAACAGAAGTCCAGCATTATATTTAATTGGATATTTATATAATGTGCACATAGATCCAAAAACTGCATTAATTCAGTGTTAAGTTTTGCAAAGTACAATTTTAGACAAGATGCATTAAAAGAACAGAATGCAAAAATTAAACTAAATGGAAGAAGTTAACACGGTAAAGAGAATATTGCCATTGCATCTAAAGCCTTTTCAGCCCAAAGCATCTTCACTAACCAGCTGTGATTTTATTACTTCAGAAGCACCTGAACCTTGATCCTAGACTGTCTTAATTGTACTTCTGTGCAAGTAGCATGTAGTGCACATCAACTGTGTTTTCCAAAATAATACTATATGAATATTTTTCTCTCCCATCTGGAGTTTCTTGGAGCCTCTGTCCATGACAGATCATCTTCCTGAATAAATTAATTCTGTATTCTTGAAGTAGAGCAAATACCATTAGAAGCATAGGTATTATTATTTTAGATAATGAAGGAACATCTATTGTAGGATAAAAGGGCATGTACATTAGAAATTAAATCAGAAAATATATTGCCACAGGACAATCATTATGCATGTGTATTATTCACTTGTACTAAGGCAGTATAATGACTGTCATTAAAGTCAAAGGAAAGTCGGTGTCACTTGAAAGAGAAGTTGGTTTATTAACCCATGTCATTAAAAGAGGAGTCAGAGGAAACTTGTGTTCTGGAATGTAAAAATGGTCTAAAGAATAAGCAGGTGCCATGGACAAGCTCAGAGTTAAGCTTCTTTCAATACAATGAGAATAATTTTTAAATGGATAATTGCTGTTATTACTGCCCATATTCTAATGGAAATGGTCAGACTGCCTAAATCCTTTCTAGTGTGACTGGCTCCTACTCAGGGCTTACGAGTTAAATGTTTCCAGGCTCTGGTACATATTCCCTAATAGCTAATAATTACATGTTGTGTAGTTTATTTCATATACAATAATTTAATTCATACATTAATCAGACTATAAATGCACAGTCCAATGCTTATGCTGCCCTGTACCACCCCAGTATAACTGTACTTTAATCTTTTTGATGACTTCCCTATATCAGATCCACTTTTTGAAGATAATTCATTTGTTCTGAGGTTCTGTGGTTAATTCATGGTAACTGTACTGTCTGCTTGATCATGTCCCTCTGCTGTGCACTCTGGAAGATCTATGAGCTATTATTAGGAAATAAATGCAATGTGGAAGAGATGGGCCTTATTTTATCTCTCCCTCTCTTTTTTTTTTTTTTTTTGTTAAATCAGATTTTTGAGAGCCAGAGACTAAAAGAATACGGTAACATCTTTGAAACAGGCTGACATCTTAGGACCTTTTGCAGTGGATACTTAAACCAAAAGTTGTCGGTATTGCTGTCCAAAATGTGCATTTGAGTCTTCAGAGTGTTTACTGACTTGTTGTGACATCTAGGTGTATTGTTAGGAGCTCAGTCATGAGGAATTTCTTTAGTGTGTCTGGGTCATTGATCTGTGAGCTAAAAATTCCTTCAAGGCAGCAATGAGAGGATAAAAGCAGTTATGTCCTCACAGGTCACCAGCCGAACCTAGAGTCACCCATGCTACCATGATGAGGAGATGCAGATTATCCCCCTGTGCCAAAAAAGAAGGCTTTGACCACGAGGTAAGAGAATGCATTCACAGGAGAGGTTAGACAGTGTCCCCATTACTGTTCCCCCCAGGGTGGTAGTGGAGTCTGGGCTTGTCTTGTGCTACTTTCATGAGGCAAAACAAAGGAAGAAGCGAGCAAATGTTGGCCTGGTGTCTGGGTTTCATTCTGCTGCACTGTCTAGTCTGTTATTTGCCAGGTCTTTCATGTTACCTCTGTGTCTGAATGTCTGGGTGTCTGCTTAGTTCCGGAGAACTGTAGTTCCCTAAATCAGGCATTAAGTGTTGAGCAATGTTAAAAAAGGATGGGATAAAGGAGAATCGGTGGCTGCACTTGATGCTCCCGCCGTCCTCTCTTTCCTGATCATCTTCTGCAGTGAAAATTTGTGTGGACAGAAGCCTACAATCCAGTTGGTCCAGCTATGATCTGAACTGCTCAACCTTTGCAAACTAGACAGACCGTGCTGCCATTTGCTGGTGTTGGCTCCTATTAGCAAAATAACTGTACAGAATGTGTATTGCCTCATCTTTCAGCCCGAGAGAATTTTTCACTGTAAGGAATAAACTAGCAGCCTCCATAATTCTGCTATAGAATTGTTCTTGAACTAGACTACCAGCACTAGGGAGCTCTCTGTCCCAGTTTAGGCAACAAAAAGCAGCAGAATCTCGTGGTGACCTCAGCCTGTGATTGGTAGAATCTGGCATAAAATGGCAAAGGTTATGGCTGAGGCTTCTTGCAGTTGTTTGCTCCTAACACACACTTCTCAGGCAGTGAGAAGTCCTTGTCCATAAGGTGACAATGTTTCTCTTAACAGTACTTCTGAATACATAAATATTAGAGGAGCTTCAGGAAGGTGGATTTATTTTTTTTTATCCCTAGAGATATTGTTCAGGATGGTGGGTAGGAATTAGGTAATTAGATATGTGTGCATGTTGCTGGGAGCTCAGTCGCAAGGAATTCCTTTAGAAACTCTACTACACCGTGTGTTTGGGTCATTGATCTGTCACTTTCTGGTGTGAGTTGCCAATCTGTTTGTACACCTGGATGGACAGAGTTCTGTTAAGTCAGGCAATCTGGAAAAGAAACGTGGGAGAAGATACCACAGTTGTGCAGGAAACACCATTCTAGATAAGTTGAAGGCAAGACATTTGCATTGTGGAATGAAGACAGTGGCTGATATTACTGTCTCTATAGCACTGACTTAACAGAAATTGCAAGATTTAATCTATATGGTTGGGCTAGTGAATATCTGAAATGTCTTACAATTAATCAACAGTTGTAATTGCAATAGATTAGTCTGTCACTGATCACCCTAAAATGCTGTGTTGCACTCGACTGACTGGTGCTTCATGGGGACGTATCTGCTTCCAGTCCAGTGGCAAGTTCATCAGTTCTATCCTTCTGTAATATGAATGCCAAAATAGCTTAAATACATGACATTATGGCTTATGACCAGACTGTGGCCAGTCGTATGTTGGGAATGATACCCTGGAGATATATTCGAGGTGAGGCTCAAGGAGGCCCTGGGCAACCTGGTCTAGTTGGTGGTGTCCCTGCTGACCACGGGGGGGTCGGACTAGATGGCCTTTGGAGGTCCCTTCCGGCCTAGACCATTCTATGATTCTGTGATCCTGCCCCAGGCTTTGATTCACAAAGCTGCGGCACTGAGGCTATGTTTAGAAGGCAGGTCGGCTACTTCTGAAGAGCAGCACAGCAGCCTGAGAAGGCAGTGTTCAAACATTATGTCATTCTGTCATTTTATATGCCAACTCAAACTGTAGTACCCTCATATTTCTGTGACGTGTGGCATTATCTCTGTGCATTGTGGCAGTGCACGGTCAGTGTTTAATAAAGCAGCAGCTAGTAAGAACTATATTATAATTCTTGTAGAAACAGAATACCCTCTACAGCCAAGATAACTCGTAAGGTGCTGTTAAGTCTTTCTCAGTCAATCTTTAGTTATAGGGTGGGATTGAACTCAATGGAAATGCTGCCATAGGCTTTAACAGTAGTTGGATCCAGTCCTGTAATGGCACTTTATGTTCTAATTGTCTCAGAGGACTGTGGCTTTCATCTAGTTGTGAGTTAATGAAATTGCAAAGTTATTGGTTCCAGACAGACAAAAGGAATGGAGCCTCAATTTAATATGCATTTCTCATTTGTAGTACGTAATGGGAGCAGGACAAAATTGCAATCTTTGAAAAAGGGTGCAGCCCTGTCGTTGCCTTTCTTTGGCACAAATCAATGGGGATTAAGCTTTGACGCATGGAAGTTCCTACTAGAACTCTTCTATGAATACAACTGCTGTCACTGCACATGGGAGGAAACGTGGTTTGTGCCAGCCACAGAGTGTCTGTGAAACACTGCTCTAGCCAGGGGTGAAAGTGGGGAATATCTGATATGAAGTGAGTAAACGCCAAATGTAACGGCTAATGAATGTAATAGGGCCAAAACATGTCAAGTTTACTCTGGGAAATCATACTGTTGAGCAACTGCTGGTGTCTTGATTTTATTTAAATACAACAGTACGTAAAGAGAGAGCTTTACTGCGTAGTCTAGAACCCCTTCTGAGCCCAGCTTAGTGCAATTGTGCCTGTGGTCTTCCCTCTGCCTCCAGTCCCCCTACACTTGTCCTGCAAGAAGGACGTTTTGCATTGTGAAACTTATTTGTCAGTGCTTGAGAGATGTGAGAGCAATGGGATCATTAAAAATACAAATCTTTATTTGTTTAATTTTTCATGACTCAGAAGAACATGCAGTTTATAGATGCCAAGAAGCAGTTAAGAAGTTGCCTGGTGTTCAGGGAAGATAAGTATTGCACGCAGTCTCAGCATCGATCTTCTCATTCATGTTCTCTTTAATCTTTCACTGTTCCTTCTTCCTTTGATTAGACTGCCTGGAAACCGCTCTAGACAGTGGAATGTCTCTGAAGGTAGCATGTGTAACACTGACATTGGTGCTCTGTGCTTATTCTTGGGGAGAGAATAATACAGAGAAAACAGTAAAATATTTATTCAGTGTAAATGTCAATTAGAACATTAATAAGAGAACAAGGCAGAATGTGGGCAGTTCAAGCAGCATACACCCCACTGATGAGTATCTGAATAGCTGCTTGATAAGGAAAATCTCTTATTATCTTCCTTTCATTTTTCAATCTGCCAAAAATCCAGCAAGCTCCCTTCAGCCCTCTGCAAAGTGATCGTAATGCACACAAATGCCCAGAAAACGTCTTCCAGAATCAAAGCTGCTCTCCATGATAAACAATAAATATTGATTTGAACTGAAGGCTTTTGGCTCGAGAGGTATGGCTTAGCCCAGTCTAAGCATTTGGCTGATGTCACAGACCTGCTGCTGGAGGAGTGGCTTTGCTTGACATTGGTCTGCATCATGTTCAGGAGTCTTATCACATAGACGGCTAAATTACCTTCAGATGTTCATTTGTTCATTGTCTGGGTTTCTTGCATTACTGTGATGATTTCTGCCACAGGGAATGAAATCTAATCAACAAAAATTAAGGCCCCCTTCCTGTGACATTGTGACGTGTTGGTACAGTGCATGCTGACAAGAGTGGTTTACGGTAATGTAGTATGGGGGTATAACGTTTGCTCAATTAAAACAAGAAAACCAACCCAACACACTTCTGGACTAATTCTGAACATGCAAACATTCCTTTTTTTTTATCCTAGGCATCAAAATAGTTCCAGCCGTACACATTTACAGAAAAAGAATTTTGTTTAAATAATTAATAGTGAATGATTTTATAATACTTTTTGAATATCTGGGATACTTTACAGAGCTATAAACCACTTTCATCCAGCAATTGCTATTCTTGTCACTGAAATGGGTCGATACACTGTGTCTTTACATGATTTATATTAACCTTACATATTAACATTGCAAAGGCGAGATACCCTGACAATATCATCATGACCTGTCTCTCTAGGCTGAGTGATTTGGAAGCAAATGGGTTTGGAACCTTTGGTTCTCCCTAGCAGATATAGCAGAAGGGATTTGCTGGGATGGAATGATGGGCAACTGGCTTTACACATTCAGCTAGGACTCAGAAGTTCTGTGTTTGATTCCTGGCTCTGAGCTCCTTCATCCACATAGTGACTATAAGCCACTCATCAGCACTTACGCTAGAAGGATGATGCTTACCTGTTTTGCAGGAATCTTGAAAGCTTACCATCAATTTAAGGTACTAAGGCACTATGATATGGTGGCAATATTACTAGATGAACTGTACCACCCATGCCTAGCTTTAATTAGCTGTACTGTGGGTCTGCTGATGTGGTAAAATGTTAAACAGAGCCAAAATCCATATCTCAGGAAATATATCTCTGAATATTCTAACACTCATCTAAAATACTGCCTCCTGATCTCCTAGGTTACGGGAACTTATGTCACTCATTGGTTAATGAATCTGCAGCACGAAGGATGACATGGATGAGTCTAGAGTACAGAAATTAGAGTTTAAGAGATTTTGTAAAGAATTCAGTGAGAATGGACAGTTGGGCACCTTTACAGATGATTCAATAAAGATAATAATAACGATTCCTATGTTTGTTCATGCAGATCTATTGTCTAGCGAGTTCCTCTGAAGAAGAAACTCAGGCTGCAGGATTACTGTAAGAACCATATTTGGTAAATCCTGTCTTTTCTGTGACCGAATTACCGGTACAAAACAAATCTTTTGGAGAAGGTGAATTTGCTTGTTTTGTGAACACTTCATGTGCTCGTGCCTGCTCCTTTTCATGCTGCAGAATTCATCCTTTGAGTGGAGCAGGTCATATATCCCATTAATTGCTTTGATGCTTTCTTGGTAGCAAGTTAAAATAGTGAGTCAGCTAATTGAGTTTGAAAAACAGTTTAATCCTATTACAGCATATAAGGCATCATCTTTTTTGTTTTTCTTTCAGTAATGCTGGTTCATGCACTATTCACAGATGCTAAGAAACACATTTGTAAGCAATCTAATCTAAAAAAAAGTGTGGATCCACAACAGATAAATGAGTATTATGTTTTGCAGTCTCTCTCATTGGAACTTCCAATTCACTGTGTCTGTGCCTTGTTTTATTACCATTTTTACAAACCTGGATAGTTTGCCGAAATGTTTGGGTATGACTTTTCCTCATACACGTAACCTGTAGCAAAGGTCAGGACTAGAATCATGGAATCATTCGGGTTGGAAGAGATCCTTGGGATCATCGAGTCCATCGACATTTAAACACATCCAAGGATGGTGACTCAACCGCCCTCCCTGGGCAGCCTATTCCAGTCTCTGACCACTCTTTCTGTGAAGAATTTATTCCTAACGTGCACCCTAAACCTACCCTGTTGCAGCTTGAATCCATTCCCTCTTGTTCTGTCACTAATTACCTGTGAGAAGAGACCAGCACCAATCTCTCTACAGTGTCCTTTCAAGTCGTTGCAGAGAGTGACGAGGTTGCCCCTTGGCCTCCTCTTCCTCAAACTAAACAGTCCCAGCTCCCTCAATTGCTCTTCATACAACCTGTTCTCCAGGCCCTTCACCAGCTTCGTTGCCTCCTCTGCACCCACTCCAGCCCTTCCACATCTGTCTTGGATTGAGGTGCCCAAACTGGACACAATACTCCAGATGTGGCCTCCCCAGTGCTGAGTACAGGGGGACAATCACCCCCTGACTTCTGCTGGTCACACTAGAAGCAGCATGTACCAACAAAACAACACATACTGTTTTCTCTGTATGAGACAGTGCATTGAGACAGATAACAGCAGCCCCCTTGCTCCATCAACAAGGACATGTGTAAGGATCAGAATTGGCTAGTGGGGCCTCATTAATAAAGCTGACCTTTCAATAAATGTTTGGGTACGGGGAGAATTCTTGGTGTGAGAAGCCTTTAGGGTTGTGTCCTTGCAGTACTGCCTGTTGCTTGGGGAGAAACAAGTTTGTAAGTTCATTGTTCCAGGGAATCCACAGTAAAATTCTCCTTTAGTACCTATGGCTGTTTCATGCTTGCTGTGGGAGCTCTGGAGTTGGCTGCTTTCCAGCACGCTTGCACTTGTGTTCAGTAGAACCTTCAAAGGAGAAACAAAGTGAGGTTGTTCCATTGTACAAAACCCATTCCCATGATGTGAGCGTCTGTGTGCCACAGGATGGTCAGTCACTTCACTGACCTCACTTCCTCCACCTTCCTAACAGCTTCAGAAGCATGACCCAACAACAGAGATAGTTTGTGACAGGACAGTGAAATCTTGCTTTTTTAATCACCACCACGTTCCGTAGTACTCTGCTGAAACAGGGGCATGCAGATAATGGGTATTTTATTTCAGTACTTTGTGCATATTGAGCAATATATTTCCCTACTTATGTGTCAGAGCTTGAAAGGACTATCCATTTTTAATGAGCTATACCATGCATAGCTAATGTAGAAACTTAATTTTAGATACAGATTTTGCTTTTATGCATTAGGGAACCATGTAAATCAATGCTGTGAGTTAGGATGAACCAAGAAGTGTGTTCAGTGGTGGCTCAAAGCCTCAGGTGCAGGCAAAGATGGTCTTCTTGATGCCTGATTCCCAGACATCAGATGTTGTCAAGTATGAGCTGCTACATACATCATGTAACGGTCTGTTCCAGTTGGCCCATGCCAGAGCCTCTTAAAGGCTGAGTTCCCTGCAGGCAGGGATTAAAAATAAATAATCTGAAAGTGGTACTAGCTCAGCTAATAAGCAAAGGAGCAGGGTACTCGAGTTGAGCGGGAGGGCTGTACTGTTGCATTGATAACATTATCCATCTGTTAGATAGCTTGTTCTAGCCTGGCTGTGCAGGCCTGACACTACCTGCTGAGGACTGGGTTCCAATGGGCTAGGGCCCTGGAAGACAAGGGGGCTCACGAGAGCTGGGCAATATTCAAACACTGCCTTCTCCAAGCTCAGGACCAGTGCATTCCCAAGAGCAAGGAATCAAGTAAGAGAAGCAGGAGACTGGGGTGGTTGAGCAGGGACCTTCTGAAAAAACTAAAGTGGAAGAAGGAGTGGAAAAAGGGACTGAGCACTTGGGAGGTTTACAGAGATGCTGTTAGACTATGTAGGGAAGAAACAAAGAAAGCCAAGGCCTCCTTGGAAAGGACACAGTGCTCCAGGTGGGGTCTCACGAGCCCACCTCTCCAGCCTGTCCAGGTCCCTCTGGATGCCATCCCTTCCCTCCAGCTATTTCACACTTCTTTACTTTGTTTGCTCACTGCAAAACTACAGTTCTTTCATGCTCTGAACTGTTAGTTTGGGGTGCGATGTAGACTTTTCTTTGTTTCTCATAATTCTCTCTTGGTTTTATTTTTTGTATTATTTCTCGGCAGTCAAGGAGAACTGTAAAGTACTACATCTATGTTGATTGCAAGTGGCAGAGCAATACCACCAAGGCTTCTGTGCCCCAGGAAATCACTGGGGCCCTTTATGGCTGGCAAATCTATTCATCTAGAAGGACCTGTTTGTGGTGTTCTCCTTTCCCTGCCAGTTGTTTATTCATGCATTGTCAATTAAGTGCAATTGAAGGTGAGCTTACTCTTGCACTAATAACATATTAAAATTAAAGAGCTGCAATTCCAAGAATTCCAATCTCCTTTCTCAAACCAAAAAGAAGAGAAAAACCTGAGCAAAGTGCAGCAGGAGATATGATAGCTCATTCAACTTATATAATTAAATATAGAGATTCACAAGAAAAAAAGGGCATCTGGGTAAATTAAAAGAAAAGCCTACATGGAATAGTAGGATTCATGGAATGGATCCATCTCTTGAGCTGCTTCATATGGATTAAAATGCTGTGAAGCCTTATCAATCAAAGCAAAGATGAATATGGCTGTGAATGTGAATAAACCATTAGCCAGAGTGCACTTCTGGTTGGAATTCAACAAAGAGTAAAAACTGTGATAGAGACTTTACATCAGTGAAACGGGGTGGTAGCTTTCTTAGACCTTAAAGAAAATGACTGTCAAAGTCATTGAGAGTCTTTGCATTAGCACTAGGTGATGCTAAATTGGAGTGAGATTGTGTCCACAAAGTGTATGTCGCCATCTTAGCCAGACAGGAGGACCACAAAGTGTCCAGGGAGGCCGGGCAGGGAAGTGAAAGTTGTGGGAACATGAGCGACTACGGGCAGTGGTGAATCAGAAACTTTCCGCAGAATTGAAACTAATCAAAGCAGGCAGAGAAACACCCAGAAAAGGACAGCGCATCCCTGGTGGCATTATAGCAAAGGCGCTGAGACAAACTCAAACCTGAAATAAGTGGGAGTGACTCACATGTATTTCAGTGGGAGCTGAACCTGTTCAGACTTGTGCAGAGGTTGGTCCAGTTAAGCATGAATTATTTCTCAGGGGACAGATGAGAGCATCTCTACTTGTCCAAGGAGGGTTTTTTGTTGCAAGAAGCGTCTTGTTCCAGTTCTTGAGATTTTCCACAAGTGCCAGCTGAGTTCAAGGCAATTCAGCATCTGTAAGGCACTGAACGTGAGTGTTGAGGAGATAAGGTTCTGAGGCCAATAAGAAGACTTTAAAAGGAACAACAGAGTCTTGACTTTGTTATCATAAATTAACCCATATTCTTCCTACAACATAAGTTGCCAGGCCATCCAGATACATCTGCAGGGTAAACTCATGTCCATAATAATTGAGTGCTCATGCCCGGCTTTGTTAGGTCCTCTACTAGTTCCGAAGTCAGTAGGGGTAAGTAATAGATGCTGGAGCCAAGTGAGATGATTGTATACTCATTTACAATTCAATGTCCACATTGCTTTTCCGGTTCACAGCTCTTTTATGGCAGCATTGATGATATATGGGCACTAGGAACAGAGTGACAGATCTAAAGGCGTACGTCTGTGTGCTAAGCTGTCTCTACAGCAATTAAAAAACACTGAAGTACATGGGAACCTTGAAAAAATTATCTTCAGAACTGTGAAGCTTCTGAAGTTCTAAGCACTAGCAACCTTGCTGCTTTTCCCTGTTCTCCAATCTCCACGTACTTTATCCCTTCTGCCTTCTTAAAGCTAGGATGATAAAATGTGTGTGCGCAGTGGTGTCAGTGGGACAGCTCCTGGTACCACACAAAAGGAACATCTGCCTTGATTATAGTATGAGTAGTCGAGTGCTTAAATGTCAGGTCTGTGCTGAATATCAGTCTTAATTAGCAATGAGCAGAGATTCCCATGCAAGGAGTGGGAACGTTAAAATTGGAATAACTTTATGAACTTGAGATGGTAAGTTGACTACTAGGGCTTACTGCTAACTTTAGACTAATTAATTTTCAACAATTGGCTAGGCCTTTACCAGACTCAAAGGAGCTGCATTTCATACCAACATCTGTAAACTTCAAAACCTACAGACCAGTGTTACTAGTTCTGATGAGTAAGGGGTCATTTCAACATCGAAAAATCCTGCAAGCAACAGTGCCTGCTGCAATATTCCCTCTGGAAGCCAGTGCAGAAGCATAACATGCAAATGCAGTATTTCCATGTGATGACAGGACATCTTATTGCCATTACTCTGGAGGGACTAAGAGGGATTTGGGAGGCTCCAAGCAGTCAGGAAAGGGACCTAGGGAATAAGGTATGGAGATCTGTTAACCCTTTCCTCAGTATTTGGTGCATGATTGTGACTCTGTGAGTTATTGTGCCTAAACCTAAGTGGAGAGTAAAGGATCTCAGAGCCTTAGATTCCAGGATGGCAACGCATGGGGCTAGAGAGAGTCACAGGTAGATCCAGATCCACAGAGGACATTCACATTGCTTGAGACACGCATTGTTCCACCTTCAGATTTGGCGAAAAAAAAAGGCCTGCTTTAAATTGCTAAGCCATTTTCCCACAAACTTTGCTATTTCTTAGAATAGCCATAGATTTTTTTTGCTCAACTAGATGCTCATGGGTTAAATATTATATATGCTCATTTCTTTCTCTTATAACTGTAAGAATAACTCAGTCTTCTCCATTAGACAATTCTTGGATATTAATTGCAGGTTTATTACCTTTCTTGGCAGTGTTCATTGTTTGCACAGCTGAGCTGTGTATCTCAGGAGAAGATAAATAAATGTTCTTGTCCTAGGAAATGTCAGTGACAGACTTTCAGGCTTAGCAATCAATTTAATTGGGTCTTTTCAGAGAAGGGAAAGCAGGACATTTGGCTTTGGTTAAGGAAAATCCTTTCTAGCATCACTGAAGGCAGGCAAAAGAGCAGTTTGATGTGAGAGCCACAGGGCCTGGCTTTGAAAAATATCAGAAATATGTTTTTTATCTTTATTTTTTTATCAGCGTGGCATGGCTGAGCATTTCCTAAGCAGAGCTGCAAGAGAAGCAAGTGTCTGGTAGAATTAGTTGCCTGTAAGTTTTTTGAGGTGATGGCTTAGTGTGAATGGCTGCAGCAGAGTAGAGATCAGAAAGGTGGGAAGAGGTTTTGTTTTTTTCACCAAAAAGTGTAACCAGTAAAGTTTCTCAAAAAACTCAAAAGAAGAGCCATATGCAGAGGCTATCTTGACGCATTGATACCTCCCAGAAAGTTTCAACTGCTAAGAAAACATATTATGGAAAGTTCAGGTGGCTGTGCCAATAATGACATAGATACATTGTCTGAGACTTCCAATTCCCCTTTTTTAGTAGCTTGTAAATGTCAAATTTGAACTCTTCAAACAAAAGTATGGTGCCCTGTGTGTCAAGCTCAGGTTGAACTTGGGTTTGCTGTGGTTTTTTTAGCTTTCAACTAAAGCACTTCAGCTCTTTCTCACCACAAAGTGTGTCCCGTGATTTTTTAATAGAATGGTTAAACTTTATTGACTTGCTGTTTAGGAAGGCAGTTACCACAAATGTGTGGTTTCCTTTTTCTATGAAAATAGCCCAAATTTAGTCATGAAACTTGTAACACCATCTACCAAGAAGAGACTTGTTAGAGTTTGTCAGCTAAAGTCAGGGAATTGTCTGTTGGCACTGAGCATGTTCTGGCATAGGCCAACCTCTGAGCAGACCATTATTGCAATTCTTCCTCCTACTGATGGGCAAAAGTGGTGAGTTCCTCTGGAAAAGCTCGGAGGAACACCATTGCCTGTCCTCTTACTGACTCCCCATCTGCTACACCAGCTGCAGGAAGTAAAAAGAGAAAGCAGACTGGTCTGAGTTGGGAGAAGGAAATAAGGAGGGAAGGAGAAAATCAGAGTAGGTAAGGGACTAGGATGTAGCACAGATGAGTGCAGAACTGGGATTTAGGACCAGCCCTTTCCAGGAAGGGTAAAATCTGGAATCAAAGGTAATCAGAGGGAAGAATCTTGGACTAGGACAGAGAAAGGCAGGAGAGGTATTAGACGGAGAAGAACCAAGGGAAGGAGCATTTAAACAACCATTAAAACTCCCTCCCCACAGAACTGTGTGTTCCTGAATTGTGGTGCTGCTGTGCTGTCAGGAAGGACCTGTGAAGCCACCAGCAGTGGGTAACTCCTTCCTGCTGGAGCCTTGGCCAGAAGGCAAGGCATGGTGATCTTCCAGTGCTGCAGTTGCTGCTACTGAGGGCTTTTCCTGGGAAACCACT
Organism: Gallinago jamesoni; assembly: GCA_025769975.1. NCBI lineage: Eukaryota > Metazoa > Chordata > Aves > Charadriiformes > Scolopacidae > Gallinago > Gallinago jamesoni. The sequence goes on along the minus strand of JAOQGH010000023.1, from coordinate 5,000,825 downwards.
GAGCATTGTGCCTCTTGAGTACTCACAACTGCCATTGATTCACTGATGTTGGGGAGATACTTGGATATGTGTTGTTCTGGATAGAGTCCAAGGTTTGGAACAGGGCGTGGATGACTCACTGACCAAGACTGGTTGCTTGAGCACTGAGCAGAGAATGGCCTGACCCAGGGGTGGTAGGCAGCTTGGGAGCCTAGCATAGGCTGCGTGGAGCTGCATGGAGCCTAGCTAAGGCTGCTGCAGAGCCTGGTCTCAGGTGACCCTGGTGTTCGTTAAAGGCAACAAGTAGCCAGGCAAGGTAGTCAGAAAGGCAAGGCAGTCTGACTCTAATAGAGGAGGGAAGAGACAGACCTTTTGGGGACATACAAGGGCAGGCGTGAGGGCTGGCGGGGTGGAATTTAGACCAGCATGAATGAAATGGAGAGGTTTTGTGAGGCCTGAGTTTGACTAGATAAACAGGTAGAGATCGGAAGCTAACAATTAGGATTGACAGTGAGGGCCAGGAAGCAGCAGGGTATCTTAGTTGTGAGCACCAGAAAAAAAAAAAACCACCAGCAAAATAAAGAGAAAATCAGTGTTAAGAACAGAAAAGCAGGCATCAAGTAACGTAGAAAAATGAGGCAAAAACAGAGTATTTACTCGTTGCTATTGGGGACCGCTTTTCCTGGAGACAGAAAGAAGGCTGGGGCCCAATGGAAAAAATAACGTGTAATAGTTCCTAATACAAAGAAGGCTGAACTAAAATTGTGCAAGCAGCTCTTTATCTGTGGAGGTGGGAGAAGATGCTGAAAAGTTAAAGTCAGAAGAGTAAATTGGTATTTTTTGTTTGTTCTGAGGGTTTTTTGTTTTCAACAAGGAAGGTAATTACTGCAACAATGTAATAGGGTATATAATGAATGACTAATTAATTCACTTCCCCTTGGAACCTCCAACTCTCCTAGAAAGACAAACCTAACCAAGATGTAATCCAGTTTACCCAGAATTTATTGCTGGAGCAGGAAATTATTACAGGGGGCATTGTGGCCCATGTAAGAGGGGCATTCATGCAATTATTCCTAGATGTGGCCTCTGATCCTTACATTCTGGCATTTCTACATGTGGTCTGCTTGACTTAATCTGTTCCTTTTACAGTCAGATTTGCATGTCCCTGCGAAGCTGCAGAAAGGAGCAGAAAAGGTTTTACTGCGTTGGTGGCAACAGAATCAGCTGTATTGGCTCCTGGGCTGCACGGGGGAGGCTTTGGCAGCATGGGCATCACAGGAAGCGCCAGAGAAAGGGTCATTTGGGTAGGACCCAAATTCCCCCTTGGAATTCCAAGGTCAAGAGGGACCAGATTATGCTAGAAGATGCTTTTGGCTCTGTGCATGCTTGGTTCCATTTCCAGCCTTCCCTGTGCGAATTGGCTGCTGAGAGGAAGCTGATCCTGATCTTCAGGCACAATCTCCTTCCTTGTGACAAGGAAGTTCTCCTGCAGCCTAGGCATAGGCAGAAATGATGTGACAAAGGAACAGGGAGCAGAGTTGGAAGGGCTGGTGGAATAGAAGGAAATCTCATTTTTCTTCCAAAAAACGAACATTATATTGGAGCCTTGAAATATGCCTGAATCAATGAAATAATTTTGAAATAATTTTAAAATAATTTGGGAAACCACTGGAAAATCTACTGTGGAGGGAGTGGCTGGCCCATGGGCTCTGAGTGGTGGTGTCACGCTGGGCATCTGCCAGCCTTTCACTGCGCTGTACAGTGCCTCTGCACAGATCTCCTTGTGCAGGCACGTGTGGGGCTGGGGCAGAGGTTTGGGGGGCAGCTGCAGGGCATGCGGGCAGAGCCTGGACCCTTTCATATTGCTGGCTGCTGAGAGATCAGCACCTCTTGAGGTGGTTACAAGCCCTTCTCTGTCAGGGTGGCACAGTTCTGCTGTTGGCTGTCATGGTATAGTTAAAGGTACGGAAAATCAGAACGGAATTTGGTCAGTAACGTCCTGTCAGTGCTAAACTAAACTAACTTAAATATTGAGCTTCTTATTGCTGTGATCTCGTACCAAGTGGGCCATCCCTACCCGGTGTGGATGAGTTACTGGTGGAGGGAAGATTTGTGTTTTTGAAAACTGCAAACGCATTTGGCAGCAGGATCTCCTCTCTTCCTTTCTCCGCTCTTTCTTCCTACTCCATCCAGTTCTCTTCCCTCTCCCTACCACTCACCCTGCCCCCTGGGAGCAAGCTGCTCCTAGGAGGAGCCAGCTGCTCCCCATCCCCACCAGACACCCCTGGAGGGACCCCGGGGGGGCCGCCAGGAGCCATCGGACCCGCTGGGGCAGGAGGAGCGGGGAAGGGGGAGCGGGGACGGGAGGAGGTGCGTGCCTTGCAGTCCAGAGTCTTGTCTGGGGCTACAAAACCCAAGGCCCGATAGTGTTTTGGAAAGAGTCCACATCTCAGTCCGTGTCTTGGGTGGGGACTCCGGAGTGGCGCGCAGGCCAAGGGGCTGGGCCCAGGCCCTGCGGCCTCTGCTGTCTTCTGGCACGGAGGGCTCCGCTCCTCCCAGCGCTCGCAGCCAACTCCCTCGCTGCAGGCCCCGTAAACAGGTGTGGATTTGTGCGAGATCTAGTAAAATCTAGTTTGGATTTTAAGAGATCCCTACCGAATCTCTGTGAAAAGGATGTCCTGATTTCCGCAAAAGCTGAATGGATATCCTGCACAGGCCTGCTTGCCCATGGCTTAGTCACTGATTTCATGGGGTATTGGTGAGACCCTCAGCTGGTGCAAAGCTGCTCCGTTGTCTGTAACGAAGTCACATCAATAAAAATCCGAGGGATGTCAATACAGTATGAAAATCCCACCATCCTGCCATCGTGTGCCATCATTTGGGCTAGATCGTTGGGCAAACTTTTAGAATTAGAATTATGCCCCTGAAGAGGTGCACAGAGAAGGAAGGGAGCGTTGTGAAGGCTGTGACTGAAGGCCTGTCAAAATAAAAATCTCAAACACAGGTCTGGGTGTGCCCTAGGGCTGAGAGATAGGCTAAGCAGTCCTCTGGGATCCCTTCCACTCCTATTTTTCTCCGAGTTCAAGGCACTGGAAAATCAGACTCTCTTTCAGTTTTTGTCACTGGCAGTTTTCTGAAGAGATATACAGTGAAAAGCAGCTGAGAAATGGCAGGCTGTTACCTGAGAGAATCTTTCTCCTTTTCAGCTATTTTGGATTCCAGATAATTCCATTTATGTGCACACATTAAAAAGTTTCTGTCCTAAGAAACTGGATGAGGTTACCAAGTCCAGCCAGCACGCTGAATTCATATTTGCAGATCTTGGAGGGTTCTCTCCATGACACAAGCATTCAAAGTCAACCAAGCCAAAAAACTTTTTGCAGAACACGTAAGAACTGTCTTATAGTAATAATTTCTTTGTGCACTGCCTACAGTGCCACAAAAATCTTATCTCTTTTAAGTATGGGCAAGGTGTTAATATTCTTGGCTGGCTGGAAACCTAACAAATATCTTTGACATCTACCTTGGCTATGTTTCTTGTTGGATCTGCCAAGCATTCTTTAGATGTCAAGGTCTGGGTTTTATATGCTGGGAAGTGCATGATATTTTGAGGGCGTAGATTTAACCAGTTTTGCACAAAATGTACTAGTTACGTAAAAGTCATATTTTAAAATTAAATCAGTGCCTTATGGAAAATCTTGAGTACAGAACCAGGAGCCGTAGCTCTCTGTTTATGCATAGTGCAGATGAAGTCCTAGGACTGGCTTTGCAGGCTTCTCCACCCTCATATGTTACTGTGCTTCAACCGTGACCTGAAGGGTTCATCTGAGAGGTAAAGACCTAATTGGATTTCCATGTCCACTCGCCTAAGTGGAGTTTCATCTGTGGCGGAGTCTGATTTGTTTTCCACTTATCCAAAGTGGAAAGATCTGTGTGAATATCTCATTTCCAAAAGCCCAAAAGCCTAAGTAGCCAGGTAACACCAGGCATTTTGCAATGTAGGCTAGTGGATTTCTCCCTGGCTCCCTCAAATTCCATTTGTTTGTGTTCATAATCAGAGAAGAGAGTTTTACCTGAGGTGAATGTCCACCTCTTTACTTGGACCATCCGCTCATTTCACTGCTGCTATTGCTAGCCTTGGAGTTCCAGATCCCCCAAACTAGATCCTCCTGAAAAGTAGGTGGGCTTGAGTTTTGTGATACTGAAGAAAAAAGATGGGTGAACTTTTTATATTTGCCTTTCAGATTTTCAGCCTTCAGAGGCCTTGGATGCATTCTAAAACATTTTTCAACTGCTAAAAAAGAAAACAAACTTACTTTTTCTTTGATGGGTAGAACAGCATGACGTGTAAAGAGATCTGATATTCTTACACAATCACTTGACTCCAGTAACAGGGTCTTCATAAAAAAATGTGAATTACAGCTTCTGTTAAAATGTAAGTGCTAGCAACACAGCTGCTCTATCAGCTCCGTCAGGAGAAGATGGCTCTGTGATACAGTGCCTATAATTTGTATTGGCTGGAGCATGAGCCAGAGCTGACTGTGTGCACAGCAGCCTCTTCCCAGATCAATGTCCTCACCAGGAGAGAGCTACTGTTGCTTTTCTTTTCAATTAATGTAACTTCTCCCCTAGCTCCACAGCTCACGCCCAAAAGTGTGATGTTATAACTCTTTGAAATCAGACAACTGGGAAACTGAATTGTGATAATATATTCAAGAAACGGTATTTTGTTGGGAAGCACAACTGTGAGGCCTCCTGTGCATCTCCTGTAAACACCTGGTGGCACACCTTGGGACCAAGCTGCCCCTGGGTGGGTAACGCCCACCAGCCCGTGGGTGGTATGACACGAGTCTCTCTCAGATAAGCTGTTATTTCCAAAACAACTTCGTTTGGAGCGATGCCAAATTCCAGAGCCTTTGCAGCCTCTTCCATTGCAGAGCAGAAGGGAATCATCCCTGAAACTGGAATATTTTCGTGTGTTTGCTGTGTGGATCACTGGACTTGTGAGAGTGTGTGTTTAGACAGCGGCAGGTTACCCCAACTCCCAAATCAGCCTCTGCTTTGTCAGAAGAGGAGATGTTTTAAACTCTGCTGCTCAGTTTCTAAGTACTGCTTTGAACCGGCTTGCTCTGACTCTGCAGGATCTCAGCTCTGCTGGGGGGTCCTGGGCATGAGGAGCACATCAAGCTCACACAGAAGCTGGTCTGTACTGGGAACTTCCAGTGACACCAGCAGGGACCTGGCCTGCAGTGAGGTAGCTATGACCTAGTGTATTTATTGGAAATAAATTGCATTGTGTTTTCAAGCAATCTCTGTCTGCCTACCTTTCAAAGCAAATTACCTCCATTCCTTCCAATCCTGATAGCTAGATAAAGGAGCTACAACAGGGAAAGAAATTGAGTCTTTTAATATTTTTTTTCATTTTCAAATTAAAAAATAATCGTCTCTGAGATCTGATGGCAAATAGAAAACAAACAGCCTTTTGTAACTGTTATAAAAAATGAAAAATGTAAATTCCTTCAAGATGTGGCTCATGGTGGGCATGGAGGCTCTTAAATATGGTGGTCTTATCTGTTGTCATTTTGAGCACAACTAAATTATATTTGTCATACTTTTATTTTAGTTAATAGAAACTAAGAAATTTCTGAACAACAGCCATGAAGTGGAAACTGAAGTTGTCATTCTTGCCACTGGCTTTTCTGAACTGTAGCAAAGACCTGATTGGATGCTTTGTTGAAGTTTAGAGTATAAAAATACACTGAATGAATACGCCTTTACTGTGAGAAGCAGATACGGATTATTACTAGGTACATGCCATAATGGAAAGTCCCAATTTTTAGGTGGACGTGGATCCACCCTGAACATGTCTTTGTTTATTTGTAGGATTGTTTCCTGTTTTTTCTTATCACAAACTTTCAGCTGTGAGTTAAAATAAAGCAGCAGGCTATGACGTTGCAGCCTCTAAACTAAGGGATGTGAAGAGGCCTTTTCATCAACTTTTTGAAGGAGCTGGGCAGCTATCAGGGGTATATGGAGTCAGAGAAGACATATACAGCCTCCTTCCATAACTCAATTGTTAGTTCAACTCCATTGAAGCAGTGAAAATAAGAGCAACAACAAGCCTGGTGTATTTTACAGTGATTTTTAGCCTGGTTTCATACATCTATGTCCTCCTCTTCCCCTTCCTCTTTTGGAGCACTGGCCAAAGTCAACAACAATTGACTGAATGGGAGGATTTTCAATAACAATTAAGTTCTTACCAGTTTCCTAAAAATAGGAGGTCAGGGAGAACGGAGTTGAATTTGAACATTTGCACTTTTGCCTCTAATAAATATTTTGATCCTTTCACTCATTCCTCCTGCATAGGTTCGCTGAGGTTTTTTTGCTAAGGATTTAGGAAAGAATAAATGACATGGAATTCAGCTGTTCTACTCGGAGATGAGAGGAACTCTTTATTTGCATTAACTTATCAAGAGATGACTCTTTAGTTTGTGGGTGTCAAAAGTGAAGTGGATTAAATGTATATACATTTTTTCTTTAGGGCCAGAAGGAACAACCATGGTTATCTAGTATGGTTTCCATGGCATAGGTCATCAAAGCTCAATGAGTAATTCCTTCATCTAGCTGGAAGTTACTGTTGAAGCTGCATGATTGCTTTCAGAAACGCATTTTATTCTGGTATTTGATAGAGAGTTCATGACATCTCAGTACATTCAAAGTGACCAGTTATGATAATTAATTACTCAGACGGGTGGAAAAATTTTCACTTTATTTGCATTGAATTTATCTACCATTATCTACCATTTATCTACCATTCAGCAAATGGATCTTGTGTTTCCTTGATGGGTTCAACTCTGAAATGTATTCTGTATTCAGTCCATAAAAACTGACAGGTAGTTTCTTGATAAATTAGAATGAATATCCTGATTTGATAAATGGCATGCTTCTTAGATCTAAAATAATTTTATATTTTTTTCTGATCTTTTCCATATATTCAACTTCTTATTTTTCTCAAGAGTTCCTCTTAAAAGCAGGTGTAGGATTCCAGCAGCATTCACCATAATGACAGAAGTAATGTCATCCTTTTTCTCCTGGAAAACAGAGGAGAGTAGGAGTAGTTGACCCAGATTCTTTCCTTGTCAAAATGTCAGCCAGTTATGAAGACTTCTGAACATGTAAAATTTTACATTACTCTTATTTCTTCTACCTAAAGTTATAAGGAAAACACTGATGGGATAGATCAGCACATCTCCATTGATTTCAGTGACCTTTATGTTAGTTGTGAGTTGGGCCTCCAGTGATCAGGTATTTAGGTCTATCTCAGGATAGAAAACAGCATAAATATGATTTATAGAAAATCTTTCTGAATAAAAAGATGAAGCAAATGCCACACTTTTCAGTCAGCTCCTTCTTGGAATGTGAAAAGCTTAGGCAGCCTCCTCCAGTCCTCTGAGCCCAGGACAATCAATCAAAAAAAACCCCAAATTAAAAAAAAAAAAAAAAAAAGTTGTGAAATAAAAAAGAAAAAGAGGAGGTTGTGCCCACCAGATTCTTTAAGGGAATGAGGATGAAAGTGATTTTTCAGGTGGATTGCCCGTACATAAATGAGATGCCTCTGAAAGAATCCAAACTTTGTCAAAATCAGCACTTCATTACAAGCCATTGAAGCCGGTTTAAAGCTTTGATTGAGGGCTGTTCACTGGGAACATGAGTCGTTGTCTGCACACAGAATCACGGGGTGATGTACACGGGCAGGGAGTGGGCTGTTACTGAAGACCCTTAAACAAGATGGAAGTGTAATTTACGTGTTGGGTAACTGCAAGTGTAATTGCAGCTGAAATCTTTTACCAGGCCTGAGCAGGTTTTAGTTACACTGCTGTGATGTGTCTGTCCCTGTGGCCACTGCAATCAAATCATAGCTTTTTAAGAATGACAAACTCAACTGCCTTTAGGCAGTAATGTGGCCCTAGGTGTTCACCGTGTTCCAGGCAATATGTAATGGCCTTGGCATGTTCCTTTTGTGTGCTGCTTTCTGATAGCCAGCCTAGAAAGAGACACCCATTTTCAAGCGAGTCTCTTGAAAACACGCTGAAACACTTCTCCCAAAGCCCTCTCAACACACACGGTGCTGATTCTGATGGACGGGGACAGCAGTGACCTGCTGTTGGTGACCTGTGGAGCAATCACAGGGGCTGCAGCGTTGTAAGCCTCCAGCTCTTGCTGTTGGTTGATTAAAGCCCCTTGCCCTGCAGAGCTGCAGCACTGTCCTTGGCACCCTCTAAGCATCCCTGGGTACTCGTTGCTATGTGGGAACGCTCTGCAGAGTGCCGTGTACCTGTATGGATTCATCCGGACAAAGAAATTTGGAAAAAACCATCATCCTTTTAAGATGGAGCTCGTTCCCATCTTAGCCTCTTAAGGAGCAACTGTTCTGAGTAAGACACTGTCCAGGCGGCTTTCCTGTGTCAGGTAGTTCAAGGTTTTAGGTCAATAAACAGGGACTACTGTAGAAGTGGCAAAGCATGTAAGAAAAATGGGTTAAATGAGAACAGACCTCTAAGGGCGAACAGACCAGGATAGTGTCGAGCGCGGAAAGAGGAATAAATGAAGTATTGCCACAGGTACTGTTGTCAGACCCTCCAGACAGCTTGGCCTAGCAATGGTGAGAACTGCAAGCCATAGAAGATGGCAAAACAGAGTCCCTGTTAGTTATTAGTTAAATAATCTGTATTATCTCAGTTCGAGCTGTCCTTTACCATGGGACTAAATTTTGTTTGAGAACTGAGGTCCGGATTGTAATGCAAACAGTTACTCATTCACATTACATTTCTGGATTGCGTGGAGCATGTCAGAAAATAAAGTAGATTTGTGAGGCTGCTCTAGGGCAAAGCAGACAACACCACAAAGCGGGCCTGGGAGGGTTACTTTGGGTATGCTTCCTAAAGTGATAATGTTTTGCCCTGGATGGGTGCAGACCACCTCCTACACAAGTCTTACTGGCAAAACCACTACCTGACTCTTGTCTTTCTTTCCCCGTGCCCCTCCCCTTTATTTTCTTCTTTTTCTCTCTAGAAGTCCAGGAAGATGTGCATCCTAAAAGGGCTAACACTAAAATTAGAAGAGATACTACAGATTGTATTTTAGTTCACTGAGAACACGCCATGGTCATACAGGGCAGACATCCAGTGTTGTGGGCTGGATTGCTCCATTAGCTGAAGGACAATGTCTGGGCTTGAGGGATACGGGGAGTAAGAGATCGATTTATTTATTTTTCCTCTCTATGCTTTTATTAATATGGCCTAGTCTGTCTCTAAGGATGCTGCTGCTGAAACAAGAAACTTCTTCTTTCCCAGCCTCCCTGCTGAGACTACTTACATGTGTATTAGTTACTGTCAGTAGATACTGCTAGAGTATCACCAGCATCTGGCTGGTGGGAAGCGTTCTATGGCCAGAAGTGCTGGCTGGAAGCAATACCTCTCTCCTGACTCTGCTAGGTTGGAATCTGAAGAGTGAAAAGCTGTGAAAGATATTTCCCATCCCCATACATATTAATGTATTATGTGATTTTTGGTGAAAGGGCTTTGCAAACAGAACACCAATACCAAACAGTTCTGTGGTGTATACTTTTATTGTTGACTTGCGCTGTGTTCATGAGAATAAAAAAAAAGGTAAGGCTTCTACTCAAGCAGAAGCAGAATATGCAGATGTGCATGAACTTACCACTATTATCATTGGGTGATTTTCAATTTATCCATTTTCTTTTAGGTCCCTGTGAATATCTCATTCTAAAATGAAACAAAAAATAGCTAAAAATCACAAAAAAAAAAGGACTGCATTTTCATGTTTAATTCCTTTGTCATAATATTTAACCCATATTTTCCTTTCATATTGTACATTATAAAAACATATCTGCTGTGTATATAGGTGTGTATTCTAAGTGAAAAGTGCACACTGAATTCTTCTACCTTGGAAAGGTGTAGATTTCTTTCTTTGTTTTCACCATGGGCCTGAGCCAAAGCTCAAGGAAAGAAACTGTCAAGAGGCATTAGTGAGGGCCCATGCGTCAGACACTAGAATGACTTTCTGTACATGGTGGGAACATAGAATTTTCCATTCTATTATTTTCCTTTTTAAAAGGACGTGTAGTGTGTACTGGGTTATTTTTTTAAATTATTTATACAACTGTATCCTGACAAGCTACAGCTTCCTCCAGTGTAAACATAGCTACTGATTGTTTCTATAGTGTTTAGCTATGTTTGTAAGGTTGGGGAAAAAACGTAAGATAGTGTGGCAAATGCTTTTCAAAAAATAGCCCCATTTATTTTCTCTAAAAACTTTTGGTCAGATTCTGATCTCAGTTACACCACTAAATCAGTGGAGCTGCCTCATATCCACCAGTGGGCCTGTGCTGAAAATAGTTCCCAGTAGCCTTTATGCCCGGAACAAGGTTGGGTAGATACACAGTCTTGTATAGGGCTCTAGGTGTGTATGCATGTGTTTAAAACCACCTCTGTCCAGCTCAGTATATTTTTCGGACAATCTTCTTATGTGAATTGCATAACTTATGGCTACTTGTACCATGAAACATATTTTATGTAACCCATGGCTTTGGTTTTGTTCAACAGTGTACCTCAACCCTGGCTCTAACCATTCTTGTATCCTCAGAATCTCCTGAGTTAGATCCAAACATTGTGAATTTAGGCCATTGTCACAGCAATATATATTTTGAAAAGCCATATACATCTTCAAGTGAGTTCCAGGCCCTTGAGGGGAATGGTGCAATCACAAATCTTTACCACTCTGGTATATTCAATCTTGAAATTCTGGCATCAGGCTCTTGTCATATATTAAAGACCATTTTTCTGTCCTGGGCTTCCATTTGCTAGAGATGATTGAACCACTGTAATGCATCGATTTCTAAAGTGCTTTGTGATATCTTGAGCATGAATGCGGGCAAAATCAAATTCTGGTCTGTCAGGTACTTAAAAAAAGTTCACCTAGTTGCTGAAAAAATCACTACGCTGTCACCTGTTTTTGTGCTGACATTTTCCAGGGGTAGCACAAAGGCTCTAAAAGTGCTTGGGGAATGGGAAAAACTATATAGGCAGTCTTTGATTTTATAGGGTGTCTCCTTCCCATCAACTATCCCACTTTTCAAACTTTCCTGATAGCATTTTTTCCCCCAAAATTAAAGCTCTTTCTAAGAAAACGTATTTCCTGTAAAATCAGAATCCTCTGGATTTTTTCATGAAATCCAAACCTCAGTTTTTCTGCAAAGGATCCCATGTGGGTTTGGGAACTGTTGCTTACCCAGGGATAGAGCACTACATGGTGTTTTCTAGATAAGTAAAAATGGGTGTGTTGAGTGTGTTTCTGTGGAGCTACTGCTCATAGGGTCAAAAAAGAATGGCACAGAACTTTTGATGTGCAGATGATTCACTCTGTCCTGACAGGCTAGCGGGGGATTTTCCATCAGCCGGTGTTACTACGGCCCGTCACCATTTGCTTGGCTATGTAAAATATACATTAACATTTTTCCACTAATGTCAACAGCTTATAACAATAATCTAGATAAAAAGTCATAACCTTAGAAGGTAAGGTGAATACTCGGTTACCTGGAAATACAGCTGTATTCCAGGAGACAGGATTCCTGGGAGGAAGTATTCAAGAAGCATCACCTGCTGTGTAAGCTTTGTTGGGTTTTTTGATTTTGTTTTTGTTTCTAGAGGATAAATGTATTAAACAATAGCCTTCTAGTTCCTTCTGGGCTTTGGCAGCTTTAGTAATATCATACACCCTGAAAGACAGGAATAAAGCATTGTGACCTCTGGCTAATTATAATAAAGATAAAAATTGAGAGCAAGAGCCAAGGAAACTGGCCCACAATTAAGAATTAATTATGCAATTCAACATTCCCCTCAGCCATCCACTAATTCTACTTTGTGATGAAATTTCTCACAGATGGCTTGGATCCTATGGGCGTGGATGAACTATTAATATCAGAATATTACCAGATTTTTAAAACTTCTTCCTATCTTAGCTACCATGCTAATGAGGCAGCAATCTTCCCTCAGACTCTATGGGCAGGGTTTGCAACAGTTGCACATGTTTACTCTCCGGCAACAGTGACTGTTCAAGAAAGTAATAAAAATGTTGCTAGGTACAGTCTTGGAGAAAGAAGATTTCCCATCATATCCCTTCTGCAAAGGACTAAATAGTGGGTTTGACTTTTTTTTTTTTCCCCTCACATAGGAGTAAACTTCAAGAAGCTTTAAAATCAGTGATAGGGGGAAATGAAGTTTTGCAGAAAGCTGCTGCTCTAGAATAGGGAGCAAGAATGCATGAAAAAGCAGATCTGCTACTTTGGATTTAATGCAAGTCACTATTTATAGCATGATCAGTAAAGCTAGCTTCAGACTTCATTTATAAATAGATGAGCATACGTTTCCCTTCTATGCCAGAATTTTCCAAACTGCAGTTTCATGCTTCCCTGTTGTTCTGATGAACGTTGCTGGTGGTTCGTGGACATGTGGCTAGGCATTGGTAGGGGGCTGATAAAATCGTATTCAACAATAGATTCACCTTCCTAGTTGGCAAATACTGCATGTACAATATATCTAATCCCATTTCGAGAGTGATGAGGGAATGTGGGTTCTGTTTGCCTGCACACAGAAAAAAACGCTGATGACACTTTTGAAAATGAGATGGGGCTTCTACGACACTCAAGAACTTTTGACTGCAATTTGAAAGTCAGATTTCATGAAAGGATGGCTTACTGTATGGAAATTTGAAGAAGTCCCACAATCTGTGCCATAAGCTAGACAGAGACTGATAGAGTTACACTTAAACTTATTGTTCTTTGTCTTCATTGCTGAAAGTTCATAATTAACAAGGCAAATGTTATAGGCCAGGACATTTTTAGAATAAGCAATCTTTCATGGAAGCAGGTGAGAGATCTCTGCCAAATGAGGAAAGGGGAATCTTCTTAAAGCTTCCCAGAGAATTAAAAGTTTAAAACTTGCACTTGCAAACCTGTTCCTGAGTAACAGCCCTGGTGTGGTGTGTGTGCAGGATGTGACATGAGAGTTGTGTGTGTAGGAGGTAGCAGCTTCAAGCTGAAGCTTTGAATATTAAAGCAGCCTATTTCTTCTGGTAAATAATTCTTGTTAATATGTCATTATAAGTATAATTTCATCCATTTATACGGTGCTTTCATCCATCTATATGGTTGACTAGCATTAAGGCAGCGAGAGCAGATGACTACACCTGGATGAGGTTCCACTGATGTCAGACATCTCCTTCTACAGGCAAGCATGTTTGCCTGTGCGGTAATGAACAAGGAATCACAGCTTCAAAAATTAAAACCGAACATTATCTTAGCAAGATAATCACCACTGAAAGCATTTAAAAATGCTTTAGCTTTTCTAGCTTGTTTATGCTGATGGGTTTTTGGAGTATGTGCTGATGTCTTAACCTGACCTTTATCCACGTTCAGTTTCCATAAGAAAACTCAGCATATTGTCAGAAAAGTGGATAAAATCTGGGAGAGGAGCTAAAAGTTTAACTTTTTTTTCCTTTTTGTACTTCACTTGGCAAAGATGACTAAATTAGGTACACTGAAGTTCCCTTCTGTCTCTCTCCTGTATCTGTATTATCTATCTCCAGATCTGTATTTTCTGCCACATTACTAGGAGAGGCTACTTTACTGTTGATTTCTTCACCCATTTTTGTCCTTCCATGTCTATACTTGTGGGTTGTTTTTTTTTAAATTACAAAATCTGAATTTGGGTGTAAAAATAGAGGCTTTGCCATCCCACCGAGTAATGGACTAGCTGTTCCAGTATCACCCATCCAAATACACATTACAACTTTGTGCTTTGTCACATTACACAGACTGGCTAATGTCTATTTGTCTAATGCAGCTAGAGGAAACGGAGGAGTAAAATTAGAGTTAAACACCAGAAAAGAGAAAGGAGAATAGAGAATAACATTTGGCAGCAAGAGCTTTCTAAAGAGAATTCTGCATATTTTCCTAGGACACATAAATGCTGAGGTTTTTGGTCAGCTTACCCTCCCCAATTCTCTTTGAGGAAGCCTTAACTGCGTTAGCACCTCTAACGCGTGGGACCGACCCTCCATCTGCTGTAACCACCAAGGGTGTTTGGAAAGGGGCAGGAAGCTTCCACCTCGGGCTTCTTCAGGGAAGGTTTAGTTACCTGCACCTCCAACTTGTACGTGCAGCCTGTGGGACAGAGAGGTCTGCTGGCAGCAGGGAGGCCTCGGGAGGGCACGGCTCGGCCTGTGACACAAGTGCTACCCTACTGTAGCCGCCCTTGGGCCTCTGCTGCTGCAGCTGAGATGGTGCGTGAGGTAGCTGAGGCAAACCTGCTCTTCGTCTGCCTGCACAGCTTCAGGCGTACCTCTGACTGCAGTGGTAGACATTCTCTGTGATAGGGTTTCTTCCATATGGAGCCTGCAGGACATACAACTAGGTCCCAAGACACTTATTTTATTTTTTAATGCACTGACTGGAGCACAATGGAAATGTCTGCAAGGGATGTTGTGGTACGCTGGCCCTGTGCCTCCACCCGTTCTTGCTAACGCTTCCTGTCCCTCCACAGAGCTGCAGGCCCAGCACCAGGACTCCTGCCAGGACTACTCCCGGACACTGAAGATTGCTGTGATGTTGGCACAGACAACAGGAAGGCCATCTTTTCTTCACGCTGTCAGCATTTCCACTGCTGACTCTGGTGGCGTGGGAAGGAGACAACAACTGGCTAAGGCCAAGGGAAAGGCTTTTGCAAGTGCCCTCTGCTTTAGTCATTTCCCAGGGTTGGCTATGTTGTGCAGATGGAGAAGCTCACGGGAGGTTAATAGAAAGAAATAGGACTTTATCAACAAGAGAGTATTCCTTGACCTCTGATATGCCACCTGAGAGCAGAGCTGCTAAGAGTCTTCATGTTCTTGCTGTCTGTTTCTTTCTGTACCCGTAGAGACCCTGCCTGTGTCACGCTGCCTTTCTTACCCTACAATGGGTTACTTGGAAGTACTCTGCATGGAGACACCCTGGAAGTGTGTTTGCTTCCTGATGCAGAATGCTGGGCTTGTCAGCTTCACGGGCTGCTTGTAGAGAGAAGGGGAATCAGGGAGTGATGATCTAACAGGCTTCTGTTTGCAACGACTGTTGTGAAACAGAAATGCACAGGGAACGCATTGCTACAAGCTGTTATTGCAGGTAAGGGTGTAGCACAGAGCTGGGTGTTCCTAAGATGAGAAGAAACAGAGTTCTGTGAAGAAGAAATGTTTGTGACAGAGAAGCTGTCGTGCTTCCAGACAAGCTCTGCACATAGTGAGGAACCTAAGAATTTTTCCTTTAGGCACATCGTTGTGCATCTTTGATTTTCCTCTCAAGATCTTGGCCAAATCTGCTAGAAGACAAAGTGCTAGTCTAGATTTGTGCCTTTGAACCTCACTGTGTGTGCAGATGTCACAGGTGGAGGAAAGGTGTGTGTGGTGGGAGGAACGCGTCTCCCATCTCAGTCATCCCGTGACCCTGCGTAACTGGAACTTTCTGATAACATAGTGCTCTTTCAGTTTAATGGTGTGGCTAGGAACTTTTTCATTGCAGTATTAATCTCTTTGTGTGCATTTCTTCTGTCTTTTTGGAAATTGCCACCATCCTTAAATAGAATGATTCTGTTTTCAGTATTGTCTTAACACTTGTGACTCTCAGTATCTGATCTAGATCTTCAACTTTCATTTCTGTTTAGAAATATCTTCTTATAATTTCAGTTCACACAGAGATGACCAAAATGCCTTAGATCCCGAAAGGGTAAAACCCTACACTAAATGCTTTCATTTTGTTTTGAACAATGCATTAGGTTATTTAAACTAAATTTATTTTAAAATGGTCTTTCAGAGATTTTGGAATGTGTTTACCTTTACATCCTATGTAGTGTTTTCCTATTGGTGAAGGTGTTAATATGCATATGGGTGTATTTCTGCAGGATGAGGACCAGGCAATATTATTGAGCACAGTGGCTTAGTAGATTTTCAAAAGTAAAAAATATTAAATATTTCTTCAGTTGTGAGAAATCCATGGCTGCATGGAGAAAATGTATGAAAGAAAAAACCTCCACAGCTCAGGCTCCCAAGCCAAAGCTGGCTATGAAGTAACAGGCAGAAGGGGAGTGACTTCCCCCAACATTGCTTTGCTGACCCTTTCCACTTGATTTAACAACAGTTTCTAATATGGCCATTCATTCTCCTCCTTTCAGTTTGATTGAAGGAGTGGGAATGTGGCCATCAGGGTGAACAACCTGTTTGTCTAACTGTTTTACTTGCTGGTGAAATGCTGGTACTTTAACTTGAAAGCCTTCCCACCTCAGTTTTCACGAAGTTGTAGGATTTGGCTTTCTAACCCTGTGAGCTGAAAGTTCACACTCTAAATACTAAAAAATACGTGCAGTAATTTTTAAAATGAAAATGGCATCCTCTCTGTCAAACCTGAAGAAGACGCTGTTTTTAATCATCAGAGGCAAAACATTTGTACCTACCTCATTCTTTACAAAGTGGGGGCTCTTTAAAAAGAAGAAAATGGCTATCAGTAACTGGGATAACTGGTTGGAGCTCAAAATACCCCTGCTATTCTGGTTCTTTCTTCTTCAGGCATTTGTTCCTACCCAGTTATTTCCATGATAATCAATAGCCCACTCATCTTTGAGCTATGTGAGTTAAGACAGAATTTTACAAGACACTGGATGCTCTTGCTCATTGCCTTATATTACAATCTTTTTTTCCCTGCCTGCTTGTTTGAGGGGTATTAATAGTTGAGTGAGGGATGGGTTTTTTTCCTAATGTTTCTTAACATCTTAGCATTTGAACATTTAAAAACAATTTAATGTATAAAAGTATATAGACACATACATCATTAAGTTATCTAAATTCCTGTTACTGATGGCTAAATTATAAGCAACATTTATGCTAGATCAAAAATCTGAGAAAATTTGTCCTTCAGAGCCTGAAATGTGAGACAGTACATATACTTAACACTTGGGTTTTTTTATTGTTCACAGCCAAATTTTTCCGCTTTTTCTAGGAGCAAACTCTAGTTGGGTTAACAAAAATTGTTTTGTAAATTTTTTTAACATACAGTCCACATAATAAAGAAACTGTGTAGAATTTTTCATGGTTTTTGGAACAGATTTAGTGAACTTACTGCTCCGGAGCTTTGTCTTAATCCTGCAGATATTCCAGTTAATTTCAGTACCACTGTCTGGGGCAGTTCAGGAAAGCTGGAAGAATTGTTTTCATTTATTTTTCCTTTCTCTCTGTATATAGCTTTTTAAAGTGATTGAAGTGATTGACTTGTGCTTTGTTACAGTAATGATTAAGAAGGGGCTTGCTTGGAATTACTATTGTTGTTAAATAATACTAATAAAAAAGGCTCTTTTAACCTCTCTACTAACACCATTTACATTACATAGAAGCAAGTACCTTCTAGTATCTATCTGGAAACCCTAATTCTGGGCTTTTATTGTTCAAGATGAAGTACAAATAAATAAAACAAAAGTGGGCTGTTTCAGATACTTCAGCATCTAAGAGTGTAGTTAGATAAGGTGATGGAGCTGATCTATCAGTCTGCTGCTGAAAGCTGATTTAGCTCACTGGGCTTCTTGTTGCTGAGTTGGGTTTTACCAAGGTGAGGAGAGATCAGTGCAAGAACCACTGCAAGAGAAGCAAGAAAATAGGGAGGGGGACAGGGTGGCCCCTTACCCGTTTTATTTTTACTGTATCCCAAGAACTGAATATGAACAACCACAGGTGACAGACTTGGAAGTACACACTTAACTCTTGTAAAGATACTTGTAGGCTTGATGGTGACGGAATATTTTAAAGAGGCTTTCTGAACACCTGAGGAACTTTTCCCAAGTTTGAGGGACTTCGGAATGAGAGAAAGCAGGAGGTTACTTGTCTCATATCCTGGACATGTCAAATGTAGGTGCTGATGCTGAATATGGGCAGGTACAGGCAGAGCTGAAGTTGGCAATTATCAGTTTATGCCTGATCTGAGAAGAGAGACCGCTGGAGTGGAAGAAAGGATGGTTTGTTTCAAGTAGCTGATGAGGAAAAGAAACATGCAGCAGCGTTTAGAGCAACTTCAGTTAGGCGAGGGTGCACCTGTAAAGGATACAGAAAGGGATGCAGTCGAAACTGAAGAGTGAGGTGATAAGAATCTGTGTGAGAGCATGTGCCCCCCAGCTGGATAGGGCAGGGGAATGTTCTAGATCTGGCCTGGGTGAAAAAAGGGAGCCAATTCCAGCTAAAGGTGGTATCCAGATGGATAGGATGGTGATATCAGCTGCTCTGATTAGGACAGAAGGTAGCAGAAAAGTTACTGGGCTGTTTGGTTGCAATTTAGGAGCTCTCTTTTTTACTTGAACCAGTGGCCTGCCATCCTGCAGGTGCCGAAAGGGCAGAACAAGATTATTTCCAGGCTTCTTACCCAAATTAGAGGTAGGTAATTCGAGGCTAGATCACAGAGAGTAGATCACTGAATGTGTATGTTTCATGTTTGTATTTTATGGAGTGAGTGGATCTAACAATAGGTATAGAGGGAATGACAGATTAAGTGTCCTACTGGAAATTGGGAGTTTGAGGAGGGTGCACTGAAGGGGCAGTAAGGAGGTGACTCCGGGGGAGGCAGCCTTGGAAACCAAAGGAGAACGAAACATCAGAAAGAGCCAGGCTGATAATTTTGACAGGATGGAAATAATCAATATTCCAGAGGTGATGCCAGGAAGAGGGTATTAGAAACTTTGGCAAAGCATCTGAGTGTGAAGGGGCAGGAGCAGAGGAAGCTTAAGATAGGCACAGAGGAGAGGAACTCCAGACAGCAGTTAAATACTGCTTTAGGGGTGGGTGTGGGGATGAAAAGCAGGAGAGAAGAGAATGAAAGCAAATGAAACCAGAGGTGGTTTGTTGTTTGTTTGGTTGATTGTTTTTTGTTTTTTTTTTTTCCTAAAAAGATGGACACCACTAGTCCATAGCTGTATTGGAAGTGAGAGGCTGGGGATAGCGGGGGGTGGGGGGGTGGGGGTGGGTGAGAATGGGCGTGAAGAGAGTGAGGACACAGATGCAAGCAGAGAGGCCAGGATTAGCAAAAGAAACCTGACACAGGCTGCCTCTGGACTGGGTGGTGAAGAGGGCGTGGGGAGAAGGAGGAAAGTCACCCTGGGTTAGCAATTTCCTCCAGAAAGGCATAGGCAAAATCCTACCTAGAGAGGGAGGAAGAGGGGAAGCGCAGCAGAAAGGGAAGGCGGGGTTGCGTTTTGGGGGATTGGGTGACACCGGCAGAGGGGACCCTTGGTGCAGGAAGGTGGCAGGACTGGTGCCGGGGGAGGATGACTCTGCAGTAGAGGAAGTCAAACCTCGGATGGCTCCACTAGGAATGGCAGGGTAGGGCGAGAGGAACAGCAGAGGAAATGGATGCTGGGGGTGAGCCAACATTCCCTCTGCGATAGGAGAGGGTGTCAGAGGAGGGAGGAGCGTGCAGCCCAGAGAGACCAAATAAATGTAAGGGAAGGGAAGGGGAGAGCCGGGAGCAGCGGTGGATAACATTCAGGGGCGGCGGTGAGCCAGGGCCTGCCGGGGGGGTGGGGTGGGGGTCGCCAAACGGAGGGGGAAGATCTGGGGGTGACCGCAGGCGAGGCCCCACCAGCAGCACCAGGTGAGGTGAAGGCCAGGCGCATCCCCCCCTTCCCCCCGCTCCCCCGGGATCCGTCCGCCTTTACCGGGGGAAGCGGGGCGGGCTGCGGGAACGCTTGCTGGGGCCGGGCCTGGGTACCAGCCCCTCTCGGCTCTCCGCAGGGCGGCCCCTCGCCACCGCCGCCGCCGCCTTCTCCTCAGGGAAGGACGGGGCGGGGGGCTGCGACTCGCCCCCGCCCCTCCGCGCTGTCCCCGCCCCTCGCCCCTCGCAGCCGCCGCGGCCGGGCGGGAGGAGCGCAGCGCAGCGCAGTGCAGCGCCGTGGGGGCTGCGGGCGCCGCCGGTCACTGCACCCCGCAGCCGCCGCCGAGCAGGGAGAGCCGCCGCCCGGGGAACACAGAGGTAGGGGAGAGAACCGGGGGCGGCCCCCCTCCCCCCCCCCCTTCCCGGGATACGGCGGGCCCCACCGAGGCGGTGACCGCGGGCGGCTCCCGCAGCCCCGCCGCAGCCTCCCTCCTCCTCCTCCTCCTCATCCCCCCCTTCTCCCCCCGCCCTCCTCCGCTGGGCGAGCAGCGGCCCCGGAGCGCCTCGGGCCGGGTGCGGCCTTCCCCGCTCCGTCCCCAGCTCGCCCCCTCGGCGGGCTGTCAGCGCGCGGAACCGCCCCGCCGCGCCCTGCGCTGGCCCCGGCCCCGGCCCGGCCTCTCTCCCTGGGGGCCGCGGCGGCCGCCGCCCCTGCCCGCCCGCCCGCCCGCCCGCCCTCACCACCGGTGCCGCGCAGCCGCACGCCCCGCCGCGGTGCGGTGCGGAGCGGAGGGCTGCGCCTCGGCACAGCTAGCGTTCTCATTTATTTTGTTTTTTTAAATAGATGTAATTTTTTTTTTTTTTTTTTTTTTTTTTTTGGTTTTTTTTAAACCCCACATTTTTATATGGAG
>JAOQGH010000023.1:4906081-4980109 GCA_025769975.1 Gallinago jamesoni | reverse complement strand
CTCCTTTTTCTCTGGCGGAGCGGAGGTGGGGGCCGCAGCGGGAGCGGGAGGCGGCGCGGCCGGTGTGCGGTGCGGTGCGGTGCGGTGCGGTGCGGTGTGGTGTGGTGCGGGGCGGGGCGCGGGGCACCTCCGCGGGGGCGGCCGGGCGGCGGTCGGGGTGCGTGTGTGTGTGCGTGTGTGTGTGCGGGGGTGTCTCACCCCGGGGGGGCGGCAGTCAGGTCGGTACCGTGGCGGGGCTTTGTGCTGCGGGAGCCCTGGGTTTGGGAATAACGCCAGCCCGGGGCGGCGTTGGCCTGTCGCGGTAATGAGATGCGTTGCTTTGATTGCTCCCATCCGCTGCTTTTAATAGGTAATTGTATTTCTTCGGCGAACGCAAAGTTGAAAGGCGTAATTGCATGGACTTGATTGAATCATGTATTTTTAGATAGCTCTTGCAGTTGGATGGTTATAGGCCTGATTTAACAACAAAAAAAAATAAATATGGCAGACTTCTAGGTACTGTGAGACTGCAGCAGCTCTGAAAAATCCTTGTTCATGGCACCGGGCTCTGACGTGTTATTTAGGTACCTCTCCTGAGGCTGAGTCTTTTGCTCTTGGAGTGATAATACAAAACTGGAGCGAGCGATTTAATTTGTCATTTTGATATCTGATTTGTGAGTGAAATTGCATTCTTGTTTAAAGAAGATGGGAGTGATCTGTATTTCTAGATTGTGGTTGCTCAACATTGTCCACAAATACAAATAAATGCTAAATGTTCAAAATCAGAAGCAGGATTACTGTAAGAGGGAATAAACATAAACTATCAAGATCTGGAGCATTCAGTACAGCCTTTGACCTTTATTGACAGGATAGAAATATTATGAAACCTGCTTATTGAACCCCATTCAGAAAAAAAATACTGTTACTCACTCAGCCCTGTGAATGTATTGTGCTGAAAGACATCTTGGGGAGCAATGCTCCCCGGTCTAAGGACTGTAGAGGCAGGTCATGTGGAGTAATTTATTCAAAGAGAGATCAGCCTTGTGAAAATGTCAAGGGAGACTGTGACTCCCCAGGCCATTGCAGGAAATTTCTGCTGGAAGAAGGGCTTGCATATACTCTGGAGCCTCTAGAGGGAGAGATAGGAGATGAGAGTGGTATGGGATAAAGAGCCGGGAGGGATGGGTGATGGCAGCTAGATGTGATTGCTAAAGAATTGTTATTATTCATTGGCATTTTTTTTTTAATTTGTTTCTGGGTAAAACAGCAATGGCCGTTGTTATGCCTACATGAATTCCCAGTGGTTGTAGGGCCAGGCTGTGGGGGTGGGGAGCAGGCTTGCTCATGTGTCACAACCAGCACTAGGCAGATGATAAATAAAATAGGTAGGGAATATTTTGTTACTTCATGCAGTAGCGTAAACCTCATACTGAAAAAGAGGTCGGGATATGGAATAGTAGCCTGGTTTGTGTTTTCCTCCAATGCAGTTTAAATGCAGTAAGTGATATTCACTAAAATAGGACGCAGCATTTTATGATGAAATAGGAGCTTGCAGCAGTTTTGTGGCAAAAAAAGTGTCACAGATGCTGTTTCATCTTATGGTGGCACTAATCCTGCAGCTTTGGGAATCACTGTGCGTTACTGAACTCTGCCTGCACACAGAAGTGGAACAGAGAGGGGGCAAAGTGTTCATGCTACATGTATGGAGACCAGAATGCTGCTGCATGTCTCTGACAACTCAAGTAGGCGTACCAAACCGGTTCATGAATGATGGTTTGTTCTTCCTTCAACGTATATAAAATGTAATCAGTTACAAGCCCACCCAATAAAGGGGTTTTAACGCTCATTTATATTATGTCACCTGACTAGTGATTTATTTTTTGATGTGGGTCAGTTATAAGATTTAATATCTGTAGTTGGATTACTTGTAAAAGAAGCATTATATTTCATTAGTGAGGAGTATATGGACATATTTTGTGGAACACAGATGAGAAGGTCTATTTATGCAGATGTTTAAGGCACAGTCTGCAAAAGATATTTAGACAGCTAATATCTATAGGCATCTGAATTCCTTAGTCATCTGATCTAGGCACAAGCTAAAAACTGGTACAACAGTTTATCATGGCCCATTACTCATGAATCAGCTCCCAAATCCAGTCCAGGCTGGTGTATCTGACCATGGGCCTCCTGCTCAGCATTTCACAGTTCTGGGAAGGCCTTTGCGCGCTGTGGTGCTGAGGCTGTGGGGACTGGATGGCCTTACATTGGAGCAAGGAGCCACCAACAACCCCTTGGCTCTTTTCGACCCTCAGTAGAACGAGAGGGTGGTGAATGAGAGCAGTTGCAGACTATTTTCTGTGGTGCGTGATGCACACCGTGCAGTGGAAACTTCTGATGAGATCAGGCCAGTGCTCCATGATATAAACTGCGTAGAGCCATATAGGGCTTTCCTGACATACGAGCTGGAGCCCTGGGCTTGCTCCGGTTCCCAACTGATAGAGCTGGGGAGTTTGCCAGTGTGTTGGACCCCTACCTCTCCCGAAGCTCATGGCAGCTTTCCTTAGTTAAACCAGCAGGAATGTGGCCTGGGGATATTAAGTGTGACAGTCTAGTTGTCTTCTCTTGCTTTCTAGTGTATCTACGCTGTAGAAATCATTGTGTGTTTAATTGTTATCACCAAATAACACTTGCCTGGTTCAGCTCTAGGGTTGGAGCTGAAATGTATGTACTGTCAAATGGCACCAAGGCACAGTCAGTGTTCTGCAAAGAGACTGCATTGAAGACTGCTTTCCCCAGTGGTTTTTTTTTTTTCCCACATATGGTTTTCATTTGTCAGATTTTTATTATTACTCTTAAAATGATCTGTTGTGAATTTGTTTTTCTGATGAACACGAGTACAATGTTGCAGCAATTACAGCTGGACATTTCAAGGCTTTGCCTTCCTGTAATGAAAAAAGTTACACAGATCTTACATGTAAGGAATTTTTCTTATGCCTAGTAGATCTCAACTTATTTAACAGCTTTAACAGAGTGACATAGATCAATTCTATATATTTAAGCAGGCAGCTTTTTTTCTGTTTTGTCCATTTTTGTCTATTTTGTTTCATTTTCATGTATTGTTAATTCCAGACACATTTTTTTACTGTCTCATTAAAAAGCCCAGTTTTGCATGGAAAAAAATTTTTGTATGTTTTCTGAGTTGATGGTTGAGTTCATAATGGATTTTATAGTTGTTTGAGAAAGATGGCTAGGGAGGATAGGGTTGCATCTGAAAGTGTTATTTCTACTTACAGTAAAACATGAGTAATTAGGAAAAGACATACAGCAATCTGTGATCTTTGTGCTCAGAGATTGTGTGCATCTTTCTATGGCCAAGGACAGATTAAGGTTGAGGAATATCTTGAGCACTGTTAACATTTTCCTCAGCTTTTTATCTTATTGAACAGTGAAAATTTGAGGATGATCTTACTTTTTCATGTCTTTTCACTTTCTTCCTGCTATTCTCTCTATATTGCACAAACTTACCTTTTTTTTTTTTTTTTTTTTTAAGCTGCATGATTTTTAGCGCACCAGGAATCTCTTCGGTGTGACGCCACTACCACCAGAGAAACATGTCAGGCTGTTGTGCAGTCATTTTTATTTCACAATCTTTTGAATGTGCTAGACATAAGAACGTTAAAAAGAAATGGTATGTTGGTTTGACTTATTCAGGAATCCCTCACATCAAAAGGGCAGCAAGAACTGAACAAAAGAGCCACTCAGTGTGAAAATCTTGTGCCAACAGATGCTAACATGCACCTGTTAGACACTACGAATAGACTAGCTGGTTATACCAGTCATGACGTTGGAACAGGAGAGGTGTGCCATTAATAATCTGTTCATAGATCTAAAAATATACGTCTGTGAAACTGTTCACAGGTAAATGTTCCAAGTTAAGTAGCTGTTCTGTTTACTGGGGTTCCAAACATAGGCTGTTCTCTTACTGGAAGAAGTGGCCAGATCCTGAAGTTGCATCTGCTGAGCAATGACCCTATGATTTGTGAAACACATTCAGGAATGATGTTCCTGGATTCAGATACTCACAGCTGCACACTCTTGTGTACGTTTCTTCTTCTCTGTTAAATTCATACTGCTAGGAGTTAATACAGTTCTAAGAATATGAAACGACAATGCTGCTGCAATTGATTGGAGAAAATGTGGACTTGCCATTGGAAAAGACTTGTAAAGAAGAAGTAGAGAAGGGGTTTTTTTGTGGTTTGAGGTTTTTTTTGTTGTTGTTTATTTTTAGGAAAGGAAGAGGGATTGACTGACAGCTCAGTTTTACTGGAGTGCCCACTGGACTTGTTTTTGTTAATCATGACTGAACACAGTTCCAAGAATGTGGAATAGGCTTCAGTCAGGGGTGAGCAGTTACTAGTCCTCCATGTAACTGGGTCTATGGGAGAGTATATGCAATATATTGGTTCTGTGAACATACATAGTTGTATAATAAAAGATTTAGTTTATCTGGTGGAAGATATAATCAGAGATGAAGATATGCAGGACCTAAAGCAAACCAAAACAAGCTCTTACATACCGCTTCATTGCCCACACGATTGAATGGCACACAGTTATAGCCACCTTAATGAATAAAGCACTTGTGTTTCATCTGTTCAGTACTGCTATAGAAAGTTGTGGTGATCCACAACACAATCACAACAACAAATGGTGGTTGTGATCCTTTCTGGGCTTAGTCCATAAGAGCTACAGACCTTTAGATCTGTCTTTTATTTTTTAACTATTTTTTTTATTTTATTTTAAGTTTGCCTTGAGGTTTCTTAAAACACAGCATGATATTAAGATATAACTGTGCTAAAATCTCACAATTTTTGGCTTCAGTTGGGTGCCTGTAGTGGTCAGGAAGGATCATCCCCCGATACCCACCCCAGAATTTTGTAGAGTTTTATTTTCTATTTTTCAACTTCCTTAGAGGCACTAGGTAATCCTCATCATGTAGGGTCCGTATGTGGTAAAGACAGCCTAGTTATTTTAACATTTGCTTTATTTTTGTAACTTAAAATATTGTGACCTTTTTCTGCACATAATACTACAAATAATTCTTTACAGTTTCATGGTAGTCAAAGGTGAATGGATTAATTGGTAACTTTTTTATTTTTAACCTTTTCTTTAGATTTAGAAATTCTTACTGTAATTTTAAATGCTTTTAGGAGGCCAGATCCGAAGCCTGAAAAGAATCTGGTTGATTTTGGAGCTACACTGGTGTGTACCAGTTGAAAATCTGTATTGCAGTATTCTAAGCTTTGATAAAACAAACACTGGAGCCTGTTGTATTTTATTCTCTTTGGTTTTTTGGCATCAGAGGAGCTTTTCCCAATTTGTTTTTCTCATTTGAAGGCTGACTGTACTGAGTGACCTCTTGCTACTAAAGGGTGGGTCAGTTTATGTGGGAAAGTCTTAGTCAATGTGTCTGGGAGATAAGTGGGATGGCATCCCAACAAGCGTTGTGCATTAAATACTGGAATGTGCTGGGGATCTGCCAGGAGTTTGGAAGCAGGACTATGTGACAAGGATGAATGCAGTCACACTGTCCCCAAAATAGTACTCTGGATAACAGGAGATCTGGAAAGTTGTCACTTATCTAATTTTAGCACAAATTCTTTCCTAAAAATGGATGATTGACTGAGGGTTCAGGGGAATTTAATTTTTTTTTGGCTAATATATTCTGTTTGCATCTTAAGAACATTTAGGTCCCTCAAGTTTTTAGCTGAAGGTAGGATAGGACTGCAGGTAAGAACAAAAAAGCTGTATTGAAACCATGCAAGTGAAGCACAAACCCCACACCCCCAACTTAGGGAAAGCTATATAATCTTCGCTGTTATCTGAATGAAAAATTAGATGGATTTTTATCTTGGTGTAGGTTAGTAGTTGTGTCTTCAAATTTGTCTTGAACTGTCTGGGAGTGTCAAGGCAGAGGTAAATCAGTTCAGCAGCCTCAGACATGCCTGGACTGGTTGTTGGCGATGGGATTTTTGGCACAAGACACTGGATGCAAGCAATAGGTATTTGGATATTAAAGTGAACAGCGGTTTACCACTGCAGACTGTTTATGGTTTTGTTTAAGGGTAAAAATAAGTTTCGGCCCTCTGTCAAGTTTGTCAACAGAAGAATCTGATTGTGCAGCTTTAGTCCCTGGCATAAGCCATTTAAACTTAAAACCTGTGATGCCTAAATTAGTTTCTTACGGAAAGAGGATGAGTTAGCTTCTAAATGGGATAGTGTGAGGAAAGTGCAGGGGCCAGGGTTGATCGTTTGGAGCAAGGTTGTAATATGCTGAGTCAGCAGTCAGTTGTGGTTAGCCCTGGTGCGACTCTACCGTAGGAAAGTATGAATTGAAATAACTGCTCCCTGGATGCATGTTTGCATTGCTGCAGGGACCTGGGCAGGGAATGTGATAAAGGGAAGAATGAAAGTGGAAAGGCTCGGGAATAATGAGATTCAGACACAAAAGTCTGGACTCCTCTTATAGTGCATGCAGATTTGAGGACAAGTCGTGAGCTGCACTTCTTAAAAGGCAAATGGACTACTTCATTTGTGGAAGAATACCCACTGGGTTCTGGTCTGCACTGAGAGCCTAGGATCAGTTTAGCTCTTGAGGACTACAAGAAGTAACTGTCTTGTTGTGCCTGTACCAGAACTGAAATCTTTGGCCCCAGGTGTTAGGACCGCTGTGGCCTGTGCTCAGAGAAGTTTTATGTCCTCTGTGCCGCAGTCTGTGAAGTTCTCAGAGAGGGGAGGAAGGTCCTTTAGACTGTTGTGCAGCAGCAGCAGTTGCAAGGTTGCTTCGTGTTGCGCTGGTGATAAAGCGTTGGGAAAGGAAGGCTGGCTGTTGCCCTGGCTTATGGTAAAGTGGAGGACAGTGGTTATGCTCCAAGGTTTGTTTTGGGAGAGGATATGACATACCAGATACACCAGCTCTGCACCAGAGCGGGATTCCCTGACCCTGGCTGGCCCATTAAGCCAGCTTTGCAGCTTTCCATCGCTGGGGTGTGGAAAGTAGCTTTATTGCTGCTCAGGATCTGGCTCCAAGGAGCAATGCTTGCATAAAACTCAGGTAAAAGGTAAATAGTGGTAGAGTAAAAAAAAAAAAGTAATCCAATTGAGTTTCACTGAGTTTTGTCTTTTTCAGTCTTGCATGCCTTCAGATTATGTATTAGGAGGCATAAAAATTTCCAGAAATTCGATGGTTTCTGTAAGAGAGGTGAATAATGGCTAATAATACATTAAACTGCCATGAGGTGCTGAAGGACAGGGAAGTAGGTTACTCTTAGAGATCTGTTCCCATTGCATGCTAGACAAACGAGAGAAAGATGACTTTGAGTTAAACGTATACTACAAAGAATTAAAGATATTTTTCCTAGACAAGTATTGACGTAACCATAGTGTAATAATGATCTATACTATCTGCCAGATTAATAATGAAACTCTTATCTGCATTCTTGACTTTAGTTAGTTAGAAAAGATGCACCTTCTATATTTATTCTCATTGCAATACTGTGATTCTTCTTTCTCTGCGATGCTTAGGAATGAAGGATCTGAATCCCCAGTTGTGCCGAGTTACATCCCAGCGTGTGAAGCCATGCTGATCTACATCAGCTGTTTGTGGCTTGAGGTTTTAAATCATCTTCATATAAAAATATACAGAAGAATGTATCTGAGATAATTTTATATTGCTCAGTTACATTTGTGAACTGCACTAGAAATATAAGGGTCATAAAAGGTGTGAAAAAGATACCAAAATGTTGGTAAATAACTCTAGGAGTCAAGGATGATGATACCCCTTTTGTGGGCAGGTGTGAGTGATGGGGAGCACATAGCTCTTATCTGTGTTTTCAGTCTAAGTCATCCTAATCGGTTAGTAAATCCTGAGTGAGATTATGCTACTGGAGCATGTGTAGCAAAGATCAGTGTTTAGATACACTGTAGGGGCATAGCAGGATCTAGAGATGTTTGTTTAGAAATTTATTGCTGATAGGCTGAGGTAAACCAGAAGTTTGATTGCTTTAACCGGGATCTTCTAAACAAGTGGAAAAGAAACACAGTGAAGACCTAATGGTCTGTTGGCTGAAGCAGAGCTGACAGGTGAGGACCACATGGGCATACCAGTGATAGGTGGAGCACTGAGTTGGCGGAGGGCATGCCAACCATTTTAGAGATGCTTCTACAGCTGTTGCTGACTAGCAGAAAATAACGTGAATCACTTAGGGTTGCAGCGGCTCAGCTTGCTGCTCAGAGTCACAAAGTTCCTCGGATTCCTGGCATGGAGAGGTGAACCTAGATGTCACCTTAAGAGCAATTTGTGGAGCAGCGCGTTCATATTGTTCCAGGATGTCTTTAACAGTAGTACAGCTGTTTTAGTTTTTAACTTCTGGTTGTCGTAAGCTGTGGCAGGACACCAAGGAGCCATGGAAGAGCTTTGGGCCCAAAATTAATTTTCGGCAAACTCTAAGATAGGAGGGCATGCAAATATATAAAACAAGGAGAAAAACAACTTTTTGTATTTTTAATGTTCTGTTTTGTGGACTGATCAAAATGTTGCAATTTTAAAAGCCTGAAATGCTTGATGGTAAGGGATGTTGAGAAATGGTCACTATTCAGGCAGCATGACTACTTTATCAGAGGGGAATTTCCAAATTGCATTCCAAGCATGTTATTAAAGGATTAAAGAGATGGGTGATTCACCTTGGACTAACTGTCCTGAAACTATGCTTATAAGACATATAAATAACAATTATGCTAATATTACTATAATAAAAAACATATTTTGAATTGGTTGAAGCAGTTCACACGCTGGTCAGAAGTATTTCAAATAGAAATTTGATAGGTCTTGAGGAACAGGATAGGAATGTATAGTTGGTATAAGGTTACAATTCTCGTTATGTTTCTGTCTGAACCTTATGTCCACGGGCCTGCTTTGGCAAAGGGGCTCTGGGCCTGGCAAGTGAGGTGGAGAACACGATCCCACTGTGAACATACTCTTTGTTGTGTAAGATTAGTATCCTGGATCTCTGGACCATGCAGAAGGTAGACCTGCACATTTCGCTTTATATATAGTGTGTTTCGTCTTGTGCTTCATGTTGCTATACTGAGATCCCAACCTTTCTAATTCTGGGTGAGCTGTTTCTCAAGCAATGAGATGTTCATGTCAAGGTGCTGACAGTGGCACTGAGGTGGGCTGAGGCTGGGATCTTTGCAAATCTTAAATCTTTAGTCATGTGGTTTTTGATATGGAACGTGGTCCTATTGAGTGTGCCTAAAGATCTTGGTTGAATTGCTTTTGCAAATGGCAATCTTATTTGTTTTGATCTAGTGTTCTAAATGATAAACCTTTTTTCCCAAAACAGAAGGTACTAAAGTTAACTTTATAGTGAAAAAAAATTAATGGTGGTGAAATATACCACTTAGCTTCTTTGTCTCTGAATTGGTGTCAGTGTATTGTAGCCTACTGGAATGTTTTGTACATAGTTTCCTTCCTTGCTCATATTGATAAAATTAAGAAAAGCTTCCCATTTTTGTTATCAGGAGCAATAAACTATTGTTCCTTTTAAAAACTCATCCATCCTGGTTTTGACTTCCATTAAATACCTGCATTTTCCAGGCAGTATTTCTCTTCGGAGTGCTGGAACTCTTTTCTGCAGTCAGCCTGAAGAGCACAGCTCACCTTTGGGTAATGCCAAGTGGAAGATTAGCGGGTGGTGAAATTGAAATGACCATGGTTTCAGCACTTCCAAACCTGCTGGCTTTCAGGCTTCAGTGACAGGAAAAATTTGCAGCATTCTCATTAGTTCTCTGGGCAGAATACAATTTTTCAGTCAAGATTTTAGAGTGTATCAAAGAGGCTAGATAGCTACTGTTATTTTGCTTCTAAGTGCTAGTATTTTTCATGCTGATACATGGTCCCTGAATGTTGCCCCTTAGGAATTTGTTCTCCGGAATCGCTTTGAAAATGCTTTGCTGCTCCTCTGACAAGTCAGCGAGCTGTCTTGGAGACATGATGTGATTTGCCAGAGAGAGAACCCTGTTCAGTGGTGTGGTGGTTCCCGCATCAGGCTATTTGGGAGATTCCAGTGCTTTTGAGTGCTGTTGTGCTCACAATTGTTTTTTCAGGCATTTGGAGCCACATGAATGGAGGGTCACAGCAGAAGAAAGTGTATGAACCTCTGCTTGCCAGGATTCTGTTCAAGATAACTACTGTTAATTTTTGTCTGCAAAATGCTCCGCTTCTAGCGCAGCTTTCAAAAGATGCGATCTTACAAGACATTACAGCCTAATGGTGTAGGGTCCAAACTCATTGCAGCCTGTTTTCTTCTTCATAATAATACTGTGAAATAATGGTGTTAACAGCCTGTTCCTGCTTCTCTGGTGTTGATATTGTATCAGTAGAATGATTGAGTCAGTCTTGCCTGGGCTTTGGGGCTCTTGTACAAGGACTGGTGAGCCAATTTCCAGAAAAAGTGACATGTTTGGGGAAATGCTGCGGCCTTTGTATTTCGATGACTAGCACTTGGCACACTTTTATGGTGATTTATTGCTAGTGGACCTGGGTCTCTTTGACAATGAAGAATTATCCTTGGTCTCTTAGTACCGAGGTATTTCACTCTGCCCTGATGGTATTTCACATCTGTTCCTGGTGTTGGCAGTCTGATAGGTTCCTCACAGGAACCTCTAGGAAATATAATGGGGTTGATTTGAATGGTCAATAGCATAGTTAGTATTAGCATGGTGTTTGATAGTATATTGTTTAAAAGTTGTATTTTCTGGGGGGAAGAACTAGACAAACAAAACTTTCTGGGCTTCTTCCTGACTTACTGGTTTCAGAATGAAGGCTACAGGCTATCTGTAGTGTCAGCAAAAAGGGGGAGGATGCTTTGTAATTTGAGTATCACAGTAAAAAGAAACTAAATGAAAACCAGAAGAACTGCAGCTGAGGGGACTTTTATACAAGCCTATAGTTAATTTTAGCTGTGGAGTTTGGGTTTGTTGTTGGGTGTGTTGTATTGTGGGTTTGGTTTTTTTTTTTTTTAATTATTTTTAATTTCCAGAACTGTGGAGTGATGAGGAAGACAGGAGCTATTGTTCTAGTTACAGTGCAGTGTATGCCTACCTCCTAGCCCTGAGCCCTGTTTCTAGCTGTAGACTGAGGTAGTACCTGCTTGGTTTTAGCAGCTGGATGTGTTGAGGAGCTGTCATAATTACTAATTTTATGCTTTTGCTGCATTGTGGTTTCTGTTGGACACTATGATAAATCTCCCCAACTTTCCTTCCTTGCAGAGTCCAAAATGGCATGGAAAGTGCATGCCTTTAGCACAAAATTGACTGTCACAGTCTCTTCAATTGCCTCTCCCTGTGTTACGGTACCATGATTGTATGTCATAAGTCATCCATAAAATCACTGCATTGCTGGAAATAGGCCATTCCTTTTGCAATTGCTATTATAATAGCAATAGTCGAATATTAAGCCTTCTCTACAGCATTCAAAATAGCTGTGAATAGATAGATTCTTTCAGTAGTCTTACCAGGGAAGTTAAATATTCAGTGTATCAAAGGTTTGATCCCAAGGCTGGAGTTACGTAGGCATTGAGCCGAGGCTTCTTCACCCCTGTTCCTTCAACTCTAACCTGTTGTTATTGTTGAACAAATTGTACAAGTGAGTGGGAGAAAGTAAGAAGCAGGAAGTGGATCAAAAGAAGGTAAAGAGTATCTAAAATAAAATGGAGTAAATAATGGATAAGGAGGAATGCAAAAGTAAAAACACTAGTTTAAAATGGTAAAACTTCATTCACAGAATTTTGCCAGGACAAGACTGATCCTGGCTTTGATACAAATGGATGCAGTAACTTGGGTAGCAGGCAACATCCTGATCATTTGGCAGGAGGTGTAAGACCTGACTCCTCTGGAGGCTGTGGGTTCAACCCTGTATGGTTATGGCATGAGGACTGAAAATTGTAACAAGCCACTAATTGCCTTTTGGGAGGCCACTAACAAGGCTGGGTGCAATCTGGATGGTGGAGATTGGTAGGAAGATCAAGGGCTTGGCAAGTTCAGTGTGTGCACTGAGTGCTGATATCCTCTTCCTACATGGAATAGGAATGCACAAACGAAAGGCAAGTGTCTATTTCCCCATCCTCCCCCCAATGTTGTTGTACGTCAACTAATATAAATAATAAAATACCGTTTCAGCAAAATTGTTTCCCTGAACTTGCTGTCAACAAAAGATGTATTGGAAAAGAGAGTTTCCTCCAGGGTGAAACAGAGGACATACAAACAGAAATGACCATTGTGTATTTAATGGGGAAAAAAAATGTACTTGTCTTGTGGCTTGAATGTCATCTTAATGATATTATGAGGCAAGGAAGGGAGCCAAACAATGCACACCTTTTATCATGGAAGTGAAGTCCAGAAGGGCTTTCAACAAACACTGTTTAGCCAAAATGAGGAGTTGAATTGTCATCTGCCATAAAGGAAAACCTAATTTGTCCATATAATCCTGTTGGTCCAGCTGAATGATGGGAGTACTGTTCTTCTAATTGCCTTTGAAGTTCAAAGTGAAGAGAGATCCTTTGTTCTGTTCCATTTGCTAGCTTGGCTTCTATGGGCAGGAGGAGACCAGGAGTAATACTTTGGTTGAACCAGTTGCTTTTTGCTGGAAACAAGTCCACTGGTCTGCCATTGTAAGCTGCAGTCCTCTAAGAGAAGAAGACTAAAGCAGGATTATTTCCCTGCAGTCCCCAACTGTGTGATGGCTGGCTGGAGCATTTGCTGTGTGTTTCCCAGCTGTGTTTCACAAAGGGCTTTGCCAGCATGCCAGGCATTACTGACCTTTTCTGGAACAGGGAATCTTGAGGCATAGAGGGGCCAGCTGGTTGCAGCAAGGCTGAGCATCCGTCAGATGCTCTTAAGAGGGGAGGGGATGTCATGTCATGGCCGATCATACACCTAGCTCACATAATTAGAGCCTCTTTTACAATGGCCTTTGGTTGCTGTTCAGGGTCTCTAAATTAGCCAGTGATTTTATTTTATTTTTTTTTTTTCTCTTGACCAGATCACCTGTTGATGTAAGTGGATTTGTTATGCTTATATATGCTTATGTTATGCTTATATGCATGTCTATTTCTATGAGATCCCTTCAGATCCAACACTTGTGCCTGTATTCATGCTGAAGGTAGCTTTCTTGGCTTGAATATATACAGAAATGAATTTGCTATTAGTTAGCCTTTCCTGTAGTAATTGAGGTAGAATTTAGTACCTTTAGTCTTCAGAAGGTAAGGCTAATGTGTGTGAAACAAATACCAGTGGTTGGTATGTAGTGTGTTGTTCAAAGAACCAACCCGTAGACCATTGATATGCCCTCATAATGTCTTTACTGAAGTCCTATTAACCACTTTAAATAGAAAGATACGATGTACTTTTGATGCCATGTTAGTGCCTACTTGGTCAAGCAGTTAAGTGCATTATTTTAATTCAGTAACATACTGAGGAGATTAAATTCTGGACACTGGCATTGTTATCTGGGCAAAACACGCCCATCGGCTGTAGCCACAGGGCTGATCTCCTGAGTGAATTTTTGTTCTCCTCTGTGTTACGTTTTACTTATCATGGAAAAAGAAAATGGCTGGACAATGTCAGCTCTGGATAGTACACGTTTGCAGGTTGTGCATTTCCATGAATAAGTGATAGCTCTTCCCCATTTTGTCAGTGATAGATCCTGATGCCAGCTTCACTATTCTGTTTGACATCCCCAGCATATAGTTCAGTTTCATTCAGTTACACTTTCATTCCTAAATGTTATCTGAAAAAGCTTGTGGTGGCACATGGTCTTCATGAACCTGCCACTATTTGCCCAAGTTGCTGCAGCAGTGCCTTCAATTTTTTTAATTGACTTCTGGTGTATACAGAAGTATCTGAGAGAACTTTAAGGACCTTGGCTTCACTGCTTATTTTTCATTGACAAACACTAATTATTTAGCAACATGAATCAGATCTTGGGAGGCTTATTTTAGAATCAGTTCCTGTTCCTTCTGTCCCAAGCAGTAATTCAATCATAGTGAGAAAAGCAGTCCCAATGAACGACTGGGCAGGTGTGTGTTCTCTGCTACCAAAGGACTCCCCATAAATCTTAGACTTGTTCTGTAAAGACTTATGAACAGGTCCGTTATCCGTCTGGGAAATGCTGCCGTGTTTGAAACAAGGCCTCTGCCCGGGCTCCTGTGCAGTACACACTGCCCTGTTTCACCGTGTCCTGCCTTTGAAGCTATTTTTCTGTCTCCCCATTTTTTTTCTTACCGCAATCTATGCGGTTGCCTTGAAATGCTCTTTTGAAGGTCATTTTGCTAGGGCATCTGGCCATTCTGAAATAGCCTCGCTTGTTCCCTGAAATTACAGGTATTGGTAAAATACCAGTTTGGTGCAGTAGAAACACTTAAGGCAAGCTGGTACTAATAGATGTACTTCTCTCATAGTTTGGGTGGAAACAATGGCCTTTACACTAAATAATATTTTATGACTGCAACAAATTTGACTTTTTCAAATAGGTTAAGATCAAGGACCAGCGTTGTAAAAGTGAGCAAGATTCAAAATAAGAATTGTGAATAAGACGGCCAATACTTTTTTGGGGTGGAGGGAGGGGGAAGTGTTGTTTAGGCTTGTGGCTGGGTGTTCCCTTCTCAGTAGGGTTACTTTGCAGATCGCTTGTCCTCAACTTGCTCATAAACCTCCTTTGATTGAATTGCTAGCAGATTCAAGCGGGATAAAGGAGGGGGAGCCGTGCTGGTCCTCATGAAAGAAAATCTACCTGAAGAGCAGGCAATCTCAAGCTGTAATTCCTACAGAGACTCTAAAATGTCCCTGGTTTTTGGTAATTTGGAACCTCTTTTCTCTTAATATTTGCATAGGTATCTGAAGGCAAATTTGTCTGTGTCTTTACTGATCAATTGGATGGAATAAAGAAGTTAGGGTTATGGTAGGAAACCCAGCTCCCAGTGGAGCAGCGAGCAGTGCAGGGGCCAGCCCTCGAGCTCTGCCCCGAGCATCGCTGCCCTGCACTTGCTCCTCCCTTGGGATGCTGGCTGCATTGTGCAGCTCAGGCGTGCTTAGTGGCTTGGGATCTGGGGGAAAAGCCCTAAATTGGGGAGGAAACAACCCGAACCCAAACCAACAACAGAGTAAGCCCCAGTGGTGCTCATGGGGCTGGAGAATTCCTGCATAGCCCGTGACCACCTGATAATCTTAGGGCTCCTCTTCTCCTGGGGATGTTTTGTGGCCTGGCTTCAAGCATATCTGCTTTCTCATCTCACTTGCAGAAGAGGGGGGATGAAAAATATTGATGAGTGTAATTTTTTTTTATTGGTTAAAATCTTTGTGGGCATTACCTGGACTTGCAGAGAAGATAACAACCCCCTTCTGCCTGCTCCAACCTTGTGAGCCTTCAGAAAGCTGTAGCAGGGTGGGGGGTCCTAAAAACCCCATGCTGGAGACGGAGCTGCTATAAACTGTGGTGTTCAGGTTAATGAAAGGAGAGAGATGACAGTTTTGCCTCAGTCTTGGAGAATGGGAGACCCAGTTGATGTTGATGGGAGTTGTTGGTGTTTAACACCTGTAAAAAGGAAGCTTCCAGCTTCTTTGAATCTTGGTGCTGTCTGTTTTGTTGCATAGAGAAATACAGAAATTGTTACTTTGGGGGTTAAAAGCATTACTTTTGATATTTTCTGCTAGTTCTGTTGGTAAAGGGATGATGATGAGGCTGATTTTTACCTCATCAGTTGAAGTGGTTAATTAATTTGTTGTTTCTGCTTTTGTGTTCTCTGGCTTACTGCTCTCTGTCTCCAGATGCTGTTGTGTGTACTCCTGCCAGTCTGTGTGTGTGTGTCAAAGGAGGCACTCAGTATCCAGCAGTTGTGCCTTCTGTTAACAAGAAAAAAAGGAACAGAGACACTTCCTAGCACTCAATTTCAAAATTCATTACAGAGGCTTTACACTAACAGAGGTAAAGTGAAAACATGAGTGTCCATTTCCACATAGTCTGTCACCTTGTTTATTTGTTCCTCTGAACAATTGACTCTCCTTTTGGACAATTAATGATGATTGTTCTTTTTTAGCTAATAGTTTTTCTGTGGTTGGGTTACTCCTGTCTGACACCTGTATTATAAGAGTTTAGACCCTTCCCTTATGCTGGTTGGAGTGGGAGATGATACCACTGTTTCCTTCTTTGACGTTAGGAGGAGACAGTGAGTAAAGAATCATTTTTGTCCCATGAAATGGCAGTCCTGGTATCTAGTTGGATGTGTCTCAGAAGTAGGTGATAGCTGGCAGCCCTTGGTTTGTAGAGAATATCTCTGCAGAGGCACTCTGTAACTTCCAGCTTCCAGATTCTCCCCCCAGAATTCTCCCCCCCAGAAAGCAAGGAATGCCTTGCTTTGCTGTTTCTACTGCTATTGTTTGACACTAAAGCTTTCAGTACAACAAATCAGTCCAGGTATGACTGTTCTTAAGGCTGTAGAGTTGCACTGATGCTGAAACTGGCCTGTGATGTTTACAGTAGGTGCCAAAAATCTTTATTCTAAGATATAATAAGCTTCAGGAGAAGTGGCCTGTTTTAAATTGGCATCTGTGTTCAGTGTTTCTGTTATTGCCATCTGTATGGGATCCCAGTGTTAATTTGGGA
This sequence comes from Gallinago jamesoni, assembly GCA_025769975.1. Lineage (NCBI taxonomy): Eukaryota > Metazoa > Chordata > Aves > Charadriiformes > Scolopacidae > Gallinago > Gallinago jamesoni. The sequence goes on along the minus strand of JAOQGH010000023.1, from coordinate 4,963,413 downwards.
TGGGATAGTCCCCAGAAATGTGATAGTGATTTTGAGTTTCACCCCCTCCTGTATTCCCTGCAATAACATCTTTTAATCTTGCGCTTCACCAGGGTCCTGAGAGAATCTGATAGCAGCCACTGGTGAAGTGAGCAGATGAATACAGAGGACTCTTGTACTGAGGACCTTCACTTTGAAGTTGGAGGCTTTCAGCAGCCTTCGGAAATTCAGAGATTTTATTTTAAATCATGTTTTCTATTAATCTTTCAGTTAATTACCCTGTTCTTGCAGAAATTTGCAGGTTACAAAAAGATTCTGGAACAGTATAGCAGTAGTATTTGTGCTGCTTATTCATTTTATGTTGAAATACATCATGATAGGCTCTGAAAAGTGTGCAATAAAATTAAGTTGCAGAACATTCCCTGTTTTGTTATGCAGAGCATACGATCATTTTGAATGGCATGAAGTTTTAATAGGCGTTAAATCTTTGTAAAATGTCCAGCAAGCTCTTCTGTGTCTGCAATTAATAAATAATTCAGCCATGTCAAAGTCAAGCAAACACAAATCCCCTTTATACCATACCATCTGTCTAATCTATCTGTGTCAAATATGGCTTGTTTGGGTCTGTCCTACTGCAGTCTGTTCTAGGTAGATTAAATTAAAATTTCTGGTCAATGAATACATTTCTCTTGATGTTAGTATCTTGAGTAATAAATGTGTTTTCATGTTAGTTTTACAAAATATTTGGTGAACAAGAACATGTTAGTCAGCACAAATGTCTTTTTGTCGTGGTTGGCCAAAGTGTTTTTACAGCTAAAGCACCTTTTCAGCAGTTACAAAGTACTGTATTAACGTGAAATATCTGAATGGAGGGATTGCAATTCAGGCACTTGCAGGGTAACGAGCACCAAAATGGATAGTGTAGATTAATCTGTTGCCTAGAGCTTGTTTTCTGTTGATCCACAGCTACCCTGGAAAGGCTTCATTCTGTTTGCCTGGAACTTGTGTTAGTTTTGTGGAATGTCAGAAATGAATATTTGAGAGAACTTACTGTTTAATTTCTATTTCATTTTGCCAGTCTGTGCGAGCTGTAAGCTGTCCCTTCTAAATGCTGCTGGAGGACTGCAGGTAATAGCATTGCAGTATGGCCAAAAAATAAACCCTGAATTTTGCAGGTAGCCTTTTTCTGTTGACATCTTTCCAAAGTCAAACCGATGCAGTGATCCGGGTCCTTGTGGGTTACAAAGGATGCTGATGTGACTCTTGCTCTGCCCGAGTGAAGGCAGCTGCAGTTCCTGCATCCCTGGCTCTGTGCTGGGGGCGTTGATGTGCGGCTGCATAAATACCGCGCTGTGGCGTTTGTCTGATGATTTGCTTTCGGCTTTCACCTTCCGCGCGTAGATGTGACTGGCTTTTAGGCAGAGAATAGTGAAAATTTCGGGATTGAGAAATCCTGTGCCTGCTGGGCGTTCCCGTGGGGAGGTCTGGTGCTCTCCATCCCCGCAGGCTGCTCTGGCTGCCGCAGCGGGTTGCAGCCTCTGCCCTTCAGCAGCGCAGGGTAGACCTGCGGGAGGGATGCTCAACAACCCAGCGTGGGAGCGCGACTTAAGCATCTACGGGGCTTGCAGGTTGTGTTAGCGAGCTGTCAGCTTTGCACCCCAGCTCTCCGCTCCTGTGCTGCGTCTGCATTGCCTACCAGTGTCTGCACACGCAGCCTCCATTTTGGTGCATGCCAGCTTGCTCCTACAGCTTGGGAACCTGAGTTTTCTCTCCAGGGCTATTCTTAAAGGCAGCACAGATAGAACCTGCGTTCCTCATTATGCTCTCAAGAGAACTAGATTGCAGAGTTTTTTTCTGAGATTCCTCTTTGGAAAAAGAAGCCGGGGATAATCTAAAAATTCTGTATTTTTATGTATTCCATCCTATTACTATCTCTCACCACTTTTCCCTAGTCTCAATTAAATTTTTTTTTTACCTTCACTTGCACGTGCTTTATGGGGAGAGATTCCTGCTCTAAAGACAGCTGAGCCCGATATGCAGTGCCATGCCAAAGGAAAAACAAAGTCCTTTAGGAATTAAAAGGTCTGAATCATCGTGGGGTGAGGCAATGTGTTAAGTTGGAGTCAACCAAGCAGGACATTCTAGAAATAATAGGGGGCAATTTTGATGTCACTGTTGAAATTATGAGGCTTCTTTTCGTATGTTGTGTTGACATTGATGCTATCGCTAAGATAAATGTTTTTATGTAAAATTTTGCCTTTAGTGCTTCATTCTGTCCAACCATAATACCAAGTATTGCACAAATAGAAATTAACTGCAGGATCCTTAGGAAAAGGGCTAAGCAGTGATCATAGGTCTGTTTTAACCTCTTGCTGTGTTCATAGCGCATGTTTTTTTATGGAGAGTTTAATAATCGAAAAGCTAGCATAGTGTAATCCTGAGGTTTATATTAAAGCCTCTTACTAGCACATCATGCATTTCGAAACACCCCTGTTAATGTATTCACTTTGAGAAATGCACTGATCCAGACATTTTCTGGTTTTACTATTCCAAATAAGGATGCTTTAATTACTGTTGACCTGATTTGAATATGGGCTTGACTGATTTTATTTAGAATATTGATTGCAGTGCATTGGATCGGGTCATGTTTTTGGTTTATTTCTGTAACAGCTTCTATCCTCACTCAAATCTGTGAGCTTAGATCTCACTTTTTCTGTGATGCCTGAAGAAAGAGAGCTTTAACACATGCATTGGGAAGAGCAATTTTTTTTTTTACCCACTTCAGAGTCTCAGAGTGCATCTTGTTCGTTCCCGTCTGTTGGCGGTTTAGGTGACGTGCTGTTAATGAGATGGGCTCTCTGTTTCGTTTGGGATTGCAGCATCTTGAGCACAGGGCACCTCGTGTGAGCGATGGCTGGGCCTGTTGCTGCATCACCCTGTATTTCTGTGTCTACTGCACGCAGTTGTGTCAGGGAAGGATAAATTGCACTGCTTTTTAATAGGGTTTAAAATTCCAAACTGGTAACAAAAGACATAGATTGTCTGAGGCTTTATGCACGCTACATTTTCAGGCCAGCCATGTGAAAGTCATTCTGTATTTGAGATTTTTCTCTGGGAGTTGCAGGTGCCCCTGAGCATCTGGTGCTGTGTCTGTCTACTTGTCTTGCGCCTGTTCCCATCCTTTCTGTCACAAAGTGATGCAGGACAGACCTGGTCTCTTCAGTTAAAACCCTCTGGGCTGCTGGGTGTTGTTTCTTGCATTAGCTGTAGGTAGTGGACGCTTGGGTGCTGCATTGGGGATGGAAGGGCCACTGTGAAAAAGGTAATCGGGGCTCCAGGAGAGAGACATCTGGGAACATCACAACCAGCAACGGTTGCCCAACTTGTGAGGTCTCTGGAAGCCTACAGTAGTGTTTCACTTTTTTTTTGGTAATGAGGAAAGTTGGGCTTTCTCCAGATGCATACAAGCTACAGCAGTAACGTGAGCACAGATGGGTAGCAGGGAGAGTAAGAACATTTGATCACAAGTAATGGTTCCATTTTAAAAAATAAGAAATGGCAGAGAATGTCATTTGAAACAAGTGATGGGGTGGATCAATAAAATATGTTAAAAACTGTTCCTAGTAGAAGTAATAGAACTAGTCCCACTGCCTTTAGGACTGTAAGAGAAATGACAGTTTTTAAATCCTTCAGAAAAGAAAAAAGAGCTTTTCTGGGGTTGGTTTGGTTTGTTTTTTTCCTTCTCTGTACTCTCTTTGGTAATGCTTTTAAAGCTTTTAAGACTTTATTTTTGCCTGGAAAGTGAAACAAAGCTCAGGATTTCCCTCTGGAAACAAAGCTTTTAGAGCCTGAAAAGACTGCAGAGAGCATTCTCTTCTGGAGGTTTTTCTTCACCCAAGATGGCTGTCTAGAGTGATGTGTAGGAGAAAAGGCAAGAAGATCTGGAGATCTGCCAGGCATTTAAAAGAACTATATAGTAAACAGTCATTAGGTGGAAAATGATCAGGATTATCACTTTCTAAATTGCTTTAGGTCCGTATGTTTTTTTTTTACTGTAAATCTGCAGGTGTAAATCTTAAACATATGAGAATCTTAGCTTTTACTTTTAAAATATAAATAAGGTTCTACTGTTTGTCTGCAAGCATTCCTTCATGACTGACATGCTTAAAATATGCAGAGAAAAATGAAAACACCTGCCATTGTTATTTTTTAAAAAATTTCAGAGCCTGGTTCTTGATTGTTTTTGTTCTTTTTTTTTGTGGGAGAGGCAGTACTGCTATTTTACAGGATAATTTCTAATATTGCATTTGCAATGTCAAATTCTTTATTCAGATGTCTTGTGTGAGTTAGTGCCTGGGTGTGGGTTATCTCAGGTAAGTATGGCTATTTTAAACATGGATGTGATTGCTCGGCTGGAGTACAGTGAGCTGTGCAATGGATGCATTTGCTTTCCACTCATTGGACTTTGATTTCTGCCTTGCAACTATCCAGATTCTGCATCTCCCTGGTGGTATCTTTGGTCTGGGTTTCCTTCTTTCTTCAGTTGATCACATCTGTCTTGAAGCAGTTAAGGAACAGAAAATGGTTTATTGTGGTTGAGTACTCCATACGGCCTACAAACTGGCTGTACGTTCTTCTTACATGATTTTTTTTTTATTCTTATTGCAAATACATGAAATACAATGATATTGACCTAAGGACCAAGCTGTTCAGTATCCAAGGCAAGTGATCAATGGCAAATGAAGGATGTCTCTTTCAGTTCCTTTCTTCCAATATGGAGATTGCTTCATGTATTTCCATAAACCAAGACAATTAAAGGTGCTGAAGTTTTCTGAATTTTGGGGGAAAAAGTAGAGGCTTTCCATAGCAAGCCTTGAATGTAGGGAACATGAATCAATAAAACAGAGGTATAGTGAAGCTGAATGCTACCAGCCAGCAGCATTTTTGTCCTTGGAGGCACTTGGTCAGATTCAAATCTGATGATAAAAGCAAACCGAAACCAACCAACCAAAGGCAAAAACAGGGGCTATGAGAATGAAGAACTTCTACTACCCACTGTAGAAGATCATGTTCAAGACCCTCTGGGGAACCTGAAAGGGCATAAGTCTGTGGGACCTAATGAAATCCATCCACAGGTCCTGAGGGAGGTGATGGGTGAAGTTGTTAAGCCGCTTTCCATTACATTTGACAAGTCGTGGCAGTCTGGTGAAGTTCCCACTGACTGGAAAAGGGGAAACATAACCCCCATCTTCAAAAAGGGAAAAAAGGAAAACCTGGGGAACTACAGGCCGGTCAGTCTCACCTCTGTGCCTGGCAAGATCATGGAACAGAGCCTCCTGGAATCACTGCTAAGGCACATGGATAATAAGGAGGTGATTGGTGACAGCCAATGTGGGTTCACCAAGGGCAAGTCATGCCTGACGACTTTATTGGCCTTCTATGATGGCACTACAGCATTGGTAGATAAGGTGAGAGCAACAGACATCATCTACCTGGACTTATGCAAAGCATTTGACACTGCCCCACATGACATCCTGGTCTCTAAATTGGAAAGGCATGGATTTGATGGATGGACCACTCGGTGGATCAGGAACTTGCTGGATGGCCGCACTCAAAGGGTCGCGGTTGACAGCTCAATGTCCAAGTGGCAGCCAGTGATAAGTGGTATTCCTCAGGTCCCTACTGGGACCAGTGCTGTTTAACATCTTTGTTGGAGACATGGACAGTGGGATAGAGTGCACCCTCAGCAGGTTTGCTGATGACACCAAGCTGTGTGGCACGGTCGACACGCTAGAGGGAAGGGATGCCACCCAGAGGGACCTGGACAGACTTGAGAGGTGGGCCCGTGCAAAACTCATGAAGCTCAACGAAGCCAAATGCAGGGTCCTGCACTTGGGTCATGGCAATCCCAAGCACAAATAAAGGTTGGGCGGAGAATGGCTTGAGAGCAGCTCTGAGGAGAAGGACTTCAGAGTGCTGGTAGATGAGAAGCTCAACATGAGCCAGCAATGTGCACTGGCAGCCCAGAAAGCCAACTGCATCCTGGGCTGCATCGAAAGTGTGGCCAGCAGGTCTCGGGAGGTGATTCTGCCCCTCTGCTCTGCTCTTGTGAGACCCCACCTGGAGTACTGTGTCCAGCTTTGGAGTCTTCAACACAGGAAGGACATGGACCTGTTGGAACAGGTCCAGCAGAGGGCCACGAAGATGCTCAGAGGGATGGAGCACCTCTCCTATAAGGACAGGCTGAGAGAGGTGGGATTGTTCAGCCTGGAGAAGACTCCGAGGAGATCTTATAAACGGCCTTCCAGTACCTGAAAGGGGGGTCTACAGGAGAGATGGAAAGGGACTCTTTATCAGGGAGTGCGGTGATAGGACAAGGGGTAATGGTTTTAAATTGAAAGAGGGCAGATTTAGATTAGTTACTAGAAAGAAATTCTTCACCGTAAGGGTGGTGAGACTCTGGCCTGGTTTGCCCAGAGAAGCTGTGGCTGCCCCATCCCTGGATGGGTTCAAGACCAGCCTGGATGGAACTTTGAGTAACCTGGTCTGGTGGGAGGTGTCCCTGCCCAGGGCAGGGGGTTTGGAACTTGATGATCTTTAAGGTTCCTTCCAACTCTAGCCATTCTATGATTCTAAACATCCACATCCTGGATAAATTAATGTAATTCTTCTTTCACACTTGAGGTTGGGATTTAGAACAAATGTGGGTGGTCTGTGCAGATACCAAGGGGAAACTGCACAGTTCCCCCACAGTTTCTGAGCCATGTAGTAAAGCAACAAAACACCAAACTTCTTATGCGCTTGGAAGAAAGAAATAAAATTTAACTGCCCGAGGATTCCAGGCCATCAGCCCATCTGTTGGAAACAGTAGAAGGCAGCTCAAAAACTGTTTGAGGAATGGAGACAGTTTGTAGTGGAAGTTTTACTTTATCTATCCACGAAGGCAGTGGAGAGAATGTGTAGTCATTTTCTGACACATCAAATGTTGGCTTGCCATCCATGGAAGAACATTTCATGTTGAAAAATGGAACCTTTCTGTACTTGTCATTTCTCAACATTTCTTTTTGCCATTTTAATTCCCTGGGGTAGAAAGGGAAGTTGGAGAGATCCCACCAGCGTGCTGTATTCAGTGTCTCTTTACTCATGTTTAGTGTAGAGCCAGGGTGGCTGTACGTGGCCTCAGGGCATCTGTAACACCAACCAACTGGTGAACAGGGGGAAACCTGCCCTGTAGTCATTCACACATTTATTGTGTAAATAGGGACGTCTTTTTGCCTTTTTTTTTTTTTTACTTTTTTCAACCAAAAGTACAATTGTGACTGACAAAGTCTATTTCAGAGCTGTAGGAGAAATGCAATCTCCGCAGATCTTTTTCCAGCCCTTCAAATTTCCCACATCTCCTTTTTTTTTTTATTTTTTTTAGATGGGAGATGATTGTCTAAATCTGTTATGTCACAACCTTCATGCAGTCTCTGCTGTGTAAGTCACGTCATCAGAAAGGATGGAATAATTTTTCAAAAGGAGTTTATCAGTGGCTGTGTCCTGTGGGAAGGGTGAAGGGCAGTGTAAGGTTATCCAGCCTCGTCACTGTGTGCTTTGGGCAAGGAGAGGAGGGAGCCTGGATGCTTCTTGTATAATGGTGCTGGAACCGAAATTTCAGTGGTCACATGCATCCGTTTGCAGAAATGCAACCTTTTTCAGGGATTTATCCTCTTCTGTAAATTCTTGGAAAAGCAACTAAGTGAGCGCACCTTGTTTTGCCGTTTTATGCTGTTGGAAAGGCGGCACTCGTGATGTAATTTGAAATGGCAAAACCATTACATGTCAGCTATGAAAAATGCTGGTGATTTTCCTGTGTTTTTACTTCCATAGTATTTGTTGTCAGCTGCAGTACTTTGCACATTCCAAGTATTTTGTAGAATAACTAGAATGAACCAACATTCAGAAAGATGCCTGGGACTGAGTTCCTTTTGTAGGCAGGTTAACCTCATACTGGCCTCGGTGAGTTTTGGACATCTGTATAATACTGGAGAAGCAGCAGTCCCCTGAGACATTGAGCAGATGTTGTTTGCCAGTACATAGAGCAGGGGAGGGCGGGTGAAAATGATGAGGTATTTAGAGCTATGTCTTTGAGATGATGAGATATTTTATCATGAACTCTAAATGCTGGGGATTTGGCATGATGTGTCAGGTTTAGTTTTTAGGAGATGAAGTAAGAATAAAATAATCTGATTGCATTTGAAAGTTGCCAGATAATGAAAACAACAGCCAAGATCTTATTTAAATATGAAATGAATATCAAGTGGAATTTGTGGAAATATGAAGAGAGATTGTTATTGAGAGAAAACCAGTGGAGGTCCAAAGTTAATGGTTTTTGAAGGAGGATTTTTTGAATATTCTTCAAGGATTGCATGCATAGTTGTCTTATTAAAAAGTCAGAAAGCAAACAGGTGATAGAAACAATATGTAAGATAACTGTCGAGTGGATAGAGCTTCCTAAATCTTCAACATCTGTGCCCAATTATTTAGCTTCTCTGGATTTTCCCCCCCCGCCATAGTGCACATTTCTCACTATGAAGTAATAGTACATAATAATAAAATCTTGGGTGTTTGCCAGCGCAAACAGTTCTGGCTAAGTTTTAGACTGTTTGTGGAAGTAGAAAAGCAATGCAGCTGTTGGGTTGGGTATGTGCCCACAGAGGATCTATTTCCCAGACAAAAAGCTCAAATCAGAATGAAATAATAACCAGAGATTTTACATATCACTGCTTTATGCTGGTTTTTCTTCAGCTTTTGCTGCTGCTTGTTGTGACTCTGTGGGATTTGTAGATAGGTTAACCTGGTAACCAGTTGACACTGAGTGATCACGGATGAACTACCGTGTTATTTGCTTGTGGTTTTTTCTCCGAGTGCTTCACAAGTTGAGGTTTGAGACCTTAGTGTGAAAAGGCTTTATACAATAGTGCTGTTTCCCTGTGGGGAAAAGAACCATAAAGCTTGTGGACCAAATTGTTGGGTTTTTTTTCCTGTTGCTGCAAAGCCATTTCCATTTCCTGGGTGTAGGAGGCTGGCAAAGCGGCTGTGTGCAAATTAAACCATGTTTACAACAAAGTGCCAGTAACAATAGTTAGATAATTTGAAAGAGCAAAATGTCATTAGTTTGTTTATTTGCCTGTTTTACTTAGAGCGTCTAAAACTGTGAATAGCACTTGTGCCTCAGAGAAAGTACCTCCTGCATTAGGCTCTTCTTGGTGCACCAGGGAGCAAAGGGTGCTGGGGAGCACTTCTCTTGGTCCCGATGCCTGGAAGACATCCTTCGCTGGTTGTGTGGCCACGGTCTGGGCTTGCTGAGGTCAGTTGGGGCAGAGGTGGCCGGGGGTCGTGTCACCACAGCTGCAGCTTGGTGGCCCCGGGTGCAGGTTCCTTGGCTGGAGGAGCTGTACTCAGCCAGCAGTAGTGCCTGGAGGGAGGGGCAGGCTGTGGTTTACGTGAAGCCAGCGCCTTGCAGAGTCCTCCAACCTTGCACAGGCAAAAATGGATTGTGGTGTCTGAGATGGATGAGATGTTTCAAGTAAAACTTTTTTTTTGTTTTGATCTGTTGTGTTGGTGCTGATTTTAACAGAGTTGTTTACTAGGCTTTTTTCACGCTATTCGTAAGTGCTGCTGTGAAGTTTTGGGGAAGAATATTGTGGTGGTCCTCTCCAAGCAGCTGAGGCTGCTTAAGTAATTACAGGACCACTAGCCCTTTTCCCAGAAAGTGCAGAAGTGTACAAGACAGCACTCTGTTAGGAAGCTGACTTGAGAAACCTGGAAAGAGTCATCACTATATCATATATAAAATTAAAAATATCTATTTTTAAAAAAGTAATTTAATCATAGTTGAAACATCAAAGAACCAAGGTAAGAATCCAAGTTATTTAAGACATAGCTTTTCTGGGCTTTTCATCTACATCCATCACCTTATTTCCCAGGGTTTGAAATTCTGGCCTGCATGCTTTTTCCTCCAAGGAGGGCATCTCAGATTGTTTGATCCAATTGTTTGGTTGCAAATGCCCTGAATAACAAATTGACTTAATTTAGATGGCATTAAGCCTCTTTAGCCCATTTCAAAGGGCAGGGATGCACTGAAGACCTACAGACATGCATTTAATTTAAGGCAATAATGATATATATTTCTTTTCCTTGCATGAAAACCCCTGACTATTTTATCTATGCATCAGATGAAAGTTTTAAGGGGAAAGAGTTTTGTTAGTCTTGTTGGGAGTTGGCCAAAAAAATGTGAAGAATGCAGCTAGGAATTAACAGCTGCTATCCATTTAAAACTTGTTTGTGGACAAATGCAGGCAGTATGCTTAGTTCTACCTGTCTTCTTTCTCTGATTAGTACGCCTTAACCCACTAAAGGTTAGTTTAAAAGTGATGAGACCAGTTTGGATGTGGTGCTGTTAATTCTTCTGCCAAGAGACTAATGAGTGGATGATGTGTGTTTTGTTTCCCCTGGGGAGGATGAGACACATTTCCTCTGCTTTGAGAACCAGCAGCTCAAGCTGTGCTTGGTTACTCCAGCCAGAAATCTCCTTGGTGCGGTAGAATTATGCCGTGCACTATCTAACTTGCTGCTTTACTCATGTGACTGCTGACATTTTCCTCTATCGCTGGGGAAGGATCATTTTTCAGATAGCTTTCAGCCACGTTCCTGGTTTTGCATAGTCAAAAATGTGCATGTGCACAAAAAGGACCTCACCTCTTGGGCGGGAGGTGACTGTGGAGTTTTGAAATGGAGTCCTGTGCTTAGCACTGCAAGAGCTGTGGGCATCGGGTTTGTGCTGGCAGGGCCTTGTGTGTCCACGTCGGAGCTTGTGCCTGTGAGGTTTCTGCCAGTGAAGACGTGATGCTGCTGGAGCAGAGACACGTGTGCTGTCTGCGTGCTCCCTCCTTGCCCAGGGCCTTGCTGGGGCCACCTGTCATCCCAGTATCTTAAAGAGAGAAGGGAAAATCATGGATTCAGAGAAAAATTGTTTGAAGGTGATTCAGTATTCCGATGCTTACCCGCTGAAGTGGGGCAGAGGATGTAGTCCCTTCAGAGGCTTCGTAGGCAGATGCACAGGGGCAGTGCTCTCCTCCTTCTCAGCTCATCAGTGGTGGGTGCAATGGCCACCCTACATTGAAGCTGTTTGCAGTTTGTGCTAACTGCGGAACGATTTTTAACATGCATGTTTTCAAGTGGGGAATTTAATGTCAAACTGCTCTGCTCTATTTCTCGGCTCACTTTCCAACCAGTTCTGAATTCAAAGAAGTGCTGGCATCTCCTAACCAACAGTTAAGTACTGTCTTCACATAATCTCACCAAAGCAAAAGTCGTCCCATTCTGTTAGTAATTCCGGGTTTATTTTCATTAAAGAAATAACAGCTAGAATCCATGTAATACCTGTAACATACCAGTGCTGCACTGAGTTTGGCCATCAAGAGGCAAAGCTTTGCATGATCTTGGCATGACTTGGATTTCAGCATCTGAAGGAAATGTTCGTTCTGAAGCTGTCTTTGAGCCTCCTCTGGGACAACCACACTGTCCAAAATGAATTATTTTTTTTTAATAGGCCAGTTCTTTTGCCAGACCTCAATGAGCTGATGAAGCAGAGCTAGCTCAGCTGGAGAGATCCCAGGAATCTCTGGTACCCAGACCAAGTGCTGGTATGACAGCAGATGGATCATCTCAGCATTGCCATGGAGTAACTAGTGCTGTCTTAAGCTCTCGTTAATGAGAGTCTGTGGGCATTTGGACTTGGGGTTGCTCCTTGGGTTGGTGCTGGAGCTTAAGTGTGCTGCTGAAACCAGCTGTTTCTTCAGCTGTGTTGCCTGCTGTTGCCCTATGAAGTGTGCTAGCAATTCTTTCGCCCTTCCCGCCCCCAGAAACTGGGTTTTTTTTGTTGTTGTTTGTTTGCTAATTCAAAACCTGCTGACTGTATAGCAGGTTATTTCTTCCAGGCTGGCCCTTTAAATTGCTTCCATGCTCTGCCTGCCTGGCTGTGAAATATCGCTAATAAACAAAGCCCAGAACAAAAGCCTACACAACAAAACATCCTTTTCTCCCTAGGCGTCTCCATGGGTGCGGTTTCCCACTGCTGCTCTGCAGTGTGGAGGCAGAGCCAAAACAGCTCATTCTCTTCCTGCCCTGGAAGCTGTCATCAGGCGTCCTCCCCCGACACTCACCTCTGAGGAGCACAGTCTGTCTTTCCTGAATTTCTCCTTCTTGGCTGAGGATGATGGAGCCTTTCCTTCCCCCAGAAAAAAACAAAAAAACAAAAAAAAAAACAAAAAAAAAAACAAAAACAAAAAGACCCCCAACACAACAAAACACTCCAACATAGAGGAGGTTTGTCTAGGCATAAAGCAGTATAGTTTGAGACTACTCTGTTTTGTGTCCTCCCCCTCTCATGGGCACCCCTGGATTGCCAAGCCGTGAGTGTGCTCAGCCTCCCACAGCTGCATCTTCTCCTGGCTGTGCCTCAGTCAGCATTGCAGCATGACCTGGGTGGATGCTGCATCCTCCTCCCCGTGGGAAGGAAACTGGGAGCTCCCAGGGATCCAGAGGAGGGGAAAATGTCAGAGAGCCTGGGCAGAGGCTCTGGTTCACTCCTACTCATCTACAGCTTTAATAGATGTTGATTGGGCTGGGGACTGTATGTTGCCCTTTTCTCCCCCCCGACAAGTAAGCCTGGACATTCATCCAAATCTCTTGGAGCATGGTAGCCAGGTCCTGTGGAGTTCTTTCTGCAGCTCGATGTAGCTGATACACCCTGTTGTATTCTCATTTTGTTCCAGTTCATCAAACATCTCAGTGCTTGAAGTGTTAACTTTGGTTAAGAAGTAATTCTTTGCTGCACCCCTGTTTTGTTCTGTGCCTGTTAGGTTTATAGCGCTGCAGTAGCTGGCAACAGCGTTGGGAAATCATGTTTTGTGTTCTCTGTACAGACCGTACCTTTGGTCCACGCTCCTGACCTCCGATTCCAATCGCAAAGTCAGCTCTGCACGTTTATTAACTGTCAAAGAAGTTGGAAGATATATTAATAACAAGGCTAGGAAGGGTGGGGTGTGGAAACAGAGAGGGAAAATAGAAGTACAAGAGAGACAGCAGCTGGTGGGCTGAATCCTCAGGCCTGTTGGCTTGGCAGCCCTTCTCCTGCGAGGAGGTCAGAGCTGTCGCATCTCAGGTTCCCGGAGAGGGACCGCAGGAGGAAGAATATGCTCGTGGATTCAAGTGTGTCAATCCGCTGTAGCCAGCTTTGAGTTAGCTTTTGCATTTGCACATCCCAAAGACAGGCTCAGTTGTGCTCGTAGCAAATGTTATTCGGGGTTATGAGACCCTCTCGGTAGGAGTGAGAAGTGAGGCAGAAACCTCCTGCTCTGGCTTTATGGTTGATGAAGACACGTCGCACAGCATCTCTAGTCTCTGTCCCATCCCCAGAGACTTGGCTATAGCTCTCTTCGTTCAAATTAATATAACAGATGTAAACTTACATTTATAAATTACATGGTGCATGTAGGCAATCACAGTAATTATTGAATGAGCAAGACACTTCTGAGTTTTACGTTTTTCACTAAGGAATATTTCATTTTAGACTACCAGCTAGCTAGACGCTTCTGCTGGTGCCATTTCCGTGATGACTCTCAGCAGCCTGCAGCAGGCTGTGTACCACCTGGCATTGCCAGTTTGCTGGAGCACTAGTTCTGGAGCACTATCAAAATAAACAGTGGTGTCTCTGAGGGCATTCAGGTTGTCTGGGACGTCCTGCCAAGTCAGGCTTGTGGCTAGGGTTGAGGTGTTGAGGATTTTTGCTGTACTCTGAGCACAGACCGTGATGCCTGACAGACTTCAGGCAGTAGGAGCGTCTCGGTTTTCAGTCCTTTACGGATGCACAGCTGGTTTCCAAAGATCAGTGCTCTGTTTCTCATAAGCAGGGTCATGAGAGAGTAGAGCCCAGAAAATGGGAAACTCCTTTCCAAGGGTAACTGGTTTTCATTGGAACTCTGCTCTGCATACCACTTGAAAAATACTAAAAAAGGCTTTTTGTTTTTTTCCACTGAAGCAAAAGGTAAATACCACTGCAGACAATTGTCCTATATTTTCACATTCTTTTTGGTGAAGGTCAACCCACAGATAGCTTCTAGAACATGGTAATACTAAATATTGTCCTTTAACTTCTTAGTGACTGTGGAAGGAATTTTTTTGGTAGTTTCTTTGGAAGCATGTTGATATCTGTTGAAATACGTCATCTCTTCTTCCTGCCAGGCCATAAGGCAAGATGTTCCAGATGCCCTTCACCAGTTTAAAGATCCAGCATATTCACCTGTGAGTGCTTTCAGCTGGATTCTTTAGAGGTGATTGCAAAGTGCACCTTTGCCTTGCTCCATGATTGGGATTGAGAAGGGTCAAATGCAGAAGCTTTTAACAAGGTTGTTTGAAGTCTAAATGCTACTTTGAAACAAGGTCCCATCTCCATGGCATGTCTCTCAAAACCTGCTGGGATAGGTGTCCATTCATAAATACACAGACAGACATATTTTCACTGCCTTGTCTCTTCTGCTGTAACCATGAAACGTCCAAATTATGCTAAAGTGTGTATCAGAATAAAGGTTATCATCTTGACAGTAGGAGCCTACATAAGAAAGGTCCTTCCTATAATTCTGGAAGGGACTGACCTGACCTGGGACTCAGGTTGATTTCCTGTTGTTGGTTTCATTCTGCTTACCACTATGAGCACCCTTTGTGGTAGAGATGGTGGACATACCGTTAATTCAGCCTACTCATATTTTTAGTCACTTCATATCAACTTAACCACCGTCGGATTTTTGCTATTACGTGTTTGGTTTTTTTTATCAAACCAGTCAGGCAATTCCATGGACAAATTTTCTCTGTAAGTGTTTTATAGGAAAATAAGTTCGTAGGCTGTAAATGTTGAAGGACTCTTGGCCTGCTGACAGTCATATTCCTCAGAAGCAAGTGTTGGAATGCCAACTGTTTGTTACAGATGACCCCATAGATCAGCACACACAGGTGCACAAACGTGTATTACTTGTCTTATAAAGCCCTAACAACATTCAGGATGCTATTCCAGTCACTGTCCAGAATATGGTTCCTGCCGTTGCTGCTCATTTTTCACTTTTCAGTTTCAAAGTGACCAACTGTATTTGGTTTTGGATAGCCAAGCACCAGAACAAGTCTGCAAAATTTGAATAGGAGATTTAGCAGATTCATTTAAAACTTTGGAATTTTACTTCATGGGAATATTTTCATTGCGCCTAAGCTTTGTTTAAGGTACCTTCTGGATGGGCTACCCTACACAGAAATGCAGGTTTTTCTGGAAATGGGTGGAAGATGTATTAACTGGGATATAGAAGTTAACAAGTGATAGATGCAAGAATGGAGGTGGGGAGAGAAACTGTTGAGCAGAGCTGATGAGCTGGTCCCCCAGGTTTTTTCCAGCTAAGTCATTTGCATAGCAGGACACTCCTAGATATCTTGATAATTCAACGGGCTGTCTTTAACTGACTTAGGAAAGACTCAACGAAGGTGATGAAAGTGTTTTTTAAAAGCAGTTGACGAAGAGCTGCGCAAGTTAAAATCCATGGGAATTTCTTTATTCGCTTAATTAGAAGTGGAAAATAGGGTGGCGGGTTTTAGAAAATGCCTGGTTGATGTTTCACAAGACAAAGAGTTTTTGGATGCTGAGGTGCATCTCTTTTGGTCACACTGAGTATAAAGGTGGCTTGTGAGATTGAGTGAAGCCATATTTAATCTATGGACCTCACTTGAGCAGCCATGGACTTAACTTTGGATGTACTTATTTGAGCTGAACCACTGCTAAATTGCCTTTAAACCTTGCCCAGCAGTGATCGTTGAAGGAAAAGTGTAAGTACGTGAGGAAAGAGGTTGAGTACTCTTGTTTTGGTTAAAAACTGAATAAGGAGGTTGTATTCTTTAAGCCTGGGACTAGCATTCACATGTGGAGTTCTACTAACACAATCCTCATGTGCGTTCTGTGCCTCTGTGTGTAAATTGGTGCCACCATCCAGTCTCTGCCTGCATCCCCGTGGACTTTCCCTTTCAGTAGAGATGGAGAATACTGCTCACTAGAAGTGTGCAAGTGGCTGATGACCAGAGTCCTCTCCGCCTCCTTCCCCTTAAAAAATGTATTTCTTTTACATTCTTCAAGTGATGAGGGGAAAAGGAAGGGCAGTCCCAGAAGGGATTCAGTGCTTCCTCCACCCCTAAGTTTTATGTGTGGTAATCTTCCATTCCGTTTGATTTTTGTACTTCTCTTTGTTAACTTCTTTCAAAAACCTGCCACTTTCTGCCTAAAATGTCTCATTGTTTTTCTCGCTTAGTCTTTTCATGGTTTGTTTATAGTTGATGGAGGGGCATGGACTTCTCTGGAGGTTGTATATGTAATCTGGGATGGCTCATAGGGAAATGTAGGAACCCAGAGCGTCTCGCCTCACAACTCCTATTATGTGTCTGATCTCAGATGAAACCAATATGAACTCTCCCCCTCCTACTGCCTTTTTGTTTTTAGGAGGCCCTTCAAATAATGTTGGCATATTATGGATTGTATCCTCAGCTGGTTGAAACTATTTCAGATTACAGAAGACGAATTTGGGCCCTGCATATCAGTTAATTTATTCTAGAGTTTTCACCAAAAAAAAGTGGTGGAATCCAGATTTGCTGGGTAATGGATGAGAAACTGGGTGAAATTTTATAGCTTTAAATGTGGAGAGAATCAGACTAGAAGATTTTAATGATCCTTGCTGGAATGGAAAGGTTGGAAATGGAGATTTGGTTCATGTTTACTAACTAACTTTTTTCAGTCATCGTTATTTCCTCTGTGCTCTTGGCTGGGATGCTGAGTGCCTAGTTGTAAGCACTGTATTTGCTGAACCAGTTTGAATCTTTGTCCTGTGTGTTGCACATGTTGATCATGGGTGTGTGGCTGTCACCCCTGCTGGAAACACTTGGGTTTCCAGTACAGTGAGCTGTATTTTTGTTTACAGCGAACAGCACAAATGCTTTTTGAAGTTGTTTCAATGCTTAGGTAATACATACCAGTCTCCCAGCTAGAGTGTGATATCCTGGGGAACTCAGAAGAAATATATGATCCTGTAAGACGCTTTTAACCCCATGGTTGCTGTTTTTCAAATGATGGGTTATCTGAGATGTGGGAAGTAGACCTCGCCGCTGAAGGATGGGCTGCGTGATTCTGATGACCTTTGCACACTTTTCCAGCCTTTATTGGGAATAAAGAGGCTTCGGTCTTGCTCTGTGCATTCCTGAACTGTCTGTGCCCTACATGCTGATTTTGGCATTTGACTTCCTAGTAGCAGTGCCTGTCCGCCCCTTCCCTGTGACCTTTCAGGGTGCTTTCAGCTTCAGCCCCCACCTCCCACAGTGAGGACAGCCGGAGGAGTCAGCACCAGAAAGTGGGTTGACTCGGGCAACAAGCAGGAAACCAGAAACAAAATACATGGAATGCTCATGGGTTGGAAAACACCAGAAAAAGTTTTGTTCTTTTTGTTGACGGAAAGATGGGATTGGGAGCCAGGCCCTGAACATGAGAGAGAGAGAGGATATTGGAGGTCAAGGAAGTTAAAACCTTGCCATATTAGTACTTCTATTATTTTACAGTTGGTTTAGCAGCTGAAACAACAAACCAAAATGTAAGTGTCCATGCTGCCCTGTCAGGACAGGGGAAGCTTCTTTCTCTAAAGACAGTGTTGCAGTTCCTGTCATACAAAGGGATGGTCTCTGGGCTGAGCACGGAGACAGGCTGGAAACCGGCTCCTTAGACTTCAGAACACCTGAACTAGATTTTCCTCTAAAGTGAATTTGTTGCAAAAGAGTTGGACTAATTACCCTAGACCAAGTCATCAGAGGGAGGAAAGCAGTACAGGCTGGGAGCGAAAGCATCTGGAGGTGGAAGTCCTGCAAAAAGGGTAATTGAATTGATTTCTGTGCTCATCCAGCCTTGGTTTCAGAGAGAGCTACCAGAAAGGAGGCAGATTGTAATTTTGGTATCTTTGAGGTACATAGCTGATACATAGGAAATGGAGAGAAAACATGTCTTTTATTCCAGTGGTTGTGCTCATACTTGTTCCTGGGCCTTGTAGTCTGTAACCTAGAGATGGAAGTGTCCATATCCCATTTTCAGTCCTCTCAGCCACAGTCACATACAATTTATCTTAACTAACAGAAAAAGTGCAATAGGTTGGACTGTCCATTAGACAGGAAATAGACTATTTATATAAGTAATTAGACCATTTGGGGATTGCTGCTCAAAATATATTTTCTTAAATCATAACATCATAAAAACCTCTTGACAATTCTTAGATAGTAAGAGTAACATTACAGTTTACAATGTTTCATGGAAGAACAGTAACTCTTGAAAAAATAATGTTTGCTTTAAAGTAATATAACTATTAAGAAGTAATTCCAGATGTGTGGTTATGGCAGAATTTTAGTGATTACAGTCTTAGACTGTCTAGTGAATTACGTTATTGCATTTAAAAGTAGCCAAGGATTTTTTTCTTTTAAATGAACTCATTCTTCAGATGGTCTGAATAAAACTGTTTATTTTCTATTATCTGAGAAACAAACAGAGCAGAATCTGGTTTATTTATGAAAGTAAATACAAAAGGTCTGACCCCTGGATATTGCCTTTGAAAATTGTCTGAGAAAATGCTCTTCCTGGTAGCTGATTCTTTCTTCAAGCCATTTCTTCTTTTTGAAGATAATGCCAACCTCTCCGCCCTCAAATTTTGCAATGCATTTTAAAGAATGCTTTGAAATGAAACGGTTTGATCTCTTTAGTCTCATGAGGTCTTCTAGTATTGTATCAGCTGCAGAAGGCAATACAATGTTATATTGTATCAATAAATACGGAAGTTTTCAAACTTACAAAACCTTTCTTTGCCCATGGTGGTGGGTCTGTGCTGAGTACTTTGGCACTGGAGCAGGTGCATGCTGTTGATGAGTTCCCCCATGTGCTTGCTTATCCCTCTAATTACCTGCTAATGTCTCCTGAGGCCCAGGTGCACACAGCTCTGGCATGGAAGTTTTGGAGGATGTGGACAAGCTGAGCAATCCCAATGCCTGCTTTCTCTGTTTTTTAAGCCCTTTATAAAGGCTACTCAGAGTCCATATCTGAATGGTGAACAGGAATGAAGTTAGGACCTTCCATTCCTAAAATGTCTTGTTACAAGTAGGCTTGTGTTTTGTCATATTCTGAGAATGGGTTGGCTTGGAGTTGTCTGTATTAAGACTGCTGGGGTTGTTGACAGTTTAAATTCACGTTACATTTGGCTCTCCAAAGAAAACATTGTTCCTTTATTATGTTGGTATTTCAGCTTAAAGCCAGGCCAGGATGTTTAAATTACAAAGGTTGTTCCTGCTTAGGCACAGGCTTTCCCTCTGTCCCTGTGCTTTCTGCTTGTGCTACACATTCTATAGTGAATTCTTGCAGGGGTGTCAGTGGGCGCTTTGCGCCTGAGTGGAGAGTGCTGCAGTGAGCTAATGGCACACAATGCAGCTGCCTCCTGCTTTGTGCTGACTGCACAGTTAGTAAAACAAACCTGTCCTCCTAAAGTACTTGTTGAAATCATCCAGCCGAAGAGGTCTGACCAAATATAATTACGGTATCAAGCAGCAGCTAGTGCTAGGAACGTGTTGAGCTTAAAATAAATACGTAAACGTATGTTACATTTATGCATATGTTGCGTACACACTTTTTTTTCAGCTTGTGTCTTTCAGTTTTACGTCTGACATCTCACTTGAGGTTATTAATAGTGAACTCATCTACATTAAGAGCTCCAGAAAAATTCTCCAGCACTTTTACTCTTCACTCTCTGGGCAGCTGCAGAAACGTTGGTGTTTCTATTTGTCAAATAGAGACACCCGTAACTTAGAAACAAGATTTGCTGCCGTAGCTGAGCCCATCTGCAGAACCTCCATTTCTGTAGTAGGAAATGTAGAGCTTTCTCCTGGAGCTTGTGTTTGTCTTCTCTCCCCATTCCCAGAGGCACCACGGGGCTTTGGACAAGAGCTGCAGCAGGAGTCCCCAAAAAATTGTTTTTCAGGACAGGCTTAAGGTGGTGGTTACACATTACGTAGCTGGGTCTGCCTTTAGAAGAAGGCAGGGCCACTTATTTCAGTTAGGATTGAATTGTATTATCCTCACCACAGAAGTGCTTTGCTGCAAGGTACTTGTTTTCATCACTGTAGTGTGTGTCTGCTTCCCCTCTCTGTTGTCCCTGTGTCACTGAGCCACACCTCAGAAAAGGGAGCTTGATGCCAGCCAGTGAAAGAGGCACTGCTTTTATTTTCACCATCTTTACAGAATCAGAACAAGGATGCAAGATTTCCAGCCTTATAGGTGATGGATAAGAGGCCCATTTCATGCTCAATTTAACTTTATCGGGGATACATTTTGCTTGTGTGATGCTCAGGAAAGGTAAAAGCACAAGTGATAGTTGAATTTATTCTGGATCCAGTTACGTGTACATGTAAAAACAGATGATACAGAAATAAATGAAATCTGCTGGCTTGTAGCATCTATACTGAATTATCATGTTGCTGCATCCTGTTTCTAAGGTCACTGCTTTTATTTCTAGAGTTAGAGCTGCTGCTTTTCCAGTGGCGTATCTCCTCCTCTTCGCTGGGCTCTAATGAATACAGAAAGCTGAAGAGATTGAAACTGATGCTGTGGAACAGTCTGATTCTGCTCATTGTTTATACCATGGTTACTCCATGGATTTAATTGGAATTAACCTGGATTTCTGCCTGGCTACAGGAATCAATGGGAGGCTTTTTTTCCAGGCTTGATAGCAGATGAGTATCAGGTGGTGAATGCTGTGCAGAATGTTTCAGGTGGGACTTAATCCTTTCCCTTGTCTTTGCTCCATTATTTTGTTTGTTCACGGCAGCAGATTTCGTCCCGCTCAGGAGGCTCCATCACCAGAGCTCCCTGCTGGAAAATGTCAGCCTGGGCTTGTGCAATGGAGAACAATTTTAAAGACCTTTCCCAGAGCAAGGGTTTTTTTTCTTTTTGATATTCTTTCAGTCTGTTGGCAGTTTACCGTAACTAAAATGGTTTCTTCTTGTCAAAGCTGAATCTCTCACAAATGGGTCTGATAACAGCTTCTTGGGTAAAATCCGCAAGTGTGGCTCATTTCCCCTTTCTGTGCAAAAAAAAATAAAATATATTTACTTGCAAAGTACTCTGAGGAACCTCCTCATCTGCGGTGGGGAATAAAAGAAAATCAAACTGGCCTTTTTAATCCTAGGGCCGCGTGGAAAATTGATTCTTCTTGAGTGTGCAAGCAGTGGTTTGTCAGCTGCAGGGTCTCCACGTTGCTTGGCCTGCGTGCAGGCTCTTAAAGCCATCCTTTTCCCCCCCTTGGCGGGGCTGTGGTGGGCCGGGGTGGGGGTGCGGGAGGAGTTGCGGTGCCGTGCCCTGCTCCCCTGCGCCAGTAGGGGGCACCCGATGGCCGGGCCAGCAGAGACGGGGACAGGGTGGCTTGTCCCCTCTCTGCCCACTGGTCCGGATAATTGAGAGATTTTTCTCAGGTACTAGGTCTTCCTGTGGTGTGACTGTTTCTGTCAAACCCCAGTCATGCCCCCCCCCCCCCCTTTTCCCAGGCATTTAACTGTGTTTTCTATAACTCCTGTTTTTTAAAGGGGTGAGTTGTGTGTTTGCCCATCAGGGGTCAGCCCTTGCGTCTCTCGGAGCGCTGATTTCGGAGGGTTTGGGTTATGGAGGATGCAGCACAGCTGGTCCTGGTGCTGGGGAGAGCTTTGGGTCTGTGGCTCCCAGGCCAACGGCTGCTCCACAGGGCTCACAGCCCCCCGTTTCGCAGCCGTTTATAACCTTCCCCCTCCTCCCCTTGAGGAGGTGTTAGGAGCTTTTATATTTAGTGTTGCTAAGTAGATGCAAATGCCGAGTGGCAAACAGTATGAATATGTGAACGGTATCCGGCTGCCTGAAAGAGGAGAGCCTCCTGTAAAGAGCTGCACTGGTGGGCTACCATTTTGTTGCTAGGGAGGATTCAAAGCAACGCATCAGTTAGTTGTATTTATCTGGATTAGTTCATAAATAAATTCCCATGACTGGTCACGGGCTTCGAGTGAAAGGAATTGATTTTTGAAACGAGAAGTCTTGAACTTAAATTTTACTACTTTCTTCCAGTATATGTATATTGTCTAAATTATTACTATGTATTTTCCTTTTGCAGAGGTTTTTAAGAAGAATCTGATGGTGAGAATAGGATAAGAAGACTCAGGATGACGACGACAGTAGCGACAGATTATGACAATATTGAAATCCAACAGCAGTACAGCGACGTCAACAACCGCTGGGACGTTGATGACTGGGACAATGAAAATAGTTCTGCTCGACTCTTTGAACGATCCCGCATCAAGGCCCTAGCTGGTAAGCTCCGATCACATGAGCAGAACTCTGATGCTTGTATGTCAGAGCATGGGCTACTGTCTGTCCATGCCTGCACCTTGTCAGTAAACTTGAGCTGAAATTTTCCTGACGTCAAGTGCAGTTTGTCCAACCTGGTTTTGAGATTGTTTTGTCTGTTGACATCAGTGGGACGTGATGGTCTTACATTGCTTTGCAGGATGTGCTCGTATCTGACGTTTTGCTGTTCAGATTTACTACGGAGACTTCTTTGGTGGAAGCATAGGAGAGCAAAAATTGAATCTGTGTATTTTTACATTTTTTTTTTTAATTAGAAGGTAGTAGTGACTGTTTCCCGTTTCATCAGTCTCTCAGATATTAACCATTTTGGCTGTGTCTTCAAATTATTTTGCTTGGGTTTCCATGATTGGCAATGATGTTGATTTCCAGATTTGGAAAAAATCAGAAGGATAACAAAATTCTGCTTCAAAATATCTTCATTTGCAAGTGTTCAAAACATCTCACTTGTCCTGAAATGGAGGAATGTGGTAGGTGGAGATTGTTGCTGTTTACTACCTAACACAGAAACTACAAATTTTTCTTAAGAAGCAGAGCTTCTGATATACATGATGTCTTCTGTTGAATTACGCTCTCATCAGCAGATAAATTAAATTTGATTTTTTTTTTGCTTAAATGACATTAATATTTTTTAAAAAACCCATTTGATTATTGCATATGAGAGGCTGTACGTTAACCAAATTTGTTTATGCAGCAAGGAGATTGTCGTGTCCTCTCAGCTCTGAGGCACTGCCCTGCAAAGCCATTTTTACGCATTCTGTAAATGATTTCCTGACTCACATGGTAGCATGCCCACATTCCTGACCTCTGAACAAAATCGCTCAGTACCATGGGACATACTGTAAGCGTGGAAAACAGCTCAAAATACACCGAGCTTTCCGCTAGTGAAATTTTAGTTGCAAGGACCTTTTTAAACCCAGCACTTTATCATGTGTTGAAATGGGTTTATTAAATTAACTGTACTGAGACAAAGGTATCATCTGTTTCATTTGTGATTCCGATGAGAGTGACCCCAGAGCACAGGGTGCCCTTTCCCCCTTTGATGCTGGCTGTGGGAATGCATTAGATGCAGAACACCTTCGTGTGCCGGGCACGGGGCAGGATCAGGTTTGGAGCTGAGCAACAGGGAAATGAAGTAGTTCAGGCAGGTGGGCAGAGAGCAGATCATATAACTCTTACTGAGGATAGTAATCTTATCGACTTAATGGAACTGCACCCAGATAGGATGTGTGTTGAATTTTGCTATCTTTAGAAGACTTTTAATTACAGCAGTTCTCATCACAACATGCATTTGAAATGACAGGTAAGATGCCTGCCCTCAAATGGGGCTGTGCTGAGTGGGGTCAGAAGCAGCCTGACTGATGCCTTTGGTGGTACATGAGAAGAATCTTGACTTGTCTGGGGTTTTTTAATAGCTTGATCTTGTTTGAGGAATAAATTGTATTTTACTCCTGCCACATTCATGGTTGTAGGTTATATTATATTCCTTGGGTGGGAAGTGCTTTTGGTACAAAGCTCATTAGTCCCATTTGGGTCCCAGATGTAGCCTTTGCTGCAGTTAGTTGTTCCACTTAATTCTATGGCAAGCAGAGTAGTACACATGAAACTCTTATTTCAAGGAGAAGTAACGTAAGGAAAGTCCTTGAATTATTTACATAGCCTAAAACAAATACTGACGTCAAAGCAAATAATTTTGCTGAAGATTCGATTCAGATGCATATTCAAACATTTTCCCAGAGTATGATGTATTTATTTGTTTTCTTAATAAGCGTTAATTGTAGTTATTTTAATTTGGTACGTTTCATACCTGTAAGTCTCTACCATTAGGGTTGAAAATGCTGTATGCTGCCAGAATTTGGCTTAGCATACTGCACTGCTGCAGCACGGCCTGAAAGCCTAATCATGATGCAAGGGGAGAGGAATGAAGAGAGGTTTGTGTTGCAAATCGAAGGTTATAGTTAAAGACCGAGCCATGGTTCTCCTGGCACTGTTCAACATGTATTTTTGGACATGCTGCCTGTGTGGGCCCTCTCTTGGATCTCCTCAGAAAGAGAGGCACTTCCAGGTTTATAATAGCTAGAGAAGTCACCTTGCAGCCTCGAGCTGGGATAGCAATATTCTCTGTGATTGTAATCTTTACAGAAAAAGCCTGTCTCAATGTAAAGGTGTACTCTTAATTCAGCTGCTTGTCACAGGATCAGATATGACAGCGACTGTGAAATCCTGTGGCTGGTACTGCACACAAAGCCACACTGGGTGATATCAAGAGGCTCTTTTGGGCTCTAAAACTTCTCTATTGCACCATCACTTCCTTTAGGTGAATTTCACTGCTCCCTGAAGCAGAAGTAGTTGTGCACCACCTGCAGGGCCCAGGTTCACCGAGTTAACACTCCAGTCTGACTTAGATCGGCACTGACTCTTCATGGGCGTGAACATCTTCCCACACCTTCAAAATTGGCCATCTTCTGACAACAGTGGCTTTCTTCCCAGAGATCCTAAATTAGTTGTATCTAAATGCTGCCTGTGGATGCCCAGCTCTTTCTGTGTGCCTTTCATTTAAGTGACAAGATAAATTAAAAAACTGTCAGTGTCTTGCAGTTTATGAAATGCGTGTGTATCATTATCTCCTTGTCATAGTATGAAAGGTTCCAAAATGGACAGGCCAGCCACTGTTTCTTTATTCCCCACCTATAAGATGCAAGCTGTTGCGTTCCAAAATAGAACAGCTGTAGGCATTTTAGACTGCCTGACTAATGGCTGTCTACTCAACGTGAATCTTTCTGTTGGTGCAAGCATCTTCTGTCCACATTCTTCAACAAGTTGTGAAGTGCCTCTTCTGTGAAGCTTCCATCTTGCATTGATTCTAGTTTCCTGTAATGTCAATGAAACTTATGTCCTTTAAGGTAAAGGTAGGGAATGGGTAGGCAAGAAGTGAGTTCCGTAGCCAGAGTCTGATACTCTATTCTAGAAAGAATCATAGTGGGCCCATGTTCCAACAGGATGATGAAATATTTAAAGAGCAAAGCAGGAAATGGTGGTCAGAATAATCTGTGATCAGAACGGACAGTGTATTGGAGAAAACCTAAGTTAAAGCAGGTATGATATAATAGTAGTAGAAAAGCACTGTAGTCATCATAGCAGCTGATAACTGATATTATTATTAAAGTGGTCTGGATACTGTGAAAAACAGAAAGTGAAGGATTGTTTCAGTTTAAAACAAGTAAATCATCTGGGAAACTCAGCTTTCAATCACAATTCAGATTTGAAGGGATATGCAACCAGATTGGTTGCCATTAATGTTGAACTAACTTACTCTGCAACTGATATGAGAAGAAGGTAACTGATCTCTACTTTGTAAAGTAAGATATCCCACTGTAGGAAATAATCTTTCACCTGTCCTTGTTCTCTTTGGTTCTTTAGAAGGTCTTGCTGGAAGACCAGGTAATTCTGCCTGCTCTGTAGAAGCCAAAAAGGTATCATGTTTGTGCAAAATTCTTCACTCACAAATCCTCAGGTGTTGGATTTCGTCTATCAAGGACCATTAGCTAACAAGATTTGCTATGCAGCACCTGGGCACATAGAGCTCTTAAGGAAGCCTTAAGGGACAGTTCAGTTGTTCAGCAGAATTTTTCACACTCAGTCTGTGACTGTGACATTCAGATATACTGTGCTTCTTGTCTCAGATGCTGTTTTCAGGTAGTATGAGAAAGAGATAATCTCCAAAATGTTCCATTTCTTCAGTTAGCTAATTCAATATTAAAAAATGCTTGACTAAAGTTATTTGCTTTTCAGCTCATTTGTATTTTGCTGTTTTGTCCTCTTGTGGTCAACTCAGGTGAACCCAGATCTGTGACTCAGCTGCCTGGCATATGAAAATAAAAATAGTTTCAAAGTGTATGAAATAACAGAGGCATATCTTCTTAGCGAAGGGTGGATAAAGCTGTGTGTTCCCTTTTCAGCTCCACCTAGGTGACTGCATAGGTCAGGACACGTGGCTAGTGTCGCGTGTCACAGCGTTCATGGACCTTGCAGGGGAATACAAGTAAGAAGACTGCATTTGTCTCTGTTGCAGCTTTCCTTAGTTGTCCTTATTGCACAAAGACAAACTAGGCTTCTAATTCATGCCAGTAACTTAAATTCTCCCAGAAATAAAAGGCTAAAACGTTGAAATTGTTACTGAGATTATAGTACTGAAAAGCGGAATATCCACTTCTTAAGGATAAAAAAAGAGGGAAAACTTGCAGTGGGAAAGTGCTGGCTATCATGTGGGGCCAGTTAGCACTTCTGGCCCTGATGTTTGAGCCATTCACCCCATGTCTCTGCTGAAAAAGTCAGCAAAATGACCTGCCAAAATAGCAAAAAGACAGATCCCCCTTGTAGTACTCTTCAGGTATCATGCATCTGCTCGTCCCTGCTCTCTAGCATGTCTCTCATAGCAAAGCTGCTCCTGTTTCACTCTGAGTATACACTAAAGAGAGTCAAAATCTGCACAGAGTGAAATTTCAGGTATCAAGTCAATAAAAAAAGACATGGTAAAATTATTTAGAGCTTAAGAGAACAAACCTTTGGTTTATTCTTGGCTTTGAAAGAACATACTGAGAATAATCTCTTGCAGTACGTTTCATGAATATCCGATACCTGGGCTATCTGGGACTTGAAAAAGCAGTGCACTAATTTTAATCACAGTCGTTAAGGAAAGGGAACTCAGCAGTATATTGGTGCTTCTAAATCAAGTCTGAAGGGCATGTGAAGGATTCACTTGACACTAAACAGAAATAAAAATCTCCCAGCAATGAAACTGCAGATATATCTTTTCAGCACCGGTGTGGCAGTGCTGGTTATTAATTGATGGTTTTGTTTAGCAGCCAGAGCCTAATGAAGACTTGCTCTGGGCCATACAAAAGGCCTGATTTTGAAAAATTTTATTTTACTCAGGTAAAAGCGGATGGAATTATTTCAGCAAAGGATTTTCCGAATGCCAGCCTCACCCAATGCATTCCTTCTGGATTTTACTTCTGGAACAATTTCTCTGCTGTTGTTTCCAAGCTGCAGTACTTATCCTGAATCTGTAGGAGACTGGTGTTAAAAACAGGAGTTTTGCATGTTCTGTGTCATGCAGGCATCAAGGGAGAAAGCGTGTCAGCGGAGAAGGTGCTGTACTTAAAGTGTGTCACCTGCAGTGCTGGCTCTGACTGATAAACTCTGTGCTTTTATCAGAAAACAAGAAAAAAGCTTAGCTCATCTGTTGCTGTTGATTAACGTGTTCATTTCTACAGTTGCTGGTGGACAGCTGCTTCTAAAGCAAATAGCAAAAACCAGACAATAAATAATATTTTGCTCTTAGCATTTTTATTTTAAAGATCATCTGTAGACTGACACCAAAAGAAGTGTCACTTTTTGCCTGCGATACATAAAATAACTTTCAAGTAAAGGTGAACAGCTTGTATTCAGTGATGTCCCATCTAAAACATAATTTGGTACAGAGGTTATTTATCATATTGCTACAGTAACGTGGGTTCTGGTACCATTTCTGTGTAGTTGTGGGTTTGATCTCTTTAGATCAAACAAGTAGTGTGCAAACTATGTGGAGGTGTAAATCAGATTCAATACTGGATCTGTGGTCCAATGTAGCTTCCTGAGTATAGAGCCAAGCTTTTGAGAAAAAGTACTGGTGAATGTAACAATAATTTTCTGGAATCATACATGCTTGTCTGCTTCACGGTTAGTATTTATGATTCCTTAATAAGAGAGTGATGCATGAAAGTGATTGTGTCCTGGTGAATAACTGTAACGCAGCACACGTTGCTCAGGCAGGACAAGTGGAACTGCAAAAATGGGCTTTTTGCTCCTTTGGAGAGAGAACAGGGTAGGAGAAGTTGCTGGTGCCCCCACCTTGGAAAGTCTGACAGCTGTGGTCATTTTACATGTCTGATTAAATTCTTTCAAGACTAAGCAATATTGAGTTGGACATACACGAGAGAGCCCGGCGTGTTGTCAGCAAATGAGCCTGTATTGATTGATCTTTAGATCTTGGGATTCCTGTGCATGAAGCTCCTGGACTAGAGTACAGTACCATACCTGCCTCTTACAGCTTCTTGCAGAAAACTCCAGACGTGCTCCAGCCCTTAGCCACAAAGGGCAGACTATGCTTGTGTGGACAGCAACTCAGTCATTTAGCAAAATAAGAGAGAAGAGAATTCTGTACTGTAGTTAAGAAGTATTTAATTATAAAAAACCATCTGTACCTAGAGGAAGATGATGTAAAATTAATATATGTATGCTGGCTCTGTGTGTGTGTGCACATATGCTCGTCTGCTTTTAGGATATTACCAGTGAAATACCCATGAGGGAAGTCCTGAAAGCAGGTAAATCTCCTTTATCATATCTGGGTATTAGACACATCGGCGCTGCGCTAACTTTCATAGTGTGTTTGTTTACTTGCACTGATTTTTTTTTAGATGAGAACTATGCCTTCCTTCCCAGGCTGGCAGAGCACAGCTCTCTCCTGTCTATTTTAGTTTTCATCATCTGTTCATCACAATGGCGTCAGGGAAGAGTAAAAGCACCAGGGGATGTGCTTTCGGCTGCCCACAACATGGAGAAGAGCGAGATGCAGCGTTCTGCATCAGCTGAAGCAGGGACAGACGAGCCCAGCCAGGAGAGGCAGGGCAGGATTTGTGAGGGGGATTAAAACACTCGGGCTGTACCAGCTGCTCAGAGAAAGGAAAAATGCATACTGTGAGATACCCTCCACGTAGTCATCGAGAGCTAAGCCAGGCACAATGGTAGAGCTGGGATAAAATCGTGCTGAAGTCGGTGATTTAGGAGGAGACCTACCAGCCAGATTGCCAGTTCGTAGCAGCTGACGTTCTCCCTCAGCTTCTGTGAGACCTTGCTGACTTACAGCTGGGAATCTGACCCGTAGTGCCCCGTAGCGGGAAACCTGAAGACTATAATATTCTTTTCTGTTGGAATCAATCTTTTGGGAATACTTAAAGCACAGAAACCATGGGATAACTAGTAATGAACCTTCATTGAAACTATGAGATTGTTTTTAGGTATTTTGCTGAGTCATCTTAATGGAAAGGATTACTTGTTTATAGAAACCTACATGCCAATAATGACAATATTTTTAAAAAAATGTATTACTTTTATCAAGGATGAGGCTGGCTGTAGGTGAATTTCAAAACTTAGTCGTAAGCTTATAATTTAAAATAAGTATTTCCACAAAAAATGCGTGTACAGAAGAGAATGTTCTCATCTCACGTGTTTAGCATCTAGCTAGCGATGTTTCTGTATTTATTTTATCTATTCAGCCAAATCTGCAATTTGTTGCTTGGATACTGCTTGAACACACTCCCTGAAGTGTAAATAATGTCTAGCAGAGCATACTGCAAAGCAAAATTCAATACAGGATTAAAAAATGTTTACTAATTTCTGTTAACCTTGGAGCTTTTCTAATAGGGAAATATTAGTGATGAAATAATTCTCTCAGATCAGAGATGTGATTCTTATCTTGAGGTAATATCCTGGAGGGATATAAACCCAGATTGCCTTGAGATAAATTGCCTTGATGGGGGTAGAGGCAAAATGAACAGAAACAGGGATGAGGACCAGACAAGTAAAAAAGATGATGAAAGTCCACTTCCAAGTTCCACTTTTTTAGTTCCTAGCATTCTTCCTAAGAATTTTTAACTCTTCTAGTGAGCAACGCAAACAATACTGTTTTTTTGCCAACTGCTTTGTATGTGTATGTTGTATGATGATTTTTTTAAGTTTTGCTTCCTTTAAATGTTATGAAGCCTTTTAAAAAGGTGGATGGGTGTCAAATGTAGACAGTGTTTGTACATGTAAGTGTATAATATTATATTTAGATATTTATTCTGTACGTTATATAAAAATGAAATGTGGTTTGGTCTGGAATAATAACTTCATGAGTTTGAGACTTGTCACTTGATCACAAAGCTCTTCTGCAGAGATAGGCCATTCCTGGATGTGGAGGTTATGTGGGTGAGATTTGATGGAAGAAGAATTTTTTGAAATAAGCAAACAGATGTCTCTTATGTTGGCTTTTAAAATAAGGCCTTCAGCTCATGTCTCTGCATCTAGTATGGTGTTTTTTAAAAAAACAACCTTCCAACATTTTTTTTTCCCTAATATTTTCCTTGTCTTTCATTTTAAGGGAACTACAGGATCAGCACAAGCCTGTACTACCTCAGCTTTTCTGGAACTTGATTGCTTAGGTATAAGAGGATCTAAAATTCTGTAGGGAGCTCAGTGAACTTCAGAAGTTTTTAATTTCAGGGCTCAAGCTCTTCCAGTTATGGAACTGGCAAAACGGAGAGGTACTTTTTTTATTCCTCACCCCTAAACTGACCACATATGAATGTGGCTGGTCACAACTCGAATGTATTTGCGGACATTAATATAGTTTATATGCTTTTTTGTTCTGTTTATGTGAAGCAAAGGAAATAGTAGCAATAAATACTCCGGCTTATGGAGATTTGTAAAGATCAGCATGTTCTACTTGTTGTTTTCACCCAATTTCCATTTTGCTCAGGAGATTGAGTTTTCATGCCTCAGTGATTATGGTGTAGCAACACTGCATCTTCTGTGTTCATGGTCAAACTGGAAAAAAAAAAAGAAAAGAGTGCAAGAGGAGGAAAATTAAAATGAGGGTGGGAATCTCTCTCTCCTACGTATAAACATAGATATAATTCAGAGAACAAAAGGAGGGAGAGGCAATGAAAATAATTCTAGCTTCTAAAAAGGCACATTAAAAAACACATAAAAATTATTTTCTGGATGAAAATCAGAAGTGCTTTCATGCCAAAATTTCACAGAAAGTGCCTAAGTTGAGTGCACACCTGTGTGTGTACCGTGCTTAATTTTAATAGACTTTTTAAGGGTTATTCATCTAAGTCAGGGAACAAATCAAGTGTATTTCATGGGCCACGAACAAAACCTGTGAATGTAGCTGTTATGGGTTTTGAGGTGGCTTCCCTGCTTCCATGAGTTCAGTTTGAAAGAACTCATTTGGACTCAGATGCAAACTAACAGAAACCCTGATTTTTTTCCAGGCTCGAGTGGCTCATACAGCTCTCTGCTGCAGGCTCTCCTGGCAGGTCTTCCACTGCTGCAGTAAGCAAGGACATGCTGTTACAAAAGTCATGTCAATTTTCCTGTTAATCTGGAACTTGTGTAAACTGAAACCTGAAACCAAGTGGAATTGACACAGTTTCAGTAATAAACTGATATTCTGGCCTGATCTGTGAAAAGAGTCCCAAAGGTTTTGTGCTGCTTTGGTCTCAGACATCACAACCTACAGATGTATCTCGAGCCCAGAGTTGGTTTGTGCCTGGGACTCAGTGCAGAACCTGGACATGGCAAAAGGAACACATGTGAACAGGCCCTTGTGTAATAAAAATCCTTGTCTCTTGCTTTTTAATCTGCCCCTTTCCCTTACGTTTTGATTGTGTTGGCTCTCCCAAGCCTATGCGAGTCACTGAGAATATACCTGGAAGAGACTTGGAGGACCAAATGCCTTGGTGTTTGCCACTGACCTAAAATCCCCTTTAAACAGAAAACTTGAAATACTTTCTGAAATAGAAATACTACTTAAGAGCAGGTCTCTTGTTTCTATTTATTTCACTTTCTTCTGAGAGAGTGGCTAAGTATTGCAGGAATGGCAGGCTTATAAGATGAATGGTTCTGTTCCCACTAATAGCTGCAGAAGAGGTAATTAAGTTGGCGTGTTAATTTCTCCTTAGTGTGTGAGCTGCTTCTCTCTGTGCTCCAGCATATTAGTTATGAACTAGAGGGAGAAGAGCTAACTCCTCAGGATCAATGTCATGCAAATTGTCAAATATGATAAAAATAACCATTCTAGAACAATCCACAGCAAACCCCATCTTTCCTTACTCTATTGCATATATAGGGAGAGATTGTGGTTTTACAATGTATATGGTGGGGGGGGGGCTATCAGCAGAGAAGTAGGGGGGTATCAGCAGAAGAAAAAAGGCCAACCTGCTTACAAGTTTTCAGTTCCTAGCTATTGCACTGAGGGGATGTGTAAGAGCTTTACCCTCTTTCAGAAGATGAGCAAACGTTATGTGATTTCTGTGACATTTTAGATTAATAAATCATCCTTTTTATCTTGTAATTATTTTTTTTTAGTTAGTCACCGACTAGAGAATTTACAAGAGCAAATAAGAGTAAAGAGGAAAGACAAGGGTGATGATTAACCAGATTAGTAATGACTGTAAACCCTGGTGTACATTCTGTTTCCCGTTAGAAAGATAATTGTCTTTCATGGAGTTGTAAAATCGCTTCTTTCTTTCAGAACCCAACAGCACAAAGCATGCATTTATTTCATGGTACCCAGGGAACGTTTTGTGCATTGCTTTCTTGATTTTTCAAATATGCATTAAGTTGAATGTATTTTGAGGGTGGGCCTGTTTTGGGCATCCACTGCACATAAGATCTTCATTGCTGACTCAGGAAAGGCAGTCTATATTGGTTGACTTTATTAGTGGAAGATAATGTAGACTGATGGACGGATGAGGTTGTCGGGGGATTTCTAGCTATTACAAATGCTAGTGGAGTTGTGTGAGTAACAGTAGAGCTGCACACTTACCAGTCATCTTCTGCAAGAGTTACGAATGGGACCCTTTGTCAGGAATTTCTTAGAGGGTTTTTTTGTCTATACTTTTTTTTTGAGGATTTTTTTTTTTAAGTGATTTCTTTTGGCTGAGAAAAGCAATAGTTTTGTTCAATCTTAGAAACATTGACAGTTAGAAATCTGGATGGTAACTTTACTAGATTTAACATTAGTTTCTTCCTTACAAACATTAGTTTTTTCCTTTGTGGTAGGAACCCATTCACATCAGCAGCAGTTTCCAGAACCATGTAAACATAGATCCCAGGACAGGTCCTTTTCTGTTCAGGGGTAAGCAGTTGCCTCCAGATATTAGTTGTACATTCATATTATTTCTGTAATCAACCTCTTGTTCTCCTTGAGGCTTTGCAAAGCTCTGGTCATGTCAACTAAGTCGCACTTTGCCTTATGGTTAAGTGGATCATCGTTTGTGTTTGGATTTGCTCTTACCAAATGCACAAATAATGCAAGCCATCATTACCAGTCAAGTACTATGCAAGAGGTACAATTCAAAGGCTGCAAGCAAAAATTATTTCACAGCTATGGGAGAAAAGTGAGAACAAAATTCAGAGGGGGGAAAAAACCCAACAAAACCCTGCCTCCCTGAAATACTAAATATATGATTTGGCCCTTATTTTTCTCCAACAATGTAATCAGCAGTGAAGTTACACTTGGGCTGGTGCTAAAAGTTACCTATGGCCTTCAAAGTATTAATTCTCCTCCATAATATATTATCTGATTAGTCTTGTCAAGGGCTTAGTCTAATAATTAAAGAAACAGTGAAAACAAGTAGAAATGGGGTATAAGAAAGGGCTTTGCATGTGTAATCAATTCATTGCTACATAGTGGCAGTAAACAGGTCTCAGGTTTGCTAATTTGGAGTCAACAGCAAATGAATGTATTAGGAGTGAATGGATTAGGAATGGGAACTGGCAGGATGCCCGTTCTCAAGAAGCCTTGCTCCGAACAGTGTAGAGTTTCACAAATGCAGACAGATCCCCATTTTGCTTTGCTCTTCCTGCTGAATTACCACCAACCTGTGAAGTGGAGCCTTCAAAATCTATGCTGGAGCCCAGCAGAGCAGCAGTAATGCTTTGGCAGATGAGCCAGCAGCACCTGGTGATCAGGGCTGCCTCCAGGAGCCGATACTATCATTAACAAAATCTGTCACATCTGGTGTCAGGGGACCTGTTCTTCAGCCCAGATGCTGCTCTGGATGGCAGCTGTGAGGTCAGAATTTCACAGGGAGTGCTGCCGACTTCTCCACATGTTAGGGGCTTGTGTCTCTGTTTTTCAAACCTCAAACAAAATAAGCTCAGTTCAAACACAGATTCTTTCCCTTTGGCTTTCCCCGTGTGCCAGGTAGACTGTGCTGCTCTGTACCTGCTGCAATTCCTGCTCTTTTTAAGGTAGCTTTTAGTGCTACTGGGCAGGCCAGAACTGGGGGGACGACACACAACACACAGAGTAGAGACATGAACAAAAAAACCCACAAACCACAATTTTTGTTCGGTATTTTTTGGGAATCCTAAGCTTACCAGATTCAGTTGTCCCACAAGGGACGATCTGAAGTATAAATTTGTGTATGTGGTGTTAAATGTTTATTAAATTAACGTTTATTAGGGCCAAATGATCATTTTTAGTTTTTAATGTTTGCTTTTGTAATATTTTACTTTGTGATATTTTTAATAATGGCCACGTGCATTAGCCTGTCCCCTGCCAAAGCTGTTGGGAAAGCGTTCAGCTGGGGAAGAGTCCCCGTCTCCTGATTTATGGCCTTTGTGGTGTTAAAAATGCTCCAGCTCTCCAGTCAGTCACTTGGACTTTAGTTCTACCTTCTGAGCTCGCAGAGCAACACCTGTTTGCTCAAGGAGGGACAGCAATGAGCTGATATGCCTGCAGGTAGGGCCTGGCTGCCTGCCTGCTCTCCAGGGGAAGGGTTTCCTTTAATTATAATGTAGGTCAGGCGTTGCAGGCAGAAGCTGCCGTTGGTAGAAAGCTGCAAGAAAAAAAAAAAAAAAAAGTTGTGATGGAAATAAGCCTGTACTTGCGTGTTGGGTAAAACACGCTCCCTGAGCTTTGGGCAAGTTTGCATTTGTATATTAATGGCTCGGTTTACTGAGCTCCGTTCCTGTGAATTTTGGAGCCTTTCTTGTAAATTTTGGTGTTGTCCTTCTTCCCTCCCACCCCAGCCTGGACATCCCATGGCCGCAACTTCAGCGGGTCCCTGCACGCTGGTGGGACAGCCAACAACACAGAGACTGTCAGGGGAAGGTTTAGGAGGAAGGGGGGAACTGCCCTGAGACATCCATGCGTCGTTGGCTGGAGAGCAACAAGGGCAGGGCTTCCTGAGGTCCCCCTCACCCTTGCAAACCGCTCGGAGGGCATGAGCCTGCAGGACCTTGGTCCCCCTGCACAACGGCGTTCCGGCTGCCCCCCTGGACAGTCATTCTCTTTGCCAACAATGTGAAGTCTAGCGTGGCCAGTTGGGTTGTCTTTAGCGGCACAAGTGTAGGTAGTGCTGAAAAAGTTGAAGGCCAACTTTCAAAAGAGTTTCAGGCTCTACTTGAGGTCTGCTGTAGCACCAAAAGTCTTGTATAAATGCAGTTACATTCACATAAAGGGGTTCACTGAAATACGCTAGTAAAAGCCCTTGTGTATCGATATAGTCGGCAACTCTGGACTAGGGCTATGTTGTTGTTTTAAGTAAAACAATATAGTTGAAAGCCATAAGCATTCTGAGTGTATTTATGGTCATGGGAGCAATGTGCCAGGAATCTTCAACAGTCCATGTGTTTTTGGAAACACCAGCTACATTGGGAAGTGTTGACTTCCATCACTTCTCCCTAAATTAGCAGTGTTCTCGGTTGGACTTCTTGCACACGTGTTCCCTGTTGTGTTGGTAATGGCTGAATTTCCACCTGATGCCCAGGAGGAGCTGGGGCTGTAGCAAGTCAGTGGGAGTGGACCAAGCTGCCCCCACATAAATTACTATGTGACTAAAAACCTATGAAATTACAGTATCAAAAGAAGGGCAACGTTTTTAAATGATTAATGAGGAGAATAGAGCGAGAAAAGAGAACATGGATTCAGTTGGAAAGGAATTTGGAAATGCGAGAAAAGAGGAAAAAAACCAAATTTGTGTGAATGTTATCAGCAGTTTTAAAAGTGAACGGGCTCGTGCAACATACTGAGAAAATGAGTGTGGGATTGACCTTTCCATTTCACTTACGCCTAAGTGAGGGCTAGGAGCTCAGAAAACTGACATCCTCCGTTTGATACCATCTGCAGTGACTGATGTCTCCTGCTGCTGCTGTGCACGTTTATATTAGAGCAGGGTGTTCAGGTGCCAGGCGGAGGCAAGGCATCCTTACTGACGTTACAGCCCCCCCCCCCCCATCTGTGGCATGGCCCGGGCAACCATTAATCTCGCAGTAATACCCAGCGGGCTGATGGACGAGCAAGGAGCCGCCGACTTAGGAGTTGTCAAAACCCTCGAAGCGACGGGAATAGGCTGTTCCGAGAACCTTTTCACAAAGCTCTCGCTGGAGCTGGACATCCTTCTGCCTCCCGTCCTCGCCCGGTGCTGAATGCCCGACGGGTGCTGCCGTGGTGCCTTCTCAAGCAGACATTTACCCGCCGGTAAATAAAGTGCCCTCCTTTTCATGCGATAGTAATCTGAGACTTTTCCGTTACATGAGGCTCTTCACAAAAGACTGTAATTCCACCGGCTTTGCTCGGGAAGGTACCACCGCCTGCCGTGGTGGCTGCCGCCGCCCTGGGGGGGCTGCGGGCCGGGGAACCCTGCTGCCCCCCCCCCCCCCCTCCTCCCCGGGGCTGGGGGCAAGCTGCTGTGCCCCCGGCGGAGGGGGCTCGCTGCGGCCTCGCAGGAGCCATCCCTCCTCTTCCTCCCCCCCTGCTCCGCCGCCCCTTCGCCCTTGGTACGGCCTCCGTTTCCTCCGCCGTGCCCTATGGTAATGGGGTGACATCAGCCGGCGGCCGGGCGGCTGCCGATGATATTACCACCAGCAGAGAGGTCTGAGGTGTGCGCCGGCGAGGACGGCAGCGTGTGGCTCCGGGCTGAACCCCGCAGGCTTGCCTGCCTTTGATTTAGCTCCGCCGCAGCCAGAGCGAGCGTTCGAAACGGGTTTGGAAGCCCCTTGAGAGCTGCGTTTCGGTGGAGCCAGGGGAGAAAGAAACAACCGCGTGGTGCTTTTAAGTAAGTCCGAGTCCGTCGCAGAGCTCGCCGCCCACCCGCGCCGCTGGATTTTGAACCGGAGCTGGTGTTTACTCAGGACTGGGTTGAGAGCGTTTTTCTCTGGGCGCCAAACTTCTCCCGAACTCCTGGGAAAGCTGAGGCTTACTCGGATGTATCGCAGAGATACCTGCGGGGCCTTCATGCTGCGGTTCATGTGTTACCTATAAATGGAATTACAGAAATCAACCAGTATGCCCGGGCCGTTGTCCCCAGGTTACGCAGCTCAGGCGCAGTATAACTATAACCAGTTAGAAGGAAGATTCAAGCAGTTACAAGGTAAGTCTGTGCTGGTTTTTTTTTTGGTGTGTAGGTGTTGCTATGATATGATCCCTGTACACATGTTAGTTTGGACTTGTTTTCATTGCATCGAGGTGTTAATGAGAGGGACTAAAAGTGGTGCTACGGGAAAAAGCTTTGTGTTCTTTTAAGAGATACTGTGTGGCTCTTATCTCTCTGAAGGTGTCCTCAGTCTTTCACAGCCTTAAGATGCCACTCAGCATTACAGATGGGGGCTAACCCAGACCAAGTCACTTAGAACAGTAAGGAGGAGACTGAGGAAGTGGTCTTTCTATTTATTTTATCCTTAAATAAAATACAATCATAACTGGAAATTAATCATAAAATCCTGGCTTTGTTTCGGTGCAGTTTGCAGCGCGAGAGCCCCTTCTAAATCCCTGCATACTTCCTGTAAAGGCGGGTGGCTTAACTTCTTCAAATGAGGAACAGTTGCATAATTTCCAAACGAATTAATTTGCACATGTCAGAGGAGGTCTCCGAGAAAGCATTCGTGTACTTTAGCATTCCCAATTTTCTTCATTTTGTATTACTCTGCTTTTAGACAAGGAGAGTGTCCTTGAATGCTTTTGCATTAAATTCTCTGTGAGAAAACAGACATTTCTTTGGGGCAATGGTCCCGTAGTCTCTGGGGGGCCGGTCTCTGCCCCATGCTGCAACCCCAGACTGTTAGCAGTGCAGCAGAGAAGGATTGTGCCCAGCAATCCTGGGGGATTTCTCTGCCTCAGCCAGGGTAAAACAAGCTCTGCTGTTTCTCTGTGTAAGGCATGTCCCAGGGATGAATGAAATACGGCGTTACAGTTTCAGAATAAAAAATTCTTAACCAAAACCAAAGCTTATCATCCTCCTCCACGTGCATTTGACTCTGTAAATAATCCCAGAACAGTACAGTGAAGTTCAGCCTTTCTGTGCATGTTTCTTGTTTTACTCTGGTCTTGGCCACAAGTGTGGTTCTGTGGTTCCTGTCTGAGAGGCTGGAAGAGCCTGATTAGTGCAAAGAATATTCCTATTTGTTGGCTTAAGGAGGAAGGAAAAAAAAAAATCTTTCATTCATAGTACTTTGTTTATCTTGTAAACTGGCTAAGCGTAATGGCTGCATACTGGTACTGGATATAATAAGATAAAATGAGAGCATCTTAAACACTGGCAACCTAGATATTCTTCAGGCAAGGCATGGAAAATCCAGGCTCCGAACTTGCACACGGGGGAATACGTTAGAGGCGTTATCCTGGACATCTGTCAGATCTTAGACTGCAGTGCTTGCCTTAAAAAGATCAAGGTAAATTGGTGGCACTGGAAGAAAAATACTGGTTCGTGCCTCCTTCATTGCTGGTTAAGTTAGCAGTCCAAAGAAGGCAGATTTTATCATTTTCAGGGTCACTGCTTCAGGAATCCATTATCTGTGTGTTTACATCATGTTGAAGGAGGAAAGCAGACCGCAGTGTTGAAAGCACAGAAAGTGAGTTTTCCCTTCAGTGGAATGTACTGTGGTGACTTAAAAAAAAAATACCGCAATGCTCTTCCTAAGTGTACTGCAATTTCCCCTGACAAAAGAGAGAAAACACAGCCAGTTCTTCTGCAAGTGTAAGGAAGGACTTTGCAGTAGACCATCCCGTAGCTGTTTCCTGGAATTGCAGAGAAGGTAGGCAGCTGCCGATAGTGCTGCCGATGATCCTGTTCAGGGGGGGGCTTAGGTACAGGAAATGTTTTAAATTACATACTAGATACTCCGTGAAATGCTAGATAACCACACACAAAACATTGCGTGCTGTAAAGGGAGTGGCTTAACTCTGCTGACACAGAAGGTATCTTTCTGTGGAGTAATGGCTGTTTGTTTGAAGAATATCTAAAAAAGCCATTAATTTGTAGTTGTAAGATTTCAAGGTGATTCTTGCCCTCTTGCTGGAAGACTCTGGTGTAAACTTTGGGTGTTGTGCGGCACTGGGCATTGCTCAGTGCATCCGGGCACAGACCTAGCAAGGGTGAGTTGAACGTATGTAATCTTTTTAAATTACAAAGTTATTACCAGTTTTTCCTTTTTCGCCCATCCTGCCCCTGCCATAGCCTCCACTCAATGTTTTTCACACATTGAATTTGGCCTTAATTTTTCACAGTCCCTAGAGATTTCGTGTGAATCCAGAGCTTTGCACAAGGGTTGTATCAAGGTGCTGTTCAGATCTGGTGAGGATTGGGAGTTTTCCTCGAAAAAAGCACTCAGGAGCATATTGTCTTGACTAAAATAACACATAACAAGTACCTAGGCCTCGTACAAAGGAGAAGTGTGCATCAGCAGTGAGCACAGGATGACTCTCTGATCTCCTCTTTCCTACGGTAGACAATACACTAGATTTGGCACTGGTAGCTTCACATGAAAAGAAAGGAGGAACCTTTTCTGCCCCAGATTGCTGGGGACAAAGAAAGTTCACCTCATAAGCAACCACCTCGGCGTTCCCGCATTTCACCTCTTTTAAATGCCTTGAAGTGGTGATTATAAGGAAACTCAGTTGTTCAACTTGGTGTTGACTGTGGAGTGTTTAAGCAGATTTTCCTGTCCCACTGGGGTGTAAAGCCTGTGCAAGTTGTGGGAATACACTGAGGGGACCAGACTGGCTCCCGGGAAGGCTCACCTTGCAGGAGATCCCAGCTCCCATTTGCCTTGATGGGCCAGAGGGAAGCAGGGTTTAGCATACTCAGTCCTCGTGCTCGTGAGAATGTCAGTGCAGGTGTGGGGAGAAAAATGCTTCAGCAAGTTCTGTTTCCTTTATTAAGTTTCGGCAAGTTCTTATTATGGTTAGTTCACCCAGTCCTGGAATGATAAGTGAGAGATAGTATCAGCGGTTGCTATCATCTTAAACCTAGGTGTGGAGTTTTGGTTCTCATGGCCACTTGCTCAGGAGAAAGGGATCATGTTGCAGGGCTGGAGTCGCTCTCTGCAAGTAAAGGCAGGGCCACAAAACTGGTTTGTGGAAAACGCGTTGCCGTGTAGCTTGTGCAGGGTATGTTAGTGGAGAAAATTCGTCCTGCTCAGTTGAGGAATTAAATGAAAAACAAACCAGATACGTTATGATTAGCAACCAAGGCTGTCAACCTGTGCTGCATTCATGTGGCCGCATCCCGTGGATTGGCTTGGCACGGCTGTAGGATTTGGCAGGAAGAGGTTAACGCAAGTTAGGAATTTGGAAGGAGATCCCCGCAGATGTATCACCTTCCACAGCTGAAGGCAGCGAGTGTCAGTGCCACGGGGAAGCTGTCACCAGTCCAGAGAAGTAGCTATCATCACTGCTCGTGGCCGCCTTCCCACCCCGGTTAACAGGACAGTGTGGTATTTATTAACATTTCTGGTATTTGGGAGCTTGGTGGCTTTGTTGGCTCCCTCAGTGTCATTGGGAAGTTGGGTCTCAGCTCTGAGGCAGTGCCTTAGGTGTGAAATTTCCAGCGGTAATTACAAATGTAAAATCCTGGGGGATGGGGGCCAGCTAGATCTGTGTTCCTGATAAATCCCCAGAGGAAAGCCAGCTTTCAAAGGAGCTCCGTGATGCACCGTGCCGTGTGGTACATTTTGATTTTGTTTATTTTTCCAATGTTGCATTTCAGATTGGAAACTCTTCCTTTTTAGTGGGAACCTGATGTATTTTGGTGACCGGGCTGCCTGAGCAGAATTACCTTTATTTTATTACTACTTTTGAGCCATGTTATGGTTTGAAAAACTGGATGCCTAATGTAGGGAGCACTAGAATAAGCCTGCAGGAAAGGCGAGCTGTCTTTCCCGTCAGAGCTTTTTAAGCCAGCTTTAGGTCACTTGTAAACTTGTTTCATGGGGACTGGCTGCACAGTGGCTACACAGCCCTACCTGCACCAGAAAACAAAATACAGTTGTATGAATGAATCTCCGGAGTCTCTGAGGCAAAACCCTTGCAGGTGCCCTTCAGCAGGGGAGCTCCTTGGCCGTGTAATCCTTTGATCTGCAATGACCGGCGTTGCGTTGGTCTGAGTTCCAGTTTGGCGTAAAAAGAGAGACACGCAGTTTCTATTTTTAAAGAGTCAATGATAACTGGCTTTGATAATACAGGGATCTGTATGCATAGATCGGTTCCCATCCAGGCTACAGAACAGCAGGAAAATGTCCCCATTTGTTTTTCTGTTCTGAAGCCAGACTTCCCCACAGCTTTTCCTGCAAGATAATTTTAGCCCCAGATCCCTGCCTGTGTCCCCGGGTAGGCGGGGGGCTCCCACTGCAGCGCTTGCAGGAGCTGCAGAGGGTCTGCAGGCAGCAGGGCAGTGAGACCGGCGACGCCCAGGATCCCTGGAAGTTAGTGGGTGCTCTTTGAAAAGCCAGTTTCAACAGCTGTCTTACTTGTTGGAAGATTTACCTTTTAAAGGATTTCAG
Organism: Gallinago jamesoni; assembly: GCA_025769975.1. Classification (NCBI taxonomy): domain Eukaryota; kingdom Metazoa; phylum Chordata; class Aves; order Charadriiformes; family Scolopacidae; genus Gallinago; species Gallinago jamesoni. Next base: position 4,921,307 of record JAOQGH010000023.1, on the reverse strand, counting down.
TATCTTTTGAGCAGGGATCTGCATAGCTACAGGCAGTCATTAGTAAAGCGAGGGACGTGCTACTTTGTCTACCAAATTGGTCACTGGCATTTCTTGTTGTAATTTCTGTTAAAGGTGAAATTCGGGAAGGCTGAGTTTCATTCCAGATGAAATGTGTTTGGTTTACATGGATTTTTCTTTTTCTTCCTGCCAGACATGCTGAAGTTGCAAATATTACTGTGACAAATTTTTCTTGATTTTCTGCTGTCTGCAACTGTTCCAACGCCCACATGTGTCACAGCGTATGTCCTTCTGGTTTTGGGGAACGCCTGAGCACAAACTATGTGGCTGGGAGCCCTGTCAGATTTGCAGAGATTTTTTTAACCGATCTCAAAATGTGGTGTTTTGAAAGTGCGTTTCTGTGATAGCTGGGCCCTTATTTTTTCCAATGTGAAGATCCCTGCAAATGTATCTGAATCCTAGACTCAGTTTTAGGGCTGTTTTGGCCATCTGAAACAAAGATGATAGCTGAATATTGGTGAAAATCTTGTCTGTCTAGAAGTATTTCAAACTTGCAGGTTATGAAAGCGATCTTCCCAACTAACTGAGTGTATCATATAGGGATTTAACTTGGAGGAAATGACTGGGAAAGTAGTGTAACTGATATGTCCAGGTTCTTCATTAAAATGGACGTTTGTACCAATGACTTGCTAGGACATGTATTTGTCTACTCATAAACACAACTGGTCGAATTTGAACTCTTTGCATATCCCCTTGTAGCACAGAACTGGTGCAGAGAAACACAGCGACTCAGAGCTGCCTTATCATTTCTGCCCTTTCCAGAAATCAAAGCCTACAATTACATTGTAGGGGCTGTGGAATGACACACAGGTGCTGTTATTTATTCCTAGTCCTAAATAGTACATCGGAGGGCAGGGAATCTGTGTTTCATGCCCTTTCTTTGGATAGAGACTGATGAGGTGAGTACAGTCAGAAGCAAAATCCATGTTTTAGTGACCACACGTGTTGTCTGTTAAATTTATTACATATAAACTATCTAACTTTATCTCCACACTCCTAAAGTTTTTGCGTAGATAAAGTTTAGCAAAGCCATGGAAGAAGGTTTTGCAGAAGATTCTCAAATTGTTTTGTCATGAAGGATAAACTTCAAAAACACCCAGAAACTTCACAAAAGCATTCAAACCCTTCACTCACATTATCTCCCAATCTTGATGTTAAGCCCCCTGCCTCCCCCCCCCAACTAAATGTGAGATTCTTGTGAAAGACTTTCAGCATGAACAGTGAGAAATAAAGTCTAACGTTAATTTCTATTTTCCCTATTTAAAGGGCTATTCAGGAGAATATGGCAACTCCATCATTCCTGCTGGATAAACTGTTACCATGGCTAAAGATGAAATGAAGACTGAGAAATTTCTCATAGTTAGAGAAATAAGTCAGATTTTGATAATGCCATAGCTACTGAAAACAACATTTTTGTCCCAAATTCCTGCTTTCTCTTTCAAAAAGCTCTGAATTTTCTTTTATATCTTTAGAATTTCCAGAAATTTACCTTTTCTGGTTATAGGTTTTGTTATTTTTGAAGATACGGAAAGCAAGTTAAAAGAGCACAGGGTAAGGTACTTCTGCTAATATGGTCAGTGTTGATACAGTTGAAAAAGGAAATGTTTAAATTAGATTTGGCTACTTACTGAAATAACTGTGAAAATTCACAACTCTGAGCTGTTGCCCCAGGTTTTCTGTAGTCTTGCTCTCTTCAATTTAGATTATGTTTGCAATATTTGTTTCTTAACTATGTACAGAAGAAAATTTTAAACCAAACAGAAAACTTCAGGCTGTGGAGCACGATTTTGTTTAAAAAAAGGGCAATTCTGATCTCCTTTTAGTCGTTCTGAAATTGTAAGGTAAACAAAGCTTGTAAGCAGATATTTTCACATGGGACAGTAAGGTATTTTGAATACCCTGGAGGTGATTTGTTGCCAGGCGTAGGACAGTAAAATGATTTATGTGATGTACTTAATTGGTGTAAATCCCCTTAGCTCTGGGAATCTGCTGGCACGGGAACTGGCCCCTTTGTGTTTCTGCACTGGATGTCTCAAATAAGCTAAATGTCACTGACTATCCCTATGTTTCATAGACATGTTGTAACCATGTAGGAGTACAGGCTCCCATCCCAAATATTTTTCCTATCCAAGAGCCCTATTCAGATTGATTGTGGGATTTGCCTTTAACTTCTGTGGAAAGTGGGGCAATAAAAAAAGACTACAGGCGGAGATGAAAGTGGTGATAAAAGGCCAGAACAATGGTAGGCTTTCATTCCCGAGTTCTTTCTCAAAGAAAGATTTCCTCCTTTTTCTTCTTTGTTTCTTTCCGTCTTTCTGTTGGGTGCATGCTTTGACTATTAAAGTGGATGAAATGCTACCTAAGCTAAGAAGAAGTGGTGAAGAAAAATCAAGTTACAGATTTGCAACATGATTCCCAAAATCCCTGTTTCCTATTCCCTGTACTAAACTACTCTTCTGGGATATCTCAGCGCAGGACACGAGGTTTTATAGGTGCACCCCTTCTGCTCAGAGTCTGAATTTCATGTAAGAATTCATTGAAAGAGTATTTGATTACTGACAGCTCAGATGGTCTTTTGGTTCCTGTTTAAGTTGAATTGCAGAGCATTAAGTATCAGCTATTAAGTAGCAGGTTATGAAAATGACATAATTTTTCCATATGTGAGAATGAATTATCTTGATTGAATAGACAGGTTTGGGAAAACAGTTAAGCCAAGTATTAGGAATTAGTCTCCATTAACTTTAAAAGCGGTGGTGAAGGAGATAGAATAAAAATAAATAAGATTGTTTAGAATCTGCTTTGCTCTTCCCACAAGGGGTCAAATCTGGAATTTCATTTGGGAATTTGTGTCTGTGGCTGGCAGGTAATGGTCCTTTCCCCTGTGCCGTCATCCAAGTGAAGTAACGTAACAACTCCAAACATGAAAATTGTTTAGCACGTCTTAGGTAAGCAGCTCCTCTCCGAACTCAAAATTAGTTCTTTCAAAGTAGAGGTCATTCGTGGAGAGAGTGAGAAACTCGTGGATTTTTCTGCCTTCCAGCAGTTCTGAAATCGCGTTACAAGCGTAAGGTGGTGTCCTGGCAAGCAGAAGCAGAAGGTAACACGTGTGCTCCCCACGGGAGCAGGGGTGCTTCGGGGGAGGAGGGCCTTGCTCTTAACTCAGCTTTGAACATATCGTTTTATTCACATACTAAACATAGTTAGCACCCAGAGTAATTCCGGCCCTACTGTACTGTCTTTCGTGGTAGCCTGCGTGTAATTAAGGAGGGCATGCGAGCCTAAAATTGCTTACTGCTCCTAAAAACACATGCTCCTGAATCCTTGCATTTATTTCGGAGGAGAAGAGACAAGAGGGATGGTGACCACTCATGCTTGTGACTTTTGATGTGGAGCCTAAGGTCGCGATGGCTGGGAGAGCCCACAGTGAGACAAAAGACCTCGTACACTTGCTGCTGGAACAAGGGTATCCCAGGCTGAGAGCCTCCTTTGTTGAAAGAGAGCTACTGTAGCCAAACTAATATTAACCAGTCTCGTAGCCGTGCTGAATGCCCCACTGTTCCACTCAGAAAGAAGCTTAGAGAAAAAGGCCCTTCAGTTTTTGAGGGGAACAGTGCAGTTTAGCAGACAGGCAGGCAGTCAGTCACTGTGGCATAGTCTAGGGGCCACGCTCGTGGCTTTTCAAAGGTCTTGTGAAAGACCTGGCATTACCAAGTGGCCTTTTCGTGAGATAACTGAAATGCTGATAATTCCGTGTTCAGTCAAGTTTAGTTTGCTCATGAAAATACGAACTGGAACTCTTGAAAACACAGTTACACGTACAGGACAAACTTACACAAACTACACACACTTCAGTTTTCTGTTGGAGGTGTTAACGAGTAGAATGCAGTCCTGCACTGGTTTTAGTAAAACTGTATTAAGGTTATTGGGAGAGAGAGGAGGTCGTAAATATGTTTTCTTATTTGCAGGTTTCAAATGCTTCCTACGTTAGCAAATAGGAGAAGGATCATCCCAAATGGCACCGCACAGGAATCATATTTGTTGTCCCTTGCAAACATCTCTGCCTCGGATATTGTCAAAATGGCCAGGCATAGGTTTTTGAGGATTGTTATGGTTTTGGGGTTAGTTTCTTTGAGTTTTCTCTCCTGTTTTATATCTATCAGAACTGAGTTTTCAGGTAGAAAAGCCAGAGAAGGACACACCAAAGAGGCGGTGAGGACAGCATGGTGGCAAGGTACAAAAATGACCTGTATTACTGCAGCACCCTGGTCGCGAGCAAGGGGAGGCCTTGTGCCTGCAAAGATCAAACAAAACAACATGTTGTTACTTAGAGATTTAAGAGTTTATCTGAACAAAATAAATGCTGGCTGCCCAGATTTTTCTCGGAAAATTTTCATAAAGATATCTAAATTTAACTTAATGGCTTGGCAAACTTCTGAAAATCAGCCAATATGCAGAGCCCACTTCTCAGATAATCTAAACCAAGACAGGCCTGTCAATGGCAGCAGAACGCACAACGATACGCTGCTGAGGGACTCACCTGCGGGATATTTTCTCTCAAATTCAGGCCTATTCCTGCATTCTCCTCAAATAATGACTGCTCTTTGTTTTCAGCTTTTCCACACTGATACTGTATGTTGTGTTCGGTCTTCGCCTTCTAAAAAGCCCAAAAGTCCAGTTCTTTGTGTTCTTTTTGTCCAGGCGGTGTTTAGAGTTTTTGAAAACATGATCTGATTATGATTTGGTTCTAGGAAAAAAGGAAAGTGAAAACACGACTGTCTCATCTGTAGCCAACTAACTTTGGTTTGCTTTGGGTAATAATTAATTCTGCATCTAGTTTAGTATCTTTCCATGGTTATTTCCAGGGCAGCTAGACTTGCTCTGGTAGTGCAATGGCCATTTTTTCAGGTTTCAATGTTCCCCTTTTCAGCTTTAGCAGATTCTGTGGCAATATAATGAAAGAGGATGCTCTGAAATTGCAGATGTGACTGTACTTTAACATGAGTAATAGCCTATTATGGAATAGCAATTAAGTAACGCTCTGAATAAATAGGGGAGGTGTCTAAAAGTATCAGATGTTGGTTGCCTTCTGAACTTCTGACCTTTCTGTTATTCTCAGGCATGGGGAGTTCAATAATTTGGGTTAACCCTACCTTTAACTGCCAAGTGTCTCGAGTTGTTTAAGTGGAAGTAATTGCCTGGAACATCAGTGTCTGCACCCACAGCGCAGGTGGGTGCACCCCTCTCTCCTGCTGTGCCCAGGGGACTGTGCTGTGCCCCTGCCTACTGGGGCTGGAGGGCCTGACAGGAGCCATGGGGGACGTGTTGGTTCTTCCTTGAAATGGGTGACGTCTAATTCGGTCGAGGCTCTAATCTTGAGCCCAGAGGAGAAGGATAGGGGAGAGGGAACTATTTTAGCTATGGTTGGGGAACTGTATTTGCTTTTTCAGGGGTGAATTGCACCCCTTTCCCTCTCTCTGCCTTCACAGGCTTTGTTTGCCCAGTGGGATGTGAGTTGCACCTCATCCTCGCGGTCTTACCTGGTAACAGGAAGGTGTGTTTCACATGGCAAGGAAGTCATTTTAGAAAATTGATGATGCCCGTAGACAATTCCCTGACTGTTTCCCAAGTAATGTCCTGTCCAGTGTCACTCCTACAGATGCACTGTTAATCCAGCAGCCTCTGATAGCAGATTATGTCTGTATGGCAGAGCTGGCTGCATCTGGACATGATTGTTCGTAGCTGTTGCCGAAATCTGTATGGAATGAGTTCACAGAGCGAGACATGGAAGTTATGGCACACTTTTCATCCATAAATCTGCCGCTGCTCACATATTATTAAATCCTTCTCTCTCTGTTTCTTCCCCCAAATAAATATCTTAATAATGATGGCTGATAGGGTATGTTATCAAATCCCCAGGATATAAATCCTTATTTCCTGAACATTTGTTCTTAACAAGCGAGTTGCACTTATATTTGCCAGATCATCGATGCTAATAATGCTCTGGGCCATTTGAAGGGTGTTTAGGTATCCTCTGCGCCATGGGGCCGGCCCTATTCCTGCCAGTTCCTCACTGCAGATACTTTTTTCCTAAATAAAAGCAGCCTTAAGTTGTCCTGGAGAACAGACAACACTTGAGGACACCTAATATGTAAAATCTTCACCTGTGCAGCATGTCCTGGCAGTGGTGTCCTCTGCAGGGATGGAGCATAGCTCTGCGCTGGCTGGAGGAGAGCTGCTCTCTCTAGGCTGGGTTTGGCAGGGCTGAGACCAGCATTTGCCAGTTAGAGCAGCACAGAATAAATCAGCAGCTGAGGGAAGATTTTTTCCTCCCCTCTTTTTCCTGAAACGACCGGACATGGTGGTGTGATCTCCCCAGATCCCATTTCAGTGGGCTGGGTACAGGGATGTCCTTTACCTCTCTGATCTCTGTGAGTGTGGCCAATGCCAGCCAGTTCCTGGCAGTTTTCGAGTGTAAGTTTGTGAACTACCTAATGCCAGAACAGCTTTTGTTTTCTGTGCTACATAAATCAGCTCTCCCTTCTGCTTCAGCTCGGGTGGCCAAGTTTAAAAGCATTTCCTTGGCACCAGCTGCAGGTCACTGTGGACTTCATATTCAGAAGTGTATTCATGGAGCTTTTTCTTATGCATAAACATCTTGTGTATTTGAGTTAGGCTGAAATGTGCTCCAGGTTTGGGGACCTAAAAATCAGTGAGTTGTCATGTCTCGGGCATCAGGAACACACCAATAAGGCACACACACAGCCTGTGTAAGATGCCATAAACACATTTTCATGCCTATATACACGTGTATCTGTATGATTTGGCTCTGAAGGGGTTTAAGATGCATATAGGAACACAAATAGTCCTAGTTCACAGAGCCTGTTCACATACGTAAGGCAAATGTGTAATAGTTCTGTGCTTAACCAATACCTGAATTATTTTTAATAATGTTAACATTACGTTAACAGACAGTTGAGAGCAGTAATCAGATAATTAGGTTTCAGTAGTTACTGTGTCTGTGTTTCCTTTATTAATTGCCATATTTTATAGACTATTCTTCCTCTTTTTTAGAAGGAAAAAACCCCCAAAACCCCAAAACAACAACACTGTTTCACACTTTGAGGGAGGGGAGAACCCAGAATACAGAGCCCATGTGTGATGTGATTAAGGAGGCATCAGTGAAATAACTTTGTTTCAGGAGTGTGCTTCGATCAGGAGGTGCTTCTTGTATTGATTATGCTGATCTGATGATGCTTGGCACTTAATTTTCTTAGTGTGCTAAAAATTGAACAGCGTAAGGGAAGGTGAGTTATTGGGTGTTGTCCTGGGTAGCTTTGACAGAAATGCACCTTTGTACCCTATCGAGCTGTTCAGTTTGTGTAGTCAATGCATTGCACAATCAGTACTACTCACTAGTCTGCTTTTAAGACTAGAAAAACAAGGGATGTTTCTGGATGAAGGTACACATTTAAGGTGTTCAAAACACAATTTTACCTAGCAAATCCCTTTAAATTTGTGTCACCTTTTAAATCTCAGAGAGATCTTTGAAAGTTACACAGGCAGGAAATACTGTGCTGGAAAGGTGTCTCGTTCCCTTCACTCTTTCATAACTCCAAAGGCTAAAATGATTTTGCTTAAACATGCCACATTGTCCAACAAAAGCAGGTCCATAAATGGCCTTTGGATTGGAATCAAACAAACCAGCAGGAAAATTTTGAAGTGAGGAATTAGAATGTATGTACAACTTGTTTGTGCCTTAGAAGTCCCAAGAAAGCAGGTATGGCATGGAAAGAACAATTTATTTATATTTTTTTTAATTATCACATGGATTTCTTAAAAGAGAACTTTAATATATGGAGTCACTGGAATTTTTGTGTAAAAGTTTACGTTGTTCAGTTTTCGGGAGCTTTTCTTAGGCAAGTAACAGGTGAAGGCATCAGTTTTACCAGTTTCAAAAGACGACTACTCCAGGACTTCAGCTGGAGCTCTGCAGGATGGGTTTGCGTATTAGAGCCAGAGATTAGGGATTTTTCCTCTAATGCTTCTTATTAGCAGTTTGTTTCAAATCTCATTAAAATGAATTCATTTTTAAAAGTCCCTTCTTAGAAATAACTGCATGGTATAATTACCATGGTTCTTTCAGTTATACAAGTGATTTTTTATTGTAATCTACAATATTTTTATTGCTGTTTCATTCATTCAGCTTTTCACCTTTGGGATTTAGTTTAGCTTGCTGAGCCATGGCCTGGCTTATCTGTGGTATTACTGCTTTTATTCAGCAACCTGTTAGTACAGCATAGTGTGTCTGACTCTACAATATAGCATGCAATTAACAGGAGTAAATTATTGTGTGACCATGGAAACTGGATGAACTGAACACATTGCTCAGCAAGGCTATGAAATCAGCTATTATTAGTCCCCGATCAGCGCAGTGGTTCTTTAAATACACGTTCTTCCATTTAAAATATTTCTGTGATAATGAAAATTATAATTTAACAGCAATTAATTATGATGATAACATTTCTTAGCACCAAGGTTTAATATTTTGAAAGAATTAAATGCATTCATCATAGATTTATTTATTTTCGGTTCATGCTTTTTTGTCATTAAAGGCAAATTAGATTTAAACACGAAACCAACAAAGGTTTGGCATTTCTTTCACCTGTTCTTCCCGATTGCAATGAGTTTTTAAAGAAGCACACTTAAAGCACACCAGAGTTTATACTTTTGTCTCCATGTAATGTCTCAACTTGTGCCTCAGATGGAAGAAAAGAGCTACAGCTCTCTGAAATCCCTCACGGGGATTCCATAGGGATACCAGCAGTTTGAATTTCTGTCCGGTTTCTGTTTAAGGTAGCTAAAATTCATAGAATCACGGAGTACTTTAGGTTGGAAGAGATGCCAGTTTATTTGGTCCAACACACCTACTCAAAGCAGGGTCAACTTCAATGTCAGATCAGGTTGCTTAGGGACCCATACCAGTGAGATGTGAATAACCCTGAGGTGGAGATGCCACAGCATCTGGGGAGTGTAGTGTCTGAACACCCTCACGTGGGTCACCAGAGCAGACTTTGGTGTTTAAAGCTGAAGATGTGTGTGGATGTTGCCAAGAGCAGCACCTAGAAGTGTTAAACCATTTTAATCATCCACTAGAAGGGTTGCATTTCTGTAGCTGCATTGCATTTTTATACAGACAAACAAGAAGTCAGCTGGTATCCTAGAGTACCAGGGGGAAAAAAAAAGCTGAATGCTTAATGTTTATGGAATGGGCTGTGTGGCTCAGTGTTTTCCATTGCAGGGAGCTGGTCATCATGCAGGATATAGATACATAATTTTGTGTTCCAGTTTTTCTGAAGTTAAACAAGTAGTTCACATAACTTGCACCAACGTAGGGAAAGCCAAGCCCACATTTTCTCCAAATCCAAATAAATATGTCATCTTAAATTCGTCAAACTCATCATAAATTCATCTTCTGAATTAAAAAGTTAAAACAAACAAACAAACAAACAAACAAAACCTAGGCTGAGTTCTTCCAGCAGTTTAATCTGTTAAACCCGGGTGACTTTTATGTTTCATTTATTTGCTGTGGGAGACTTTACAGGAACGTTTTGCAGATGAACATAATCATGCTTCTACAAAAATCTGAAGCTGGCTTTCAGGAGGTTTATTTCTGTATTGCTGACACCAAAACACCGTAAATGCTGTATAAAAATAAAGACAATGAAGGGACCTGCCCTTCCACACCCTATAATGCTTGGCTGGCTACTGGATATTGTTCTGAGCATCATTTTATTGTGTGAGCGAGGTTTAGTGACATCAAAGAGAGAAAGCAACAGAATTGTTTTTTCCACAGGCTGCATTATGTAGCTTTCCCTTTTTTCATTTCAGCAGTGAAAGTAGTCACATGCTGTAATATTTAGTAGAGAGGGTAGATATTTAACAGGATTTAGAAGCTGGCTGGTACTTCCTAGTGAAAGAGAATGGATTGCTGAACACACCCCTGACTTCTGAACAATAGTCTCTCTGTAGCAGAGTTGGGAAAGCGGCGAGGATTTTTGCTGCTAATGAAGATCACCAGCTAAACACAGCATGAACAAAATCACCTTGTTGCATTGTCGTCTTTCACATTTGCATTTGTTCTTGTCTAAGTCATGTTCAAGCATGTAATAGCTCTGGTGTAATCTCACAATTTTCGATAGGTAAGTCACTCCACAGATTACTTTATGCAATAAAATAATCACACTAAATATATTCTACTTGCATCAAAACCATCATCTGCAGTCATTCCTCCATGTTAAACTCTTTGCAAGACTGAAGTAAAAATGGAGATGTTTCTAAGCATTGGACCCACATGTATCGTGTTCTCTGTGTAAGATACAAGTTTGATGTCCTGTGGGTTTCATTCTAGGCTGTTGCTTGCCTTTGCACATGTGTGTTATGGACTCCTGTCCTCTGCATTAAACAGATTTTTTACCATTTTCATCAACTCCTATTTTCAGTCTTGACCATCTGTAGCTGGAGAAAAGCAGCATCTGCTGTTCAGTTTTCTTTCCTTACTACTAAGAGGGAGATAGTCAAAGGACACTTGAATGTTAAGATAAACTAATTTTATTTCCTTTTCTCTACAGACAACTAATAGTCCCCTTCCTGACTGGGTGATCCTTCCTCCTTCCATCATTTTTTTCCCTGTTGACCAATTCCAATATATTTTAATATAGACTGTGCCTGACTGTGCGTGCTTATGCATTGTTCCCGCAGGGCTTCTTATTGCCACATGTACTAATATAGTGTGTACTGGGACCATGTGAAAAAGCCATCATTTCGTGCACGTTTGTCCAAGCAGATGTTTCTCTCCTTAGCTGATGTGATACAGTTACACAGAGGTACTTTTTTCCCCTCTGGGTTATGAGTAGTGTTGCATCAGTTGACTGTCTCCCTGCAGCCCCGCAGGCAGTCCGTCCCACAGAGGGTGCCAGCTCAGGATCTCACCCTGCTTGGGTGTCAGGAGCATACAAAACCCCATAACAGCCTTCCTCCCCAGCATGGATCGCAGGCCAGGGATGCTGGTAATCCCCGGACTTCCTCTGAGCGTGCAGCCCTCGGTTTAGACAGGAAATTTAAGGACCAGGAGCCACCATTGTTGTTCTTTTCTCAAGGAGTGGTGAGCAGAGCTTTGACTGGGTTGTGACAGAGCTGCTGAGGGGTCTGCGTACCAGCCTCAGGGCTGGGTATGACTGAGGGATTTTGTGCAAGCCTGTGCTCAAGCCTGCCCCTGAAACAACAGAGTTTAGACCTGTATTGGAATTATTTCATGTTCAGCATCGGTCTTCTGTTACTATAACAAACGGTGAAGATTATTGCAGTGAACATGTTCCTGATAGGATCTTGTTTGATCACCACATTCTGGTCCTGGTAGCTGATCTGCTGTTCTCTCAGGCATCTTTCTCAATTAAAAATTTTCCAAGCACAGCTGGAATTTGTGAAGCTGTGAATATTGCTGGCTACTTAACTTTGTATCTTTCCATCTATGAGAAAACATACAGTGATATCCTGTGCCCTGAAAGTCTGCAGCAATGGGAACATTGTCCTGTGAAAGGAAGCTCTGTTTTCTTTGTGCATGGTTCACCTAGGTTAACCTAGGTTCTGAAGAATTCTGGAAAGCTGTGGATAATGGATATCAGCAAAAGCTGGAGCAACACTCAGCTGATCTCTGAGTCAGTGTGTTCGGCAAACGCTTTGTGTAGGTTGCACACTGCCTGTGTTTGTTGCTATAGTAAAAAAATACTTTTAAGCTGGAAAAATTACTTTCAGCACTGAAATCAAACCAGTTGTAAATCTGCAGGAGACACAGTGTTTGGAATTAAGGGTCAAAACACATCCTTAATTTGCCTTGCTGTCGAGGTGTTGGGGGGGGATCCACGAGCACTGATGATGCGCAGAGCGAGGTGCCTCTGGCTGGGCTCGGCAGCCAGGCTGTCCTGGGGCAGCCGTACGCACACCGAGTGCTCAGACACCAGTCTCAGACACTCGAGGCTCTAATTCCTCTTGTTTTCTTCGGTAACGTGTCAGCTCCTTCCAAAGTAACCCCTTTGCTTTTTGTCTGCTGGGGGGGCAGAGGCGTTTGGCTTCCCCGGGGGCTGGCGGGAGCTCTCCTTTTACCTGGCATCAGCCTGAGCCAGATGTATTTGCCCGTTTTGTTCGCTTTGAAATGCAGCCATGAGGTCAGTTTGTTGAAAATGTGGTTTGACCGGTATGGAAGGGAGCAGGTTGTCTCCAAGCTGTTTTTAGCAAACAGGCAGCCGCAGAGGTAACCTTTGCCAGGGGAGCAGTGCGTGCTGCGGCTGCGCGAGGGGACGGGGCTGGGAGCGCTTCCTGGCGTGTGGGGGCAACAAAAGGGCCACAGGGGGTGTGTGTGTGTGTGTCTGTGTGTGTGTGTGTCTGTGTTTCTCTCAGCTGGCTCCTCCAGCTGTGCATTTTCCAGGGTATTTATTAAAAGAAACTCTCCGTTATTCTGGCACAGCCCTGTTGAGCTCACTCGGGGGAGCTGAGCGTGCGGCAGGGAGGGATGGTGTGTGTCACCCTCCTCTTGCTGTCCCACACTGGGCATTCAGTGACTGACACTGGTCTTTCAGACACCCGGCTGCATTTTTGTTAGGAGTTTTTCCTCATCAAATGAGTAGAGGATGAAGGGACTCTCCTCAAGCGGGGAAGGGGCTAGATGCCTGTGTGTGATCCGCTCCGGGCCTGGTTTATGCGAATTTCAGTGTACAAACTCCAGTTTATTTACTAAATTCCTAAACAAAGTCAGTCCTTGATTTATCACAGAGCTGGAGTTTGCAGGCTGCTGTACGATAGTAGTATTGTCGTGAGGGTTTCCGCAGAAAGGAAATTTCCTTCCCCAGTGTTGGTTCAAGATAAGTTAGATTCTCTGTTATCGACGCTGCTGGTAGAATGGCTTCCGTTTTCCTGCTGTGCATGTTTTGCATGTTGCTCATTTCTCTTCACCCTTGGGAAACAAATGTTTTCACAAGCTGTAGGATACTTGGGGCTCCACCCATATCTGCTCGTTTTAATTAATCTTCAAAATCTAAAACTGTGTTTTTGAAAGCATGAAGGATATTTGTCGAAACAATCACCTGAAGTTCATAAATAGCGCTTTAGGGCCCTTTGCTGATGTTAAATGCCTGGTGTCATCACTCAGGGATGCACTGAGCCCCTCGATGTGTGGGTTTTTACTCGGCGCTAGACCTTAAAAGAGTCATAGTTGTGTGCTGAGCCAAATTGTCAGAGCTGTAAGTACAGCTTTCCTGTATGCATGTTTCTTTCTCGGAGACATATAACCGAAATTCATCGGTTTTAATTCTGCGCCTGTTTTAACCTGAAACCCCAGAGCAGAAAAATCCAGTTTATCGGTTTGAAAAGGCTGGTAAAAGCGTTGCAAAAGCCTGCAGTCATTGTGAAACACCCTGCAGAAATAATCAGGAGAGGTTTTAACATGACCAACCCCAGCCATGCAACTTTCAGAACGGGCTTGTTTTGCTTTCCCACGTTGGGTGAGCGCGGAGGGAGTTAAGTGAGGCTGTGCCCTCTCTCCTCTGGAGCTTCCATGACCAGCAGGGAATGAGAACTGTGTGCCCCCTGTGCCAGCTGTGTGATAAAGAGTGGCCTGCCTGGGTGAACTGGCCCCTTAGGAGACTGAAAGAGCTGCTGTGTCTCTCTGGTGGCGTTTTTCTGAGATAAGCTGCTGGTTTCCTTGTTGTCCCCGAAAGCTGGCAGTGACCAGGGTGGGAGCCTGGCTCTTGCGTGGTTGCTGCAGGGCTTTCCCCTGAGGCTGGAGGCTGCACGCAGCCAGGGATCTCACTGCTTTTGGCTGTTCTTGATGTGATTTAGAGGAAAAGAAGAGAGAGGGGAAGAAAATGAAAAGCTGTTAGAGGCCACAGCAATTGAAGTTTCTCAGGCACATGTTAGGAATCACAGAATCATAGAATCACATGGGGTTGGAAGGGACCTCTCGAGATCATCTAGTCCAACCCCCCCACCAGAGCAGGTCCACCCAGAGCGGGTCCGACAGGAACGTGTCCAGGCGGGTTTTGAATGTCTCCAGAGAAGGAGACTCCATCACCTCTCTGGGCAGCCCGTTCCAGTGCTCCTCCAGTGCTCTACCATGTTAGGAGCTGACAGCAAGCTCAGCATGTGGTGTTAGCATTGAAACCGCCGCAGCTGTAATCTCTGTAGAGATTTTCATGCTATTTTTGTCTGTTGGGGTGAGCAGGGAGGAGGACGGCACCGCAGAGGATGGGTGGGGGTCAGTGGGAGGCAGGTGCAGAGATGAGGAGCCGAAAGAACCAACGGAGCCCTTCAACCTCTCACTGTCAACAGGAAGTCGAGAGCCACAGAGAGCAAGACAGAGGAAACGGGAAGGCACCAGGGAGAGGCAAAAACTGCGTTTCAACTAGACTAAAGAAAACATGAGTAACAGCATCAGCTCCCAAAGCATGGAGGGCCTCCAGCTAGACGAGGACAGCCTGTAGACTGCTTTTCTGTCCTCTCCCCCACTGATAGTTTGGTGCACTTAAGGATGCTGAGGCAACACAGAAGAAGAGTCGTCACCAGAACTTTTTTTCATGAATCCACTCTGCCTGAAGAATGCACTTTCACGTCCTGTTTTAGGGCCACCAATCATACTGGGGTGGGGAAGCCTTTCTGGGGGAGTGACTCGTGGGCCACATGAGTGCCATCTGCAGGAGAGACCCTTCTTCCCCCTCCCTTAAATGGCTGCCTGGAGCCAGCTGATCTGTTGACTTCTTTGTCTTTCAACAACAGAAGGTCCTAAGCTAGCATCAATTAATACAATGACACCAAAGTTTTCACAGCCTAACTTGGCATGTCACTGTTTCCCACATCATGTCCTTAATCTGTTCAAAATTAGGCTCTGACCGTTCATCTTCTTTACTAAAACCTCATGGATGTTCTTTTCCTACCCATTACTTTTATTGTGATCCCAAGTTGGGAGATCACTGATTACCATAACTTTAGACAAAAGATTTTGCCAGCAGGTCATGGGAGGTGATTCTGCCCCTCTACTCTGTTCTTGTGAGACCCCACCTGGAGCACTGTGTCCAGCTCTGGAGTCCTCAACACAGGAAGGACATGGACCTGTTGGAAC
>JAOQGH010000023.1:4852132-4905981 GCA_025769975.1 Gallinago jamesoni | reverse complement strand
CCAGGCTGGATGGGGCTTTGAGCAACCTGGTCTGGTGGGAGGTGTCCCTGCCCAGGGCAGGGGGGTTGGAACTCAGTGATCTGTAAGGTCCCTTCCAACCTGAACCATTCTGTGATTCTATGATTCTTTTAATGGATGGCTTCATGATGGTGTTTGATAGCTTTTTTGTTTTACACGATATTTTCTATATTTGACTCTATATTTAGGTTCCTGTTCCTCAGTATTTCTCTTCAGAATAAATGTGACCATTTGTGAATGTTGTGCTTCTGTACAGAGACTAGAGTGATTAAATAAACTTGCTGAGTTGTTTTGGGGCTTGTTCAAGCTGGGGAAGGGAGATGTAATTTCTCTTGGCATTTTCTTTAAAAAGCACCACCTATTGCAAGGTTTTTCTTCTTGTGACTCATTTCAAAAAAATACTTCAACTAAAAGCATGGATTACTAGACAAGCAGATATGCAGATACAGCTTTCCCAGGAACTTGCTATAAATAGTTCATAAAATATATATTTAAGGATAGCAGTCACTGTATTTAAATCACTGCTTGAGTAGAAAACTAATTCCACTAGTCAGATGTGTTGAGTTTTCTCTTCTTTGGCCCATGGTAGAACAAGCTATGTCGTTAGAAGACGGTGCAGCTTTTGGCTGAGAAGGCAGTGTGCATTTTTCAAGTATTGCCGTGGCTGGGGCACGGTTTGGGCTGTCTAACGACCCGGGCATTCTCCCCTTCACACAGTCCTTATTGACAGTGCGGGCAGCAGCCCCGTGCTGCTGGGGCTGTGGTGTGCCAGCAGGAAAGGGGACGTGCACGCCGTGGCACTGGCGGGGCATGGGGCAGGGTGGAGGGCAGGCTGGGGGTCAGCCCCTTCAGAGAAGCTGCCGTTGGCTCCTCGTGGCACCGGGGGAAGCCAGCCACAGTTACTGCTAATTTCTTGGACTCTTCCTGTATCTTGGCAATCCTCTGCTTCATACTCTGCTCAGAGTGAGGGCAAACAAGAGTAATGCAAACTGTCAATTCACTGAAAGAATATTGCGGTTTCGTCATAAACCACACCTTTTTACATCTTTCCAAGCCGCATTTCTTAAGTTCACATTTTCTTATAGGTAGGTAAAAGCTGTTACAAATGGGACAGTTTCAGTGCAGTAGCTTTGGTCGTGTCCCGACACATGGTCGGGTACCAGCAATAAATTCAGAAATACATGGGAACAACCAAAATCTTAGGGTGGGGTTTATGTACTTGGGCAAACGATCACTGGTTTGCCACTCTCCACTGGGAGGGCTGGTCTGCTCTCCCACTCCTTGTTGGATTCCTCCTCCTTACCACCATTCTACTGTATCATTTACTTTCTTATTGGCTTCTTTTCTTTTACTTGTTTTCCAGCTTGGTATCCTATGCAGCCTCAGCTGCTTTGTCATTCCTTGTCACCAAGATCAGGATTTTGCCGCTGTCCCAGAGTCCTGCAGGTGTGGAGGCCATAACTGGTTATGAACTGGGATCATGCCCCAACCATACTGTGCCCCCGACAAGGGTTATGTCCTTCCTTTTGAAGGACAGCATCCACCAAAACCCTAGGTAGTCAGATATAAACTCTGTGTTGATCTGCACCATCATTGATGTTTTCTGTGTTTCAAGCAACATACTTGGAGTTTTCAGAGCTGGACACGTTACATTTTGGGTCAGGATTTACCAGTCTTCGTGTTTTGTTTCTGAACGTGCCAGCAACTTTAAAAAGAACGATGGGAGTTTTAGATGCTCAGCTGGTTGGAAAAGCAGACGGCTTTCATTCATGTCTAAGTATGGACTTTGGAGTCCAAGTTTGAGCACCTGTGTTTTGACAAATTTGGTCTGTAGTAGTTCCCAGCTCAGTGAAATTACTTTTTGCTAACAAGAAAGGGCTTCATCCGAAACCCTTGGCAAAAGAATTTAACCACAAAGATGTATAATATTTTCTGTCTGAGAGTTCTCAGCTTGACAGGTAGCTGTTCAGGAGTTTCTGAATTAATGTGGACTGTAGTGAGCCTGTGCATTAAGAGAGCTCTCATAGCCAATGTTTTCATGTACGTCTTGTGAAAACCTCTGGGAAGGGAAGGTGGAAAGAACCTGTTTTTCTATGGCTTTAAATAAATGCAAGTCTACTTCAAACATGCAGTTATGGAAAAGTTCATCGTGACATTGTGTAAATACAGTTACAAATGTTGAATTTGCAAATAAATACTGTAACAGGAAGGGAAAAAGTAAATGCGAGGCTGTGGTCTGTGCTGTCTTTTGAACCTATCTTAATCCATGGTGACTTCTGGTATTTCAGGGGATCTGTTGTGGATTTGTGTGCGTATTTGAGAGCAGAGGTTGGTCTGTTCTTTCAGCAGTGGACAGTTTGATCAGTCCAAAGGGGCTTTTACATTGTAGCTCTACAACAGAGAGCTCTACCTCTTTAACCTAGAGAAAGCTGCTTATCTGAGCAACAAGTAAGTCTGCAATATATAGTTCAGGTTTATTCTATAGATAGCAACTCAGTAAAATTCCCACTGATGTCAGAAGGTGTCATAAAAAAGGAAGAAAGTTGGATTTTCAGTGGAAAGTACCAATTTCTTCAATGATTCTGCTAAGAAGACAAGCCATACCTTTAATTTAATATTAGACAAGTGTAAGTATTACATTTTCACTTAGGTACATGAGCTGTGATTTATTTTGAGTAACATTGTGTTGTTTTCCTAACAGATGAACGTGAGGCAGTTCAGAAGAAGACTTTCACAAAGTGGGTTAATTCCCACTTGGCACGCGTATCATGCAGAATTACAGATCTGTACACTGACCTTCGTGATGGAAGGATGCTCATCAAACTTCTGGAAGTTCTTTCAGGAGAGAGACTTGTAAGTGTTTATTAATATTGAGGGTTTTGGTTTTGTTTCGGGTCGGTTTTTTGGTGAATCCTTGGCTCAGTTGAAGTACAGCAAAACTGCGGGTTCAGTGCTGCAAATGTCTTTTTATGTATTAAAGAAAAAAAGTTTATTGCTTCAGCTGGATCCAGACACCATTAAAATATCTTCCTATTGGTTTCAGTAGGAATCGAAGAAAGTCTCCTTCAAAGGCTTCTTGCTGGTGAGATGCTGAGTGCTCCCAGCAGCATACTCCCTGCTCCTGAATCTGACAGATGCAGAGCACTAAATGTTCTCCAGCCCTTTAGACTGTTTTGGTAACGGTGAATTAGATGTGCTGGGGAAGGTTCCCGGGCACCACGGCCAGCTGGCCTGATTCTGTGGTAGTAAACACAGCTGACGGATGCAGGTGGCTGTGTGCAGGCTGCCTGCTGGCCCAAGGACTGGAACATCCCTTCTTCCTTCTCTGGAGGGTGCTGGGGAGACATGGAGGACAGCTGGTTGGAGATGGCCAAGTCCACCCTGGGAAGCATTGCAGCAGTTTTAGCCATGGTGTTAATTGCACCCCAGCGCTCACGAATGCTCCGGGGTGTGTTTGATTTTACTAGAATAGAGAAGGCTTGGATTTTGTTTGGTTAGAGAAATATCTGAAATGAATTTAAATTAATGGGCCAAATTCTTTCTTTGGGTATGCTGAGAGACCCCCTTTGATACCAGCACAAGGGAGTAGTGAATAAGAAAATCCCTGTAGACAAAAACGCTGCTGATTAACAGCAAAACTGGGTGTCAAGAAGTGGCTAGGTATCAGTTTTTCCTTCAGTTCCTTAAATGATGGCTATCCTCTTAACTACCTAATTTAAAGCAATCTTTTCAAAGAGATATGGGTATTTAGCTAAGACCCAAGGCTACATGAGGTCTGTACCTCATTGACATGAGGTTGATGACAAGCGATTACTGTGTAATCGCTTGTCATCAAGCACTCCTTATTAATGGTAGCTCCATGGCTTAAGACTCCGGTTAATGAATTGAACATATGGCCCACAGCGTAGTGCCTGTACAGTAAGACAAGAGAGGGAGCTTTCTGCATGTCTGAGAGTAAGGAAATTCTGATGGGCGTAGAAGTATGTGGATGTAGGATGTGGATGGAGCCAACTAATCTCAATGTTAGTCAACTACAGTTTGCTCAAAACACGTTTCTGTCTATGCCAAATCACTTACCTCATGAGTTTTGACGTGTCCACTGCAGGTAGCAGATATTATTCATACAGGAATACAAGGCCAGCGTGCCCCATTATTTGAGGATTCGGATGGCAACTGTGCCACCTCTGTTAAATCTTCCTATCTGCCTGCCGTGATTTGACTTTCAGTATCAAATAGCAACGGTGAAGTTCAGACCAGTTGTGTGACTCTTGCTGTGTGATTCATTTACATTTTTCACTGCAGGTCTTAAAAAATGCCAACAGAGCTTACGCAGCTGTTTGGGTGGGGAGAGTGCAGGAGCCACCTGATGAGACTCTTGTATCTGCGCTTGCATCACTGTTTGCGTATCGTGTTGGCAGCTGCCTCCACCCCACCACAAATGCTTTTTGTAGCTTCGTTATCTCAGGATGGAGGACAGCAGTCTCTGTTTGAACAGTACATTCCACCACACCTTCCTCTGCAAACAAGATAACGCAATGCATTAAACTTTGAGACAATTACGCACACCAAAAATATTCCAGGAGTTGGTACGTTGCATCCACTTGCTGATGTCTGTCAGCTGTTTGGAATTTATTGTAGCTGCTGTTGGTTAGATTCTGACTTCTGCATGACACCCAAGCAGAAATCTAAAGGCCGTATCTTACACTGAAAGCTTAAAGTGAAGATGAGAAACATGAAATGGTAAGAAAGCAATAAGCAAAGGCAGAAACTAGCCTAGATAATTATGTTAATATGGTGTGTTTACTGGTAGAGTAGAACAAACAGGAGTTGTTTTCTCACTTTTGAACCTAGGATTGAGATTCTGGAGCTGGAGCCGTATGCCCATGGAGCAGAGCTGGGGATTTAGGGTACTAATCAGGGAAGCAGAACTGCTCTTTGCTGTGTGTAACACCTCCAGCTTCATTTGCCCAAACACTGCATTTTTCAAAAGCTATTGTGATTTTAGTTGGTGAAAACCCAGAGTCCTTGAAGCTATGTTGGAGAAACTCAAAATAAGAGTGTCCAATAAGGGCAACATCTGCATCTCCCTGTCTTTGCTTAGCTTGATTCCTAATCCTAGTGTTTAGTCCAGACCTTACTACGTAAGGTCCTCTGTACAGCACAGTATTTGGGAAGAGATTGATAGCATGTAATAGTCTCACTGAGCAAAGCAGAAAAGAATCCAGCCAGTATGAAAAGATGGTTGTAATTTTGTTTGCACACACCACACACTGTTAACCAGCTTCTCCCAAACAGAAAAATAAAGCTGAGAATTGTTTTCAGCATGAAATTAAACATTTTGCTCAGTTTCTTCCATAGCTATATAAAGGATTAGTGAATTCCTTACAACTCCTGGATGCTCAGATGTCAAACCATTTAAGCAGATTCTCTGTAGTGCGTTCTATCCTGTTTTTTGTTGGAAAGGGGAAGATTTTTGATGTAAAACAAATTTTTCTTGTAATGTGTGTGTGAAGACTCTTGAGTTCAGTTAAATACAATAAATGATGCACCCGGTATGCTTTCTTTCCCTCTGGTTAATATCTGGATCTCTGTCAGCCCATTAAAGGTGAAAGTTTTATGTCTCATCTTGAGGCTGTGCAGGAGAGTGAGGCAAGCACAGCCACCCCTTGTGCAAGCCACACTCAGCCTCTTCCTCTTTTTGTTGCAAAACAGTGGGTTAAACTTCATGGCCTGCTGATGTGGAGGGACAGAGAAATGAAACCTTCTGTCTCCTTGGGTGCCCGACATGTTTTTGGCCAGGCGGCACTGTTGTTCTCTCCTTGCAGAAATTTCAAGTGCCTTCTTGGGCTATTAATAAATCATAGTTTGAACAGCACTAGGTGACACTGCTAATAAGTTGTTACAGACACAACAGGGAATTTCTGAACCAGAAAGTGCACCTAGTGCTGGAGCACTAGAAAAATCTGTGTGCCCACCCCTGCTTTCCAGGGAGCGGTGTCCTGTTGAGGTTCACTGTGTGTGCTCTGCTGCTTCACGTGCAGCCATTGTGTGTGGGGGAGAGAAAATCCTACCAGAAACCCAAAAGTTATGTTTCTTGGATTCTTAATCGGGGAGTATATCATTGTAGGGAGTGTGGGTGGGAGCAGAGAATCTCTGGAATTAAATAAAACATCTCTTGTGAATGGTATTAATTCTGTCACCTTGGTGATGGACCTTCTGAAAGCAGAAAAGGTGCTTTTGAAACCATTTTCTGCTCAGTAAATTGAGGCCTGGGAGGCAGTGCAGTTACTGCTCAGGTAGGCGAGAAGGGCTGTGTTAAGGCAGAGGGGACTGCTGCTTAGAAAAGGTGACAGTCACAGTCATTCCTGTGTTTTGGGAACATCGTGGTAGGAGCGAGCACACCTTGGGAAGCTGCTCTTCGGTGTGGCAACGGGCTGGAGTGACACAGCCTGGCCTCCACCTTCCCCTGCAGCTGGGCGCTCCTTCTCCCACCTGCCTGCCTGTATTTTGCAAGATGAAATTAAACCTGCGCTCCAATTTATCATGCTCCTGGAGGACTGATGGTACCAGCAGAAGGATGGATCTTGGATTGTCCCTTGCTGATAGTGAGGGATCTCGGGTTGGTTTCAGCAAACTGTGTCACCTCACTCTTTCTCCCAGTCGTGCTATGGGAGCAGCAGCATTTGGGTTGTATGGTACGTGCATAGGGAGTGCCTGCAATCTCTGTCTCTTTGGAGGGATGTTTAGACCCAAAAGCAGTGGCAGGTTCTTGGAAATCTTCACCCTTACTGGGAGCTGTGGGTTGACTTTCTCTGTATCGTTCCCCAGCCTCTGGAGGAGAATGGTACTGACTGAAAGCTGAAGTGAAACCGGTGACCTCAGGGGTTTATGTGCCCTGAAGGACATCTTTCTAGTAAGCATTTCATCTTTGTGACATGCTGTTTCTAGGGACTGTAATATGCCTCTGGCTGAAACTCTTCCATTTGAATGGAGTCTGAGGCGAGGACTGTACCTGAGCTATTTCCATGGCCAGGTAATTATGTTCACTGCAGAAAACAAGAAAATTACATCAATTAGTAGCTTGGCTGAGTACCTTTGGTGACATCTCAGTGAGCAGGCTATTTGGCTGTAATCCCTATCTGCAGAACAAAGTTGCTTTAAATTTTATTCAGTTTTACAGCAGAATTCTACAGGCTGTTAATATATTCATGGCTTTTTTCATTTGCACT
This sequence comes from Gallinago jamesoni, assembly GCA_025769975.1. Lineage (NCBI taxonomy): Eukaryota > Metazoa > Chordata > Aves > Charadriiformes > Scolopacidae > Gallinago > Gallinago jamesoni. The sequence continues at coordinate 4,898,734 of JAOQGH010000023.1, read as the reverse complement.
GGGCCTTCATAAAAATGTGTTACATTGGTGTGGCCGATAGTTGTTGTTTTTACTATGAATAAATTGTTTGGAATAAATCTATTCTATTATTTTCATCCTATTTATCCTACTTCAACTGACCAATAAAAAGCAATGATATTTCTATCTGGAGGAGTTTTATTGAGTAACTTACGGTCCAAGCCTGAGCCGCCTTTTTGGAGAGTGTGTATCTGTAATTACAGATACTCTCTGGACCATTCATTACCAGCTCCCTCTATTATATGCGTGTCTCAGTTATCAGTTTGTTTCATATCTTTATCTTTGCAGATAGAGATAGTGTGGAAGAACCTATACTGGAGAAAAAAAATCATCTTGGGAAAATGTATCAGGTGTGGCGTGAACCTAAAAATAATTTATCTTCCAGGTGGTGCGTGAATATAGTAGGCAGCAAAAATGAAGGAAGTAAGAAGGCAAAATACTTTGAAGGGCAAATGCAGTTGGCACCTAGTGTGTGCGACTCGGGTCGAGGAGGTAGCACAGGTTTGACATGTGCTACCATTACCACCCGTACTCGCACTGTAAGATGTGAGGAGCGGTTGTGTCCCTTGAACTTGAAGAACAAAGACATACAGTATTGCTGGCTGGGAGTGGACAATGTGGTGACTCATCTGCCTGGACTGAAGGCAGTCACTGTTTTTTGATTTTCCTTCCATCTATAGTAATACGTGTTTTTCTTCTCCCTTTTACCTTCTAGCCTAAACCAACTAAGGGAAGGATGCGCATCCATTGCCTGGAGAATGTTGATAAAGCCCTCCAGTTCCTGAAAGAGCAAAGAGTTCACCTAGAAAACATGGGATCTCATGATATTGTGGATGGGAATCACAGACTGACACTTGGCCTTATTTGGACTATCATCCTGAGATTCCAGGTAAAGATGTGTGCATACACAATTAGACACTCATCTGAGTTTTCCATACACTTTGTGCTTTATAAGACTGAAGCACTCCCAGGTCCTCTTGAGATGATGGGAGTGAAAAGTGCTTAGCATCTGGCAGGATGTGCTCCAGAGCTAACGGCAGAGGATAAACAGTGCTTCGTGGTGCTGCTGGTCTGTAGTGGCGGCCAACGGGAGCTTCCTGTCTGGAGAGTAATATGGTTTCATTTTTAAATTATTAATAAATACAAAGATCCACTCATAGACCTATACACTCTTGTAGACACAGGGGGAAATGCTGCCCTCAGGTGCTTTTACCTCTGTGGTGATTATCATTAAGGTGGCTGACTTTGCCCTGAAGCAGATTAAGGGTGCCCACAGGAATTGTTCTATTGTCCCAGCTAATGGCTGCGATTTCTTTTTTTCCAGCAAGTTGCACATTGGTCTTGCTCTCAGTTTAAAAAGACTGGGAAGTACTTTTGCAGAAAGGATAATAAATTTATTTAATAAATATATAATTTATAATAACATAGGAATAAATATTTAATAGATTTTAACATTCTCTTACTTCTGGTGTTCCTCAGTGTTTTCCAAACATGAAGGCGTCTGCCTAACTTTCAGTGACAGAAGTAGAACTTTGCTCAAGTAATCCTACTCTATTTAAAAAGTGGTGAACTATATCCATCAAATGAGATACATTTGTCTATATGAAGTAAAAAGTGGGTTCCTTTTTTTTTTTCTTTTTCATTTTTTTAAAAACTGGGTAACAGCCTAGATCTGGAATATATAGTTGAGCTGCTGCTAAAGGCAAACACTATCTTCTCCAAGCTTGAGATCCCACAGAGCTATTGGTGCTATGAAACCCCTGGTTAGCTTTTGCCTGTGGATCCCCTCATGAGGACCTCTACCTGCTTCAGCCCCTTGGCTCCTGGATGTGCTCAGCATCCTGCAGGAGGCACCTCGCAGGGTGGCATCATAGGCTTGTCTTGGCAGTTGGAAATACATTTGCTGGTGAAGTTTAAACTATTTTGTCAATGGACTAAAGAAAGAGTAATCCTACAGTAAACTAAGGGCAGATGAATCTTTCTTCTGACATGAAAGCTTTTAAATGAGGAAGAGCATTCATCCACTTCCACTCTGCCTGTCATCATAGATTTTCTTTGTTCCTTATATTCTGATACAACTTCTTCCATCTTTTCAAAAAAAGAAAAAATGTATTTTTTCAGAGAAATATTTAAAACTTCTGTGTTAATTTTAGATCCAAGATATCAGTGTTGAAACTGAGGACAACAAGGAGAAGAAATCTGCTAAAGATGCTTTGCTTTTGTGGTGCCAGATGAAGACAGCTGGGTGAGTGTGGATTAAGTGATTATCTATAAAGGTCTTACAGCATTTTGAGTTTTCATTGAAATAATTTAAAATGGGCAAACGCATATCTCTCCTTAAGTGGATTCAAACAAGAGAACTGAATTGATGTTTACGAGTCAGAAAATTCTGAATTTTATTATATTAATGCTGTGTGATAAACATCACAATCTGATAATCCATTAACATATTCCAATATGCTGACTCTTTTTCACCCTGTTCTGAAGAAGTAGTGATGCTTCAGATGTTTGCCACCAACTTTTCCCTATATATATGGGAATATTTCCAAAATATCTTTCTCTGACAGTAAACGTCTTGCATAATTAAATATCCATTTGTAAGGATTCATTATGCTTCCTCCATGAAACATGGATGTCCCTGTGATAACTTGGGGCGCTTCAGCATTATTCTAGTGGTACTCTATCCTCTTCCAAGAACTCTTACGAATGTGGTTTGTTAGTAGCCTGAAATTTTTGGAGACTTGCAAAATACCCAGATCACCAAACAGATTAACTTTGCATCTCTGGGGTACAAAGGTGGCTATCACATGTGCTTTGTTTAAAAGTCAGTGACTAGAGTCAGTCCTCGAGGATGTCCTGGGATACTAGGCAATGTCAAGGAAAACTTAATGTATCACTGCTCCCATGGTACTTGCAGCCATCAGAAAAGGTTTTACTCCTCCCTCTTCCTCCAGCTGTTCCTACTCTTCTCTTGAACTTGATATTCTGAGTACCTGAAAACAATTCTTTGCCAGCAGCTTAGGCGGGAGCAGGCCTTAGGGGATTTGAAACCTCACAGGCTGCAGGTTGAGCAGCAAGTAATAAAATAGTAACTTCAAGTGATTAGTTGGTCACAGGTCATTTAGAGCCTTTCTCTGGAATGCATATCAGTTCTGCAGGGTTTACAAGAGTAAATGAGATGCACTTAACCTCTAATGTGAGTCTCTGATTAGAAAGCAGTCGGGATGATAGACTATCCATCATGGGATGGTTATATCCCACCTTAAGGTTTACAATAAACGTGTCATTCCTGCAAGCAGCTTTTAGTGACAGTGTGTGGAGAGCTGCAGGAGGGATGCTACCAATTGCATTCTCTTTATTATTTTTTTTGTTCTGTCAGTTACCCCAATGTCAACATCCACAACTTTACCACAAGCTGGAGGGATGGGATGGCTTTCAATGCACTAATACATAAGCACAGGTATGTGTGGGTAAATACCTTTATGGATTTTGAAAGTGTGAACTGTCACAGTGTGCACTGGGTTTTGTTGTTACCTTGCAGCTTGATTTTAAAATCTGTGGAGTGGAGGAAGTTGAAGAATTGCTGAGAGTTTTACAGCAACTTGCTTTGCTTTAGAGCTTTACAGCTCTTGCAGCCACTGTGAGCCCATCTGGGCAACAGCTTCTCTCATCAAGAGTCAAAACAGGTTGTGTTTGGTTCCGAAAGAGTAAATTATACACGTGATTGTTTTAGTTTGTGACTGAACAAGTTGGAAGAAAAGTTTTCGTACCTTATTGAGTAACTGGTGATCGGGTCTGGTTGCCTGGAATTCGGAGGTGGGAGGGGGACACAACACACAACAGCACCCTGGAGGGGAAAGAAATCCCTGCACAGGGATGGCAAAATCTGGTGCTAGATTTTGTCATGGTTGGGGATGTGGCTCATTGGCAAGCTCAGATGAAGCTACTGGGATGGCTTGCGTGCTTACATGGGCATGGGGAGACACTGGGTGACCACAGCTTCATTCCTTTATTTTCCAGGTCACCTTTATCCCTGGTAAACTATTCGCCATTATTTGCCCTGGGTTAGGTTCTGCCATGGCATGTGCCAGGCATTACTTCATTCCTTCGATATTGCTGTTCCAATGCACAGCGCTACCGGACAAGCAAAACCTTGTCAGCAGGAGGGGCCAGGTTTTCTGAGGATTGCAGACTGTAGTTTATTTGTTCCTTTGAGGGTAGTTGCACTGTGCTTTGGGAAATCTAAAGAATTTTCCATCCTGTCCAGGCCTGATCTGATTGATTTTGACAAGCTGAAGAAATCAAATGCACACTACAATCTGCAGAATGCTTTTAACCTTGCAGAACAACACCTTGGTCTCACTAAGCTCCTGGACCCCGAGGGTAAGAATTCCTTGCAGTTTCAGCACTTCACAGCAATTTGTGGGCTCTTTTCTCCCACCCCTCCTTGTAGAAGGGTACAGCTTTGTGATAGCTTTTTGCGTTAAAGAGAAGCAGGGTACTGCTGACTCACCTGGTGATACAGCCAGAGAGGGAAGGAGGGAATGCAAGATGTCTCCCGCAGATGACTGAGCAGCAGTAGCACAACAGCCCTTAGTCTGTCACCCCATCTGACAAGATCACTGGACTGGCCATGTATATATAGAATCATAGAATGGTTAGAGTTGGAAGGGACCTTAAAGATTATTGAGTTCCAGCCCCCCTGCCCTGGGCAGAGACACCTCCCACCAGACCAGGTTGCTCAAAGCCCCTTCTAGCCTGGTCTTGAACACATAAAATCATTCCAGTTAGAAGCATCCTCTGATCTGGTCTGAGAAACACTTTCTGTGAGCTGGAAGATGAATGCTGTGGATTTCAGCAAATACTTATCAGCTTCTTTTGCAGCCTTTTAGCCTGTGTTTTCATTGGAGCATTCATGCTTGTGCATATTGGAAGGTGGGCTCATGATCCTAGGACAAGAAGCTTTCTTGTCACAGGGCAAATAGAGGCTATGTGTTTGGATGAGTTCCTTCTTGCTTATTTTTCAGTGCCTCAGAATTGCTGCTGGAAAGAAAATAATTTGTTTCCCATCTGTATCTCTCAGGTTTGCCTTGACAGATACACTATTACATTTGAATTCCTGTCTCCAAATGCTGATAGAGCATGGAAGTTCTCAGTTAACAGTAGTTCCGTCAACTCACACAGACACTAGAGGACGTATTGGGCCATGCACAAGCTGTGGCAAAGTCTGGAACCTGACTCGTAAGGCCCAGAGTTCCCTAGCTTACAGACCCGTGCCTTAACCACAGTCCACACTAAGACAAAGAGATACAGGAGCACTTCTTAGTGACTGCTGAGTTCCATACTGCATGACACCAAGTAATCCAGAACCAGTTCAAGGCTGCTGAACTTATTTCTGATTACTACATAAATCTTAGGAGCTGAACTGCCACCTAAACTATCTCTGACTCTTAAACACATCCTTGTTGCATTATTAGCTCTGTTGTTTTAACCCATGCACCCCCTATTTGCTAAGAAAACTCTTATTTGATTTGTAGATATCAGCGTTGATCATCCCGACGAAAAGTCAATCATCACCTATGTGGTGACATATTACCACTACTTCTCCAAGATGAAAGCTTTAGCTGTTGAAGGAAAGCGTATTGGAAAGGTTTGCAAGTTCACGTTATAAATTGTTATAAAGCAGTTGAAATTTTTCTGATTTTTATTTTCTTCTTGGGTGTTAGTTTTTAAGGAGTACGGTAGTTTTTGGGTTTGCTTTTGAATGTGTTTTGAATGTTAAATATTCCAGTACAACTGTGAGGAGTAGTTAATTTCAAGGTGCCTCATATTAGAAAACATTTCGCCAGTGTTTTATTCTTGCTCGTTAATTTTGCATTATTGCCGCTTTTCCTTTCTCATTAATTGCTCCTCATACTCTGGGTCCTCTTTCTCTTCTGGAGCCCAGAAAAGACCCTCATTTAAAAAATGTGCAGTCATTCTCTGCCCTTTGGTGAAGTTGCCCCCCATCTTTACAGCTGACAGGCTGAACATGAACCCTTTTGTCAGCCTCACCTCTGTCCCTCTATGGCCGTGGGATAATGGGAATTCACTGAAAAATGCAAAGCCCTCATTCCACAGAGATCTCAGCCCCTGTGGCTCTCAGGAGTGAGCGGTCTGGTTCATAAATCAAGTCTCTAAACAGTTTCTTTTATGTAGCTTGTTGGATGTAGATGACGGAAGAGCGCTGCCCTTGTTATTCATGTTACGTTGTGCTGGTTGTTGCAGGTGCTTGACAATGCCATCGAAACGGAGAAAATGATTGAAAAATATGAATCGCTGGCTTCTGACCTTCTTGAGTGGATTGAGCAAACCATTATCATCCTCAACAATCGCAAATTTGCCAACTCGCTAGTTGGTGTGCAACAGCAGCTACAGGCATTCAACACTTACCGCACAGTAGAGAAACCACCCAAGTAATTTAAATTTTAGCTAAAAACAACGCTGGTCTCGTTTTGTTTAGTCAACCATTGATTTTTCTAAAACCAAAGAAATCCCAGTAATTTTAATCGTGGCTGAAGAATTTATTTTTCTGAACAAACCCAGACACCATATTTCTAATTGGCTCTTATCATTATTACTCAGATCCTGTTTGCATTATGCTATTCGATATGCACATAATAACAACACTGAAACAACAATAATAAAAAGTGCATCTTAGTGATCCTGTGCCTTAGGGATCCTGTGCCAGCAGGACCTCAGAGTTCTGGAAGTTGTCACTTCACTGAGATGCCTGCCTTATAGTGGGAGTGGTAATAGCATACCATTTTACTATGGCAGTGTCACCAGTTGTGTTTGCTAGCAGTATATAGTACCAAGACACTGCTATTAAATGAATCTTACTGCTTATCCAAACCCAAGAGGAAGTGTTTGTAAAACATAGCCATGCTTACTAAAACTGATACAACCAAAACTGTGCAACTTTTTGCTGGGAAGTTTCTTTTAGCATTAGGATATCAGATCTGTTTATTATGTTTTCCTAACGTAAGTTCTAATGGATAATAATGACAATCCAAAATGTTACAGAATATATAGACATCTTCTAAAATTGCAGACTATTCCCTAGTACCTGTGGAGTTTCTTTTATTTCCCAGATCTACAACTCAGGAAAACAGTGGGAAGAGTTTATTGAGTGCAGTGGGCTTTAAATAAAATTTCCATTTTTGTGTGTTGATAGAATAAGCTAGAGAAATGCCCGTAACAGAATTTAAAAAAAAAAAAAGCAGTCTTCTTTCCCCCAAGGGGGTTTAAACCTAAACACACAGTCAACTGACTTCTGTGAAGTTTCTTTTGCTGTTTGAACCAACTGTTTCAAGTTGGGCCACTTCAATTGCTTCCAGCTTTCATACAAGATGAAGGTGTTTATTGGAATGTTCCATAAGGAAATGCTTTATAATACCTCAGTGGCAATGAAAGCCTGATTGTAACTCAGTTCTTTTGAAAAATTTTGTTTAGATTTACAGAGAAAGGAAACCTAGAAGTGCTGCTTTTTACCATCCAAAGCAAAATGAGAGCCAACAATCAGAAAGTATACATGCCAAGGGAAGGCAAACTCATTTCTGACATTAACAAGGTAAATTTGGCCAGCTCCTCCTGTGCTGTTTTCTTTCAGTCTGTAGGTATAGTGGGAAGAGACACATTGGTTATCTCCAGCCTTGATATGGGGAGCCATAAGGGGTGGGAGAGGGGGGGTGACCTTTTCTTATGCGTCAGACTCACTGATGTGAACCAAATCCCTGAGAGTCCTCAGCGTCTGTAAGGTCTTCTGCACTGGAAAAATGCTCTGTCATTCTGGTTGTGGATCTAGTAGCCCTGCCTTTCTCCTCCGTGGCCCTAGTTATTAATCAACAGAAAGTAGCAAAAATATCTAGGTGTTATAGCCCTCCCCATTTGCCTCTCAGCCCCGCTGCCTGCAAGGCGGGAGAATGAAGGGAAGCGCCATGACAAATCTTGGGGTTCCCTCTCAGGGTTTATGCAGCTAGTTTTTTGTGCTGGTGCAGCTGGCAGCAGCAGAGCTGACAAGCTCTTTCAAGGATAACAATTTAAAACTGTGAGCTTTACTTGTTTGTGTTTGATCATGCTTGACATTCCCAGAGCAGCTGTTGTGGGCATCTGTGGCCTCGGTCTGCATCCTAGAGAGCAGTAAACTGCACAGCTCTCCTGTTTGCCTTAAGCCCTCGTGCCTGCGAATGCCTAAAATACTTGGGTTTCAGGCAATTGTGCATCTGTTAGGATTTAGAAGAATCTAGGGTAGTTTGTGTTTAATTGTGGGTATTTTTGTTGTGTGTAAGAAGATCTGAAAGGTGATTAGTTGACTTTCTGCATGCTTCCAAGACTTTATTTTTGTAAGATTAATGTCATGCATATGAATAACTTTTGTCCTTGGGGGGAAAAAAGGTTGGTTATGCACCAAAAGTAACCGAATTCTGGAGCTGTTTTCTTTTCCAAAGTGGATGTAATAAAGAACAACAATTGCTTGTTGATTTTGGAGAGGAGAGGGCATGAATCTCTAGTTCTCATTTCCTAGAGGAGAAAGATAGAATCCACTCATTGGGAGTAGTGCCCAGAAGATGTTTTTTTTTAACAAATACACTCTTACACATTCACGCCAGATTGTTCGCTTGGACCTTGTTGGAGGCAAAAGCCAAATGAACTTGAGAAAATGCATCTGAGGTAAACAAGTCTTAGATCCCTTACTCAGAAAATGTCTGAATGAATTGAGAACAAATTTTAAGTCATGTGTTTATATTAGCAGGCAAGGTGTAAGGCCAGTGATACAAACCCCATTTATTGGCATATAAATAAATAAGACCGTTTTGTGAAACTTGGCTGTAGTGACTTCAGTCCTGATTTCATGCAAAGATGATGTGATTTCTCATAATCCTATAAGAATGTATGTTTAGAAGACGTGTGTTTTTTCTCCTCGTCTTCAGGCCTGGGAAAGACTGGAAAAAGCTGAACATGAAAGAGAACTGGCACTGCGAAATGAGCTCATCAGACAAGAGAAACTGGAACAACTTGCACGCAGATTTGATCGCAAGGCAGCTATGAGAGAAACTTGGCTGAGTGAAAATCAACGTCTCGTTTCTCAGGTGCTGCTTTCAGAAATTGTCTGTGTGACTAAAACTATTTTCATAAGTAATTATAGGATACAGTTCTTGCAAAGCCTCCATGCCTCATATTTGACTGAATCTATATATAGTTATATTTATTGTATGTGTGCGCAAATGTATATTTAGTTTAGATGTGTATTTATTGTATGTCCTATCTTTTAATGCGTTTGGGATATTCCTTCCTTGAATCTATCAGTCTGTACTTAGGAGATATTGATGTGGAAATATCTACCCACGCTCAAGATTTTCTTTATCTGAATATTTTGATCAATTCAGTAGAATTAATCCAGGAATTAATTTTATTTTTTAATATTAGAGATTGCTTTAATAAGTAAAGCCCCAGCCTAATCCTAATGGCTACTATGATTCTTCTCCTAAAAGTACGAAATGACGTTTCTGATTTTATCAGTGGTTCTCTGGTTATCAGAGGTGTCTCTGATTTTTATTAAAAAAGACCTTTCATAGCATTTTGAGATCCCAGATTTGCTACCGAGTGTATTCTGCACAATCAGAAATGACGTTAGAGTTTGAGCAGTAGGGCTTCTCTCCTCAGCAGCCATTACTGAAGAAGTGCCTCTGTCTTTACAGGATAATTTTGGCTTTGACCTTCCAGCAGTAGAGGCCGCAACAAAGAAACACGAGGCCATTGAAACAGACATTGCAGCATATGAAGAACGAGTCCAAGCTGTGGTCGCAGTTGCGAAGGAGCTTGAAACTGAAAATTACCATGATATCAAACGCATTACTGCGAGAAAGGACAACGTTATCCGCCTATGGGAGTATCTCCTGGAACTGCTCAGAGCACGGAGACAGAGGCTGGAGATGAATCTTGGTCTGCAAAAGATATTCCAGGAAATGCTGTACATTATGGACTGGATGGATGAGATGAAGGCAGGTGTTAGCCCTTTGAGAATATAGACCAAATATTCTGGGGAGATGTAGATGTCCTTTTTTTTTGGTAGTTTTTTAAGATTCCTTTGCCCCTCTGGTTTAATAGACAAATGCAGAAGAACCACATTCAAGAGCAGTGAAGAAATTCCTTATACCTTATGATGATTTTTAAAAAATAAATATTAAAAACAAGTAAGGAGAAAGAACAAGTTCACTGCTATAAAAAGCTACTTTCCAGCTTCATGCCTGTCTCGTAAGGGACAAAGGCTTTGGTCATAGTGCTTGGGTAAGGATGACGATTTTGGTGGAAGGGAATTAAATAATCTATCTTTATCACAATTTACATGGGGAACAAGTCACCTCTTCACCTCTGTGCTTTAAAAAGCAGGAATTTCTTCCTGTCTGTTCTCCTGGGATCTGGGAAGGGAAAGGACCATGACTTTGTTCCTGTCCATCAGCCAGCAGAACTTGGAAGCTGCTGCAGGAAAGAAAGATGTGTGTGGCTCAGTGGCAGCTTGCAGCACCTGGACTGAGTGCTTTCCACTGATTGTGCTGAGCTATCTCAGCTACTCGTCATCCCAGACTTAAAACTGCATTAAAGAGCAGTCAAGTTCTTAACGGTTGCCAGAGATTTTAAAAATAGTGGCTCAGATTCCTATCAGCCATGTCTCTGTACATTTGAAATAGCTTTCCTCATGGGCCTGGTGTTCCTCTGGACTTAAATCAGTGTAACAACAGAGAACAGTGTAACGCCTGAAGTCATTAAGAAACAAACAGTTTGTGGCCCTCAGCCCATTTTACTTGTCTTTTACATTTGGATCAGGTGCTTCTGCTGTCTCAAGACTATGGCAAACATTTGTTAGGAGTTGAAGACCTGCTGCAGAAACATGCTCTTGTGGAAGCTGACATTGCTATTCAAGCTGAGAGAGTGAGAGGGGTCAATGCATCTGCTCAGAAGTTTGCCACTGATGGAGAAGGTAAGTGGCAGCCAGCACATCCTTCTTTGTTTTAATTGTGTATAAAGTTATCTATAAGCCTCATTAGTTCTGCAAGGCATGTTAGATTAGTTTCAGCACTAGAATAAGAGAATCCAGCTTAATTTGTTCCTTTTTTATTCACTGTGTCAATGATTAATTACTCCAGGTACCTGCACGTGAATTCATTGTGGCATTGTGTTTTGCATGGGATGTCGTGCTCCTAACCAGCAGCTGCTGTATCTTTGTAGTAAACACCATTAATTCCCTGTTCTGTATTTCTGCTGCAAACAATACAAATTACTGCACCCAGTCTGATACTGTCCCAATTTATGCTAAATAAAAGTGATTCCGCTAAACCACTGTCATTAACTAGAGCAAATTATGTTCGTTTTCTGCAGTTGTGTGTATAAATCTGGAGTATTGAATTTTGTTTCACTGAAAAGAGTCATGAATACCTTGAATATCATTCCTTCCTTAGGTGTTTTTTTTTTCTGTGGGTTTGGTTTTTTTGGTCTTTATGCAACGAACAGCATTTTCTGATCTGTGTTATTGTATGGTAGTGGTTGAATAGTTCACACTCACTTTCAGGAGACTAAATGCAAATTCTTTTTTGCTAACTTCATAGATGGAATAAACAGGAATTAAGAATTCTGTGTGTGCCCCAGCTGTAGAGATGAAAATGAGTCAGTCCAAGTCATAATGTACGTTCTCTATCTGAACAGGTTACAAACCGTGTGACCCACAAGTTATCAGGGACCGTGTTGCTCACATGGAGTTCTGTTACCAAGAGCTTTGCCAGCTTGCAGCTGAGCGCCGCGCCCGCTTGGAGGAGTCCCGGCGCCTCTGGAAATTCTTCTGGGAAATGGCTGAAGAAGAAGGTTGGATCAGGGAGAAGGAGCAGATACTCTCATCTGACGACTATGGAAAGGACCTAACCAGTGTCGTCCGTCTCTTGAGTAAACATAAGGCATTTGAAGATGAAATGAGTGGTCGTAGTGGCCACTTTCAACAGGCGATAAAAGAAGGTGAAGACATGATTGCGGAGGAGCATTTTGGGTCTGAGAAAATCAGAGAAAGAATTAAGGATATCCGGGAGCAGTGGGCTAACTTGGAACAGTTATCTGCCATTAGGAAGAAGCGTCTGGAGGAAGCCTCTCTCCTTCACCAGTTCCAGGCTGACGCTGATGACATTGATGCATGGATGTTGGACATCCTCAAAATTGTTTCCAGCAATGATGTTGGACATGATGAATATTCCACGCAGTCCTTGGTCAAGAAACACAAAGATGTGGCTGAAGAGATTGCAAGCTACCGACCAACAATTGACTCGCTTCACGAACAAGCAAAGGCTCTACCGCAGGAACACGTCGGGTCTCCAGATGTGCAAGGCAGATTGTCCGGAATAGAGGAGAGATACAAAGAGGTTGCTGAGCTGACTCGGCTGCGTAAACAGGCCTTGCAGGATACCCTTGCTCTCTATAAGATGTTCAGTGAGGCAGATGCTTGTGAGCTTTGGATTAACGAGAAGGAGAAGTGGCTGAATAATATGCAGATTCCGGAGAAGCTGGAGGACTTGGAAGTGATCCAGCACAGGTGAGAATGACCTTACCAGGAAGTCTGGGGAATATCAAGTGGAACTTTTTTATACCAGCTACCTTTCTCAGCTTGCCTTTTGCTCAGATTCTCTAATGCCCGTGTGATCTTTTTTGTTTTGTTTTGTTTGTGTCCCCTCCCCTCTTTCAGATTTGAAAGTTTAGAACCAGAAATGAACAATCAGGCATCCCGTGTTGCAGTAGTGAACCAAATCGCTAGACAGCTAATGCACAGTGGCCATCCAAGTGAGAAGGAGATCAAAGCACAGCAAGATAAACTCAATACAAGGTAAGTAGAGGCCTCATGCACGTGAGCATGTGAACACGACCCTGGTTGAAACAAGTACAGGGGGCCTATTGGTATTTCTTTTATTTCTTTTTAAAGATACTCTGATACTGTTATGTGAACTACCTTCAAGGTGTAGACCTTTAAAGCTTCAAAAAGAAAATGAGCTGTCTTTTTCAAATATTTGATTAACAGATGGAGTTTTGCCATTGACTTCAGTCAGGTCCTGAGTATATCGGCACCTTGATTTGACATCTGGAAATTTACTGTAATACAATTATGATAAAAAAGCAACCAATATAATTTCATGTAAACTCATTCATTTTTGGCTTCAAAATAAACTGAGAGACTACATTTAGTGTGAAAATTAAGTATAACTAGCAATTTTTCACTCGAGGAAAAATTATACAGTTAAGGACTCAATGTTGCTGATATACTTGTCATATTCTAAAGTACACACCATATCTTGGTTAATTGTTGTTTTGCTAAAACTATTGGTGATATGGGAAGGACTGAAAACCCCATGAATAGTTAGGTTATTTCGTGGCTTACCAAGCTAATGTGAGCAACTGCTCACTCGGCAATGTTGTCATATCCTTATCCCTTATTATACACAAAATTCAGTTCCTCTGCTTTTCTCTCCTCACAAATTTCAGATGGAGCCAGTTCAGAGAACTGGTAGATAGGAAGAAGGATGCTTTGCTCTCTGCTCTGAGTATCCAGAACTACCATCTTGAATGTAATGAAACCAAATCCTGGATCAGGGAAAAGACCAAAGTGATCGAATCCACCCAAGATCTGGGTAATGATCTAGCTGGAGTGATGGCCCTCCAGAGGAAGCTGACAGGCATGGAACGTGACCTGGTAGCCATTGAAGCCAAGCTAAGCGACTTGCAAAAAGAGGCAGAAAAACTGGAATCGGAGCATCCTGACCAGGCACAAGCTATCCTTTCACGGCTTGCAGAAATCAACGATGTATGGGAAGAAATGAAGACCACCCTCAAGAACCGGGAAGAGTCCCTTGGAGAGGCAAGCAAACTGCAGCAGTTCCTGAGAGATCTGGATGACTTCCAGTCTTGGCTATCCAGAACACAGACTGCAATTGCATCCGAAGACATGCCAAACACACTGACAGAGGCTGAGAAGCTGCTCACTCAGCATGAGAATATTAAGAATGAAATCAACAATTATGAGGAAGATTATCAGAAAATGAGGGACATGGGTGAGATGGTGACACAAGGGCAAACTGACGCTCAGTACATGTTCTTACGCCAGCGTCTCCAAGCTTTGGACACTGGATGGAATGAGCTTCACAAAATGTGGGAGAACAGGCAAAATCTCCTTTCCCAGTCTCATGCCTACCAGCTATTTCTCAGAGATACCAAGCAAGCAGAAGCATTTCTTAATAACCAGGCAAGTAGTTAAGACCCACCTTGTTTCATTTCTACAGGTTGGCACCATATACTACCAACAAGCAATTAACAAACAAGATCATCTGGCAGGAGAGCTACAAACAGATGAATTACCCTTTTTTAAAACTATAGAGTTATTTATTTAATTTAAACTGTAAATCTTGCTTTTGGTGTTTTACTTCTAGCTGTGCTTGAGAGACATTTCTTTTCATATGTGGTGAATCTGTTGTTGGAGCAGGCAGTGTAGCCTTAGTGTAATACTTTAATCTCTCTGATTTATGTTTTAATCACAGGAGTATGTTTTGGCACACACGGAAATGCCCACTACCTTGGAAGGAGCAGAAGCTGCTATTAAAAAACAGGAGGATTTCATGACCACAATGGATGCCAATGAAGAAAAGATCAATGCAGTTGTAGAGACTGGCAGGAGGCTAGTTAGTGATGGCAACATAAACTCTGATAAAATCCAGGAGAAAGTGGACTCTATTGATGACAGGTAAGGTGAGAATGATAGCGGAATGTAGCTGTTCATACTTTAGTTCTGTTCTCTGAGATACGACCTTGTACCAGAATCCAGAGGCAAAATAACATGTTAGAAAATGCCTGCTGCAGACTGTTTTCTTTGTCCTGTGGAAAAATAGAAACTGCAGTGTTTCAAAAATGTGGCAGGCTAATTTTAATTAAATATTACCTCTCCCATTTTCTAGAGACTTACTAGCTAATGAGCTCACAACACAGAATTTGGCTATATGAGTGTTGCTGTATAATTCTTGGAGTATTCACAAACTTTACATTATGGTGGGAGCTGTAGCAGTTAGCTATACCTGGTTCCTCACGTCTTCATTTCCTCTGCTACCTCCTAGCTGATGTAATTATAATAATGTGTTCCTGTCCTTCCTCTGAGGAAGGAATGTGGCTCTTCAAGAGTGCAATGGGAATTGTATTTACCCCACCCGCTTGGCTTTGATCACCCTCTCCAACTTGTCTGGCTCTTCTGAAATCAGATTAGGAAGCATTGGTACAAATGTGACTTTCCTCCTAGAAAAAGTCCTTTACTTCGTCTCTTTAGCTGTGGTATGGATGCTTTGGAACATGAAGAGTTTCTTTTTCTGCGAAAATGAACTGTTCAGTTTTGATGACTATGCTTCATGGTTCTTTCTGCTTTTGATTTGAATAATAGTAGAGTCTTTCAAGGCGCTTTTCAATCATGAGTATCAGAACACAGCAATAAGCTAATACAGAACTTTCATGTAAAATATTACTGACAACCCTTCTATCAGATTTGCACATTCCCACAGTTGGTAAGCTCAGAGTTGTCCAGAGTTGTCCAGGTGCCTTTATCTCCAATGAGAGACTGAACTGAAGTAGTTCAGAAAATGTTGTGCCTTTCCTGTTTGGGCAAACACGTTCTTCTGTATGCGCACCCACTTTGGCCGTGGCTCCGAGAAAGGCAGACATTCATTCCTGTTCCCAGAGCTTGCTGAGGGCCTCTGGGCCCTCTGACAACCTAACCCCAGGGATACCTCATGCTCTCATTCTTCCTAACTGGCTTGACTCTCTTTAGATCCCAATGAGAATCTGCAAAGGCCAGGAAGAGGAGATTATATGAAAGCAATCAAGGTGAAAGATAGCAAATGAATTTTCCCTGTTTACCCTCTATAACTTTCAGTGTCCTCTGCTGTATGTTTTCCCATCCATTTATGAAAGCAGGAGGTCTTGATCTTGGCCTTCTGGTTAGGTGTCTTCTTTCTCAACGTTTGGAATATTAAGAGTGTCTAAGGATATAGTTGTAAATGGTCAGCTGCTTCTTGCAGCCCTTTCTGAGGTGGAGCCCTTTCTGAGTGGGAGACTGTGTCAGCCTCTGCCCTGGGTGCTCTGGAGGGAGGTTCCTGCTGCCTCAGCTGTGGTGCTCCCGTGACTGTTTTCCCCCCAGTGCAGTTACTCCTCTGTGTCCTTATTGTCCTGTGGCATTGCGGCTGGCCACGTGGCCTGTCCTGGCTGTTGCACGTATCCTGGAATTCCTGCAAGTCCTAGAGGCTGTATCTTTTAAGCCCACTTTTTTTCCAATGCATTTCCTCAATCCCAAAGCTATTTATGCCCTGCAAAAACCATGCGGTGCACTGCTAATCAGGAAATCCGTGTAATTCTCTCTGGGTCTGTTAGACTGATAAGTCTCAAGAACAAAGCTTTAGGGCTGGGTGCATTGGGAGTGGTAGCAAAGGAAGCCTCTTTGGTTTTAAAAAAATTACCAACCAAGCTCCACCTGGATGTAGAACAAAGGACCAAAACAAACAAGTACAAATATGTGCAGTGGCTCCGTACTTCCCATATGGAGCTCTTTGTAACGTTTAGTATTGTTAATAGTAGTTTACAGTCATGCCTGCAAGCTATTCCAGAGGAGACCCCACTGTTGGTACAGCAGACAAACGCTGCCCTAAAATTATTACCTTCTAAATAGACAAGGAAGGAGAGGAGAGTGCAGAGTGGGGGAGTGGAGCTCTTCAAAAGGAAATCAATACTTAAGCACAAACTTTTAGTGTAGTTCATAGGGAAGAATAAATGGAAATAAGGACGCAGAGAAGGGGTGAGGGAGGGAGAAGATGGGTTTGAATAAAGCTATTACTAGCTAGCTTTTCCAGCTAGGAAAGAAGCTGGTCTACCCACTGCAGCTGTCCCTGCTTTGGTGGCTTCTGCTGCTGTTTCTGCCAGTTGGAGGGAAAGCATTTTCTCCTCACACTCTTCTAAGAGAAAATGGAGAGGACTGCCTTAGTCTACAGGCCTGCTTGTGGCCCCTCTAATTCTGCAAATGAGATTTAATTTAAAGACAGTGGCAGATCTGACTCAGATTGTGATCTGGTTTTGTTTTTCATCAGCTTTGTATTTGTGCAACTTTCTGCTCAGCAGAGAACAGAAGTAATTTTTGTTCTTGCCCATTCAGAAAGGAGAGTGCCTCTTGTTTGCTGGCACACCTAAAGAAGCTGAAACTGCCTTGTGTGTAGCTCGGAATTCTTAGCAGGCAGTCACATTCACGCTACGTCTAAGATTTATTACTTCTGCACAGGCTTTGAAACCCACAGGTTTCTAGTTAAACCAAAAGTGATTTTGTCAGTTTCCGGGGTTGTTAGCATTCTGGGAAGCAGCAGGGTAACATTGTGGCACGTTTGGGTGCTCTGCCCTTGGATTAATTTGGGTCAGACACTCCCTTGTGCTGAAAAGATGTGGTTTTCCTGTTTTAGATTCTTCATAATGTTGCCACAGAAGGATGATGCCCCCATGTTTCAATAACTAGGGGACATTCCCTGTACCCTCTTAACACGTAGGTCTGGCTTAGCTTGGATTTTTGGATCTCAGATTGCCTCTTCTGTATATCCATAGGGAAGCCTCCTTTTAATGCAGCCCTAGATGCTGCTACAGTGTAAGTCATACGTGTGATTATTTATGTAAACAGGCACATGAGTTCCAAGTCATTCTAAATAACTAGAGTCTGCAGAGCAAACTCTTTTGTGCAAGTGTGAGATGTTCTTCCACAAACTATTTCAGCAAATTAGTAGTAAGAAGCAGTTATTGACAACCTTAAGTGTGACGGGGTCTGAGTTTCTGGCCCTTCGCTGCCATGTATGTCTCGGAAGAGCAGGGTTTTCATAGTGATGACTGCAATCAGCAGTTGAACAATATCCTTTGTGCTTTTCTCCGCCCTCCAGTGATGGCTGAGTGCTTGTATCCTTCAGCAGAGCTGCAGTCCAGCCTGCCCACCACGCCAACATGCCCGTCTGGCTCCCTGAGGTGTTTAGAAAGAGCCTGTCTGGGGCAGGAGAACAAACTAAGTAAATTCTTAAGGCTCTTTATTCCCATAACATCAATTTTATGATGAAAATACAGGAATTCCTGCCTGTTCCAGCAGAGTCCATCCTTAAAATACTACTACCACATCTGCAAGTACCCAGTTTAAACCTTGTTAAAATTGAGCCCTGTTCTTCTTCAGAGAATACTCATCTTTCAGTCTCACTCTAGATCGTCTTGGACAACCAAACAACCTTTTACAGTCAAATATCTCTGTGTGCCAAAGATCATATTTGTTATGCTGAGGACAAAAAAAGAAAACAAAATCCCCCCCAAAACCCCCAAAATAAAGCCATGTCATCATCCCTTTTTGGTTTTGGAAACCTGCATGGTTTCCCTTCAAAGTTCTTGATATTATTTCCAACACTCTCTGGGAGGTATTTTTGTTAGCTTTTTTAAACTTGGGTTTTGTCAACATAAGAACTTCTCTACTCAGTCTTAACTCTGTTCAAAAGCATCATGAAAATTCTCCTTTTAATTTCACAACATGTGTCCTCTCCAGAGTAGATGGATCTATAATGTAATGTAGCCTTAAATCTATGAAATCACCATGATAAAATCACCCAAGCAATTCCTTGTTTCATTTTAGCAACCTCAGTAATGCACTGTATTTGCCCAGGCATATAAAAACCAGACAAGAAAGAGTGGAATCAAACCCAATGAGGTTGGCTACGTTATAGAGCTTTTTTCTAAGGCACAATTTGTGTTTCCTTTCCTTTGTGCTTTCTCAGATAACACCTGTCAAAATGTCAAGATTACCTGGGTTTATACTCCAGGCTGTTGCTTTGATGGTTACATGTCTTCCTTCCCATAGCTTGCCTCGTTATTCAGAAGAAGCTGTTGAGACAAAAGAGAAGCAGTCTGTAGTCCTGTAAAGGGTTTTCTCCTGTCCTCTGCCTACAGACCTTTTGCTTTTATGCAATATACGTCCCTAAGTATTCCTTGTGTTTCTGAATTCACTGTATTTGTGCCAGCTTGTTCTGGTAATTTATTGTAGATCAGGAAAAGTGGTATCTTAATCCAGTTGTACTCACCAACGTGTAATTTAGTCTTCTAGAATATTATGAGCCTCTGGATATTTCTACTAACATGGATTTATTTAACTATTGCCAGTATGTGCTGAGATAGTCGTATAAATTACCACCCTTAAAAATAATTTCCAACTCCCTATCCCTCTTTATCTTAGGGTACTACAAGGGGCAACAATATTTCCCTTTAAGAGCCTGTTCAGTGAAACATGGACAAATCTAACACAATGAGCAATAAAAAAAAATATTTTCTTTACTCTGGCTCCTCCATCTAAATGGCCTCATAAATAATGAAAGTACTGAAGGACAGGGATAACTACTCCAAATTAAGCATTAGTTAAGAACATATTCAGAGATACCTTGGGAATCACCTCTTCAGGCACCATGTCCATTTGAAACCACCAAAACCTTTGGGACTGCCAGCTTGAGTCATCCTTCAAGGGATGAACAATTATTGATTAAAAATAGGGCTTCTAGACTAACCTTTTCTTTTCTTCTGTCTACTCTTAAAAGCTCTGGAAAATATGTTCCAGTGTGCATAAAGCTTCTATTTGTAGAAAAACACAAGTGTGTTGCATGCATTGTTTATTAGATACAGCATTTGGAAGGTTACGTAAACCACTCCAGCTTTGTTCAGGAGAAGGAGGTGCCGAGCCACAGGGAAGGAATGTTACAAAGGGCGAGTACACGCTTTGCAAGAGCCATGGAACATGCAATCTTACTGTTGCAATTTTGAAGATGATAGTTTTCTTATGTTTTTTGGCAAACAGCCTGAACGTTCCTGTGGTCTTGAAATTAGTGGGCCAAATGCTGGATGTAACACTCGTGAAACTCCACTGACTTTAAAATTTTCCTTGTGTATTTAACTAGTCACAAAACCAAGTAGATTCTAACTTAAGTAAGCACAGTAAATAACACATGCATATCTGAGCTTCAAAAATGCCCTTCATTTGAAAGGCAGTAAGAGACACACACCACCTACTTAATACAGCTATCCCAAAGAGGCTGCAGAAACAAATGGCAGTTTTGCATGAAATGCCTAAAGACTTTTTTTTCCTCTGCTGTTATTTTTTCTTTTACTAGACATAGGAAGAACCGTGAAGCAGCCAGTGAACTTCTGATGAGATTGAAAGATAACAGGGATCTTCAAAAGTTTCTTCAGGATTGTCAAGAGGTAACTTATGTCCTTTTGTTTTACTGTTAAAGCTGCATCCTGCAGAAGACTATTCTTACCCTGTATTTTATGAGGACTGGAATACTCAGCATTTTGCAGTCAAGTCATCCAGTGGTATTTAGTGTAGAGTAAACAATTCAAAAAAACACCACCCAAAACCCTGCAAAAATTAATCTGTGGGGTTTTTTTCTCATTAACTGTATTCCTTTTGTCATCTAAGCTAAGGACAGGGAAAAATGCCAAAAGCAGTGAAGGCTTTTGTGCTGTGGTATAAATTGATCATGTGGAATCTGGTGGGATTAGCACTGAACTCATTAATAATTTCGTCTACAGCTGTATATATGGATGTGGGCTGGTGCAGGAGGTTTCAAGTGATTTTTACAAAACATTAGTCAGAAGAATAGGAGTTTAGAAATAAGAGGGGAGCAGGATTGAACTGGAAGATTTTTATTGTTTACACTGAAGGCAACATTTTGAAGTTGGGAATAATCTTGTTCCTAGCATGAGGAATTAATCAGAGCCTTGCCTGCGATCTGCATTAAAAACTAGCTATCCTTATCTGAAGCCTGTAAAGAGAGCTGACTGTGACAAAGCTGTGCTTTTAAATTCAGGAGTCAGTACATTATCTGCACATCCTTGCCAGCTACTAGAGACTGGGAGGCACTGCATTGTGTCTGAATGGAATTGCCCGACACCTGAGGTTTCATACAAGAAACAAACAAAACGATGATCATAAAGTGGGCAAATGATGTTTACTGCTTGGTTGCCTAGATGCAGTCTGTTTTCCTGCATTGCATAAGCTAACCACGAACTTGGCTTAAATTGCTCCTTCCTGGGTAGTAAAAACATGACAGATTAGCAGAAATTCTGGTGTTATTAGCAGCAGCTTCTTCCTTCCCCTCTAACATCTCTGATGCAAAAACGCCCTGGCTCTTAGAGCTCTTCTTATATCTGTGTCAATGTGGTTGTGTTCCCTAGGACCTGGGGTTTTTCCCTCCTATATCATTTTAAAAAAAAAAGGAAAACATAAAAGCTCTAGTGTCTGGCTGCCTGAAAGCCTTTCCTCTCTACTGTTTCTCTTCAGCCACTGAAGCATGAGTGTCTCAACTGTACAGTTCAAAGACAGAACTTACAAATGTTACGAATTTCTCCGATCCTTTCTGAGAGGACGTTAGCGTTGATGATAATTGAATGGTTGTTTTCTGAGAAGACAGCCATAATGAGACTTAGAATTTGTATTAGCGTGATTACAAAGTGCCTACTGATACCTACATTGGGCTGGAGGAATTGTGTGATGGATCACCTCTGTTCCTCCAGGATGGACAGGAGCCAAGGGAATACCTCAGCCTTTGCTTTTTCATTCAGTCATGCTGATCATGAGAACGATTAGAAAGAGATTTGAACCAGCCCCTTTCCTCATCAGTGACTCCACGCTGAAGCATTATTGTCAAGGTGGCCTCTTGCCCCTTGCTCCTGCCTGCCTCTGGCTCCCAGGCACGGCAGTGGCGCTCGAGGAGGTGGCAGGATAATGTTCTAACAACAGCTCAGCAATGATAAACCTTCCCTCCAGGTCACAGGGGAGAGAAAACGTAGCAGATTTTCTTGTTGTTGGCAGTCGGATATGCTGTCACAGGTTAATCCTGGGGTGTTGCTTCTTTTGTGTTTCTTGCATTCATAAATAGGAACGTGTTCACTAAATTTGCTGAGTGAACAAAATAAAGATTGACAGAAGAAAATCCTGAAAAGAGATAAATTTTGCCTTTTAGTTTTCTTACGCTTCCTGCTTTTTGACAGCTCACCTTCAAAGAGATTAAAGCTGATCTTCCCTGTAAGCACTTAGAAGTCCCAGCGCTGTGTGGGCTGATTCCTCTAGGGATGCCAGAGGGAAAGCAGTTGGTGAGACTCCGCGTGGCAGAAGTTTTCTACCTCTTCGTGGAGTGTGCTGGCAGGTTTTGTCCTTGCAACATGGAATCTGTGAACCTTAGTCCACAAGATAGGCTATGTCAACTGGGGTGTTTGCCACGTCTGGAAGGGCAGCAGCAGTCAGTGCTCTTCACCTTCCCTTGGTGCTCTGTCAGATTGACAAGGGTTCTGTCTCTGCATTTCTCTTGGTTCACATCTGGTTTCCAAGGTGGCATGTTGCAGCCTTCTGGGAGCTGAGAGCAGAACCCAAATGTATGCATGCAAAGGATGGGCGAAAGCCTAATAGCTAGCTCTGCTGGCATTAACAACTGACATAGGGTTTTCTGGAGAAATAAATACTCACAGGTGTATTTGAGGCATCGTTTTAGGGAATTATTGTATTATTTTTTAGTTGTACTTCTGCACTGAAGATACTGACTTACAGTGGCTAAGTGGTTGCAAAAACCAGATTTAATCGTCACCCCTTAAATGCTTTCTTTGCACTTCAGAAGGAAAATAACAACATTGTGAGAGTCAGAAATGAGGGTTTTATCCTGACAGCCATGGCCTGTGTACCACGTATTGTCTGTGTATCAGCTCATCCCATCTGTTAATACGGACAATCCCACCTTCCCTTGGGAAGCATTTTTAAATCCTCAGAAGATTTAATGCTGCAGCTGAATGAAAGCAAACAATGAAGGACAAGCAGTGCAATTTGCAGAATCTCCTACCCAGAAAGTCAGGAGTAAAACCACTGATTTTGGGTTATTTAGTGATCCTTAACGTAGCCTTTAATTGTTAGGTAGAACAGTAGCCTGTTATAACAGTAAGTTTTCCTCCCTACAGAGGTCTTCATTAACATGAGTGTTTTTTTGTAGACTTAATAGCAAGATCAGATGAGGAGTTTCTTGGATTGCTCTGATAAGTGTTCTCTTTTTGTGGAGCTTAACAGTGCCTTTAAGGGACAATTTTAAAAAAGCTTGAGAATGCTAAATGAATCTGTTGTCCTGTATTCTGAGCACATAGCAGAGAATTGGCAAGTCTCGGCCGTGATCTGTTATTCTTCTTGTCAGGGTGCTTTCTCCACAAGGCGGTACGTGTCATTGAAGTGGCATTCTGAAAACAACACTTAGATTTGTTTTGACATTTTCTGCTTGGGTAGGCGACTCTAAATATGCAGAAAATGAATCTTTTTCAAACATATAAACATTTCGGTGAGTGTGGTTTTTTTATCCATACCTGAGGGATAGATAAAGCAAGCAGACCCACCCTAGGAAGAAATCTGATGTTGGCTATTATGATCATTTTCATGTTCTATTTGCCCTTGGCAAATAAGCTGTCTTTTTAAGTATTGATTTTTCTCTAGTGTTGATCTGGAAATTGTTCTCTGTGTCTTTGTATTTGCAGAAAATCAGAATTAAGTCAGTCTTGGATTTTATGTAATGGGAAAAGGAAAGTCTTGAGTACCAAAACCCTACTGGAGATTGGACAAATAAATTTAATTATGTAAAACTGTGTAGAGAAAATGCTATGGGGAAAAGGTACAAATGTGGTGTGAATTAATGGTACAAAACCATCTCTATTCTTAAGACTTCCAATAGGAGTAGAAATACAGAATTTTTCATTCAGCGTTGCCATTAAAAGTTTACCTTGGGGCTCCCTAATTATGGAGACTGCCTTTTCCATGCCACTTCGTTAGTGTGTACTTCTGCAGTGTCCTCAGGAAGTCGGTGAGGCTCCACAGGGGTGTGGTGGTGACATTCAGTCCTCATCCTGAGTAGCACATTGAGGAATGATGCAAGGGAAAAGCATTATGAAAATACACTGTGACCATTAAGTAGGACACATGTCCCTGTTTCTCTTGCTGCTGAACTGGGTGACACCTGTGTTTGATTTTGCTCATCATGGAGTTGATTCCTTTCTGCTTGAGTCGTGGGTTATTTATATAATGGAAATGGAAGTTTAAATGTAACTGTTAAAGAGGTGGATCCTTGACTGAATCCTGAGTAAAAGCAGTCTCTGAATCTCACTCAGCTCTTCTATAGAGGCATCTATTTATCCTTGATCCGGAGGCATGCTGATATTTTGCATTATTTCACACTACAGATGTTTTCACAAATACCTGTGTTATTTTCCTTTTCAGCTCTCACTCTGGATTAATGAAAAGATGCTTACAGCCCAGGATATGTCCTATGATGAGGCAAGGAACCTGCATAGCAAATGGCTGAAGCATCAGGCATTTATGGCAGAACTTGCATCCAACAAAGAATGGCTGGAGAAGATTGAAAAGGTAACTAAAGAATATTGAAAAAATGCCCTCATCTTTTCCAGAGATGGTTATGCACTGAAATGAAACCAGTGCAGAACTGGTTCTTGAGACATCTCTCCAGCTAAGGCAAAAGGAGATTTCATTATGGTAGAATAAGTGCCTATCACATTGTGTCTCCATCTAGCCCACTTTATTCCTCATTGATGTTAAATGTTTTTTATCCAAGACATTCTCAAGAATAGTCATTGCCTAGGTTACCAATTTAATTTTGTCTCGTCTTTCTTATCTGTTACGAGGAAGGCATAACTTCATACTCATTTTTCATACTCAGAGGGTAAAAGGGGCAAATGTTGTGATTTGAGCTAATAAGTAGAAGTACTTCCTGGGAAATAACTGAATGTAGGTGAATAACTGAATTTAGACTCCCATGCTGCCATGCTGGCTTTCATTCATTCAGGACTATAATCAGGCTGCCTTTCCCCATGCAAAATGAGGTAAAGTTTTGTGATTAATTAACATTCACAGCTCTGTATCAAGTTACTTTGAAGACTTTAATATGCTGTGATGAGCTGTACTTTTTTTCCCACTTTCTCTTGTGTGGCTCTGGACCATTGAGGAGTTCTCGTCTTTAGCTCTGACAGTGGGTTTCTGTTCAGTGTAAGTTAGCTTAATTGCTCATTTCCTCTCCCACTTTGGCACTCTGTATCCCATTAGAGGCTTTTCTGTGATCTGCAAATAGCAATACCCTTTAATGGTGTAATTAGAAGACTGCTGCTAGTACTGGAAGTACTTTTTCTAGTGATGCCAATGCATCCTCATGCTTTGCCTCTGAAAAGTCAGATCGCAGCAAAGTACCGAAGTTGTATATGGGTATATATCACTGTATTAATGTTACTAGTGGTCACGGCTATTAAATGTGCTGGGGTGTGAATAGCGTTCACATCTGAAAAGGTTTTTCCCTGTCAGCACCACCCAGGTGCAGAGATATAATTAGAAGTGCAGAAAATATTTCCAAAACTAATAGGGTCTTTGTAAAGGCAGAAAGATATTTTAATTCCAGGTGCTTTGCTGGTGCTAGGTATAGGGCTCCTGCTTCCCAAGGAATATAGTCCCTCTCTGATGGTGGCTTAGACATTGACATCACCTTCTTCAGTTGCACAGCTCAGTTTTGGTGCCATAAGCTCTCTCTCCCAGCGTTACACTGGGTCTCCGTGACTCTTGCAGTGAAATGGCCCATAAAAGCTGGACACACAGCTTGTGCAGCTGCAGCTCCCTCCTCTGCCCTCACACAAGTGGCGTAGGGCAGCTTGCTCCACTCCCTCCCCAGGAGCTCCCACAAAGGAACACGTGCAGGAGGGAAGAGAAAATAGGTGTTGCCTTGCCAAGCAACTCTTTTCCTGGCAACAGAAAGACCTGGGAGCTGGTGTTCTGGAAGGGGTCATTGGATAATTGGAGATATAAAATGAGTGGTTGATGCTGCCAGCAGATGAGGAGTCCTGAGTGCTTAATAATCAAAATAATTGAGCTAACAGTCTGTGAGTGCTCCTGAGGAGGTACCACTCTGTTGCACTTTGATTTGCAGGAGGGAATGCAGCTCGTTGCAGAGAAACCAGAGACTGAAACCGTAGTGAAAGAAAAGCTGACGGGTCTCCATCAAATGTGGGAAGAGCTTGAGTCCACTACCCAGACCAAGGCTCAGCGTCTCTTCGATGCAAACAAGGCAGAACTCTTTACCCAGAGCTGTGCTGATTTGGATAAATGGCTGAATGGTTTGGAGAGTCAAATTCAGTCAGACGACTACGGAAAAGATCTCACCAGCGTCAACATCCTGTTGAAGAAGCAGCAGGTAAATGGAGCACAGATCGCAGAGTGGGCAGACAGCAGGTACCTACCTGCACCCAGAGGAACAGATGGGGGGGGTCCTTTCAGCTCAGAGATGAACTTATTTGCTTTTCTTTCTTCCTGTCGTTTCACGCATCTTTAAGAAGAAGCAGAAACACACCCAGAAGCAAATCAGCTGTAAATTTCTTGATGCAATCTCTACCTTATACTGCCTTCCTACCCCGCATTAATATCTCTATTTTGTCTCCCACTTTAGTCTTCCAGTCACTGGCCATTCCCCCTCTGCACATGGCTGCCTGCCTGTGATTCAAACTTGTCTGAAGCCGGTCGGTCCCTGATTCCTTGCTATTAAGGCAGCAAGGAGTAGCAAGGGCAGCAGGGAGCAATGAAGCTCTCGCATGCCATTAGCTGTGCTCCAGCGCTGTTCGGGGTAACTGGTGAATGCCTGATAGAAGATACTCAGCTGTGTCGTTGGCCAAATTCACCATTTGCACAAGCAGGCTTAGCTGAGGGATATCAGCAGTTGGCCAGAGTTGTGAATCTGTGTTTAAGCCTCGTTCCTTGCAATATGAATGCTACAATAATTACTTATCAGTCCTTACTGACCATCATCTGTTTTTTTCTACTTATGAAGCTATTGACATACCCTAGTTGTATTAACTGCTTTTACCATGATTTTCATGACTTTTTTGCCGTTTTTCTGTTTAGATGTTAGAGAATCAAATGGATGTTCGTAAAAAGGAGATAGAGGAGCTGCAGAGCCAGGCAAGGGCTTTAAGTCAAGAAGGGAAGAGTACAGATGAAGTTGATGGCAAACGCCTTACTGTAGAAAAAAAATTTTTGGAATTGTTGGAACCTTTGAACGAAAGAAAGGCAAACCTGCTGGCCTCCAAAGAGATCCACCAGTTCAACCGGGATGTGGAAGATGAAATTGTGAGTATAAAAGAAATCCTGTTCCCCAGACACTAGGAAAATATCACACCTGTTACAGAGCTATCACAGGAAGAAACCTTTCACTCGTGTCTCTCAGTAGCATGTGTGAGTAATTCTGCTTTTTGCATCTTGGGTGCTCCAGCCTCTCTCTGCTGCCCTAACTGTATCGGGGGTTGCTTGAAATCAGATGTGCTCTTCTTCTTCCAGTTGTGGGTTGGAGAGAGGATGCCTATAGCTACATCTACTGACCATGGACACAATCTACAGACTGTGCAGCTACTAATAAAGAAAAATCAGGTAAGTAGGTGCTGTTAGAGCTCCATACCTGTTATTTTTCCTTAGTACTGACTAATTCAGGAAGGAAAGGCATGGGGTAAAATGATGGGTGCTTCAGTGGTGATGGGGGGGGGGGGGCAGTGTGACCACTGCGTGGTGACATGTTCAGTGAGGGCACAGCCCCAGTTTGTCCACATGAACTGATGGTATGTATATTTCATTGACACTCTAGAGCTAGAAGCTCTCACTGGCATTTCTTTTTTGTTTGGTTCAGTGTCTCATCAATCTGCTTTTCTCTCCTGTAGACCCTTCAGAAAGAAATCCAGGGACATCAGCCTCGTATTGATGACATTTTTGAGAGGAGACAAAACATTCTCACAGAGGGTAGCCCTAATGCCGAAGTAATTCAGCAGAGACTTGCAGACTTGCAGCAGCTGTGGAACCTCCTGATCGAGGAGACAGAGAAACGCCACAAGCGCCTAGAGGAATCTCACAGAGCACAGCAGTATTACTTTGATGCTGCCGAGGCTGAGGCCTGGATGAGTGAGCAGGAGCTCTACATGATGTCAGAAGAGAAAGCCAAGGTGAGCGGCTACACAACAACACTAGTTTGGTTCTAATTGCTTAGCTAGAGGGGTGCAGGTGACATAATTTAGTATGTCGCTAGTCTAATGGTAACATAAACAAGTTTAATTCCCTTGTGAAACCTCAAGTGATTATCTCTTCTATCTATTATGGTGTCTCTTGATAATGTGGAGGGATAGGCCTTGCTGCACTGAGTCTGAAGCATCCTCAGACTGTGGATGGCAACTCTGTGCCTTCCTTTGCTGTAAGGTCAGAGTTACCAGTACAGTCCAGTTATGTCAAGTTTTCTATTAGTTTTGAATGACTGGGAACAGCACCATGCACCTGTCTGTGAAACACTGATGCCCACTCAATTGATGCGAGTAGTTGTCAGCTTTTACTCTGCTGAAGTGAAATCAGAACAGCATCAGACCATACCAAAGAGTAGGTGATCTTCTATTTTCCAAGGACGTTTTAGAGTGCTGTATCTTATTTGTTGTTTGCATAAGTATGCTGTGTTCATTGCCCTGATAAAACAAAACTCAGCTTTGTATCACTATAACACGTTCCATGGGAGTTCAGTCTTCAGTTGAAAAGAATTTGTTTTCTTTTTTACATCTACGCAATGCAAATAAAAAGGAACATTCATGTGAATAGTACATCATGAAAAATATTTTAATGAAAAGGTGTACTGGCAATACCAGCTAACATTGACAGTTGGGGGTTGTTTTTCTTAGTCATCACAGCACATAGAAATTTATGGTCAGAATTTCTCCAGGCACTTTGGTGGAGAATCCTTTGGCATGGGCTGTGTAGGATTTCTTTTCTTTGACCTAGACTGTTGTTGAAAAGCCTGACAAGTGGTGTGCCTAAAACTGTTCCAGTATCTGACCTCTGCACAATCACCAGTGTTGTGTAAACACCCAAAGGTTTCATAGAAGAGGAAATTCAACGTGCTTCATGCACAGCTGATGTAATTTTGTTCTGCATCCCAGAAGGGTTGTTGCATTCACTCTTTCACTTGTTATTTTGCCTTCTGTGGGTACCATTTGCTGTCAGCTTAACTATTAATATACTGTTGTCAGAACAACTTGTCTATAAACTGTACTTAGGAGCAGTATTTCATAAATACTTCTGGCTACCACTTTTTGCTCACACACCAAGTTGAACTTGCTGTGTGGTGTCTTTCTCTGGAGTGAGGGACTTGACTGTCATTTTCTGTCACTGTTACAGGATGAGCAGAGTGCAGTGTCCATGCTGAAGAAACACCAGATTTTGGAACAAGCTGTAGAAGACTATGCTGAAACTGTGCACCAGCTTTCAAAAACCAGCAGAACTTTGGTGGCAGATAATCATCCAGAAAGGTATTACCTGCTGTTTTAAATTGGATTATGCATTCTTTTAGTAGTTCAGTCACTTCATAAGGTAGCTCTGAGAAAAAAAAGACTACAACAAAGAGAAAGTAGCTCAGAAGAATGTACAGAGAAGAGGAGTTCAGCCTCATTCAGTTCAAGATGCGTGTTGGACCACTCTGATTTGGCTAGAGGTCATGGTCAATATTTGCAGCTGCTGATTACTGGAAAGTACTGCACACCTTCAATAAATGTCTGTTGTTTCCTTTATACAGGCTAGCAGTGTCAGGTCTGCCAGCACTGCTGAACCTTACAGAGGTATAGCAATGCTGAGAGACAGCTCACTCTTTCAACCAACTTATATGTCCAGCCCATAGGGTTATAGTCATTTATCCTTCTGCCTATAGGGCAGTGCTCCCCAAGATTTGTGTCCTCTCTTTGAGATTCCACTAGAATTAGAGGTTGGAATCTGATGCTTTAAGCATAGCCACATTACCATCTTGGTTTTGGTAAATTTATCTCAACTCTCGTAAATGGCTTTCCCTGTGGGAGAGTTCAGGAAGCTTAAAAACTTTGCTGTTTTGCTGTAAGAGCTGCAGCTAAGCAAACACAGTTCTCTGTTAGCTTGGACTGCAAGGTTGACTTGACTATGAGAGTGATGCATTTAACTGCTCTGCTTTACAGATAGGAAGAGAGAACTATCTTAGGAAAGAGACTCTCTGCCTCTGGTGGAAAAATTTTATTTAACTCAAAAGCACTCTCTCGTGGTCATGATAATTTCTGAGGAGAGTGGATTTCCTGACTGAGCTGACTGAGGACTGGAATGACATAATCGACTTTACAAGGCAGAGGGAAGGCAGTTTGACAGGGCTATATGGATCAGACAAAATACAGGCAGAAGATACAGCAGGTAGAAATATTAATCCCTTTTGGAAATGCTGAGCTTTAGGTCATAAGAAACCCATGAGTACTTCTGAATTTTGAAGCAGGATTTAAATGAAAGTGAAATACCACGTGTCTCAACAGCTGAGTTCCTGCCTGTAATTTTGGGAGAATACTCTGCTGTGATGTGTGGTCAAACAAATGGGAAGCTTGGTTCCCAGCTTCACTCTCTAAAACCAGGTCTGGCTAGTGCAGTCAACTGTGCTGGCAGAAGATTGGCCCATGTGTCCGAGTCAAATTTGTGCATGCAGCAGATATGTATTCTGTGGATTAAATACTCCAAGAGTCATTTTTATTCCTTGTAGGTTTTCTTTTTTCCCATTTACTTGTTTTATTTTTAAAAGATGATGAGGACTCAGTGCTGTCTGTTTTTTTTTCAGCGAGCGTATCAGCATGCGCCAGTCCAAAGTGGATAAACTGTATGCAGGCCTGAAGGATCTTGCTGAAGAGAGACGGGGCAAGCTGGATGAGAGACACAGGCTGTTCCAGCTTAACCGTGAGGTGGATGATCTGGAGCAGTGGATTGCTGAAAGGGAGGTGGTGGCAGGGTCCCACGAGCTGGGACAGGATTACGAACACGTAACAGTAAGTTGTACGGACGTGGCTGCAGCTTGACCTTCCTTTTCTGGCTGCTGCACACAGCAGATGGTTAATACGAATAGGTAGCTGGCTTGATGGTTTGGTCAGATCAGTCTGTCAGTACAGTGCTGCATGAGTCTGTTTCTCTGTGTTTCAGATGCTACAGGAGCGATTCCGAGAATTTGCCCGAGACACTGGAAACATTGGACAGGAGCGTGTTGATACTGTTAACCACATGGCAGATGAGCTCATCAACTCTGGACACTCAGATGCTGCAACAATTGCAGAGTGGAAGGATGGGCTCAATGAGGCCTGGGCTGATCTCCTGGAGCTCATTGACACCAGAACGCAAATTCTAGCAGCCTCTTACGAACTGCACAAATTTTACCACGATGCCAAGGAGATCTTAGGACGCATTCAAGACAAACATAAGAAACTACCTGAAGAACTTGGTAGAGACCAAAACACAGTGGAAACACTACAGAGAATGCACACGACATTTGAGCATGATATCCAGGCACTCGGCACCCAGGTGTGTAGCAATCAAAAGGCTCTGTCTGGGTATAGGAACGACGCTGGGTATAGGAACCTGAGCTGCAGAGTTCTGCTGCTGGTCTTGGCTCCTCTGAGGCTGGGAGAAAAAGTGCTGCCAGCTGCTTTTCAAGTGTATTTCTGTGGGAATAACTCCACCTGCTTTATTTTCTTACCTGTCTTTCTGCTTCTCTGTCATTGCATTAGGTTAACTAGTTGATCTAAAATAGAAATCCATAAGTACGCAGATTTCTGGATATGTAGGTAATTGTTTAACATCATTCTATTTCCTGTCCTTGGTTGAAGAAAAAATTATAAAGGCAGAGAACTTCTGTAGTGATTTAAAGTGGCTCCTGTCAGTGTCAGCCTGCTGTGTGCATAGGAATAGAAAGTGGATGGAGAGACACAGGGGTAACACACTTTAGCTCCTCTGAGCTGACTTGGTTATGAATATGGGAATTCTGACTTAAATATTTCCTTTCATTATCCTTCTAAACAGCAGTCTGAAGAGATTTAAAGTACATAGTCCAGACTAACATTTTTTAAAGCGGTCAAACTTGATCTAATTCTGAATCTTTTGAAGCCAAGGTATGTTAAATCGAAGGCAACAGCTGTTCATAAGGCACACAGGGGATTCTAAACCAAAAAACAATGTTCAGCTTCCAAAATTTGGAAGAGAAAGTGTTAGTTAAGGAATTGAGAAAATATCACATGCTGCTTTTATCCCAGTAGATTGGAAAAGATGTTTTATGGCCAAGCAGCCTGCCGATTCTTGATTATGTTGCATTTGCTTATGCTAGAATAAAGGGAATATAGCAACCATTTGATTTTCCAAGTGATTTAGGTTCAGAAGCTGTAGATTTATAGGTAAAATGGGAGAAATTTACAAAACGCCAGTCCCAGTCTCTCAAAAAGGTAATTATAATCAGGGCCTAAATGGTGGAATATGTAATCATAGCACAGAGCTGTGGTGAAAGCACGTAGGATGGTTTTCAGGTAACACAGCTAGAGCACCAGGATGGGTCATTATGACAGCAGCCTGATCTCTGTGCCTGTAGCTAGAACGCTGTTTAATTTGGTGTTCAAGCTTTTTTGTTGTTATTATAAAAGAGCTAATAGAATGGTTCCTGGCTTGAAAATATGTGAAACGGCAAAGAAATAGTATTTGAAGTCCTAAGACAGTGTTTGAAAGGAAAAGAAGTTTCTAATTGTGATCTTTGAGTTTCTTAATTTTCTACTGTTTGAAGTCATTATTTAAAAAACCTCTTGGTCAGTAAAATACGTTTTTTTTCATAATCTGAAAAACTCTTAGAGTCTTAGAGTAGTGGTTTTGTTACAAGAGCTCCTGAGTGGCACTGAAAATTTGTTGATGGGCATGGTCCCCATTTGGCCTGACATTTAACAGTCCCTTTGTATTGGCACTTGGTCTTACAGGAGGTTTAGGCTATGGCAAATATTTGTTATTTTGGTGACCCCTTGACCCAACAGTCTTCTCTAAGAAATATTCTCAGAGCAATATACTGTCTTAATAACAGGACAAACCTTTTTAGTATCAACAGAGCATATATACTTGCAGTGACTTTAGAAAGCCATTCAAATGATGAATTAGCAGCTAAAATTTCCCTGTATTTGTGACTCAAAAGTATCCAAGTGCTGATGCATTTATCTCATAAAAACACACCAGGTAAGACAGCTGCAGGAGGATGCTGCACGTCTTCAGGCTGCCTATGCTGGAGACAAAGCTGATGACATCCAGAAAAGGGAAAATGAGGTCCTAGAAGCATGGAAAGCGCTGTTGGATGCCTGTGAGGGCCGCAGGGTTAGACTGGTGGATACAGGAGACAAATTCCGTTTCTTCAGCATGGTTCGTGATCTCATGCTTTGGATGGAAGACATTATCCGACAGATAGAAGCCCAAGAAAAGCCAAGGTAATGTGAAATACCTCTTCTCAATCAGAAGATAAGGCTGCAGGTCAGGTGAGGAAAAGACTCAGTATCACTGAGCCAGAAGTTCAGAGGGAGGCTGTCAAAATCTGATGGTGGTGTAGCAGCTTGCTTTTGTGTGCTGCTGCCTTGCAAAGGCTGGGGGCTACTGAAGTAATTGCAATGTAAAAATGTGTTCAAAGAGATTAAGTCTCATGCTCTTGTTTATTTCATGTCTGATTCAGACCAGAATAGGGCTATTCCTAAGGAAATGCTGCTAGCCGTCTTGCTTCCTGAACTACAAAGACAATCTAGGAATTGAATTTTTTTTATCATACAGTTCTGCGTTAGTTTACTTGTTTGAAAATGTAACAGCTGTTAAACATGTTTCTGAACTATG
The DNA here is from genome assembly GCA_025769975.1 of Gallinago jamesoni. Taxonomy (NCBI): domain Eukaryota; kingdom Metazoa; phylum Chordata; class Aves; order Charadriiformes; family Scolopacidae; genus Gallinago; species Gallinago jamesoni. The sequence continues at coordinate 4,864,851 of JAOQGH010000023.1, read as the reverse complement.
GACTGATCATTTTAGGGATGTTTCGTCTGTTGAACTACTAATGAACAATCACCAGGGCATCAAAGCAGAAATTGATGCCCGAAATGACAGCTTCACTACCTGCATTGAGCTGGGCAAATCTCTTCTGGCAAGAAAACACTATGCATCAGAAGAGGTACTGTGCTTCCTGAATGTATAACTACCATACTATAGCTGGCCTGTGGATTTTGCTTCAGCTGGAGAAACTTGCATTGTGTAATCGACAGATTAATAAGCCGTGTATTTATAATGACAAGCATTACTTCAGGGACTGTTCCACCTACTTGCTATTGTGAAATTAGTCTATAATTTAACTCTGTGAATTCATGTTGAGTAGCAGAGATGGCACCTAAATTTAAATTATCGTTTTCAATCCAGAAAATGCACAGAAGGTGTTACATTGAGTTCTGCAGAAAGAGCACTCTGGGATGGCTATGTTGGGAAAGGTGACAAGAGCAGAGACAGCCATTTTGTACTCTATGAAGAGGCCTGCTAGGGAGAGGAGCAGAAAAAAGTTTGTCTCATAGGGAGTAAATCCAGGGAATATTAAGAGACAAATGTATCCAACTGCTTACGGCCTTGGTTTATTTTCTGATTTGTCCAGGCCAGAGAATAGAGGCTGAACTATGTTTCTTCCTGCCTCCCTTTGGTGGAGAGAGGATAGCCAAATGTAAGATACTGTCCGCTCAGGGAGGTGGTAGTTTGTGTGTCTGCATTACACAGGGGTGCTGCAGAGCATCCTCAGAGAAACACTTGCTCAGGCACTGGGAGGTTTTACAAGCCAGTATTCACCCCGAGAATAGCACAGGGCTTACACTGGTACATCAGCGTTGTTATGCAGGTAGCTGCAGGCTTTTTGTAACAATCATGGGCAGCTCGTTTTGCATTATTTGCTAGAAAAAGGGCAGAAGATATAATACATGGTTGCGCTGTTTAGATTTATTTGTCCATTGTACTATCTTTGTCAAATATCTTGGTGCTGTACTTTTAACAGATACTGTATGCTTATGAAAACGTGATATTTTAATACAAATGTTATATTTGTACTTCAAAGAGAAAAACAGGTGTGTTATATTCATGCTTCAGTCACTTCCCAGCAACCTAGCACAACATATTCCATCGGTGCCTTCTGCTGGTGGTGACAGTGGTGAGGTGAGCCTGGTGCTTGTGTAACAGTCCTGCATTCTCCTCTTAAATCCAGATCAAGGAAAAGCTGCTGCAGCTGACAGAAAAGAGAAAAGAAATGATTGACAAATGGGAAGACAGATGGGAGTGGCTGAGACTGAGTAAGGACATCCTTGAATTTCTTTGGGGCTGGGCTGTATCTAACTCTCTCCTTGTTGAGTCTTTCTGAGCAGATGAAAAAAACCTGCAGCTCCTTAGTTTTTTATTAACAGTACTTAAAAGTGTGTTTGTACTGTAAATGTGTAAGATTCGTGTGTTTATTGTAATGTAGCTGAGAATTTGAAACAAAGAAACCTGCACCAAAGGTCTTAATCAAATGATCAAATTTGGAGCTAAGTGCAGCAGATCTACTGAAGCTGTCACATTCCCACTGCATTTCTACAAAGGATGCACTACTGGAAGATAGGGAGAAGTAAAGCTCTGCTGCCTTATGCAGGTAACGTGCCTGCATTGTCTGAGAGTCCGGAATGTTGATGTGCAGTTTACTGACAAAAGGGGTAGTTTTAAACATTGCGGCGTTTTGCAAGTTCTACACCAGCAACAACAACCCTCTTCTGATACTCTAACAAGTTGATCTTATATACAGACCTAAATCTTTGCAGCAGTTGTCCGGGATCTCAAAAGGTATAGTACAGTACAGTCATTTCAGGGTTTTCTGGGCTGCTGTGTATACTTTCTTCGTTGCTTCTGAGCCTCAGCAGGCTTTCAGGAATACAGGAGCCTGGGAGATTGTCCCTCAGTTTGGGTGTTTGCGTTATTCATCAAAATTGCTGGTTTCTATTCACAAAAGCTGTGAAAGCTTTTTTTTTTTCAGCTGTGAAGATGAAAGGAAACCTGGCAGCGTAGCATTATAGACAGGTATAAAGCACAGAAATACTGCTTGCTGAAGTGAACTATAACCAACCGTCTAGCTGTTCTGTAGACGGGCCAGTATGAGGAAGAAAAACAGTAGATAACAGACTTTCTACTCTGAAGTTAGTAGTTTACAGCAGATGAGGATAAAAAGGAAACACTGAAATTGCAAAATGTAATAGTCTGTAAAGGAAGGTAGGCCTCAACTTTTATTTTTCCTCAAAGCGAAGCCAAAGGATAAATTTCTGTCTTTTAAAGGATTCAGTGGGCTTAGTTGAGGAAAATACTTAGTCAAATACATTTAGTTTTTTCCATGAGCTATGTTTAGGTAGATTCAGAAGATGCCCGATGACTTCGTGATTCTCTTTTGACATTAACAGTGCTTATGCCTGTACGTTCTTTTCTCAGTTTTGGAGGTCCACCAGTTTTCAAGAGATGCAAGCGTGGCAGAGGCCTGGCTGCTGGGACAGGAGCCCTACCTGTCCAGTCGTGAAATAGGTCAAAGTGTCGATGAAGTGGAAAAATTAATTAAGAGGCATGAAGCATTTGAAAAATCCGCAGCTACTTGGGATGAGAGATTTGCAGCACTGGAAAGACTGACCACGGTGAGTGTTATAAGGCAAGAATAACCGCTCTTGGCCATTCCCCTTCATTTTGGTGCCACCTGATTGTTCAGAATAACTCCCAGCATCACCAGACTCGTCTCCATTTGTTGATTAACCTCAGTCAATCACCCCGCGCCCGAACTCCCATGTTCCCAACTATACTAAAACCCTCCCAGCTTCATCTGAACTCAACAACCTGGAATGAGAACTTAAGTGACAAATGACATTAGGAGTCAGCAAGAGCTGTCTCAGGCCCAGAAGTGATGACCCCGAAGCAAATTCAAGAGCTGAGCAGTTTGTCCCAGGCCTCTGCCGTACAGATTGTACTGCCAAAAGGGAAGAGGGATTCTGAGGAAAGACGAACCAGAACACTTGAAATTATTTTCAGTTAAAGAAGCACAACAGTGTGAGGAGACAGTGGTGGGGAGGAGGGTTCATCAAAATTTTTTGTTGTGCTTTGCCTGCTCCAGTCCCCTAGAAAGACATAAGAAGGCAAAGAAAGAAGCACATTTTGAGCACAGCTGCAATGTCAGTAATTAATGCTTGGAGAGCATGTTACCATCTTTGGAGAATAATTTTGCGTTAGACGCTAAAATTGAAGTGGCTTGATTTTTCACAGCTGCAGACAAAATGAATTTGGGTTTCTCAGCATCTTCAGACATGGTGCTGGTTTTATTTATTTGGTTAATTTCAGGGATTTGGATGTGGAACACTTTATTTCTATGTATGGCTAGCAGGCAATATTTTAATAGCTCGTACTGCTTTCTTGTTTCATTCTAATAGAGTGAATTAGAAAAAAACCAACGACAATGGCAAGCTGCTGCCTAGGCAGTCCTCTTGGTGTTAAAGGGTCTGGCACTGCATGACTTTACTGACAAATCCAGTGCACTAACTTTGCATGATTAATACTTCTAAAGACTGATGCCTTAAAATTTTATTCCAATAAACTTTAATTTCAGTACCGTTTCAGAAAAATGTACGCTTTTTATTTTAGTTTCTAGAAATGCCCCTGAAAAATATGCAGTGCTTTAAAATGCACAAAAATGTTTCATTTCTCAGTTGGAACTGCTGGAAGTACGTAGACAGCAAGAGGAAGAGGAGAGGAAGAGACAGCCACCCACTCCAGAGCCAAGCCCAAAGGCTGCAGAGGATGCAGACTCTCAGCAGCAACGGTGAGCTCAGGGTGTGGGAAGCTGGACTATGTGCTTCACACAGGTTCTTCAGACAAGAGTTACTGGGCTGAAACTGCATTCTGAGGGGAGGGTCTGGAGGTTTTATGGAATGTGACTCTTCTTAGAAGACTTGGTGGATGTAGTTTATGGCTACAGAACCTTTTCCAGACATCTGAATTCACTCCCAAATTGAATGTTCCAACTTTTTATCATAACACAGTGTTACAACTGCTGAGGTGAGGCTGTAAAGTAAAAATGCTGGTTTTACAAGGCCTGTGTTATGAATTAAAATCTCTGAACAATCTTGGTTTTCTTCTTTGATGAGTATCAGTTACATAAAGATTTCAAGCCATATGCATGGAACATTAACATTTATAAAATTACTTATGTGATAGGAGTAGGTTTATTTGTAAGCTGTCGGGAAAGCCTTGGTTTATCTCTCTTAACAATAGATTTGTTCAGTTGGGCTTGAGGATTTTGAGAACTTGCTTGAATTCTGAGGCGTCCATTACTCAGTAGGAAAATCTCATTTTGGTAAAAAAGACTTTCAAGAGCTTAACACATTTTCTTTTCTTTTTCCTCTCTCCCAGCAGGGACGGGACAAAAGGAGAACAGGTTTCCCAAAATGGTTTGCCATCAGACCAGGAATCTCCACGGGTTAGTTACCGCTCCCAAACCTACCAAAACTACAAAAACTTTATTAGCAGACGGACAGCCAATGACCGATCGTGGTCTGGACTGTGACATACAGAATCAATTGCAGCAAAAGACGCCTTTTTTCAGTACGGGTTGCTGGTACTGGTTTATAATCTTTTGGCTTCAGATTTTCCTGCTGCTTTTCTCTTCCTTCCCATCAGTTGACTTTTATTTAATTAGCAGCGCCTTGGAGATATATTTGCTTCACTTTAATTCTTGCTTATTTGAATATCCCCACAGACACTCAGTTGCTTTGAGGTGACACATTTATTTCATGTTATTTACTGTGAGTTTTTCATGTCACTAATAGTGTTAAGATTTTCCAGCTAAATCATCCTTTATATGAGTAATTGAGATTTAATGAGATTACATCATAATGAAGAAGAGAACTAGAATCTGACAGGTATGATGCATTGAGTTATACTAACAGGTTTCAGCACGGCAACGTTATTAAATCAGCTGCATTAGCAAGTGAGTTATTGACAAGGCCAAAGATAATACATGCAAGCAAGCTTGACAGTAAAGGCTGGGAAGGAGGGGAAAGTTGTAACTATCAACAAATAAAAGCCTTAAGTTAGTTGTGTAACATTCCATGCAGAATGGACTCATTGACTGCAGATAAAAATAAACATGAAATAAAACATTAAATAACTAGTATCTAGATTTATCTTGGTGTTTAGTCCTCATAGAGAGTTGTGATCCTGCTGAATAGCTGTTTTGTGGCCCCGTTTTGCCTTGGTCCTGTCCAATTTACACTACAGCAATTTGATTTACCGACACTGGAGAGAAAGTGGTACAAATGAGAGTAGGGTGCTGACCTTTTTGGGGAGGTTGTGACGCTTTTCCTTGAAAACTAAATAAAATACATCGGTTTAAGATCCCAGCTCTTTATTTTATATAGATGCTGGTTGAATGGTCCATGTCTTATTCTTTCCTTCTTGATGGGGGATGTCCCAGGGGAACCAGGATGCATGCCAATAATCTTAATGTGAAACCATAAAAAAAATGCTAGTAAATATGTATATATAGTTAATGCAACACAGTAGTAAAAAACTGGCTTACCTCTCCATTACCTTCCTCCAAAGCCCAATTGTTTCAATTAATGCTTTGAGCAGTGATAAAAATGACACTTCTTTCTCTTGTGTTTTTGAACCTCAATCTCGGAGGTTGTACGAAGTGCAGGAAGGGCTCCTGCCTGACTCCGATCGGTGGACATGAGTGCTCTTACCAGTACTGCATAGGAAATGGTTGTCCTAGTCTAGGACTCTGCGAGGAAATGCCTTTCAGCATAAATTTATCTTTCAAATAGCCCATCCCAGTTACTTCCGGGTCTGCACACAGGTTCTCTCAATGCTCTAGAATACTAAGCAGTTCTACCTTTTTCTTTCTTTAAGTAAAGCCTTTCAGTTCATCTTTAATATACAAATTATGAAGGGAGCTGTCTGTTGTAAGCACCAATGTTTATAAAATGATATATAGTAGTGGCAAGGCATACGAAGTGGCCTGCCAGCACATCACAGATCATCATCATCTTGTCGGTTACCACGACCATATACATCGCCTGTTTGCTGGGGTTTTTTTCTTATTTTATGATACATAATGCATTTCTTTGTTAATCTTCATCATCTGCACTTCAGTCTTTCATGAGGGCCTTTTATCTCACTTCATTGAATCTTGTGTTGCAATACATCAGATGAACACAGCTGTATTATTTCTGATCTGAGGCTGTTGATCAGAACCTTGAATTCTCACAAGTAGCTGAGCAGGGCAGCTGAATTGGTCTGTATTGGCTGAGCTTGAAAAGTGAGAACGATGGTTGAAAGGATGTGCTTCAGTAACTGTACTTTTCTGTAACTTGTCTTTCCACTTCATGATGCATGTTTTTTTGTTTTTTTTTTTCTATTGTCAGGATAACAACATATAGTTTCTTAACGCTTTTAAAAATCCTGTACAAACTTACGCAAATGATCTGGTGACTACCTACACCAGCTCTCTGTGCCTGTAAGAGTATTACAGTTCTCAAAGCAGTATAGCTCTAGCTTCAGACTCCATGTTCAGATGTATTCTGGATAAAAAGTAGTATGTAAAAGTAATTTATATAGATACACTTTTTTTACTTGTATTAGTACACTTATATATAAAAATCACACTTTAATGATGAAGAAAAACTAATTAAGTTGTTGATTAAGGTCATCATTTTAGGCGCTAGAAGTGTAAGATTTCACCTATTTATGATAGCCTATGATGCTGGCTTAAAACATTAAACTGGTACTTATGCCAGAACAATATATAGGCTGTCATCTATTTGCATCTGAAAAAGGTAAATATGTCTCTATTATTTAGGCTGTGGTGCAGAGACTTAAGTTGATGAACTGAGTATGATGTTACTTCAAGCACTATGAAAATCAAAGGGATGTCTCCAGTCATTGTCACCATGTCTTGTTGCATGTTGCAGTCCTGATTTAAATATCTCAAAAATAGTCTGTAGCCACTAAAGAACTTGCAGCTAACTTCTCAGTCACCATTAAGAGAACTGTATTCATGTACATTGCTAACTGTTTTGTTGTAACAGTACAGTTTGCTATTAATATTTGTCCTCCGTTGCATTGTCTCTGCATGCCCGATGCATGTTTCCATTAAAGTTTGTTTAGCTCCTGTTTTTTCTCTATTTTCATGACACATTCTTCGCATAGCTGTTTATGATTCAGATTTATTTTGCTTGTTTTCTATTAATTGTAGATAACACATGAAAAGGAAATAAAACCTGAAAGAGCATCAGAAAAGCATTTCATAGCCCTTTTACAATCAGTAGAATTTTAAGTAGAAGTTACAGGTCTGACGGTGTGCTTGAAGTTGGCAGTTATCTTTTAAAACCACAGGGTTGCAGATTTATTTCCAATGAAAATATGTTAAGGAGCTGTGCAGTGGCTGCTGGTTTGCAACTGGTTTGTTTTACTTCAGATTAGCGGTTATAGGTACCTCAAAATCAGTAGTATTTTCACATGTTGCTGGTATCACTACAGAAAACATGCTACTTTCAGCATCGCCTTAGGTAATGGGTAGTTCTGGGTAGTTTATTTAAGTTGTGGAAATAAGTTGCTGTGGTCTGTGTAATTCCTTAATGGTGGTCACAAAGGACTTGGACATATCTTGGACAGGGATCCAGCCAGTTGAAAAGCAAGGAGTTTGAAGTTCAATAACCATCACTGGTCAAAAACATTTGCAAAGGGCTGTCCTTTTTCTTGAATGCATTGGTGATCAGCACTGGTGACAATTAATTAATTGAGTTTTCATTGGTGAACCACTGGTTGCTTTTTTTCACTACCTGTGTTGTAGTAGCTGTGCTGGCAGAGTTTGTGTAATCTTCAGCCTCATCTATTTACTTACCCTCTTCCTCCTTCAATGTAACATTTTTGTTATATTTTGAGATTTGGATACAAATAGTGAGGTTTGATGGTTTACACTTACCGTAATTGTGAAGAACCAGTGTCATTGATTTTTAGTTCTACTGGATAACAGTGCAGGGTAGATGCTTCCTCTGATAAGCTGGGCTGTAAGGCTACATGTCTTTAGGGAGAGTAAAATAAATATGACTGAAGTGGAATGTGAGCTGTGATTCTTTCCTTGTTTCAGTGATGTAGTGTCTGTACTTTGGAGATTTAGATTGCTTAAAGGCAGTTAACCAATCCTTCCCATATTCATAGCAAGTTGACACTTAGATCTTCCTAGGTCAATGTATGAGGTACAAAGGTGTGAGGTACAATAATGTGTACTTGGTGGGTATAAGAAGTTCTTGCAAATGGTGGCAAAATTCAGTTTGTTGCATAATAATTCGGCTGCTTTTGAATTGTCCAGGCCATGTGCAGAAGTGGGAATGTCTAATTATTGTGCCATTCACACATACCTGCTTGTCTGCATAAAAACAGTTGAGAATGTTTGTAATCTGCTAGAGCATTAGCAGCACTAAGCTTTAGTAACTTGCTAATGATAATAATACACACTGATTGTGTAACCGCTGAGCTGCTACCAATGGCTCTACACGTCAAAGTAATGGTACTAGGAAAAAAGAACTGGGACCAAGCTGCATTTCAAAAGCTTATAGCCATTAGGATTCCAATTTAAATGATTTTGGGATGAATGGCTCCTGAAGACGTCGACAGCTTGACCAGTCAGAGCTGCTGGAAACATGGCTGCTCTCTAGGCTATCTCGATCACAGTGCGACAGGCAACGCGATCAACAAAGCAAGTGATGGGCAAGGCCTTGGTTCTGTCTTTCTTTGGGGGTAAATAGCTGTGTGACGTTGTGTGACTGTGGTGGTTTTCAGTTCCTTTAACAAAAATCCAATCCACCTAATAACAAAAGTCTGAAAAAGACCTTGATAAATTGACACGTGACCTCATTTCCCTTGTTTTTAAGATCCAATATCCTAACTGGGATGGTGGAGATGAAATGCATGGTGTAATCTTTCTAATTTCTGCATGTTTTGATTTTGTTGTGTCACTAGGGGAATGGGGAAAGTGGGAAAGGAGCTTTTACAGAAACAAATAATTTACGCAAATTTTTGTAAATGCTCCTGGGCGATTTTGACATACTGTTCTGCTGACTTATAGTTAATATCTTTTATAGACCCCAGTAATGCCATAAATGTATTTAAGGTGGCTGATGTGTATAACTTCTACTGTTCCTCTAGGTTTGCAGAAAGTGTGATTGTTACTGTTCCAAACATTTGAGTATTTAGCAACAGAATTAAATGCTCTCATTTTAGGAATAACAGTATATAAAAGAATATGAATTAACCAGAAGGTCAAAGCACAGTAAAATTCACACTGATGTTTAGCTGCTGTTATTTTCCCGTCTCTCTACCTATAAAATGGGTACTAATCCATTTATACCTTCTAATTTCCTTGCCCTTCTGTGTCTCCATGGAGTGTGAGAAAGTTCTTTTTGGCCTTTGTCATTCTCCAGGCAAAGTTTATACACAGCCACTTTGTGCAGGGAAACAGATTAGCTGCAAGATTCCGCAGTGTTGAGGGTCTTCTAGCTGAACTTCTTTTCAACTGTTCCTAGGTGGCAGAAACTGCAGAAACAAATGAAATGGTCAATGGAGCCGCAGACCAGAGGACAAGTTCGAAAGAGTCTAGTCCTGTTCCTTCTCCAACGGCAGACCGCAAAGCCAAGACCGCCATTCAGGCCCAGACTGCTGCTACCCTACCAGCCAAAACACAAGAGATTCCTTCAGCTCAGATGGAGGGCTTCTTACATCGCAAACATGAATGGGAGACACACAGCAAGAAAGCCTCGAGCAGGTAAAATATCCGATGCTTAAAAAAGCTAATTACATCCGAACTCAACAAGTAAGACAGTAAGGGGCATCCCTGCTGCTTAAGACCTTTCAGGCTTATGCCTCTGTTGTCGTGGAAGCTGTGTACGCGTGGCTGAGCAGATGAAGTTGCAGTCTAAAGATGGTAGAAAATGCAGTGATAGCCATATTTGGAAAGTGGAAAACTGAGGCATAAAGATACCATGACTTTCCCGCTTCGCATGATGAATTTGTGGCAGTAGAGGGATTTGATTCCAGATCTCTCAAGTTGTATGTTACTACAAGAAAAGAAAATCACGTAGGCGTGAGAATTGAAATGTCCATATTTGTCTGACATTTTCTGTTTGCGCATTAGCACTTTCCTCCTACTCTGTAATCTGTTCAGAAGAGAAAAGCGGGTTTAGAGGATTTTTTTATGCCTTAGTTGATTCAATTCCTAAGGACCTGATTGTGCGGTTCTCAAACAGGCAAAACTTCTGAGATTTCTGTCTGCGCTGGAAAAGCAGACAGGGGTCCTTCGTGACCCGAGAGAGCTGTTGAAACCAGGTTTGTGACTTGGCTAACAAGTCACCTCTAGCAAGTGGTGAGCTACACCAATATCTGACGGATTTGGTAGAAGCTGAAGTACTGAGCAGAGCTGAGTGCAGATCATAAATAAGCACAGTACTACCATAACTTTTGTTCAGCTGGAGTTGTTCACACTGGAGAACTACTTTGAGGCCAAGACAGTCGCCAATTCTAATCAAGGGACTCTTATTTCTAGTAATCATTGATTTTTATAGCTATATTAGAGAATGAGGTGGATGATGCCCCTGAGTATTTCTAAAAATCAAGGATTTCATATGCAATCTGTTCATCAGATTGCAGCACAATGAGAATTCCTTCTCCAATAAAGCATAGTCATTAAAAGATCAGTCACTTGCTCTCCCAAGCATGCAAACTGCCTGCTCTGCCAGTCTTTCTACTGTTAGCATATGCATATGTGCTATCAAAAAGAGTTCTGGAAATCTGTATTCTGTTTGGCTCAAAGTCAGTACTTTTGTCATGAAGCCATGCTTTTATGAGAGAATCGGCTGTCTGCAGTTTGCAGATATGCTGTATTCACTTCCTCAGACAGAACTAGTCTCTGTTATCTTACAGAAATAACTGTGTTAGGGTTTCTCCACTTCTGCAGGTAAAGAACATTAGATTTATAAACACCTTTGTTGTTTTCCATGTGTTAAAGATCATGGCATAATGTGTACTGTGTCATAAACAACCAAGAGATGGGCTTCTACAAGGATTCGAAAGCTGCTGCTTCTGGCATCCCGTACCACAATGAGATTCCTGTCAGCTTGAAAGAAGCAGTCTGTGAAGTAGCGGTCGATTATAAAAAGAAAAAGCATGTATTCAAGCTAAGGTAAACCTGTTGAAGCATCTTGCCATTAGTTTGTGTTGTGGTGAGTATGTTCACTGTGAATTCGTGGGAGGATGCAGTCCAGGAACTGATCATAATGATTAACTGCAGTGTCTATTTTCTGAAGAAGCCCTTCCCGACATTGAAACATGGTATATTTATCAAAGGTAGCACACACAAAACAGTGTCAAAATAATCTGTGCATTTATTTACAAGACTAGATGTGTCTGCCTAAACTTAGAATCATAGAATTGTCTAGGTTGGAAGGGACCTTAAATATCATCTAGTCCAACCATCAACCTAACTCTGACAAAAAAAAAAAAAATATCACTAAACCATATTCGTGAGGACCATGTCAACCCATCTTTTGAACATCTGCAGGGATGGTGCCTCAACCACTTCCCTGGACAGCCCATTCCAATGCTTGATAACCCTTTCAGTGAAGAAATGTTTCCTAATATCCAATCTAAACCTTCCCTGGTGCAACTTGAGGCCATTGCCCCTTGTCCTATCTCCTGTGACTTGACGAGACCAACCCCCCCCCTCTCTACAGCCCACCTTCAGGTAGTTGTAGAGAGCGATAAGGTCTCCCCTCAGTCTCCTCTTCTCCAGACTGAACACCCCCAGCTCCCTCAGCCTCTCCTCATAAGAGGAGAGACCCCTCACCAGCTTTGTTGCCCTTCTCTGGACCCACTCCAGCACCTCAATGTCTTTCTTGTGGTAGGGGGCCCAAAACTGGACACAGCACTCAAGGTGGGGTCTCACCAGTGCCCAGTACAGGGCGATGATCAACACCACACTGTTTCTCATACAGGCCAGGATGCTGTTGGTCTTCTTGGCCACCTGGGCACACTGCTGGCTCATGTTCAGCCGACAACTGACCCAGTTCCTTTTCTGCCAGGCAGCTCCAGCCACTCTGCCCCCAGCCTGTAGCGCTGCAGGGGGTTCGTGTGACCCAAGTGCAGGACCCGGCACTTGGCCTTGTTGAACCTCATCCTGTTGCTCTCAGCCCATCCATCCAGCCTGTCCTGATCTCTCTTCAAAACTTCTCTACCCTCCAGCAGATCAACACTCCCACCCAGCGTGGTGTCATATGTGAACTTACTGAGGGTGCATTCAATCTCCTTGTCCAGATCATTGATGAAGATGTTAAAGAGAACTGATCCCAGTACCGAGCCCTGAGGGACACCACTCGTGACTGGCTGCCAACTGGATTTCATTCCATTCACCACCCCTCACTGGACTTGGCCTCCAGCCAGTTTTTAACTCATCAGAGTCCTCCATCCAAGCCATAAGCAGCCAGTTTCTCCAGGAGAATACTGTGGGAGACTGTATCAAAGGTCTTGCTAAAGTCCAAGTAAACATCAGCCACAGCTTTTCCCTCATCCAGCAAGTGGGTCACTTTGTCATAGAAGGAGATCAGGTTTGCCAGGCAGGACCTACCCCTCGTGAACCCGTGCTGGCTGGGCCTGAT
>JAOQGH010000023.1:4825896-4842475 GCA_025769975.1 Gallinago jamesoni | reverse complement strand
CAGGTCTCGGGAGGTGATTCTACCCCTCTGCTCTGCACTTGTGAGACCCCACCTGGAGCACTGTGTCCAGCTTTGGAATCCTCAGCACAGGAAGGACATGGACCTGTTGGAACGGGTCCAGCGGAGGGCCACGGAGATGATCAGAGGGATGGAGCACCTCTCCTGTGAGGACAGGATGAGAGAGCTGGGGTTGTTCAGCCTGGAGAAGAGAAGGCTCCAGGGAGACCTCATAGCAGCCTTCCAGTGTCTGAAGGGAGCTCCAGGAGAGCTGGGGAGGGACTCTGTGTCAGGGAGTGCAGTGACAGGACAAGGGGAAACGGTTTTAAATTGGAAGAGGGGAGAGTTAGATTAGACACTAGGAAGAAACTCTTTGCTGTGAGGGCGGTGAGGCACTGCAACAGGTTGCCCAGAGAAGCTGTGGCTGCCCCATCCCTGGAGGGGTTCAAGGCCAGGCTGGATGGGGCTTGGAGCAACCTGGTCTGGTGGGACGTTTCCCTGCCCAGGGCAGGAGGTTGGAAATAGATGAGTTTTAAGGTCCCTTCCAACTCAAACGATTCTATGATTCTATAAGTCTGATCATTCAGAAATGGGCTTGCTTTGCATTTAAGGATGGATAAGACTCAATTTTTTCTTTTCTCTTTTTTCCTAACACTATTTCTGGACAGATCCTAGTATTTCATCCATGCAAATCAATATTTCTGCCCGGAAGGAATAAGAGCCAATTCCCCTGTTATTATTTTGAAGTTAAATTGTAAAATCACTGAGAGGGGTTAATCAGGATTGGATTAACGTAATGCCAGGCAACAAACAAACAGAATTAGATCATGGTTCCTGCTTCTGATCCATCCCCCCAAGTTCTTACAGATTTCATATAATTTTAAAAAATATTTACAGCTCAAATAAGAGGTACCTGTTTTCAAATACCAGTGGTATGCCATCTCAGTGTGTCGGCTGTACATTCATCCATAAAAATATGAGTTATAGATGGTGTTTTGTGTAGCAAAGATCTGGGACATAACCAATGTTTCTGGGAGGGAAAAAAACCTCTGTGTTCATTGTTAATCATCACAGCTCTTAGATGTGTATAGGAGTGGGCACAATGTATCACAGAGGATTGGAGTTAATTCGAGATATGGTGCTTTTTGGCATCTTCTATACAAGGCATGCTTTAAAACAAAGAAGCAAACAAAACAACAACAGAACATAAAGGAAAAAACCCCCTCAAAACCCCCAGCAGCAGTGAATGGTCCCTTCGGCAGAGAGTGAGCGTGGTAACTGTCATTCTGGTACTACTCATACACTCTATTACTTTGGGTTTACATTTAAAACAAAAGAAGAAGTAAATGTAACAGGATATGTGTTCTAGGCTAGGCTAACAGGCTCCTTGCCACAATAAGGAGGAAAAAATGGTGATGCTATTGCAAATTTTTATGTATCTTTTCATTATGTTCTAAAATATAGATTTTTACTTATTTAATTTTTACAAGAGTTATGTTAAATCTGAAATACATTCAAACTGCTCTATTTTGAACATAAATGTCCTTTATTACTGAGCTTCATGCTCTGTCTTGGTTTGTGCTGCTGCCTCCCTGTCTTCCTCGTATTTGTGATACTGAAGTCTCGAGAACTCCCTGAGTGCTTTTTACAGTGTCTAATCTAAAGTAAAGTTTATGTTATTAAGCCTCTATCTCAAGAATTAAATTCAGTTAGATTTATACCCAGTATCAACATTAAAAAGAAAACATGAAAGCATTAGTGATGCTTATGTTGTACCGACAAAGAACAGCAGGTTGCAGTATTGAGGAACAGTTTTAGCAACATCACAGCTCCTGATAAGACTGTTTTGGTTTGGTGTTTTGTTTTTTTTTTTAAATTGGAAAAAATACATTAAAAACTCACTGTGAAAGGTAATTCAATCACCAAAGAAAATTTCACAAAATCCTTGAGAGTACAGATTATAGGAAAATAAGCAAAACTGAACTTTTAGTTCCATGTGTTTAATTTTTTCCTTTAAGGTTTTTTTTTTGGGGGGTGTTGGTTCATGACTAGTATACTTCATTGCTGCAATAATGATAATGATTTTTAACTAATAATTTTTTCTAAAAGTAAGGATATATTTTTAGTAAAACAATGTCAATTGTAATGCCTCTACAGTTTGATCATACTAAAACACACAAATTAAAAAGAATATGCCAAAGTTTTATTGAAGTATGGAATACAAAGTTCAACTAGACAGCTGTTACTCACAGAAAGGTGACAGCCGTATAAGCAGAGACTTGAAATTAGTTTGCTTGTCCTTGATGAGTAGGGGAAGAGCCTATTTGTGACTTGTATTAATTTTTTAATGAGAACTATATAATATAACAAAAAAATCATAAAGAGAAAGCAAAGATTGCATGGAAGTTATTCCATTGGATAACTCTGAAATGAGAAAGGATGAAGAATTCGTAATTCATTGGAAATCTTATTAGATACCCACATCCATTAGTCGACAAAACAGTTTTCCACATTCTGGTGTTTCAGAGCAGGCAGAAATAAAATAACAAGGTTGAAATTGTTCCATAGCTACATGAAGATACTTCACCCAGGTTTCCAGCACAAGTGGATTTGCATGCCAGGGGGTAAGGCAACACACAGCTGCTTTAAAACTATTCTTGCTCCTGTGCTTTTGAGGCTACATGAAGACTATGAAAGGTTATATTAAGTTTGTCTTCTAGGAGAAGAAGCTCCTGCCTACATATAGATCGCTGTGGCAGCAGCACCAGTGGGACACCCAAATCTGTTATGTGACCCAACGGAGAGAGGTGAGCAGATAAAAAGCCAACGAAAGACTAGCTCTATTTTATTAGCAGTTTTTTGGTGACAGAAGGAAAGTAACACTAAGAGAACAGTGTAAATAACTACCCATGTGCTGGCTAACTAAAACACTACCAGAGCATACCTAGGGGACAATGCCATGGGTGACAAAATAGTATATTTATGTCAAGACTACGTTTTCTTGAATTAATGCTGAAAGTGCAAATATTTTTTCCTAACTACAGTGTAGCTTAGCAGTTTGACATTCAAAGATAATATATCACCTTATTATTAATGCTGTTGATCCTAGAAATCTTTAAAGACAAGCTTTATTGGACAGAAACTTGTGCTCAATATTAAAGAGCTTTTTGTTCTTAAGAAAAGAAACTTTAACTTGTTTATTCAGGGGCATCACAAGGTTCTCCCAAGAATAAAATTTGTCACAATGAAATATAAGAAAATGAAGTTTCTTGAACAGTTACTTAAGAGTTTCTTCATGACAAAAGTTAAATACATTTTCATTATTTTAAACTCATTTTCCAAACAGTTACCTAAAAGGAGGCAGGAGAGAGGGTAGATTTAGCAATCACATTTCAAAGTCCCTAAGTTTATTTATCTAAACGAATGGGAGATACAGTCACAAAGGTGCTACACCATCTATGAATTTGAAACAGTTCAAATACCTTTTAAAAGCCCTCAAATTCTGTGCAGAACTGAATTTAACATGAGTAAATAACAGTGGTAAAAGTCTTTGCAGCTACATTCCTCAAGAACCACTTGAAGAGAAGGAATTTTTATCCAGATGTACCATGCGTTCTGGTCTGCAGTCCTGGTATATTCCCTAAGGGAAATTAATTTGAGGCAGAGGACTAGTCCCAACAGATTTTGGAGATCAGGGCAGAGGTGTAAATATATTTGCTGTTTTCTTTGTTCAGTTATTATTGCTTTTGAAAAGAGCTTTTGTAGTAATGGACTTCATGCTTGGTAAGAATACAGCCTTTTTAATGGCTGTGTATGTTTGGACAAAACAAGATGTATATTTTGGTGTGTGACTGCTACTAAGATTTGCCAGGTTAACTGCTAGAAAAAAAAAAAAAAGAATTAAATGTAGTAAAAATCTGACTGTGAAGAAAGGATGAGCTAATTCTGTTGTATCATCACTTTTCTTAATTATTGTGAGAATTTTGAATACCACCCCTTCGTGGCTAATCGGGGTGGTAAAATTGGTTTAATTACGTAGCTGCTGCAGTCTCCAAAAGGAGGAAACTTTGGGTTGCTGGGGAATAATGAAAGCTGGGGCAATATTACTGTATTTATGCTGGCTATTGTATACAAATCCTCTCTTTCAATAGTATCATCTCATATAAAGCTCAGAGCTTTGGATCCTGCTGATAAAGCTTAGCAGACCTTAGAGCGCTGGGAGATGCCACAGCACGGAGCCAAACAATGCTCCCCCTAAAGTATTTGCATTTTTGCATATTAATATTTTAAATGCACGTGCATTTTGCAATTCAAACCCATGGGGATTGTTTTTTTTTCTCTCTCCTTCAGCTATCTTTGCCCCAAAGACACCTATGTTAACCAGAAGAGCGCCCAGGAGGCTTTCCAGAGGAAGCCAAGGAGCAGCAAGATGGTGGTGACGCGCGGAAGTTACTTTGCCTTCGGAAAAGGGGGAAAAAAAAACCCCAAAAAACTGTTGGCTGGTTCTGTGGGTGTATTTCTGTGATCTCCCCCAAGAAGTTCCCTGGGTCGCGCGGCGGCAGCAGCTGCTGATGGTTATTGATGATGATGATGATGATGATGATGATGATGATGATGATGATGATGATGATGATGATGATGATGATGATGATGATGGCCCAGCCCCAGCGGCCAACGCCTTCTCCGCGCCGCGGGCTCGGCGGTGACCCCCGAAGCCGGGGCAGCGGGACGGGCGCTTTAAAGGGGGGGAAGCCCCGCAGGGGGGAGGCGTTGCGGGGAGGAGGGGCAGCGCCCTGGCGCGGGCGCGGCGGGGGAGCGGGGATGGGTTATGATGGCGGATCGCACGGCTCCGAGGTGCCGGCTGCGGCTGGAGTGGGTCTACGGGTACAGGGGCCACCAGTGCCGCAACAACCTCTACTACACGGCCGGCAAGGAGGTGGTGTACTTCGTGGCTGGAGTCGGCGTGGTGTACAACACCAGGGAGCACAGCCAGAAATTCTTCCTCGGGCACAACGATGACATTATCAGGTAATGGGGGGGGGGGGAACACACGTTCCTGGCGGTGGGGTGGGGTTTCATGGGAGGGAGGAGGATGTGGGGCTGGTGGCACCCCCCCCCTCCCCCCACCTCGCTTCTTAGGGCTCCCCTTGGACCCGTCGTCTTGCAGCAGCTCGGGGTTGTGCCCAGCACAAGGGTGAAGGCTGGGATTTTTAGATCCTGTTTTTTTTTTTTTTTTTTTTTTATAATTACTATTATTATTTTTCTAGCAAAGGTTCAAGGTGTTGAGATAATAAGAGAGAAGGTGAGGTTTTTCTATTGCACTGCACCAAAAGCGTTGAGCCTCCTCTGCACTTCAGTGCAACAGCGCTGCCAGACTGGGGAGCCACCAGCTTCTTCTGGCCAGGGCTGGGACCCTCCCTCGCTCATCTTCATGCCTTACAGAAGGCTTTCTTTATGTTCGCTGAATCCCAGTTCCAGAGTGTCATAACTCTGGCACGCAGGTCAAACTGATTATTTTATTTTTTTTCTAATGATCTGGAAAATCTCACTCAAAATCAAGTTTTGCTGTTTGTACTCTGGGCACAAAACGCCAAGCATGCTGTTGCAAGATGGTTACAGAAACATAGGTCTTATGCCTGGTCTGACCACTTTTTTTTTTTTGTCTCTTTCTTCCAAATACTGTTTAAGAAGTGGGTTTAGTTGAAGTTGTTGCCCTACAGCAATATTAATTTTATTGTGCCTTACAAAATAACACAATAAAAATGGGGTTATGGAGTTCAAGGGAGCCTTCTTAAAAAAATCTGCCCGAAATACAGAAGTTGATGTTGGTAAAACAGAAGATGATTGTTGTCTGTACTGCTTCATGACAGAAATCTGAACCTAGAATATCCTTATAAAAGATGTTGCATGGTAATGGCCCTCCCCTGAGCACAGCTGACTCCTGCCCTCCCTGTTCACCTAATTCAGTGTGAATGAAGCATTTCCTTGATGATGTGAAACCAGATTAGTCCCAGGTGAGTCCTGGGGTGGTAGCACTATGGGAACATCTGCTGAAGTCAGAGTTTTGACACTCAGTAGCAAAATCCTATAATTGTCGTATAATCATTCCGGAGCCTTGTTTACAGAAAACCATCCACTTTTCCCACTGAGAGCTTTTGCCTGCTGTGTAGCACGGAAGCATCCTTCTCCCCTTTATAATGTGTTAAAGCAGTAGCATTTAATGAATTACAGGGGGTCTGCATAAAAATGTATTCTGGTTTCAAAGGTATTATCAGTTCCGAAAGGCTGTTTAAATAGGCATTTTTTGCTGCTCAGATCCCTCAGAGAAGAATGGGTGCATATGTGGTGTTATGAAACTAAAGTTTTCCTTATTATATGGACATAAATTTTTATACTCTCTAGAAGTGTAACCCATGGACAGAGCTGTATATTTTTGAGCTTTTGTTTGAAGTCTCATTAAATACTAGAAATATTATTTGTTAAGACACAACTATGTATCACACATATCTACTGGTATTTGCTTGGGAAGTGATGCTTTGGTTCTTCTTTTTCTTTCCTTTTTTTTTGTTTAATATTTCACCAGATGAGGAAAATCTGTTGCACAGCTTTTGTGCCCTTTGTGTTTTAGACATCTCATACTAGGGGACCACTTTTGACAGTGTAATATTTAGAATGTACAATGGGAGAAGAAAGAATCTGAGTGTCTGGTATTTTTATTTTGATACTGCATATGCCTGTTCTGCTCCTTAAAGAAAACTAGAACCACCTGTTGAAATTAGCAGGTGTTTTGAGTGTCCAACTAATGCTTTGGAAAGATTAGTTTTGTTTCTGATCTGCAACAGGATCAGAATTCTGTAGGACAGCTGTACTTTCAACAAAGAATGAAATGTGTCCAGAAAGCAGGACCAAGAAACATCGGCCAAGAAATGTTGCTGTGATATGAGGTTTAAGTAAGCAGCCAATCTCCAAAATGCTGCTGTTTGCACCTGGTAATGGTTACCTACTTTGCTTTTGAGGCACTGTGCAGCCCTTATTGATGTAGTATCCCAACCCTGTAAGCACTTTGAAGTAGACGGCTCCTTGTTTGGTTATCACTGATGTGGCTAATAAATGTGAGAATTTACATTCTCACATTTTAGGCTTCACAACTATCATCCAATTAAGATGAATGGGATGAACATACTCATCCATTTTTTCTGGTTTTGTTATTTACTTGCCTGAGACCAGCTTGTTATCAACAGTGCATACATTTGTAGTCTAACAGGTTGTAATTTCTAAAGAGATTTGAAACACGATTTAAAAAAAAAAACAACCTTGCAGATTTTGGAAAATACTGCAAAATCATGAAGACTGGAAGACCTTGAGGTGGGCAGATCTGCTTCTGAGGACTGCTCTTAGCTCCTTCTGTGTTAAAAGGTTTCAGTAAATACTATTTCATGGCAAAAAATAAATTGATGAATCCATGAGTCAAAGGGTTGAGAACTTGTGTGTTATCTTGAAGTGTTTATTAAAATCATGAAAGTGGATATTTGTCCTTGATTACAAGGTTATATGTTTAGTGTGTTTTCACAAGGTTGGTAGTCCTGCCTCTTATTTTGTATCGAGATAATGCAGTTTGACGTAATTTAGTTTGGGCTAAAGTAGACCAGACTGTACTGGATTAGTGGAGAAATGCCATTTTGTCCAAGATTCATATTTGAAAAATAAGTTCTGTTTGTATAAGAGATGTAACATGCTGCACTTGGCTGATAAGGCTGGTGTTTAGAGTATGGACAAGTGAGCTCTGAAGTGTTTTGGTTTCTGTGCAAAGCCCCCACAAGGTGCTGTGCTTCCAAGCCCTTCCTTCTTGAGTAGTTTAAAGGTTGCAGTAGCTCGTTGTAACGGCTGCTAGTTAATGAGAATCTTGCAATTCAGGCAGCATCGCTGCCTTCAACAAAATTCATGCCAGTGTAGGATTTATGTTTAGTAAAACCACTTGCAATACTGGATCATTAGTTTTGACAATAATCGAATGCTTTCAAAAGAACAGGTTTTCCTACTTCTTTGTTGCATGTTACTTGTGTAACAGCAAGCAATTGGATCAATCCTCTTTTTTTCTTTTGATTAAATGTTGAATGGAGGCAGTTCTTTCCTATTTTTTTTCTGCAATTTATGCATGTGAAAGCCAAAAAAAGTTTGCCACAGAGAAAAAGCAAAAATAAAAATATAATCAGTTGAGAGAATTCTCATTATAATTTAAAATAGTTGTTTTTACAGAATTCACTTGTAAAAAGAGCTTCCTAACTTTGAGAAATTTTTCCGATGGTGTAGTAATAAAGTCGTTACGTCTCCCTGTTCTTGTATTCAAAAGAATTTCTGCAGAATTGAACAGTTTCCTTGAATATGTCAAAACTTACTAAGAAACACCTTTGGCAGCATATTGAAGGCTTCGCTTGCACCTTTACTATATCCTAGTTTGCTGGTATCTGGTATGTTGTAGTATTGTGCATTTACAAAAGCACGTTTTGCGTTCCACTGGCCTTGAAGCAATCATAGAATCATCTGGGCCAGAAGGGACCTTCAAAGGTCATCTAGTCCGACCCCTCTGCAGTCACAGGGACACCTCCAACTAGACCAGGTTGCCCAGGGCCTTGTCGAGCCTCACATTGAATGTCTTCAGGGAAGGGGCCTCAACCACCTCCCTGGGCAACCTCTTCCAGTGCTGCACCACCCTCATAGTAAAGAACTTGTTCCTAATGTCTAATCTAAATCTGCTCTTCTCCAGTTTAAACCCATTAGCCCTTGTTCTGTCATTGCCGGCCTTTGTAAACAGACTCTCCCCAGCCTTCCTGTAGGCCCCTCTCAGGTACTGGAAGGCTGCCATTAGGTCTCCCCGGAGCCTCCTCTTCTCCAGGCTGAACAGCCCCAGCTCCCTCAGCCTGTCCTCGGAGCAGAGGGGCTCCAACAAGTCAGTTGAGAGGCAGAGTGCCACGAGAGACTGCTCCCTATCTCAAGTCTCTGTGGGGTATTTGCTGCCTGGGCATGGTACCTGGAAAGCCAGCCTATTACCTATAGATAGCAAAGCACGTTGTTTATGTAAGGCTGTTTACAATGTAGTAGCGATGTTGGATTTATTGGAGTATCGCTGTAAGTACGTTGGGGTGTGCGTGCCACTGTGCTGACAGATTGAGATTAAAAATGTGGATGTGCCGGTGGTGATGAGATTTACTGTGCTGCAAGAGTGACTGGAGGCCTCGTTTGCTCTTTAGAGTGATCACTTCAGGAGACAGGACACTTATTGGAACGTGACTGCACATTTTCTTGTCTTTCTGCAATTGAGGGGGAAAAAAGAAATACAGCATATACATTGAAGCAATGTTATATGTTGTTGACTGCAGTAAATGTAATTTTAGCATATGTAAATTGGTGGCAGAGGTATGCAAATCAAACCCCTGGACTTTAAATAAAAATATTAAAGTAAGATATTTTAAATTATGTATTACAGTAATGTTTCTGTTTATAGGGTGGGTTTTATATCCCTTATTTAAAGGGATATATCCCTTATTTAGAGCTCCCTTATTTGTTGCTACCATTTAGATGGTAAGTAAACCCACTTGTTTGCTGTAGAATTATAGTAAGAAACAGCCACATTAACATCAGTGCGTGGAAGACTATCCTGTCTGTAGCTCGTGATAAACCTTGACTTCAGTCGCAGAAGGTGCACATGCAGGACTGCTGAAATGTAGTGACCTAAAAGACAGCAAAGCAAGCAATGAAACTGTCTGAAACTTTTAACAACAGAAATTCCAGGCCTGTTTCTTATGCAAATACTATGCAAGTTCCTATGCAAAGCCATTAAAACTCCAAAGATAACATATTTGAACAGCTAGGGTGAAGCACAGTCTGAGATCTGTGTATCCTAGTGTGCTTTGGGAACTGTTTAGAGACAGTAGGTTGTTAAAGGAATTTCATATTAAAGAAATTAATCCCCCATAAAAGCTTATCTAATCAGCTTATTGCTTCTTTTGCTTTCAGTCTCAAAAAAACCCCAACAAACCAACAACAAAAACAACACAGGGGAAAATGTAATTTATTTCATGAGGTTCCAGTGGCAACTGTCTTTGCTCTGCTTGATTGCTGTGCTGCATTTAGATTTTTAAATCTTTACTGGGGTATAAGCTCCTGTAAATACTTGTTTCTTAAATATCTGTATTAATGCATCAGACATGTTGGAATATATAGTTATAGTATCTTACTGAATGTGATTTTAAAAATGCACAGATCAGTTAAAAATACAGAGAAACTCAGTAGGAATTTATAGCAATATGTCTATGAAAACAGCTGTCATTTAACTACAGTATTTAAAGAGGCCAGTCCATATAAATTCCAGTGATATGTCTGATTGTTCTGGTAGCAGAACAATAAGTAGTATTTATTGCTCCAGTCCAGTCATAGCTCGCTTGCTTGTTTGGACAACTGAAAGGATATTTGTTTGTCACTTTTAATAACAAACAAATAATTGCAAGTGGAGTTTGAGCATTTAAATCATCAGATTGATTTAACTCATTGTCAAAATGAAAAAGAAATAAATATGGCCAACAAAATGGGAAACACTTGTATTTCTCTGTAGGAAATGTTTGGATCTTTATTATGTTTTTATCATTTCACAATTGAAAAAAAGTCAAGTATTTTTAAGTATGTATCAGCTAGTATATTACATTCTTTATTGAATTTGTATGAAGCAGCTCATTATCACACAGAACTGAGTCTCGAGCCTATTAAATATCAAGGGTTTGTTATGAATTAGTCTTACACTGGAATTTTGCAGTTAGAGATGTCATGTTATTTTACCTTTTTTCTCCACTGCTTACAGTATATTAAAAAAATTAAACTAGAAATTTTTTCTTTTTTACATTGACTCTGCATTAACTGTCCAACTCCTTATTTTATTTCAATTTGATTTAATATGACTAGGAATCATCAGGTAGTGTTGCATAACAGGATAAAAAAAATCATAGAAAATGTTTTGATATGAGTAACCTTAATTTCAGATTATCTTTTTAGTTCGAAGAATGGGGGGAAACTTATGGGAAAGTTTTGTATTACCATTTTCTACTATAAAACTTCCTGCAAAAGTATACAAATTCTAATTTTTACAGAAGTTTATAAACTGCATCCTGTAGGACAGAACAGGTCAACGTCCATGAACTGTTATTCCTACCTTTCTTGTTGACTAAATGGATGTCAGATACTTATTTTCTTCTTCTAAGTTTTTGCAGAAAGAAAGACATCTTTCTTTTAAGGGTTAATAGAAAAATAACAGCATATACTTCAGCAATTCATATTAAAAATTCATACTTTTGCTTATGTCAACTTGTTTGTACTTGAGTATCTCAAGAAAGAATTGTATCTGGTTGGGGTTACAAGTGCCCTTCCAGTATTTTCATCACGCAAACTGGCAACTGAGATTTTTCAGGTGGGGTGTAAGTTGCTGTAGTCCAAGCTTCAGCTTTTCAAAGGGAGTGCAGCCCTTCTGTCCTTTAGGAAAATGGAAAAGGGAGTTTTTTAGTTGTGTAATGCATTGCAGAAGCAAACTCTTCTGCATAGTATCTATGCTTTCTACCACTCCAAGTAGTTAAATGCTTCTCTGGAGAAGTAAGGGGTTAAAACCCCTTTAAAAGAGTATTCTGCTCACTTGCCTACTGCTCAGTTTTGAAAGGAACTTTGAACAGCAAAAATGCTTACTTTTTTTCTGCACTTAAAGACTTCTTTGGAATAGCAGCTTGTTTTTCGTGAGATAGAAATGTATTCAGAGTTTCGGTGTAACAGACATGTTGAACTGAAATTCTTCTTTAGAGGTGGTGCTTATAAAAGGCTTGGAATGAGACCCCCAAAAGCTTTTTATAGTATAGACTGTATGTTTCTGTCAGTCTTGAAGACTGACACAATGAACCAACCAACCAGATCTCCAACCAAGGAGATCTCTAAAGGAAACATCATTTGACCCAGCTGCATCTGGAGGAACAGTGGCATTGGATGCACCCAGGGAAGAACATCCGAGTGCTTTTCTCTGGGGTCATTGGCATTGCAGGGAAAGGGTTATATGCATTCTGCAAATAAAAGTTACTGGTTTAGTTTTCACATCATTTCCATCTTACATACTGAACAAAACTGTGAAAGTTTTTAAGAACAGCTTAATAATGATGTATTGCTCAACTGAAACAAAGGGGCATTGCTATTTGTGTGACTCTGCATAGTGGTGATGCGTGGCACTGGGGGCACGGACTCCACCGAGGGGTGAAGCGAAGACGTTTATTGTTTCACGTTTCCAGCAGATATAGTTTCTGTCTTTTGATCACACGTTGTGCTCTTTACACAGACAGGTTACAAGCAGAGGTCCATACACCCTTGTGAGCAATACAATTGGCTACATTTAAATGTTTATCCCGCCCAGCTAACAAAACCTTACTATTTCGGCGCACTGCTATCTGTCTTGCACCCCACACACATCAATATATAAGGACATTGTTTAACTGATCCCAAGGCCTCCTTCCCATCAGCACAAGAACACCTTCCAAGCTCTCGCTCAGCAGCGCATCTCCAACTTTCTCATTCCCACAGTGATGTTCTGGGTTGTACGTTTGCTTTTGCATCCTCTTGATTACATTGTGCTCGACTAGATAAGACCAACAGCATCGTGTACCAACTCGGCAGGCAGACATGGACTTGCGGATTCCAAATTTCAATAAATGTGTTGCTGTACACATTCAGATTTTGGACTTATTGCTGAGGTGTTTTGCTGTGGTTTTAATACATCAAGTTTCTTTGAGCAGTCTAACAGTATAATGAACTTTGGTACACTGTATCTCATTGATACAATTTCTGTTGGTGTTGAAGTGCCAGGTGGATTGGAATACACAAAAGCTATGGCAATAAAAATAGAACGCAGACTGAATTAACGCTCCTTGTTACAAAAGGTTTCACTGAATTTTTAATGAGAATTGAGTGCCTTCATTATTTTGAGCAGACCTGAATGTTGAAGGGATAATCCTACCTGAAAGTTGCTGACTAGTAATACAGTTTATATATATTCATACTAATATTGATGTATCCACATAAAAATTGGGCATGTGTTTATGCAAAATATCTGTTTAATTATCTTCCCTATGCAGAGATAAAAATTGGAAGTGTCATATACTCTTATGCTGTCTTAAGTAGTAATTTATTACTTGCAAATATTAATTGCAAAATAAGGGTATTTGTAAAAATTCAGGGCAAGATGAGCTGTACTTCTGAAAAATTCAGGATACAGTGTAACATTTCCCTCCTTTTAAAAAAATGTTGTTTATTCTATAAAAATTTCAAATAGTTCAAAATGAAATTTTGACAGAAAAAAATTACCAAAGAATCAATTTAAATCAGGAGAGCTAACTCTCTTATTTCCCTTCTGTGAAGTGGAGAGAGAACAGCTTTTTTAGAAATCTGCACTTATGCATGCGGCTCCTCTCTCCTCCCCCCACTTCAGAGGAGCTTCCTTCTGTCTGCCAAAGAGAAACTGGGAGATGGTATAGCCCACTAGACTCAATCTGGTCTTTGTGAACATTGCTGGAGTCTGATGTTCACTACAAGAGCTTTTGGTTTCTTCCTTCTTTGTATAGACACTAAAAAGTTTTGTAGTGGTAGCTTAAGAAATGAGTCATGGTGTTGCCTTGTCAAAAAAAGTTTTGATTAAGGTAAAGAACAGCAAAGTGATTTTGGAATAAGGCTTATGTGTTAGCCATCAGTTTCTGTATTCTCTTGCCTTCTGAACAGCACACCAATAACATGACTCTTTCTGAATTGAAGAATAAGATACAGATACACTTCGTTCCAAGTGAAACTTGCTTGATCTACCCAATAACAAAATCTTTGCTAACAGTGCACCAGCAATTCGGAAGAGTTCGTCTAAGAAGCAGCTGTGCACATACTGAATAATTTCTTTTTAATGGGAAACTCCAGAGCAAGCTGCTTATGGGTCATACTACAGATCTGTGTCAATAGGTTTGATATTTACAGTTTTGGTCTTCTAGACATAACTTCTCTTTTTGTCTTGGTGTGAGGTTGATGCAGTCAAGGCAGTGAGAGTGAAAGCTGATGTTTGAGAAAGTGGCAGTACCTGCAAAGTATGTTAAAGAGTAGACTACTTTTGGCAACAGGTGTCTAGAAAAGCTGATTTAGCTGTAATTGCCACGCCTAAAAATAGACTATTTTGTAATTGGAGACTAGTTAGAATGACTAATGTATAGAATGCATACATTTATTCTTTGTGGTGATAAACCATGACTTTGAATTCAGCTAAAAGCATGAAAGCGTTTACATTTGTTATAAAATGTGTTTTGAGAAATAGATTAAAAAAGGTAGTATAGTTTAATGTACGATATGTATCTATAGCCATTGAATGCTGATAATTAGATTAGTCCCTGCAATTATCCTCCATAGCCTCTAGTTTAAACTTATACAATGTAGGTCTTTAAAACTTACATACACCTTTCTAAACTAAGGATTATAGTCTTAAACTTAGCTAAATGTTTTGAGGTTTTTTTATTGCCATACATGCTAATATTTCTGGTTGAGTGAAATTATTAATTCAGAAATGGAACTAAGACAAGAAAATGTTCCGTCATAAATCCCTGTAAAGAGAAGAACAAAACTAAACGACAGTAATTAAAGCGTGTGTGTGTGTGCACTAAAAGAGTAAATATTATTTTAAGAAAAACTGAGGTGTTAAAGAATTTTGATATAATGAACTCCAGATACTGACATTTTAATGAAATTTGCTTGTAATGAAATCTCTCAAATTATA
Source organism: Gallinago jamesoni (assembly GCA_025769975.1). Classification (NCBI taxonomy): domain Eukaryota; kingdom Metazoa; phylum Chordata; class Aves; order Charadriiformes; family Scolopacidae; genus Gallinago; species Gallinago jamesoni. The sequence goes on along the minus strand of JAOQGH010000023.1, from coordinate 4,827,657 downwards.
TCTAAAGTTAAAATAGGATCCAACCATGATGCTTTTTATTTTTTTGCTTTGATCAAAATGTGTTGGGCTATATCTGGAACTTTACCCAGCCAATGAAAAGAGATTTTTTTAATTATTGGAAGGAGTAATGAGGCACTGAATTATCACAGTTACATTCTATTTAACTCAACAGCAAAACTGTATCCCTATTCACTTCCTATCACAAATTTATATCTCTAGTATACAGTTTTTAGCCTATTCTGATATTCTATTTGTGGGAAATGAGCTAAGTTTTGCTTCAGCTAATTGATATATTCTTGTTAATGTATTTGTGTTAATGTATTTGTACTTGTTAATGTATCCTTGTTCGCAGAGCGTTATCTAGGGGAAGAGAAACAGACTGGAACATGGCCTTCAACATAGGAACCCAGGGGATAGTGGAGTATTGATAAGGCCAAAGAAACCAGTCTTGGGCAGTTAATCTGCCAAGTAGCAAAGACTGAAATAACATGCCATGTAATCAACTGATCGAAGGCGTCTTTAGGCTAATGATTTTGTAGGGTAGGTGTGTGTGTACCTTACATGGTAGAAAGCTGTAGGTTAACCTGCCATGGGTCAGGCGGTTGGGAAGAATGTGAGCTCCAACTTCTCCGCCAGTGAGAAGAGAGACGGTAACTCAGGCTAACAGTAGCTCAAGGCTAACAAGAGAGATCTGGTGCTGGGATTCTGCTATAGACCACCAAAGCAGGATGAGGAGGTAGAGAAGGTATTCTATAACTGGCTGGCTGAAGTCTCTCAATCACCAGACCTTGTTCTGGTTGGGGACTTCAACCTACCAGACATCTGCTGGAAATACAACACAGCAGAGAGCAGGCAGGCTAGGAGGTTCTTTGGGTGTATGGAAGATAACTTCCTGACACAAATGGTAGGTGAGCCAACCAGGGTAAGTGCCTCACTAGACCCACTGCTCACAGAGAGGAACTAGTGGGAGATGTGGTGTGGGTGGAGGCCATCTTGGGCTTAGCGACCATGAAATGGTCAAGTTTTCAATTATTAGAGAGGTAAGGAAGGGGATTAGCAAAACTTCCACCTTGGACTTCCAGAGGGTGGACTTTAGCCTGTTCAGAACCCTGGTTGGAAAAGTCCCATGGGTGGCAGCCCTGAAGGGCAAAGGAGTCCAGAAAAGCTGGGTGTTTTTCAAGGAGGAAGTCTTAAAGGCCCAGGCGCAGGCCGTCCCTGTGCGCAGTATAAAGCGAGCCATTGGGGGAAGAGACCGGCCTGGCTGAACAAAGAGACAGGGTCACAGCTGTGGGAAAAAAGGAGAGTTTATGGCCTTTGGAAAAAGGGGCAGGCCACTCAGGAGGATTATAAAGGTGTAGCAAAGTTATGTAGGGAAAAGATTAGAAATGACAAAGCCCAGCCTGAACTTAACCTGGCCTTGGATGTTAAAAACAACAAAAAGAAGTTCTATAAATATATTAGTAGCAGGAAGACGACTCGGGAGAACCTCCATCCACTACTGGATATGGGAGGTAAGGTAGTGACAGAGGATGAGGAGGAGGCTGAGGTACTTAATGCCTGTTTTGCCTCAGTCTTTAGCAGTGGAGTAGGGTGTCCCCAGCGTCCCCAGACCCCTGAGCCAGCAGATAAGGGCAGGGAACAGAATGAAGCCCCTGTCATCCAAAGGGAAGTGGTGAGGGACCTGCTCCGACACCTCGACACAAACAAGTCTATGGGCCCAGATGGGATCCACTCAAGGGTTCTGAGGGAGCTGGGGGAAGT
>JAOQGH010000023.1:4812405-4825796 GCA_025769975.1 Gallinago jamesoni | reverse complement strand
GGTGTTGGTCGACTGTCGGCTGAACATGAGCCAGCAGTGTGCCCAGGTGGCCAAGAAGGCCAACAGCATCCTGGCCTATGTCAGGAAGAGTGTGGTGAGTAAGAGTACTGTGCACCTTGAGTGCTGTGTCCAGTTTTGGGCCCCCTACCACAAGAAAGACGTTGAGGTGCTGGAGCGGGTCCAGAGAACGGCAACGGAGCTGGTGAGGGGTCTGGAGCACAAGTCTTATGAGGAGAGGCTGAGGGAGCTGGGGTTGTTCGGTCCAGGGAAGAGGAGGCCGAGGGGAGACCTTATTGCTCTCGACAACTCCCTGAAAGGATCGTGTAGAGAGGTGGGGATTGGTCTCTTCTTCCAGGTCACAGGCTACAGGACTAGAGGAAACAGCCTCAAGTTGCACCAGGGGAGGTTCAGGCTGGATATTAGGAAAAAATTTTCACTGAGAGGGTTGTCAGACATTGGAATGGGCTGCCCAGGGTGGTGGTTGAGGCACCATCCCTGGAGGTGTTCAAAAGACAGGTTGACATGCTGCTGGGAGACAATGTTTAGTGATGGTGTTGCATTTTTTGTTTTGTGGGTGTTTATTTTTGTCAGAGTTAGATTGATGGTTGGACAAGATGATCTTGAAGGTCCCTTCCAACCTAGACTATTCTATGATTCAGGCAACTGGGATAAGGTATACATATAAAAAAGTTGAAAGATTGTACATGCATCTATTTTTGGTGCACTCAATTCAGCGCTGTTTCATATTAGTAAATTTTTAATCTTTGCTTTGATGGTTTTGTCCCCTTTAAAATTATAAAATGTGAGCAGGTGTTTCTCACCTATTGCTTATAGATTGCAAGCTACTTAGCTGTTTTTGTACAATGCTGCTTCTAGTAACTATATTTTAGCTGAAGATGAACTGCTGATAAACTCACTTCTGATACTAAACCATTTCTTTTATGACTTATGTCCTCATCTGCATGGCATCCTAAAATGACTTACTGCATTTTCAAACTTATTGCATTAACCTTTTAAGTTATCCTTCTAACCTTTTTAAAATTACCTTGTATAAATTCAAGTTCTCCCTGGCAGAACAGTAATTGTTTTATCAAAAAACCAAATTTGTAAATAATTACTCTGTTAAGAAAATAGATATAAAGTAATTTCTTCCTTTGGGATAGAACTTGGCTAAGAGTTTTGAGGGGTTTGCATTTTTCTGTTTTGTTTTCATCTTTACTTTTCTCTGGGTTTCTATCAAATTTTCAGATTTAGAAATTTTATTGTTTTTTCTCCTTGGAAGGAGATCAATTTATTGGGGACAGAAATAAAATACAGTATGAAAGAATCTATGATTTTAGCTTTGCTTGCGAAGTGAGTGGAGTGCATGCTACTAGCTATGCTAACGGAGGTCTCAAACTAGTTTTTGGCTACTCGCCTCCAAGGCTCCTTTGCTGTAGGAAGGAGGCAATAAAGAATTGTTATAAGCAGCCAACAGTATCGTTATAGTAGAACCTATGGAAAATAATTCCTCTCTTCATGTAGCAAGAAAATACAGCAGTTGATAAATGCTGGTACTCCCTTGAGGCTCATAGCAAAGTATGAGCTATTGTTTTATTGTCTGATCTGTAGGCGAAGTCAAGAATTCCAGAATAAATAAAAAAATCTGCCAAAGCACATATAGTAATGCTTACAGTTGTGACTCTGGCACCAAACTAGTTATGGCAGTGTGTATTGTAACAATTTCTAATAAATTACCAGAGAAATTCTAAATAATAATATCATGCACTGTACAGAAAATCTACGGTTTTCATTAATGATAAATGCCAGGAATGGAATATGGTTTTGGAGATCTTGTCCATTGTATTTTTTAGCTTAGGTTTATCCTGAAGCATTTGGTATGATATATTTTTTTGTAATAGATATCTAGCATGGATGCAGTTTCATTCTGAAAACTCTTTCATGGAGAGAGGATATTTTTTGGGGGAACTAGTAAGAGAAAGAAGAGCAGGCAGATATCTGAACTATATACAAGGGCACATGAGAACTTCTGCAGAAGCTTCTATTTTTTTAAAGCTCTGAAACTAATTAATGTCTTAAAAAAGCAACTTGGGGTCTGGTTTCTTTATGGGTGTGCAAACAATTATATCCATTGCTATTTCACAGTCCTGGTTGTCTGCCATCATATGGTTAAACCTGGAAGTCTGCTAAACCAAACAATGGAGTTGATTAGCTCATTTTATTGAAAGAGCACTCCCCTAGTCTTAAATTGAGTTTATGATCACATATTCTGTTCAGTTTTAGCCTCCAAGTATCATATGAGCTATGAGCAAACCCCACGTTCTCTGGGCAAGGGGAGAGTGAGGCAGAATTAAATGGCAAGATGGTATGAAGAGGAGGACGTATTTTGTTCTTCAGATGAGCCTGGCAGTTGACGTATGAAGCCTGCTTTGTCTCTTACTGTGACATAGAAAGCAAAACCCCCTATAACATCATCGATACCGTAGGCTAGAAAATGCCAGAGTATTAGGAAATGACAAGCAGTAAACCAGATTATAACTTCCCTGGACTACACACTGCCAGGCAATGCATAATTCCATGAAGCTCTTCAGTCTCCACTGCAGGACTGAACCAAAAATACAGCAAAAAGGTCTCCGATGAGACCCGCACTCTGAGATTTCACAGAATGCAAAATCTCTGATTTCAATAGTTTTGCTAAGAAATCAAGAGAAAAAGAGAAATAATAATAGGCAAGAGAATGAGTCATAGTGCTCCTATAGCATGAAGAGTCGTAATTCCATCCTTGTTTATATAACTCCTGGTATTAGCCTCAAAGTTTAAAAGGCATAATTTTTCTTTGGATAACTGTAATCTTTCTCAAATACAGTGGTTGATGGTAGGATGGTACACTTTTGGTAGTGTAATAACTTTAAAAACACCTGCTGTTTCCTTTTTCTGTCTGTGGTTGCACATCTAATAAAATGGAGGAAAAGTTAATAACTGTGGGTAATTAATAACTGTGCATTGCATAAAAAGATATGTTTTGAATAATAGAGAGGGTCCTATATTAGGAGGCTGCCTAGTGCAGCCAGTTCTACTGAAAAAAAAAATAAACTGAAGTGATTTGTTAGTATCTTTTCAAAATACGTGATTCACTAGAACATGAAGATTAAGAAACCTTTCCAATAACAGGCTGGTTCCTCAGAAATCTAATACTGAAAAATTTCTCAATTGTTGTTGCTTATGTGAAATATTAATTTAATTATATGGCTTTACTTTCTATTTGTAATGTACTATATTTACATTTTATAATTTATTTTTAAGCAACTATAAAGCAATCCTAACAACATTGCTTAACTCAAGTTAATATCAAGTCAGATTGTGCACGTAGCCTGTGGATTTTGAACAGTGCGCCAAGTATTTACATATTTATTTTTTTTTCAGTTATCTTAGGTGCTAATTGAGAAACTAAAGTTAGGAGCCTAAGTTTATTTGGTTGTCAAAGAAGAACTGTTCACAGGCAGATGATGCAAACCTCTACCAAGTTTGTTACCTAAATTAATCTGGAGTAGAGGTGCTGAATGATTTCCCTTCATAAATTTTTTCCAACTATCAATTTCATAGCTGGCACACGAGGAGCTATCTGATTCAAAGAACATGATACATTTCCAAACTGTCTTCATTTTTTTGCTGTTTCTCTTATCTTTCTGTAGACTTACTACAGACATAACTTGCTTTTCAGCTATCGTGATGGCTCTGTGGGCATTACCTTATATGTTAACATATTAATTGTTCTCTTAATACAGATGGATCGTTTTAAAAGTTTGGAAGTAAATTCAGTCTAAAATGTCTAGAAGACACTTGAATTTCCAGACCTTATTTGTATGGTGTAGTGCGAATGAGGATGTAGATCTTTAACTGTAAAATTCTTACACAGGAAATCTAAAAATCTTTATGCTTTTCCAAAATTTGTACAGCTTTCTAATGTTACTCTGAAATTTTTATACAAATTTCTCTGATTCAGTGGACTTTGAACCTAGCTCTGAGCTGCATGATTTAATGCTGATGATGGAGCTCTTCTCCTTTAAATATTCATCCTGAATATTTAATGTCATTCAAATTAAGACTGTGTCAGTGATTAACATAACAATTGTGAGACATGCTAGGAATTCTGGTGTATGTACTGTTTTACCTCCTGTTTTAATTGTCTTTGTTATATAGCTCTTCATGTGTTTGCTAGGAATGACAGAACTGACTCTATTTGTGTGTGATCTCTGGTGTTCTTGGAGTGAACTGGTTAGACTGAGTTCAGAACAAGTGAAACAAACTTCAAGTAGTATAAATCAGCATGGTAGGTTTTGGGTGTGAAAGAGTCACTTTCCGAAACCTGGTGGATACAGGAGAGTGAATAATTGTGTGCGGAAATCTTAGATCTACATAGAAGATGGGTGTAAACTATTTTAAATCAAAACAGATAGTATTTTTCTCTGAGAGTTGGCATAATGTAAGATAGAATATTATTTTTCTGCAAGAGCGCTGAGAGAGCAGCATCCATTTATCCGAGTAAGGGATGTTTTGCTGTTTGTGTCTATATCAGTATAGTTTTACAATTATATTTCTGTTAACTATTTGACCGGGTGATGGGGTGTAAGTTTAAAATAGGAATCACCAAGAAATCTTGTTTTTCAACAGAAGATATATTAAATTAAATATGAATACTCTGCTGTTAAGTAAGACAGCACTTGAGAATGCGCCATTTCTTGCTGTATTAAATAGTTATTTGATGGAATTATTCTGAATGTGCTCTGTACCCAGTGTATTGCATTTCATGTTTCCCTGTGGTACCCTTTATTTTTCATTTTGAATCTGTGATTCCCCACTGCCTAGAGGTAAATGTTCTTTCACGTTGTCGTTTAGTTTGGTTTGAATTACTTATACATGATGACAGTTAACTACACTACACAATTTTTTTTTCCTGCTTGCTTCCTCTATCAGATACAACTATTTAATCAGCCTAACCGTCTCGAAACAGCATTTTCTGCAGCTGTCACAGGTTACTACTAGCTGAGCTGTAGTTTCTGTGTACTGATCCATCTGATTCTTTTGTCAGGATTGTGTTCTGGGGTTATTTTCATGTATTTTCTTTTATACATATATATGTGTGTCTATGTGCATATGTTTAAATATTATATAAATTACATAATTTATATAAATATTATATAAAGTATACATATATAATAAGATATATATCTTGCTTTTACATGAATTGTTGACTAAATGTTTAACATGCATGTTCAATATTAAAAAAAGCCCCATGCCTCTATTTCATGTTACAGCATCTTGTGTCCTTTGGATTTACAGACAATTGAGCTGATCATGGCCACACTCTATGCAATTGTGACTTAGCACTAGATAGACATGAATATGTCTTTTCCAGAGAGATGTGTATTATTCAGCAACAAATACAGAAACAAGCCGCCCTTCAGCTTTCCAAAAAGTCTATTTCACCATAATTTCAGATCAATAGTATCAGAATTCTTGACGATAAACTTACACTGGTTGTGGCCACCCCTTTATTACTCTAACTTCTGGACACTTTCTCTTCTTTACTGCTGGTAGTAGTGAAGAATGATGCTGTCCTTTATTCAGTTTATGAATGTAGTGGTCTTGAACCTGGAATTGCTAAGCAGTTGGAACTAGAGATGTTCAGTATTGGCAAATCTGAGATTTTTCTGAGTTGTGACTGAATTTTAGGCTCCTAGGAAACCTTACCAGTAAAAAAAAAAAGCTTTGCATTGTGACAGGAAGAGGATTTTTGGCACTAGCATGTGATAGAATTTTTTTTTCCAAGGAACAGAAGTTAAATCGCCAAAAAAAGTGATAGTCACACTCATAATTTTTGTTGTGGTTTAGTCTACTGGCCAAATTTAGTTTATTGGTAATAACATGTGTCCTCTCTAAATCAAAAGCAGAGGAGCTTCACTATATTTCAACATAAATTCAAGGGATGAGCATGAGACTTTACATTCTGCTCAGATGATTATGGTAATTTTTAGCTCTTCGTTTCTTTCTGAAGACAGATCATGGCATTTCATGGGTCATTTCTGGTTATCTTCTGTACTTACATTCACACAGAAATGGTAAGTGTATTCTTTCTAACGTTATATTTCAGTTTTTCTTTGGGCTCCCTCAAGTCAGGTAGAACTAATTTCCTGTTACCTTTAGCATCCAACACACCAAATAGAATAGCTTTGATGGAACTGAAACTAAAGAATATTTGTCTCTCTCCTATTTTGGTCTTGGATTGCTTACTGACATAGGACTTCGAGACTCAATTGTTCATACAATGTGCCAACATATTTTACCTATCTTATTTTGAAAATTTTAGCATATGTCTTTGATCAGCTGTTTCAGATACCACTAAAAAGATCCCTGAGGTATTTAGTTCATAGAAAAAGTTGGCAGCATATCATAAATTTTGAATATAATTTTGTTGTTCGGCACTTTATTTTTCTTAGACTCTTCATTTATATTAAAGTATACTTCCCAATTAAATATTTTTTTTTCTCCAATTTATACTTGTACTTCTTACACTTGTAAAAGGAAAGCTCAGCTGCTACAGTGAATAAAAATGAGTGCTTTTGGCTAGTCTTTAGGGAGATAACTTCATAGTTAACAAACTCCCACACTGCTGCAACAGTCTGCTTTGATGACCCCGTAGTCACCTCCCTAAAGGCTGGCAAGGTCTCTGTTCTCTACACCAACTCAGAGACATTCCTTGACTAATATGTGGAAAGTTCTCTTGCTGTCTTATTTTTTCCTAATTCTGTTCAGCGTGCGTGCTTATTTTCTTTCTTTGTTTATTCTATTATAATTTAGATATTTATGTTTTAATTCCAGTCAACAATTGGGTAAAACAATTATATCCAACTCTAACCATTCTATGAATCTACATTGTCTCAACAAATCTGTAAGAGTTAGATGCTGATTTAGACGGCTAAGGGTATTTATTTCTCTAAAATGAAGTTCAGTTGTATGTAACCTTTCCACAAGGTTACTGTGGGCTCCACTCCACAAGGAGTACTGTTGGGCTATGGGACAACTGACTACTTTACTTCTAAATAAAACAGTGAAGACATTTAGTTCACCAGCCTTAAGAACAAATAGCATGGTAAAACTTGCATCCATTGCAGTCTGTTTTCTTTTTTTTTTTTCCTCAAAAGAGAGTGACAGTATCTAGGACATAGGAAATGTCCATGCCATGTTTTTTTTTTCTTCCAAACCTTATCCAGGTGTTGTCTGGGAATAAATATGTTAGGCCAAGCCTGCTACTATTTAAACAGCATAGATGATAGTGGGTCAGTGGTATATTTGCTAGTGTAGACATCTCTATTAACATAGATTATGCTGAGGGCTTGGAAATAAAATACTCAACTCTAAATAACAAAAGACAATCAGGAAATTGCTAGCAAATGTATCTGAGAACTTGAAGATCCTCTCTTGATGGAACACTAGGGTGACAGTAGATTCACATCAGGCCACAGTACTAGAGGTCCTGGAGGTATGAAAAGCCAAGATGGACAGGACTGACAATCAGTCACTCCAAAACTCTGTCACTTGTAGAAGCTCTCAGGATCAAGCTATGCACCTCAGTATTTTCACATTTGTAGAAGTAGGTAAAGTAAAGCCCATCAGAATGTAATAATTTCCCATTCTTGTTGTCTCTGCTTTCACATGGAACTTAATATGAAATAAGCATCTCTGAAAATTATTTCCTTCAAAAGTTGTTGGTGTGCAGACTTCTAGGAAACAACAGCTTTCCCAGAAGCTTTGCAGAAACTGTTGGCATTAATCTCTCCTAAACTCAAAAGAGTTGCAGTCAACAGCTTGATGACCAAATGGGGACCAGTGATGAGTGATGTTCCTCAGGGGTCAGTATTGAGACTGGTGCTATTTAACATCATTGACGATGATGTGGACAGTGGGACTGAGTGCACCCTTAGCAAGTTTGGTGACGACACCAAGCTGTGTGGTGCAGTTGACACACTAGAGGGAAGGGATGCCCCCAGAGGGACCTTGAATGGCTTGAGAGGTGGGCCTGTGCAAATGTCATGAAGTTCAACAAGGCCCAGTGCAAGGTCCTGCATGTGGGTTGGAGCAATTCCAAGCACAAATACAGGCTTGAGAGCAGTCCAGAGGAGAAGGGTTTGGGCAGTGTTGGTGGATGAGAAGCTCAACGTGATCTGGCAATGTGTGCTTGCAGCCCAGAAAGCCAGCCACATTCTGGGCAGCATCAAAAGAAGCGTGCCCAGCAGATCTTCCCCTCTACTCCCCTCTGAGAGTCCTATTTGGAGTACTATGTCCAGTTCTGGAGCCTCCAAAATAAGGACCTGGACCCATTGAAGCGAGTCCAGCAAGGGCCATGAAGATAAGGGGGCTGGAGAACCTCTCCTATGAAGACAGGCCATGAGAGATGGGGTTGCTCAGCTTGGAGTAGAGCAGTTTTGAGGGAGGCCTCATAACATCCTTCCAGTACCAAAAGAGGGCCAACAGGATGTGGAGGGAAGCTTTATCAGGGAGTGTCGTGATAGGACAAGGGGTGATGGTTTTAAACTGAAAGAGGGCAGATTTAGCTTAGATATTAGGAAGAAGTTCTTTACTGTGAGGGTGGTAAGACACTGGGACAGGCTGCCCGGAGAAGCTATGGCTGCCTCGTCCCTGAAGGTGTTCAAGGCTGGTCTGCATGGGGCTTTGAGCAACCTGGTCTGGTGGGAGGTGTCCTGGCTCAGGGCAGAGGGGTCTTTAAGGTCTCTTCCAACCTAAACCATTCTGTGTCCATGACTTATTCTGTTGTGTTCAAGAAACCAACAAGGTGTGACATCCTGTTGGACCTTGTATTTACAAACAAGAACCAGTCAGGGATGTTAAGGTTGGGAGCAGGCTTGGTGCAGTGACCATGAGATGATCGAATTCAGGATCCTGAGAGGTGGCAGAAAGGCAATTAAACAACATCACAAACACTGATTTCAGGAAAGCAGAATTTGGTCTTGTCAGGTTCTGCTTGACAGAAACCCCTGCATTAGCATTTGATACACATTGCTACCTCTAGTCTGTTATATGCTTTTAATTTCAGTAATCTTAGTCTCTAATCTTTCTTGAACTTGGAGCACTGACTTGCTTTAATGTTGATAGGCCATCATGTATAATTTAAAAAAAAAAATTAAAAAAAAAGGCCATAAGCCATATTTTCAGCCAATTAAGATAACATGAATAGTATTGAATTCAAAGGCAATTGTTTAAGTAATTTTCTGATTAAATAAAAAAGATGATTATCTAATGCCATGTGAAAAATACCAGTTTGTTTTGGTTTCTTAAGTGTGTCCAATCAGGTTATGGAGCTTGTTTTTTGCAAACATTTCTAAATATATTTATGACTTTATTGTAAGATCATGAAAGCCAAAATACATAATTTTACTATTTTAATATTAGAATCATGAACATGGAATAATGCTTTTGTTTTCAATTTCTTTAAAATCTGAGATGATTACAGATCTTTTTTTACTTATTCTAGCTGCCTGCATAACACAAAAATGAAAGCAAATTTATGCAAAATGCATTGTACAAATTAACATATATTAAAATTCTAGTTGTTTCTCAACTAGTCTGGTATTTTTGCAACAGTGAAGAAGAATGTGGATAATGTGTCACACATCAGTTGGATGTATTAATCTTTTCCTTTCAAAAATACAAGTGTAATCAGAAATTATTAATGGCTATATTGTTGGCTGAGCTGCAAGTGTATTAGTACCACAGACTATAGTGTTCCTGGAAGTATGTTTGAAGAGCAGATTTAGGTTGGATATTAGGAAAAAGCTCTTTGCTATGAGGGTGGTGGAGCACTGGAAGAGGTTGCCCAGGGAGGTGGTCGAGGCCCCTTCCCTGGAGACATTCAAGGGGAGGCTCGAGGAGGCCCTGGGCAACCTGGTCTAGTTGGGGGTGTCCCTGCTGACTGCAGGGGGGTCGGACTAGAAGGCCTTTGGAGGTCCCTTCCGGCCTGGACCATTCTATGATTCTGTGATTCTATGTTAGACTAGGTAGCTTACGTAACACTAGCGTGGAACTCAAAGGGGGTGAACTTATCCTTACTTTTACTATTCCTTTTATGGCAAATCTGGGAATTCCTCCAGTGCACCGTTACTTAAAATGGCTGTTTCCCGTTTTATCTATTTGCCTATACTGAGAGCACAGCGCAAGATATGAATACTCAAATTGGCTCAAAAGCTGTTTTGCAACACAAAATTTTAAAAGCTATACCCTGAGTATGCTGCATATATGGTATAGCCCGTAGACCCTGTAGGTGCTGTAATTTGAATTAGGCAGATTCATTGTCTTCAAATATTAAATTACACTTTCATAATGTTTTAAGTGCATATCATTGCATAAACAATTATTGGCAAAACAGCATTTTGATTTATTTCACTTCTAGTTGTATTTGCTGTCATACACTTCTGTTCTGAAACTAATGAAGAATGAAATCTGTATATAGTCCTTCTAGTGTTGCAGCCAAAGCTTGGGGCATACTAAGTAAAACAACTTTGTTGTATGGCCTTCTCCTTTATGGAATTTCACATTTATGAATGCAGTGCCAAATAATGTTTTCATACAGGTTGGAAAAGACCCTTGGGATCTTCGAGTCCATCCATCAACCCCACTCTACAAAGTTCTCCCCTACACCATACCCCCCAACAGCACATCTAAACGACTCTTAAACACATCCAAGGATGGTGACTCAACCATCTCCCTGGGTAGCCTATTCCAGTGTCTGACCACTCTTTCTGGGAATAATTCTTTCCTCATGTCCAGTCTAAGCCTACCCTGTTGGAGCTTGAAGCCATTCCCTCTTGTTCTATTGCGAATTACCTGTGAGAAGAGAGCAGCACCAACCTCTCTACAATGTCCTTTCAAGTAGTTGTAGAGTGATGAGGTCTTCCCTGAGCCTCCTCTTCCTCAAACTGAACAGTCCCAGCTCCTACAATGGCTCTTCATTAGATTTGTTCTCCAGGCTCTTCACCAGCTTCCTTGCCTTCTTCTGCACTCACTCCAGCACCTCCATATCTCTCTTGTATTGAGGTGCCCAAAACTGGACATGATACTCCAGGTGTGGCCTCACCAGTGCTGAGTACAGGGGGACAATCGCCTCCCTACTTCTGCTGGTCACATTATTTCTAATACAAGCCAGGATGCTATTGGCTTTCTTGGCCACCTGGACACACTGCTGGTTCATATTCAGCCAATTCTCAGTGAGAACCCCTGTCATTACCGAAGACAATTTGAGCCTCTTTGAACTTTTTCTTATGTATAATTTCGATTGATTTTAGCAATATTAATTTATGACACCTCCCTTTGTAGGATAGAGACATTTAGGAGAAGTAGATTCTGCTGTCATCTGCAGGAGAGAAGCTGGTGAATCTTGGTGGCAGAACACAGACAGGGGATGTCTGATGCACTTGCATCTTGTGTCTTACTGGATACATACCATGGTCTTCTATAGACGTAGACTGTATGCTAGCTTGCATGTGCATACTCTCTATGTATATACATTATTTTGCCCATATATATAGCCTTAATATGCTTCTAAACAATTATCGAAAAGCCTAAAGGAAGTCCGTGCTTCTTCCTAAATATCGTTAAAATACTATGTTGGTATTAATTCCTGATACTTGGAATTATAATCTCAAGAGTTAAGATTTTATATCATAGAAGTCTAAGAGGTAATTTGATTTCTTGTTCCTGTTGAACTATGGTTTCTCATCTGAAAGCACTGCTCATACCCACATTACCCTGAAAAAAAATACATTTTTAAACCTTATACAGTCTTCTGTGAGATTCCAAAAGGCAAAAGGAAAGAAAGAATTTTCTTTGGCCTATGTAATTGTTATTAACAATTGCATTTGAAGCTGCTTCTTTGTTTTACTTGGTTGGACAGTGGGTTGATGGAATAATGTAATTGCCTTTCTAATGGACTTTCTAACTCCTCAGGCAGTTTGCTTTTGTATGGCCCCCTGTACTAGGGTGAGCTTGATGTACTGAGTAACTAATGTTTACTATTGTTCTCCTTGATTTCTTATTTCTTTATTTTCTTCTTTTTATGCTTTCCTTAAAAAAAAAAAAATAGTTGTGTAAAAAATAAAAAAAATTAAACCTTTTCCTGACTGTATTTTGAGGAAACTACAGGCTGGTCAGCCTTTCCTCCATCCCTGGAAATATGATGGAACGACTTGTTCTGGGCATCATCTCAAAGCATATGAAGGGAAAGAAAGTCATCAGAAGTAGTCAACATGGATTCACCAAGGGGAACCTGATGGCCTTGCATGATGGGATGACTGGATGGATAGATGAGGGGAGGGCAGTGGATATTGTCTACCTTGACTTCAGCAAGGCTTTTGACACCACCTGTTGCAGATGGAGTGATTGACTTCACTAGTTAGAGTGAAGTAGTGAAATATTTATTAAGGTGAAACAGTGATTTAACAAAACCAGTAGTAAGTACGATAAAACCAGTAGTAAATGTGATAGTGTTTATGAGATTTGATGTCAAGGTACACTCTATTTACTGCCCAGAGGACAGGATCAAACAAGGTGCCAGGGAGACCCTCCTGTTGAGTCAGGAGGTTCAGAAAGGACCCCCTTGCTTTCTAAACTCCTTCTCAGAGAGGAGTCTGGGTGCTGCTGGATCCAATCCTAGTCCCAGACTTGGTCAACGGTTTATGTCTGAAGGATTACAAATGTGCAATCAACCCTCTATATTACTTAGCTAAAGTTTCAAAGTTTAGCATGCTATCAGTCATTTACTGAGAATTTTTTGCGGCAAGGAATCTCTCAATCTTGAGGAGTAGGACCTTAAGTGAGCGTCCTCACCAAAGGGGAGATCCTGGTGTGCAGCCACTGCTGTACAGGAGAGCTCAAAGGGCTCTGGGGCTGTCCACTATTTATACAGTAAAATAATTGACCCAGAGTCATATTCTCATGGGAACAAAATTTTTAGGTCCCCTCTCCAGACAGTATTTTGGCTGTGTTGCTAGCCATCCACCAAAGTCCTGGTGCAAGTTGCCGCAACTGATGTTGTGATGGCAATGGTGGCCAAGGCCCAAGCAGGAGCCGGGGCAGGAGGAAATAGGGAGAGCACACTCAAACGGTCTCCCACAGCATTCTCGCAGGTAAGCTTAGGAAGTGTGGGTTAGATGAATGGATAGTGAGGTGGATTGAAAACTGTCTGAAAGACAGAGCTCAGGGTCATGATTAGTGGCATAGAATCTAGTTGGAGGTCTGTAAAATGTGGTGTTCCCCAGGGGTCAGTACTGGGTCCAGTCCTCTTCAATATATTCATCAGTGACCTGGATGAAGGGATGGAA
>JAOQGH010000023.1:4781726-4799914 GCA_025769975.1 Gallinago jamesoni | reverse complement strand
GTCAGGCATTGGAATGGGCTGCCCAGGGAGGTGGTTGAGGCACCATCCCTGGAGGTGTTCAAGAGACGAGTTGACGTAGTGCTGGGGATATGGATTAGTAGTGGATTGGTATTGTTTTTTGGGTGTGGTGTGGGGTTTTTTTTTGTTCGTTTGTTTGTTTGGGTTTTGTTTGGTTTTTTTTTCTTCATTGTTTGGACCTTAAAAGCTCCCTTCCAACCTAGGTGATTTTGTGATTCTGTAATACTTGCTGTGTAAAAGAGGAATAAATTGTAGAAGATCATCCACTGGCTATATCCGCTACTATGAAAGACTAAGATAAAAGACTGCATGTTCATGCAGTTTATAAAAAGTATTCAAAAATTCTCTGGTTACATTTTCCTTGAATTTTCCAGTTAAAAATATTGTTACCAGATAAATAGCATGCTGCACTAACCAGGTCAGTCTCAGTTAAACATTATTTTAAGATTGAAGTAAATGATGGGATGGACTGAAGTTCGAAAACAGTTGATATAACCATTCCAGTAAATCAAAATGAGCTAAAGTTTCTGAGAGAAAAAAAAAAAGTTAATTTTTAGCTTAATTTTTACATTTTAATACTATTTTACTGATTCAGAAAGTGTATTAAAACTTAAACTGTGTTCTATTTCAGCCTTGCAGTTCACCCGGATAAAACTTTAGTAGCTACAGGGCAGGTGGGGAAGGATCCTTACATCTGCGTCTGGGATTCCTACCGCATACAAACTGTGTCTGTTCTTAAGGATGCACATACCCATGGAGTTGCCTGCTTAGCTTTTGATTCAGATGGCCAGGTTTGTATATCTTCTTTCTCCGTGTTTTGCATTTAGTTTGGTTTCTGATTTTAGAAGATATGCATATTAAAGTATTTTGTATGTTTAGGGATATGGCTACATTGTTGAAACTCGTATTGCGATTAAATTTTAATGCAAGGACTGCAAATGCACCTCTTTCAAAGAAGATGGTTTTGAGATGAAGGTCACACCTAGCATTGAATTTCAGTGGAGGCATTGGGTGTTGGACAAATATCCATAGAAGAAATGGCACTCTGTACTCACATGCAATAGCTTTACCATGTACTTGTCACCTGATGTTCAAGGAGATCAGTTCCTGGCAGAGTCCTCACAATCCTGCAACTTTTTTCACGTCTCACTGCTAAGAGAGTCTTATTGGTTGTACAGTCAATTTAATTAAATAATGGGGTTAGGACACAGAGTATGTGACTTTGTACAATGTTATTAGATTATATGATTACATGATATTTTGAGGAAAAAAATTAAAATCTCAGTAAATAGTGGGCTATTTACAGCTGAACTCATTGATTTTTTTTTTCTTCTTAAGGCCAACTATTAAAAACATTTGGTTGTGAATGAAGTAGGACAAAAATAGATCTATAATTCGCGTAAACCTGAGAAATATTTCACGTTCATGGTTTTAGAAATGTCAATCTATGCAATTTTGTCATTATTGATGTCAAAATGAGTTTTCTGGTATAACTCTATGGTCATACTTTATAGTTGGTTGCTAAAATATTTTCAGGAATGCTTAGATTAACTGATACTGGACTGGATTCTTGCACAGATCTGTACTGGGTTTTTTTTTTTTGTATTTGCTTGTGTACCTCAGAATTGCATCCCAATAGGGCAGAACTACCTTTAGATAATTTTCATAAAATCAGGTACTGGATGGTGAGCTGTCTATTGAGAAGTTTCGTTTATGGCTCGTTTAATTTTGCCGTGGGAGGTGCAGGCTCTGCCCAGGCCCACTCAGCAGCACCACACACCCACTGACAGCCCCCAGCAGGAGCAGAGGGCTTTTCCCAGTGTCAAAAAGCCCCCAAAAGAGCTTTTTGAAGCCTTTTCACTGCAGATCCCTTCCCCAGCGCAGTCTTACCTGCCCTGAAGTTGGTCTCCACCGCAATGGCCTTTACCATCATAAACCCAGCTGCTCTTCCACTGTCCACACAGTGCTTTTACTACTCTTTCTGAGATCACAACTGGCATACAATGCATAAAATGTATTCTCACATGAAGCAAAAGTAGTTTTTATTGTGCGTTATGTTATGTATATTCAGTTTAAAGATTGGTCTGAGATGAAGAACACCAACATAAGCAATTGCCTTTAACATGTTTAGAAAGCGTTGGGTAACTTGAATTACTGAATAGCCCTATGGATTATATTTCCTCTTTAAAAGTTGGAGCTAGCTTTCTATTTTAAGCTAAGTTTTCAACCATCTTCCTCCAGTCCTCTTAAAATAAAGCCAATTCCTCTGCAATCTCCTGTACCAATTCTAATTAAAGAAAAAGTTGTTCATGGGAATTGTGGAATAAAAAGATCAGATGAGAAAACCCTCAAATCTACAGAACAAAACTTCTAATGCTATAATATTTTTTCAGATAGTGTTAATTCAGAAATACCTATTTTAATTTTTTTTTCTCATTTTTAACATTATGAAGTCTATGGATAAATATTTTTAAAAATCTGTTTAAGCACCTAATGGTAATAAAGACTCACCAAAGAGTCTGGTCGGTATGAGTTAAAATGTGGAGGCTTCTCTGAAAATCCTGCTTGGGTGCTTGCCGTAATTAAATACTGAACTTATTGCTGTCTTGACCTTGCAGAACAGTAATGTTCTGTTTCTCGAAGTGCTGGAAAAGTTGCAGTTTATTCTGGAAATAAAAAATTGCACAGAATGTTTTTATATCTGGAGAAAGACCAATGCAGGAAAACATAAATATGGACAATGTATCTTGGCTTTTTGCTGGTCTTTCTGGCTTTGCAGAAGAAGCTGCTGTGCTGAGCCAAAATTAAAGGGCATGGTAGAAAGACTTTGAGTGTTTGCAATTCAGAGCTGCTAGCAGTTCCAGGGACCCAAGGGAGGTGGCATCTTGTGATAGGACAAAACAGACTTCACAAACATTGTTTGCATCTTTCCTTCTAGTGCATACCTTTCATTCTTTTATATTGAATGTCTTTAAACATCTGAGAAAGATTTGTATTTTAGCCCCAAAATGAAATAAATTCACAGTCATGTAAGGCCTAGATGCAATAAGCAATGCATTTTCTCTGCTACCTCTGTCAGCTGTCCACTTTCTAAATAAAAGTAGACTGAGGAAAAGCCTAGATCATTCTGCTTCCCTGGCTGGGCTGGATCTCCATAAAGTCAGTTTGGCTTCTTCCCGCTGCGCTGTGCACAGTTTCTGGTTCCAGGCATAGCTGCTGCTTTGGGTGCTGCACAGCTCCGCTATGGGGATTTACTGTGGGTCCTGAAATAGTGACACTGTGCATCTGTATCTTAGCCAACTTAATTAGCTCAGAAACTGTGAGGTGTCTGGTTCAGGCATTCAAATGAATTAGCTCTGAAATATTACTTCCTGCTGGACTTCAGCTAACACTGCGTGGAGAGAAAGCTTAGTTGTCTCTGCAGTGCTTCCCTGGCATAATTTACCACAAACTGGGTAATGGAAAGTAAACAGGATTTGTTGTCTTTTATAATATATGGAGAAGATCAATATGCAGCTTAAGTCAGGGGATAGCTTATATGCCTTCTTTATTTTATGTAACTTCTATATAGCTTTCAATTTGGAGACATACCTTTTGAGTAAATTTCCTATTTTGTACATTATTTGTAATTAATACTGTATTTTAAAAGTACTGATAGGAGCTAAGTATTTTGCAGAACTGTTGCTATTTAAAAATACATATTTTGGCTTTTTCTGTGTGACCAGGAGATGACATTTGGTGGGAGGGATGCTGCACTTTGTTGAAATGTTTAATAAAGAGCTGTTACTTTGCCTATAATTAAAAATGTCTTTTGTTGAATAAGGAATTAACTGCAGTTTCTCCTTAAAAGTACCAACATCTACCTTTCACAGAATTAGCTACAAAGCTGATGTCTTTTATACTGATATATTTCACCAATACTATACAGTTCCATTTCTGTTCTCAGTTATTTTAGATGAACCCTTTTTGTGTGCTTTCTAAATATATATATTTTTTTCTAAATGGAGTGAGGAAGGCACTGCCATAATACATACATACATTTCTAAATTTGACATTTGGTAGCAGTAGGCTTCTTTAGCCAGATCTTCAAAATCTGCCTAGATTTAAAAGTAATTGTTTAATTATGTGCTTAAACTCCTTGGTGGATATTTTCATCTGGTAGTTTTGTACATTCTGAACAGAATTCTGTCAAATTCTCTTCCAGAAGGAGGACTAGAAATGTGTTTCAACTAAAAAGGAAATTCAGCATTTACCAGTTTACCTTTCTTCCAGCAGGAGACTTTCCTCAGTAGACCTCTGTCAAAAGAAAATATAAAATATTTCTTAATTTCCCCATGTACTTTCACTGTTCGTCTACCCCACTATCACAGAATCACCTAGGTTGGAAGGGACCTTTTAAGGTCACTAATCAATGATGATTTCCTGACTGGTAGTTACAGTTCAGGTCTGATGTTGTTGACATAATGAATCTAAACCATATTATAAATACTGCCATGGTTCTTCATGGAGAAGAGTGTAAAAGAGGTGAAAAAAAGTTGGAATCAGTGAAGGTTCCATGAAAAATATCTTGTGTATCTTTTTCTATTATCACAGACCATCAGATTTTAAACAATTTCCTCTTGAAAACTTGAGTCAAAAAATAGTGGGCGTTTAGTTGAAGGAAAGTCAGTTGAAGACATTCAGTTTGCAAGTCATCTTCTTGAAGAAAATTTTCAAGGAAAAGGTCTGGTTAATGTGTTTTCTGAAACGTATGCCCATATGGATCAGATGATAGATCTGCTGATCTTTGAGGCAAAAAGAAAAGTTTCATTTATTGCATGTTCTTGAAGTGCAGGCTTTCTTATAACAGGGCAAAATGCTTAGGAGCTTCAATTGGACTGTTAATTTCTTAAAATAAGAAGTTATTAGACAGGACAATGAGAAGAACGTGAGACAGACAGTATGGACACAACAAATACGGCTGGTTTCAAAAAATCATGTTGCTGAACTACAAGATTGTTTCCCATGAAAATACACTCTCATCTTCCCATGGTGGAAGTTAACTCGGGCGTATTCTTTTTATAATACATGTGGGACATAACCATTATATGTCTTTATCCAACATGCATTGGCATCACATCCATTATATACAGTTGCCATACATTTGGCACTAGCTTAGTCTTTGCACTGGTACAGATCATGACACCCAGTTCTACCATCTCTGGTCTGACAGTCAAAGATCTCTCACCTAATAGGAAACTTTGATGGAAATCACATCAAGTCGAACATAATTAGTCCAGTCATTGACGGAGAAAAAACCCACAGCCTTCACAATAACCATTGATCTTCTGGATATGTTGCAGATGTATTTGATCCACCTTCTCTCCCCTCTTCCTTAATTATTCAAGTAATCATTGTCAATACTAGGGTGCAAAGAAACCGAGAATCAGACCTACCTTAACTTTTTGCCATCTAATGAATTCAACATAGACAGGAAGATTTTCCCTTCCATTTTATTTTTTCTCTTTTTCTTTCTTGCATTATTGAGATTTAAATGTATTAAAATTATTTGTTATTTTAATTAGTGATTTTATATACTAAGTTATGTAAAAGGCAATTATTAAAAGTATATCAAATTGTGATTCGAAAGCTCCACAAAATTAGCATAATGAACAAAATTTTATTTGGAAATAGAGCTTTTATTTCCTATTCACTTTTATTATCAGGCTAGTAGATCAAAATTATAGAAAAGTGGGCACCTGAAACAAGCACCTCAAATCCTTCATGATAAGAATTGTACTTGAGACACTGGTGACCTGAAATTAATAACCTTACATTTAGAAAAGATTAGACATTTCAGTGCTCTCTCTCTCCAGTGAGTGAATGATGTGTGAATATCTTGACAGTGCCTGTAGTAACATAATTCAAACATGTGGGAAAATCCATTTGTACACATAATAATCTGAACTACAGTAAACTGATTTTTGAGTTTTATTTTCTGTTAACTGGCTTACTATTGTTTTTCCTTAGCGCTTAGCTTCAGTGGGACTGGATGCCAAAAATACAGTGTGTATTTGGGACTGGAAGAGAGGAAAACTACTGGCAACAGCTACAGGCCATTCAGACAGGGTAATCATATGAAGGGTTTACTGAATTTTGTCTGGGAGTTACAGAAGTGTATTAAAAATAATTTTTGTTAATATTTATTTATTTATTTTAAGGTTAATCCAAAGATAATTTTGATCATTTTGGTTGGCTTTTAAAATATGGAAGAAGGTATTTCTTTCTTCTTATTGTGCCAGAGATAGCACAAAGCACTCGGTTAATAAATGAGGCACTTGATGGATTCTTGAGCTGACTGTCTATCAAGCCTAGGGAGAAAATACTTGGTAATTACGTGCTGATTAGGATGATTTATAGCTCTTGATATAAGATGTGAAATGCTAGCTCAGTGGACAGAGAGAATATTCTTTCTGAACATTGTTGAAAAGACAATTTATCCTGAGGGAAAGTGTAATTATCTCCCTTTTATTTTTGCTTAAGACAGTTACCTGTATGAGAAATGTACTTAAGATAAATATCCCTTTTGTGTCTGTTAACTTCAGGTAAGGGTTCATAATAACATCAATAAATATGAGAAATGAACGGGCCTGAGCTTAGAATATTATTCAGGATTAGGAAATGTTCAAACAGATTTAACATAAGCAAAATAACTCCCCAACATATATATGCAAAAGGATGCATACATTAAAATAAATTATGGACTCATTCTGACAACTTTTCTCTTATCCATATTATGATGCTATAGCATGTTAGAATGTTATAATTTTGAGATATTATAATGTTTTACTACACATGATGGAGTACTTATATGTGCAAAGCAACAGACTAAACCCTTCCTTACAGTTAGTGTGTACATACAGTCTGTCTGCACCTTGTGTGTCATCTGAATAAATCTGGCACTTCATTTTTAGTTACAGTGTTCCCAACACAACAGAATCTTAGTCCTTATTTGAATTTCTCTTTCAGAACAGGTTCATTTTCAAGTTATGTTAGTGGAAGTTTTGCTATTGACCTCAGTAGGTACAAGATCAGGTTCTGAATTAGCAGAAGACTCCAGGACAGGCAAGAAGTACTGAAACCTTAGTCTAAGTCGACTTTCACAACCAGAAAAAGGAGATTCTGCATTGAAGAGGGAGTGGGAAAAAATTTGTATCTAATTAGCCCCGAAATTCTAATGATTTAGTGTGCAGGAGTCATAAAGCATTTCTGAAGGTGAAATATCTTGTGTATTTTAACAAAACTTAAACAAAATAATACTTGAACTACTGTAAATCCTGATGTTTATAAAAAACATAAATATTTTGTAGGAAGGCAGCACTTCCTATTGTATAAAATTAATTATGAGTATGGTTAAGATAAACTGTTTGAAATTCTCTTGTGATTTATATTTAAGAGCTGAAGAGCTAAAAGCAGCAAAAAGTCTCATAGTCTTTTTCTACTGACATATGTTTCCTGAAGCAACTAATGACCGCGTTAACTTCATTGGTTCTCAGTTTGGACATTGAAAAGCTGATGACCAGAGGTGAAAAATCTAAAAATAATATATTGTTGAAAATCTGGGCCAAAATACAAAGTTTTTGTTTCCAAACTTTATACAATATTTTCCATTTGGCATAATCACATAGAATACTCTGTAAGTTTGGTCAAAATGAAAAATTCAGTTTTAACTTTGTAGACTAGGTCAGATGAATCATATTCACCAATTTTGTCACTGAGGCCTTTTACCTAAAATAATGAATAAAGATAAATCTACCAATCTTTCTTTCCTAAACTCAAGGAACATTAGCTTACACCTTAATTCCCATTTTATTTGAGACAGTAAGTACTGTTTATTCAGTAATACCTTGGAGCTAGATTAGATTGGTAGTGTGAAGGCAGGAATGAGGTGTGTTGACAGAACTATGTGAGGAAGCCTGCATATTTGCCTTCATCTTTGTTTAAAGAGAGTTTAAAATTTACCTAAATAGTATTCTTTAATTTTTATTAGTATGGTGCAACAGAAATGATGTCTAAAAATTGGTAAAAGCAAACTGAGCCTAGATGCAATTATTGTTTAATTTAAAATACCAGCTTACTTTATTTCTTAACAGATATTTGATATTTCCTGGGATCAATATCAACCAAATAGAATCGTCAGCTGTGGAGTAAAACACATAAAGGTAAATAACTTTTATTGTATACTTGTTAAAATAAATGTTAAAAAAAAAAAATTTTCCCTCTTATGCAATGAGAACTTTAAATACAAGACAGTTTATGTTTTTCTTTCTTTTCTCTGTGAACATTTTTGCGAAACTTTTTGTTTGAAGTCAATTTAGACATTCAGCAGCGATTGAGTGGTAGATCCACTTAACAAGCAAAGTGGGGAGATCATTTGGTGTAGTTTTCGTCATTATACACTTGTAATTTCAGAGTTCTCTGACTTCTTTATTCCACCCAAATTGCTTCAAAATTATCTCAGCCTTCAGCGATTTCTCTCATCAAATATCACAAAGAGTCACTGAACAGGTATAGGAAGAACAAAATTTAAAGTATACGTTGAATGAGTTGCTGTTTGGCTTGTCATGCTACCAGCATTTGTAGGAATACCACAGAGAAAGTCTGCAAGACCTGCAGAGATTAAAAGATGAAAACTCTAGGGCCCCACTATTGCTCCCTCCAAATCCCCGTTTCCAGACTGATTTATATATGAACCTAGATATATCCTGTAAATTTAGGACAAAACATTCTCGTGCCTGTAAAAAGCTTAGAAAGAAAGCCTTCTGCTTGCCAATATTCCATGCAGGTCTGCGTTTTTCTCCTATTTCATCAAAAGCATTCATAACAGATGGCAATTATTTCACATGACTGGGGTGGGAAGAGTTTAAGAAATCAGTTAATATCTCTAGTTCTGGCTATGAGAAGCGTGTGCCCTTAAAACCATCACTGCTTTCAAACTGTGGGTGGTTTTGGCAGAAGTGATACCATCTGTTGTATTCTGCAAGCTATTTTCCAAAACCTGTCTTTGTTTGGCACCTGTGTTCTGTTTAAAATGGTCATAATTACCCTGAACATGCATAGTACCAGGCAAAGTAAATACATATAGATATAAGCATGCCAAAAAAAAGAAAAAAGTGGGGGGGAAATGATTAAATATTCCCTCTAGTGATGCTCACACAGCAGTCTATATACTTGCCATTCATTAGAAGGCTGAGGGAATGTGATAATTACTTTAACTTGCAACAAAGGAAAAGAACAGCTCTAAAGTAATTGTATCACTTTGAGTATTGAGACTAATACTTGGGAATAATGCCGTTTGTTCCTTTAGCATTCCAGTTCCATACCTGAGCAGGCATTAGAAGCTGTGGTATAGCCCAGGAGCTAAAGAATCTCACCCTGAGCTCAGGATCCTCCCTTCACCCATTTCCTAACACTGCTACCTGCTTTCTTGCCTTTCTGTTGCTAACCAGAAGGAGAATGTATGTTTTATTCACAGCATTAAAGTCACAGGGGAAGTATTCCCACTGCTGTCTTGTAAATTGTCTTATGTTAAGAGGCAATGGGAAAATTTAATTGGATTAGAAATAGAGAAGGATCTGAAATAAAAATCCTTGATCCAAGGATTTTCTGGAATACACCTTTATAGGAATTTTAAGTACAAAGTATAGAAATTGTAAGTACAAAGAGAAAGACCTTAAAATTTCAGCTTAGAGCCATGAAAAGTTGTAAGCATATGAAGTGGGACTGAGACATTATACATCTATGTCAGACACTTCAATATTCCTGTCCAATCTCTGAAAGTATCATCTAGTGTGCAATGGACCATAGATGCCTCAGCTAATAAAAACCTGAGCTGGCAAATCCATTCACGACCATGCTACACCACATAGATGTGCTGTTCTATTGCTGCATTTGTCCAGAACGTCCTGGTGCTGGCAGCCCTTGATATTTCAGCACTTTTCTCTCACACACCTAATTAAATTTTTCTTTACTCTACCTTCCCTGGAAGCTCTGATCCTTGAGGGGAAACTGAATGTACTGACTGTCCTCTCTGCTTGATAAAATTATGTTTGTTTAAAAAAAAATAAAAAAGCTGATTCAAAAAGAAAGAGTATGTTATTTCTAGCCAAACACTGAAGGCACCGTTATAGGACAAACTGTATTCAATTGACTCTTTGCTCTTCCCCAGTCAGTCTTACATTGTTTTTTGCAGAATGTTACTGTGTATGTGTAGAAGTCATGACAGTCACCATTCCACACTTGGAGAACCTACTACTGTCATAGTCAGAGAGTTGTTTCACGTACAAGCATTTGCAGTCTCCAGCCAGTCTCCATGCAACAGATGGTTTTGCAGTAAATGTATCTATATTTGAGGGTTGTATCTCTTTCATTGCACTGGAAAAAGGCAGAAATGCCTTCTCTAGGCATGTAAGTTCTTTAAGATCAAGTATTTTATTACATCAAACTGTAGCTATATTTTAAGTTTTGCAGACAATAAAAATGGGATGGTCCTGGCTTTAAAATGTGTTCATTCACATAGATAGATGTCACCCAGCAAAACATAATAAAAGATAGTGAGAAGGGGTAGTGTACCAATAGGGAATCAGAATTGTGCCTCACTTTCTTAAACAGTTTGATCATTTTGTTTTGTTTTTAGACTTAATTGCATTTGTGTGGGGATTTCCTTGGTAAGTGGGCAGGTTTTGGAGTAATGGGCATTCTGACAGTACAAACAGGAGTCATTTAAGTGTCTGTCCAAACACTGTTTTGTAAGGATGTACATCTGTGGGATGTGCACACTAATATGAAAAACCAGAAATTCTGCAGAAGTTTTTCCTAATATGCCATTTACATTCCACAGTTTTGGACATTGTGTGGAAATGCACTGACAGCAAAGAGAGGAATATTTGGTAAAACAGGAGATCTCCAAACTATCCTTTGTTTAGCATGTGCAAAAGAAGATATCACGTATTCTGGTGCTTTAAATGGAGACATCTATGTTTGGAAAGGGCTAAACTTAGTCCGCACAATTCAAGGAGCACATAGTGTAAGTTGTGTTTTCAACGTCAATTTCTGAAATGAATTGTTCATTGAATTGAAAAACTTCTTGAAGACTTATGTACAAAGATTTTCTTCTGTTTCAGGTCAGAAGAATGTCTAAGACTGTTCATCAGTTAAGAATTTATATGTAATCATATACTTTGTTTATACGTTGTCAGCAGATGCTAGCTGCTGAACTGATACTGACAGTTGATTTAAACAAGAATAAATCTAAAGCAAAGTTTCTAAATCTAAAGTTTCGCAGATTGAGTAGCTTCAGTTAACTTAAAAATTTCAGTTTATTTAAAACTAGTTGGCAACCAAATGATCTTATTTTAAATAGAATTTTACCACTAAAAGTCCCAACATTGAAGACTCACTCTTCATAAAAGCTTCAATCTGGAGTAAAGCTGTTTAATCTGTGAATTGTACTGACCATATTCCAAAGACAGTTTTCTCCAATTGGCTTCATAACACACACACCACGCGCGTGCACACGTACTTTGGAGCACTTCTAATTACAGGGAGAAAGGCCATGTATAGAATAATGTTAGATTTCTAACCAGCGTAATATAAATTTATGTCTCTCTTGTTGCTGCAGTAAAGGTACGACTAGGATTTTCCTATCTTTTTTCAAATGTATTTGAGAACTGCTCCTGTTTTGAATATGATTGTGGCTAATGGCATTCTAGCATGGGTTTTTTGAACAAAAGGAAATGAGTATTTTTCTTAGAAGACTATGAAATCTGTTAGATATGAAATCTAACAATTGTCTCTATAGTTTTCTTCTACCAGCTTTCTAGAAAGAATTCTGCAAACCTAAGAGGTTTTTTTTCTGTTAGTTAAGTTGGCAGCGCATCAAGATTCGTAGAAGCTTTTCAAATTAGTTCTAAGTGTTCCAAAGAGTAATTGTTATTTATACAAGTAATCCCTAATTTATGAAACAGTCGGACTGAAGTCAGTGGGACATCTTACCTGCAGAACTACTGTGTAATTAGCAGGTTGTGGTTATATGCAGCTGCAATAACATGGAAATATCTTAGGCAAACAATAAAACCCTGTAATGTCTTTGCAGAATTTTGTTTGTAGACTTTTATTTAGATTCATTAGAATGATCAAATACAATCTCTTTTTATATAATGTCTTCTGTTTCATCCTTATAAATTTTGGGGTTTTCCATGGCTCATATGCATTCTCTTGCCCTATTTCTAATATCTATATAATTAATTATTAGAAATATTAATTTATTAAGACATTGAACAAGGCCACTTTTAAAACAGAGATCTTCTCTTCATTGTGTTAATTTCCATGCAGTTCAGCTTGTCTCTTAATTGAGAGGTTTTTCTAATAAAATACTAAATCAGCAGGCATTCCATTGTAGTGCAGCACAGTCATCAATAATGAGGCATTTTCAAAAATGAAGAAGAAATTCAAACTGTAATACAAATTTGTCTGTCAACGAAGAGAATGAATTGACACTCTTTCAGTTCCTGTCAGATTCCAAACGATGTCTGAACTGAATTCATGAAAGAATGTCTCAATCATCTCCGCACCTGTAAGAATATTTGTATTGCTTGTTTGCTTGTTTTTGTTTATTCTGAATAACTGTTTATTTTAAGTGTTCCATTATTTATTTAATAATCCTTATAGTAATATTAACTAAGCCAAATTTAAAATTCTGCAAATAGGCTGTATCACTGCGATTTGTACAAAAATACTAAAAAAATTACTAAAGTGGGAACGCTTGAAATAAAAGTATTACCCCTGTGCTTGCTGGTTTGCTTTTTGGATGGACAACATTTTACTGCCTAGCAGTTTCTAGCCTTTAACAAGAGTCTGTTCAAAAACATTTCCTTTGTGTGTTTAAATTGATTGTAAAGAACTTTAAAACTTGTTATACTATTGGTTAACAGGCTGGAATTTTTAGTATGTATGCTTGTGAGGAAGGTTTTGCCACCGGAGGAAGAGATGGTTGCATTCGGTTATGGGACACTGATTTCAAATCAATTACTAAAATTGATCTCAGGGAGACTGAACAAGGATACAAAGGTAATGAGATATTAATATTTTTTTTTCCACACACCTTGATAATGGGTTATGACACAATTTAATTTGAAACATAAATGTCTCTGTGTACTGCTGGGTTTTTTTCTGTGTTTACTTTTGAGAACGGTATTCCCTTTTTTGTCTGATGAAGCGATTTCTGTGTTTCATAGTATAAACAAAGGCATGCTTGAAGTTGCTGCTCCCCACCATGAAAATAGAAAAAAATAAGTAAAAGGTAATTAAAAACAAGATAATAGAATTAAGTTAGACAATCTTTAACTTAAATAATTGCAATTAATTTAATTAATTGAAATTTCTGGAACCTGGTATTCAAAGATGCTGAGCACCCAAGCACTCCATTAGGTTAATTTGGAATGTTAACACTCGGCATTAGAAAGTGCCAGCACTTGGCAAAACAAAGATTGCTATCAAATTCTTGTAGAATTTGTCTTCAAATGTAGAATGTCTTCAAATATCTGTAGAATGTAGTTGTGCTTCCTATAAGCTTAGTCATCACTTTTTAAAAATTTTTATTATTAGATTCTCAGAGCACATATAATCTCTATAATCACTATATCAAGATCTTAGTCTTCTGAGAATTCTACACATCCATTTAGATTGAGAGTGATGTGCAATCATAATCTGTTTGCTGGTTTGAAGCAGGCTTTTTGGCAGCCAGCTTTGTAATGGTTAGTGTTACTTTCCCCTGCTTCTTAACTTATATTTGTAGACCTAGTTTTCATACTAAAATTGCCACTGGAATAGTCAAGGGGCGACTAAGAAGGATAAAATTTTCTTTCTCGATATTTTGGCCTGTATTCTAGTAACAAGCTTGTTCTATTTTTCAACTTACTTAAACCAGATCAACTGATGGTTCTAATACTTGTAAAATGCATAGGTTTGCTATACCTGGGCTCATCCAACAAGCAAACTGCCAGCAGGCTTAGA
Organism: Gallinago jamesoni; assembly: GCA_025769975.1. NCBI lineage: Eukaryota > Metazoa > Chordata > Aves > Charadriiformes > Scolopacidae > Gallinago > Gallinago jamesoni. The sequence continues at coordinate 4,785,844 of JAOQGH010000023.1, read as the reverse complement.
TGAACACTGCTCCACTAGTTTTCCTTACTGTAATGTAAGCTCATGGAATTTAGCCCTCAAAAAAGTTGTCAAATACACCCAACCAGTAGTCCCTTTGCTCTGTAGTTCTGGCTTTATGTAGAGGTTTTTTTCAGCCAGAATCATAATTTTTAAAATTCATCTCTAGAAAACAATAACCTTATGATCATTTACAGCAGTTCTGATCAATTTAGAAAGACTTTCTAAAAATTGTGGAAAAATAAGCCTGTACATGTGGGTTAGATCATTCTGGCTAATACCAGTCGTGCAGGCAGCCCATTCCTAATAAAATTCAGAATAACATATATGTTGGGCAACACAGAGAAAGCAGTACTCACACACAAAACATGTCTCTTCAAACTTCTTGGTTCTTTGTAAAGTGATTATGGGAGGGAGCTTTATCCCACATATTTGTGAGACCAGAAGAGAAGCAATTTTTTTTGCTCTTACTGCTGCCTGGGATGTGTTCACTCTCAATGCAAAACAGACTTTATCTGGCTTCAGTTACTTTTAATTGACTGTAGTTATCTTCTGTGGAAAAATACCACTTTAAAAATTATATAACGTATAATTGTAACATTCCAGAGCTGTAATACTGATAAAGGCATCTTCTAGCACATTTTCTGGGGAAAGCACCTAGCTATCCTTCTACAGGTTGCTTAAGAAGAGGTTTTCATCATGATGGAAGTTAAACCAAGGAAGGGTTTATTGAAGGTGAATTCTCATTAGACATGCTGTGGAACGATTCTAATTTGATGCCATTATTTCTACCATCTCTTAAATGCTACAGGATACACAATATATAGGGGAGAGCAGCAGGAGTAGAACCAGGCCCTCTAACAGCAGGTGTATATAGACAGTTAATAGAGATTTTTGCTATCTGCAAAATTTTATATATTTTGTTGTTTGCTATCTGCAGGTCGTAAAATCCAAGCATGCAATTGTACCCTGTCATAACTTTTAAAAAATGTTATCTTTTAACTGTTTCAAGGTTTCTTCTCTCTCTGTGTTCCTTCAATGTGATACAACTCTTGCCTACAATATTCCTGCTATGTCTCTTTTTCTGCCATTTCTGTCTCATATGTCATCCACTGATGATCACTCCCATTAAGCATTGCTACTATCAGACACTGGAATTTTTGTTTCATTTTCAATTATGTCAATGGCACTAATTAGTTTAGGCATATAGGTAGCTTCAAGCAGTCGTAGTAGCCTTAAGTGCTTACCTGTGACCTTCTGTCCCTCTATTCCAATTACTTTTTCCAAAGCAGTTTGCAAAGGGATCAGCTTTCAAATTTAAAATGTCTTTCTAGGGTGCCTGGATGACTTCCACTGACCTCCTGTATATACCTATTCATCAGTCATCCTGTACTGAAGAGTACTAAACACTTTTTAAATGAGATGCATCACCAGTAATCTGATCATAGGCTTGGCTTTTATCTTTAGATATACATGTATATTACTAAAATCTGATAATGGCTTATCTTTATGTGCAGTACATCATAGAAAACATTACCTATCCCACATCCAAAAATGTACTTTGTATACAAAAATTTAACAGTACCCATTTTCCACTTAACATCTGAACTTCATTCTTTGTATGGCATTTGGTGTTTATCAAGAAGATGTAAGTCAAAGCTTCACTAAAAATTTAGCTAAGTTACAAAATTACATTGTCAAAATTCAGAGGTACTGGAAATGGACAAAACAATAAATGAAGATTAATTTGCCCTTCTCAAGAGATGACAAAAAATACCTACAATATATTTTATGTGACCAGCAGTTATTTGCATTGTGTGTTCAGTTCCAAAAGATGTTAAAATGAAGATGTAGTTGACCTTGACTACATGACAAGTAGATTTTTTATTAATTTGAATCAGACAACATCTAGATTCATTATCCAAACTTTGATTTTCATATACTGGAAGAGAAAATACAAATGCTGCAGGCAGTCAACCACACAATGCTATCAAATTGCTCAGCTGCAAAGTTCAGATACGTTTGTGGAACAAGATCAAGTTCTATAAAAATTATGCATAGCACAAGATTCTGTTGGTTTTTCGTTTGGGGGTTGGGGGGTTGTTATTTTGGGGGATTTTTTTTTTTGTAAAAATAAATTGGGACAAAAATGGAGAAGTGTCATAACATAGGCACAAACCACTTAAATTTACCATTAAAATTTCATTAAGTGTTTTATTTAAATGTGCAAAAAAGTAAAGTACTAAAAAAAAGAATAAAACCAGCTTCAGTCACAGGAACCGTGCTTAATCTAAAATTTAGATCTTCAAATCATGTGAAATTGAATTGTTGGGTTTTTTTAAGTAAATTCCCAAGGTGTATGCAAAGTGTAAGAGCTTGATCTCTTGAGAAACTGGCAGCAAAAACGTTAGATACTCAGCATGTTCTCAGCACTGAGCCTTCTCTTTTTCTGTAAAATGGAGATAATTTATAGGAACTATTTTGAGATTTAATCAGCTGTGATGTATTATGACTTCAGTGTCAAAGCAGAACAGTTGTTGTAAATTAACTCTTGAAGTCTTAATGATCTTCATTGTACTATCACTTTGTCTTATCATTGCTGTTAATCTAAGATTATTCTGTCCCCTGTCAGGTTTGTCCATCCGAAGTGTCTGTTGGAAAGCGGACAGAATTTTAGCAGGGACACAGGACAGTGAAATATTTGAGGTGCTAGTAAGAGAGAGAGATAAACCCATGCTGATTATGCAGGGTCATTGTGAAGGGGAACTCTGGGCCCTGGCAGTCCATCCAAAGAAGCCTTTAGCAGTCACAGGCAGTGATGATCGATCTGTACGGTAAGGCTAGACTTTATTTATTTTTTAATCTATGAATTCATGTACATGTAATCTTTAACCAATGTCAATTTGACATATTTGTAATTTATCTTCTGACCTTACGTTAAGACTCTGTTAAGACAATCTTTTTTCCCCATGTTTTTCTCAGCAGTTTACTTTTTCTCTTCAGCCCTCGTATTTGGGCTTCATGAATCAGTAATCAGAATTTGTGTTCAAAATGTGCTGGATTTATATACTCTGATTTAAGTACTAACTCATTACTTTCCTGAACAGCAGGTGTAGGTATCTAAATGGAGAATAATAATCTGGTAATAATATACAACCAGCCTAAAACCTACATACTTTTGGCCAATGTTCTACACAGCAGATATCTGACTCAGCCATGAGTGCTTAGAAAATCTGATCTAAAACAAATTCAATTAAAATGCCAGAAAATGAGATTAATGAAAATACACTGGTTCACCTCAATGAAAAAGCTCCTTTAGGTGTTTAGTTGTAGCACTTTCACCTCAAGCCTTTGCAGCAGAGCTTTGAAGTTTTGTACATATATTTGTGACATTTGTCACAAAGTCAAGGATGTTTCTTGAATGTAATATAGAAGATTATATTATAGATTATATTCTTATATATAAGAATATAATATATAAGATTATATTCTTATATATAAGAATATAATGATTTTATGATTATATTCTTATATTTATGTGGCATGTCTAAATGAAAAGGACCTCTGTAGCGCTAAGGGGAATTGCTATAGATTTTCCCTGGCACAGCTGAGAGAAGGCTCCAGCCTAATACAGGTTTCCTGCATTTTAAACTTTAAAAGAGTATGAATTAGGAAAGCTGCCTACTTCCTGTCACTTAAAACAGGAACAGGAAAAAAGCATAATTCTCATTGGAATGCTAAGAGGCATACAGAACTATTTATTACAGTTGTTCAATGGATTTCACATGAGTTTTTGTAATGTCATGTTAGAAATTCTGGCTGCTGTTCTGGTAGAACATCTTTGCTACACTGTCTGTCTTGTTGAATGATCTCTTCTGTATTCCTGCATTTATAAGAAGATTGATCAGAACCTGGTTTTATATGAATCCATATACTGAGTCTGGTAGAGAAAGGGTTAATTGAGGGTTAATGAGGTGCTGGAGCAGGTCCAGAGAAGGGCAACAAAGCTGGTGAAGGGTCTGGAGCACAAGCCTTATGAGGAGGGGCTGAGGGAGCTGGGGTTGTTCAGTCTGGGGAAGAGGAGACTGAGGGGAGACCTCATCGCTCTCTACAACTCCCTG
>JAOQGH010000023.1:4696166-4773779 GCA_025769975.1 Gallinago jamesoni | reverse complement strand
CAACTGAACCAGAAAACCAACCTGTGCCTGTATCAGTTGCCCCTATCCAGAAGAAGAAATACACCAAGAAGTCAGTTTGCTCAGTGAAGGATGATGATGATCCAGGGTCATCACAGGAACAAGAGGAGGAGGCAGAACCAGAGATAATCACTGGATCCCTGTCCCTGAGCGAGCTGCGGGACATGCGAGCAAACTGACTTCTCCCTAGCAAAGCTGCTAAGAATCTTGCATTTTATCTAAGTCTGTCTTGTCTTTGAAAACAGTTTTAGCATCCCACATGCAATTATTTCACCAGGAAGTGGTATTTGTAGTTTTTTCAGAGAGAAACCTTTACAAGTTCTTTCTCGAGATAACTTGCAACGAATTCTCTCAGCCTAAGAGGAAATCGGCATCATTCAGGTCTGTTGATTCTGGACTGATCCTAATAACATTAACCTGAAAAGGCCCAAAGGGTTTCTTAGTCAATGTAAACAGTCATGTTTTATGATCCTTTTACTAAATTTATCAAAGTCTGTCTTTAATTTTTTCTACCATTACTATACTTCAGGGCTGTATCTAAATGTTACTGCTGGGGTGGCCAGAAACGTCCTTCTTTTCAGGCTATATTCAATGTTCTGTTTAGGCTATTTAGGCTATTTTTAATTGTGCCAGCATGGTCCTTCAACATGACTTTTTCTCCTTTGATGCTTATCCTACTGTTGTATTTTTGGAAGCAATACTATCCCTTCCCAGTCTTTGTTTCACTAAGGTATAAGAGTTAAACTCTTTTGATCTTCTTTAATATGATACAGTCTTCGTTCTTTTAATCATCCTAATAATCCTTCACTGCATATCTTCCTGTTTTTATTCTGATTTCTCAAGATAACTTGCAAAGAACGTGCCAGATGAGGTCACTATGTGTTGTGTGCTATTGTTTCTGTGTACCTTCTGGAATAGCACCCAGGGTATAAGTTAGGATCAAATTTCCTTTTTCCTGTCTGCAGCTCACTTATGGATCATAGTCATTCTATAATCGAAAGGTCTTACTCTTTTTGCTAGTTCCACTCATGTTTCAAGTTTGCAGCATAGTGTTAGGCGCAAGGCTCTGAAAGCGTGGGCTTTGGTTAAATTTCATTCCATGTCTATTTGTTTCATCATCAAGAAACCTCTGTTTCTTCCAATTTGATAAATACATCTCTGGGTTCGCAGTGCCTCCCGGCTTACTGTCCCTAGAAAGTCTCATTAGCATTCTCATATTTTGTGCCAGTGTCTTTAGTGAAAATAGTAAGTGTTACTATTCCAAATCTTATACTTAGAAATCTTAGTAGTATCTTCCATCCAGCCTAATTGATTCTTTCTGTAAAGCTTGCTATAAAACTTCATACAATATCACATTAAAATTCTTGTACACATTGTCATTTTATTGAGTTTAGCCAATAAGTACATACGCTAATATTCAAACATTTTACTGACTAACTACCTGATAAATCTTTTACAAATGCATTTGGTTTACAACACTGGCCTCAAAATAAAGATAGCTAGGTATTTGCTGACTTAGTTTTTCTACCCCAAGAGGTCTTTTTTGCATTTTCTGCCATACTTTTAATTCTTCTTTTCTTTAATTTTTTTCTAAATCTTACAAACTACTAAGATCTGAATAAACTGCTTGTAGTGATCTGGGAAATTCCAGAATCTCGGATGCCAATGATTCCTCGGAATCATTGCAAACCGGGACCTTACACCTTCCTAAAAATTTAGGTACATTATTTGCTTTTCTATATCTTTTGGCATAATTTATTAGTTAATTCTTTTTATTTTAAAAAATGTAAATGAGCAAATCAGCATGCAATTTTGTCTACTAGTTCATTCAGGGTTATGACAAAATTTTCCCCTTGGTTGGAATGTTTATACTCTCCGAGTATTGCTTTCACTTTCAGTGAAAATGTCATTGGAATTTTCTGATCTGCATTGACCCTTTCTGTCTGCAGAAACTGCATTTTTATTATTAGTATTCGTCTAGGGGAATTCTGTTACATCAGATAAGCAAGGTCCAGAGATAACACCAAAGGATTATGTAATTTAGCTTGACCCTGTTTTTTCTTCTGCTATCGCAGATCTGAGGTTCAGATCTGAGGTGCCATCCCTGCTAGAACTGGGAACAGTAAAGACTCCTTTATTTTGGAAGAAATTTGAACCTGGAACTTCACTTGAAGATGTCTGAAAGCTTCATTTGGTATTATTTGCCAAGACATCCAGTGCCACTGTTGGAAAATTCTGTGTCCGTGTAATGATTCAGGCAGTCTTTGTACACACCCTTTCTCTTCTAGATTGATAAGCGGTTTTGAGTTTTCAAAACTAAACTTCTGTAAGTCTATAAACTGTAACTCAGTGAAATTATTTTAATTCCATGGTTGGAAAGGAACTCAATACATATATTAATATATATGTATAATATATAATATCAATATAAGCATGCAAAGGAGCCTTTACCAACTGAGCTAGACTTTTTGGTTTAATTTGATGATATTGAAATATTGTTCAGTTAAGAAAAATCTACTACTGTTTCAATTCCCTTTGATGCAGATTATGGAGTCTTGCTGACCATGCCTTGATAGCTCGTTGCAATATGGAAGAAGCAGTGCGGAGTGTGTCTTTCACTCCTGATGGATCACAGTTAGCACTTGGAATGAAGGATGGCTCCTTCATTGTTCTTCGAGTACGGTGAGAAAATCTTACATTAGTTTCTCAGGTTATTAACTTTTTTTCCCCTGAGTAACTCCAGACCATATTATAAAGTCTTTTATTCCTATAAAAAGAAAAAATCATTGGGTATTTTATCAGAAACAGTAAAAATTGAGCATATGTATCCATAATATCACTTAGAGTTTTAAAAGGTGGTAGTTTGGCAATTATACTTTATTTAATTCAAAATATTAGCTCTTAGTAATAATGTTGATAAAATTTAACATTTTCAACTTTGACTTTTTTTCTTTATTTATTCTGAAATCATACAGATATTTTGTGGAAAGAAATGTGCATAATAGAGATAATAGCAGAGATAGTTTTGAGAGGGATCTCCCAGATTGATTTTCTGCCATGTACAAGAATGGATATTCTGTAAAATCATCAGGGAATGAAAGACATTGTTAAGCATTTGCAAGATATACGCAAATTCTACTTTTCATATTAGATGACAAGCCCTTTTTTGTATGAATGCATCATATTCAGTAGGCATTTTCTGTATGAAATACTATTATGGAAGACACACAAAAGCACGTAAAACATAAAATTGACCATAGAGTGAAATATCCAAATAAAATAGTGTGATTTCAATACACATAAGCTATTTTAATTGATACTTGGAAGAGTTTACCACTAACTTGACACTACTCCATATATTTGGTAAGCATATATTTAAAATACTTTTAACTACTAGCTGATAGGAAGGAAAAATCTGTAATTAATGGAAGATCTGTGAAAACCCGTGTAACGTATTGCTTTAATGACTTTCACAAAACTTAAGTGATCTGTTCACATTGAATTAAAATCTGTTTTAAAGACTAGCATTCTTCTAAAGAAGTTAATCTTCTTTGTCTCATGTTAATCTTGTCTTTGCTAATTTGCCTGATGCCTAATGTTATTCATGACTTAGCTGGCAAAGACTGATAAGGGTAAACCCAGCATTATTCCTGAAAGGGTGGCAACACCCGTATGTAAGGCTCCAAATGCAATTGCTTCTCCATCTGTGTCCCTTTTCTGTGACAGACCTTCTGACAGGGTAACAAATTTGCAGCCCCTGATCCAGAGAAACTGGATGATGGCAATGTCTTTTGTTGCCTTTTTTTTGTATCGTGTAGTCAGCAGCATGAATATTTGTTCCTTTTCTTGGCCATGAAGGATCTGGAGCTATGAAGTAATCCAGAGAATTAGCTGCTCTTCTCAGTAGCCATATTTAACACTGTGGAATAGTTATTGTAACAGTTTTCAGTAATAAGGCAGAGCTAAGAATTTATTTTTTTTCCAAAGCACTTTTTGAAGGAAAAAATGGCTATGAATAAATACAAACAAACAAAACCCAACAAAATTTCCACTATTACTGACATTTTAGAGTTTCACCATTTTAAGAGAAATGAATGTCTATCAAAATTACTCCGCTTGTTTAAGATCCTGATTGTCTGTAAAATTAACCCTTGCATTCATATCAGCCCCTCCCAGAAATCTCTGTCTTCAGTTACAGATAATTATGCTTTCAGGACTCTGCTTTTACAGTTCTGTGTATCAGCATTTTTAGAATATATTAACAAAAATTAATGTGTTTTAAATAAATTTGAGCCTTTTAGTAAATTTGATGTTACCAGCAGTAATTAATTAAAGCAGAAATCAGGAAAAATAATTAAAATACTTAAAATGGAGAGTAATGGAAACATGACACCTGTAGAAGACACTTCCTCACAAAATTTCCTTACAGCTCAAACATATAATCTGGTATGGATTGTCTTTGTAATACAAAATTAATGGCACTGCGACTTGCCTCACTGTTCAGGCAATTTGGTTTTTAATTTAGTTTTAATTCTTTCATCATCTGCATTCACTAATAGTACAGTTTTTGGTTCCTTGATTGGATAGGAAAGGGATTTATATCAAAGGTAATTTTTATAGGGAAGAATTCAATATTTTTCTGAAAACTAGACTGTATGGCTTCTTGATTTTTAATTTTCTTTCTTAAAGGCAAGATATTGTCATTTCTGTTTTTCCACTGGTGGATGATGGTGATGGTGGTCCTGGAACCCCCAGCACTGTAGATAGCTGGTCATGGCATGTGGGATTAATCACATCCAGTCTAATTATTAGTCTTTAGTCTACACTGTTTGCCTGTATTCCCAAAAGAGTCAATGTGGATAAAGGGATCTCTCCTGAAGACCATTTCAACATGGTCTTGTGAGAGACAAGGTAATTGTAATTGGTAATTCAGATAGAATTCATTTTCTGTGTGAAAAAAAATAATAAAAATTAAATCTGTTCCATTTTAGACTAGATAGCTAGTTTTTACAGTTTTTAAAAACTGGTTTACAGTTAAAATTAGGTAAATAGAATGAAGAGTATTGTTGATAGGTAATGTTTCTATATTTAGCTTTAAAAGTATGCTTATAACAAATGAAATCAACAGTAACTTCTCAAAAAAAAGGTTTTTTTAGTGAAATCCTTTTTTTTGGTTGTATGAATTATGCAGAATCTGCATATTCATCTTAAGTATCTGTGGATTGCATGTTCACAAGTTTACAGTTCACTTTTTCACTATTGGTTCTTGCAGAGATATGACAGAGGTAGTTCATATTAAAGACCGAAAAGAAGTAATCCATGAAATGAAATTTTCGCCAGATGGCTCTTACCTTGCTGTGGGTTCTAACGATGGCCCGGTGGATATCTATGCGGTTGCTCAGCGATACAAAAAAATAGGAGAATGCAACAAATCTACTAGTTTTATTACTCATATTGACTGGTCTGTGGATAGTAAATTCTTGCAAACGAATGATGGTGCAGGAGAGAGACTGTTCTACAAGATGCCATGTAAGTCTACAAGTGGCTTGTGTTACATACAAGTAAACTTCAGTGTTGATTTTTGGAAAATAACAAAAGTACAATACAAATAGTACATCTGCAAGTGGAGTTTCTTGACTGGAACTAGAATAAATATGTAATGTTTTTCCACTTCTATATGTTTGTAGCAAGTTTGTGTGCAGCTGCATTAGAACTTGTAAGATGTGTGATGTTGTCAAATACCACAAATGTAAGATTATAATTTAAAGTAAAATTGTGATTCTTTATTCAGGTGAAAAGATTAATCTCAAGAAGAATACACAGATAAATGTAATGGATAAATGTAAATGGAGTTTCTTGGAAACCAAATGATTAAACAGATTATTCACTTGCATATTTTCAGCTGGGAAGCATCTAACTAGCAAAGATGAGATCAAAGGAATTCACTGGGCCTCATGGACCTCTGTGATAGGATCTGAAGTGAATGGAATTTGGCCAAAATATACAAACATTACTGATGTCAACTCTGTGGATGGAAATTACAGCAGCTCAGTGCTAGTAACTGGAGATGATTTTGGACTGGTTAAATTATTCAGATTTCCATGCCTAAAGAAAGGTAAGACAGTACTTTGTATGTCTGAAGAATGCAATATTACCTTAATGCTGTATCGGTATATTTCCTAATTTTAATTTTCTAATTTTGGGGTTTTGATTTTTGTGTACAATTCAAATTAGTATGTGCACAATTAATGTTAGTATTAATGGACGTAAACGGAGACTGTAACCCTGCGTGTATTTAGCTATTTCCTTCCAATTTTTATATATTTTAGAACTGTTGAGAATGTATAGTTTATAATGTGCTTATTCTGTTATTACATTTTCAAAAACTGCTTTGGTAAGACTTTTTATCACAACAAAATTGTATCAACACCAAATGTAATACAATAATTCATCTAAATTTATGCCAGTAACAATTTCAGAAACTTCTCTAGGGTTTCGCTGTCTGTTAGCATGTGTCAGTGTAGCTCTGTGTGAGCTATTTGCTTCATATAGCCTTTTAACACATATTGTTTCCTTGGCATTTGCACTGAGGAAGTACTATATGCACTGTGCATAAAGCCAATAAAACTATAAAACATTTTGGCTGTCCATGATCTTCAGTGTTCAATTTGATATCATATCAGCATATTTTCTGATAATGAATTTGAATTTATGTCTGTAGTACAATACACAGAATTCACAATAGTAGTAATGGCCATAAAGGTAAAAATTATATCTTATGTGTATTTGGTACTTCCTGCCAAGATTTAAATGCTTTTCAGAAAACAGAAGTGAATGTATCATTCATATTATTTTATGCTTTCATTATTATTTTATAATTAATATTAGTTTCAGAATATCAAGAAGCATTTAAGTATTTTTTTTGTTTTCAGATTTCATAAGAGTGTTTATACTGCCATTCCATTAAAAGTCTAACTTAATTCGTTACAATGCTTATTTTTTTTCTTCTTATGTATTAACAGTTCTATTTTTGTTTTTTAGGAGGTAAATTTAGAAAATACATTGGCCATTCAGCACATGTAACCAATGTCCGTTGGTCCCATGATTTTCAGTGGGTTTTAAGTACAGGAGGTGCTGATCACTCTGTTTTTCAGTGGCGATTTATTCCAGAAGGGATAACAAATGGCATCCTTGAAACATCTCCGCAAGGTAAAAATGATCTCTTCTTAATTATTTATTAAATAAAAACAACAGAGAGTGCAGCACTGTTGTAAAAAGTTTTTATTGAATTAACAGAAAATATTTTTATTTTAATTTCCTGGAATTCATGGATTCACAGATTTGATAGAGTTGGAAGGGACCTCTAGAAATCCTCTAGTCCAACTCCCTGGCCAAAGCAGGGCTGCCCAGAGCACATCCAGGCGGGGCGTGAAGATCTCCACAGAAATGGACTCCATGACCTCTCTTGGCAGCCTCTTCCAGTGCTCTGGCACCCTCGCCATAAAGAAGTTTTTCTTCATATTTGAGTGGAACTTCCCATGTTCCAGCTTATGCCTGTTGCCCTTTGTCCTGTCGCTGGAAACCACTGAAAAGAGTCCAGCTCCATCCTCCCTCAACCCACCCTTTAGGAATTTGTAAACATAGATGAGGTCTCCCCTCAGCCTTCTCCAGGCTTTGTCAGAGACGTGGTCAGTGGGATAGAGTGCACCCTCAGCAAGTTTGCCGATGACACCAAGCTTGGTGGTGTGGTCAACATGCTGAAGGGAAGGGATGCCATCCAGAGGGACCTGGACAGGCTGGAGAGGTGGGCTTGTGCAAATCACATGAAGTTCAACCAAGCCAAGTGCAAGGTCCTGCACCTGGGTGACTGCAATCCCAGGCACAAATACAGGCTGGGCGGAGAATGGCTGGAAAGCAGCCCTAAGGAGAAGGACTTGGGGGTGTTGGTGGATGAGAAACTCACCATGAGCCGGCAGTGCGTGCTGGCAGCCCAGAGAGCTAACCATGTCCTGGGCTGCATCAAGAGAAGCGTGGCCAGCAGGTCTCGGGAGGTGATTCTACCCCTCTGCTCTGCACTTGTGAGACCCCACCTCGAGCACTGTGTCCAGCTTTGGAGTCCTCAGCACAGGAAGGACATGGACCTGTTGGAACGGGTCCAGCGGAGGGCCACGAAGATGATCAGAGGGATGGAGCACCTCTCATGTGAGGACAGGCTGAGAGAGTTGGGGCTGTTCAGCCTGGAGAAGAGAAGGCTCCGGGGAGACCTAATAGCGGCCTTTCAATATCTGAAGGGAATCTACAGGAGAGCCGGAGACGGACTCTTTGTGTAGTGAAACACAAGGGGCAACAGTTTTAAATTGGAAGAGGGAAGACTTAGATTAGATACCAGAAAGAAATTCTTTGCTGTGAGGGTGGTGAGACACTGGAACAGGTTGCTCAGAGAAGCTGTGGCTGCCCCATCCCTGGAGGGGTTCAAGGCCAGGCTGGATGGGGCTTTGAGCAACCTGCTCTGGTGGGACGTGTCTCTGCCCAGGTCAGGGGGGTTGGAACTAGATGATCTTATGATTCTATGATTTTTCAAAGTGTGTGAAAAAAGATATTTAGAAGGAGATTACTTGATCAAACTGAATTTTCAAATTAGCCATCTAAGCTGCCTTCAGAAGTCTGACTACACATATTGAATTGTTTAATTTTCTTTTCCATGGCAATTCACATATATATGTGATAACTACTTTAGAATTTCTTTCTTGTTGTATCCATGATACTTACAATATTCTACAAAAGCTATATGAACTGAATAGTAGCAGCTGCTGAAAATTGGATTCCCTTCAGCAAAAGGGCAAAAACTTGTTCATTGCCTGTACAGTTTGGTAAAATAGAAATCATCAAATCTTTTTAAACACAAAGATCACACTGCAAGTTTTTTCTGTATGTTTTCACTCCAAAGTGTGTTAAGAAAACAGTATTCTCTCAGACAATGGAAATATTCTAGTAACTACTCAGTTATTCTCCTTCTCTCTGGCACCCTCCTGCCCCAGACAGTGAAACAGGAGAAACAGAAACAAAAACTAACACATTTAATCACCCCACATGATTTTTACAAACTGCTTTAGCTTCCCAAGTTGGTGAATACTGCTTTGCATGTAGACTTGATAAAACATCACTTACTATTTTCTTGTGATTAGATATGTTGTACGTTGATTAATTTTTCTTCTGTGCAGAGGGTGGTGTTGATTCCTACAGTGAAGAATCAGATTCAGATTTATCTGATGTGCCAGAGTTAGATTCTGACATTGAGCAGGAAGCTCAAATCAACTACGATCGCCAGGTGGGTAAAAACTAACTGTACCAATTACCTGCCAATTTAGGACAAGAGGAAATGGCCTCAAATTATGTCAGGGGAGGTTCAGTTTGGATATTAGGAAACATTTTTACACTGAAAGGGTTATTAAGCCTTGGAATGGGCTGCCCAGGGAAGTGGTTGAGGCACCATCCCTGTAGGTGTTCAAAATGTAAGTTGACATAGTGCTTAGAGGTGGTTTAGTGGACCATGGTTTACTGATGTGTTATGGTATTTTTTCAGAGTAAGGTAGACGGTGGGACTAGATGATCTTAAAGGTCCTTTCCAACCTAGACAATTCTATAATTGTATTTATCACGACTATTCAGTAAAGATAAGCAAAAGAAGTTTGTAGCTAATTCATCAGAGTGCTCTAGGAAGATTATTTTGACAGTATTCAGCTGTTTACACAACCTATATACATAAAAACAGAGTTTACTTTAGCTGGAGGTGAAGAATTTAAAGGAGTTTGAAACAAAAGCATTGATGTATATATGATGTATATATGTTCAAATAAAAAAATCTATCTTAAAAAGCACAAATTTAAACATGAGAGCTTATTGTTATTCCCATTCTCATTACAAGTGTTAGAGAAGACTTCAGTCTTACCAATTTATAATCACAATTTGTAGAATACAGCTTGGAGTATTGGTATCACTTTTTTATATTGACAGCAGAATACTCTTAATGAGTGCAAAGCTTGTATAATACATTTATCTGTGACCAGATTCTTTTTTATTGCCAAGAACAACAATGTTCAAGATTTAAAATTGCCCTAGTTTACGGGAACCAAGTAAAAATGGCACTTAATACACTTGATTTTTTTTCCTATTTTCAGTAGAACTATGTTCTGAGGTAAATTAAGATCGATTGCTTCTGTGCCAGAAGAAAACAAATGAAATAAGCATTCTTTACTGCATTGATTTTTTTCAAGAATGATAGTATGTATACCATTCCACTCTTGAACCTGTTTTTTCGGTGTTTATTTATGCTTTGTCACTATGGGCTTCCCCGGTGATCAGGACTCTTGTATGAACTTAGTTAGTCACCAGATCTGCTGTGCTCATGTCCCTTGGGCACTGTGGGACTGCACCCCCTCTCTGTGAGGGCACTGTCTTGTCTGACCTTGTTATGCTCAGATCTCAGCTCCTCTTCTTTTACAAAGCAGTTTTACCTTGCTGCCCCCTGATGTGAGGTTTGATCCAGCCTGTGTTACAACAATTTAGACTCACACTGCTATAGTAGAAAACATTATTGAAGTCACAAAGTTACACAAAGTTTAGAAAATACCATAATAAAACATAGTTTTGCCCTTATTAGGTGCATGGATTATGATTACATATTTTTGAAGGACTTAATTTAGTGTATGGGGTATTTAGTTCTTACCTAACAAGAAACTGTTCAATCCTTTTTCATTCATCAGGCTGTTCCGTGGCTGCCTTTATTGTATATTGCTCAAACTTGTCTCTGAAGACAGAATTCATTTCCTTGTGGTTCTTTCCATTCCATTCATGATACTGAGTGCTTTGGAAACACTGATCTTTATAACACACTGCAATGTGGAGTGGTGCTATTTATTATCCTTGTTTTGAAGGAAAGGAGACATTAATATCAAATTCTATGAGCTGTCTTCTGACTTTCCTTTCCTGATTTTCAGGAGCTGTTTTCACCGTGCATAGAATATTACTTGTCACCTTGTCCTGGTACCTTATCAGTTGCAATGGTGAAAGGTCAGAACTTTCTTAGACCAGAACTGGGATCTTGTATACTAAGCATAAAAATACACAATAAGCTTGATTCAAGCTGGTTTGAGTGATTTAATGGCTGGCATAGAGGTGTTTTCTAGAATGTGGAAGGATCACCTCTAATGTTCCATGCTTTAGTCAAGGACCAGCCTTTGTCTTTTCACCTCACTTTCTAGAATATGCAATAAATTACATGGGTCCTTCTGACAACAGCTTATTTTACCTCTTCTTTACAAACATCAATCATGTTTGCTAAGTGAAACAAAGTTTTTGTCAAATTTTCTCCCTCCCCTGTCTTTTACTCCAATTGTCACTGGAGTACTTGTCCCGTCCTCCTCCTCCTTTTCTCCTCCTGATTTTTTTTCTCTGTATTCAAATCAGACAGCATCCTCCTCCATGCTGTCTGTGCATCAAAAAGGATGTCTGGATTGAAAAAGCTAAAAGTGAAAAAATAGTTGTAAGCAGTTAAACAGCAATGTTTCAGGCAGGTTAATGCACGAAAAAGCTAGAGTCAACTTAAAATAGAACCTTATACAGGAAGTGTGAGACAACACCAAGCATAAGCTGCACTTTACATTTTGTTAAAGGAAGTAATATACTAAAAGCACATGGAAACAAAGACATTAATCTTATTTTGAGAATTGGGTTTGGGTTTGTTTTGGTTTTTTTTAATGTTATGGATGAAGCAGTAAAGAGGGTTCTAGATTTTGAGATGCTTTAGAAAATTATGGTCCTATATTCTACTTATTATGCAGCCTTTACTGATGAGCAAAAGTAAATGGATGAGAACACTCAGGATAAAGTACAGTACATATGACTGACAGAGACAATATGTTAAGGCCCTATTTGCCTACTATTTCAAAAGCTCGGATTGTTATATGAGCACCTTTCTTGTAAAAATATTCCATCCTTGCAGTCATGTAAATTTATGTGGGAATGGCAGTTTCATTGTCCTTTTGCAAAATCCAAGAAAGGTAGGCTCAGAAAGCAAACAATAAAGCTGTATTTCACCATTATAATGGATTTTGTTTGGTGTCACGTATTTAGCAGCTCCAGAGTCTCAGCATTTCTGAAAGATTTAAACGTATAGTATTTTCTGCCTTTAGTATATTTACAGGGCTGTAATTCTACTTCAGGATTCTGGACACGTTGGCAAATCACTTAATTGCTGTTGGTTACTGTATATTTCACCATATTCCCTCGATAGAATGAATTAGTTACGTTCAGTTTTGAGTATGTACACTGAAGCTTATATGAAGTTAAAAGACACTTAAAGAGTTCCAGTCAGTATTTAAATTCCTTTTCACTAAGTGACACTGAAATCTTCTAGAAAAATGACATTCTTCTGCTGCTACTCCAAAGTAATGTTCTGGGCCTTTCACACATTATGGGACTTCATTGTCTGGAAAACATTTTTTATTATTATCTGAAGTTCTGTAGGGAGAAGTAATGACTTACTCTGTGTTGTAACTACTGAAAATAACATTAACATAGATTTAATGCTTAAAGTCACTTTCGTATATGCAAATATTTAGAAAACTGGAGGCGTGCAATTAACTTTAACAATTATTCTTCAGGTTTACAAAGAAGACCTACCTCAGCTGAAACAGCAAAGTAAAGAGAAAAACTATTCTGTGCCCTTCCTTAAAAGAGAGCGAGCACCTGAGGACAGCTTAAAGTTGCAGTTTATACATGGGTAGAGTAATATTAGATAATACTCTTTTTTCTGATTGTTAAAACATTCTAGCAATGTTAATCCACCTCAGAGCATCTAGCAAAGCATTTTTCAGTGCTTAATCGCAATTAATTTTTTGTTATTATTACTGGGGGTAATTTATGGATTATTAGCCATAGATTTTAATTTCCTTCCTCATATTTGTTGAGAAATGAAAGAAGGTTGTAATACTGTAGCCATATAATAAATGAGCATTGCATTTTATAAAATTACATTTGAAACTAGCTGTTGACTACACCTTATGTTTCCTGGAGCCAAGTTACTATGTTAAGTTGATTGTGATAGCTGTGATTTGTGAAAATGCCTGGTAGATTTCTGCTTGAACCCAAGTCCCTGTAAAACTTACCTGGACAGAATTCTATGTGAACTATAAATTTTTATAGTTAGATCAGTACAAATTTAGGAGTTAGTTGCAATGTAAACCATGAGATGATTCATGAATGCTCTTAGTGGAATAATCTCTCCCGGTGCTCTGTGATAAAGCTGACACCACAGATGTACTCTTTTCAAGTTAATGCACCAACTATTTGCACAATTTGTTAGACAAAGTACTAGAACAGTTTTGAAAGAGAATATAACATTTTTTTTTGTTTTTACTCCAGTTATAGAGGCTATGACTGTCGAAATAACTTGTTCTACACACAAACTGGAGAAGTGGTGTATCATATTGCTGCTGTAGCAGTTGTATATAATAGGCAACAACACACTCAAAGGCTGTATCTTGGTCATGATGATGACATCCTCAGCCTAAGCATTCACCCAGTGAAAGACTATGTTGCTACTGGACAGGTGGGTATTTAGAAGTGATGATCTTAGCAAAACATGGAAATAAATTCCCTTTACAGAATATAATTAGGAAAAATGTGGTTCTGTTTGTCCTTCAGTAGAGTGTTTCCTCCTACTTATGGTAAGCTGTGAATTGCTTCCTGTATCCCTGCCAAACTGCTGGAGAGTACTCCATTTGAAACTATTTGAGGTGATTATTAAAACATTCCTGCATAACAAAAAACCTGCCAATCTTATTTCTTCTGTGGCCTTCAAAAAAATCTTATGTTAATTTTGATCATCTACTTTCATCTGTGTAAATGCAGGAGCTGTATTTTATCTACATCTTAGGAGGTTTTGGGGTTTCATCAGTCTCAGTGTTTTTGTACTGTAGTAGCATTCAAAAGCTTTCCTCAGATACAGGCTACTGTATGTTGGACAGTTTATGATATCTAGTACTGAATATGATATATTCAGTATGTTTATATATATTCATATGTCATGATAAATGATATCATTAATATGATGCTGAATACTGGTGTTTTAGAAAATAACTACCGATATTTCTCTAAAAGACAAAATAGATCTTGAAGAAGATAAAATAGGGCAAGTGGAAAAGTAGTTACCTCTGGAGTGTTTTGAAGTGTTCATATGTTAGTGAAGTTACTGATATTGGTGTGCTTTGAACTTCTATGAGCAGATATTCTGATTAATGCTCTGATTTAGGTTGGAAGAGATGCTACTATCCACGTTTGGGACACACAGACACTGAAATGTTTATCATTGCTCAAAGGCCAGCATCAAAGAGGAGTGTGTGCACTGGATTTTTCAGGTAAGCCACAACCCGTATTTATCTAAATGAGTAATTAAAAAGCAATCCTTATGATGAAATCTTAATTTTATTAGCTAGCCAATTTTGCAACCAATACAAATTTTACATAAAAGTTTGCAAGTTTTGATAAAAATAGTGTGTGTAGTAAAGTTAGTCATGGGACTTTTGTCAATCAATCAATAATTGATTTTTGTATCTAATACATAATACCAAATGTACAGCTACGACTCTGGCTGTCTACATGATGGTATAATTTAGAAGCAGGCAGAATGGTGACTTGAAGTGCATAAATGAGGTGGAAATGTGATCTCTAGGCTAAATACAATTCTTCAAATTTGCTAACAACTCCCAAATTTTTCAGTGAGGTTACAGAAATATGACAAGCAATTGTGTACTTCTCCTACTTGTGTCTCTGAGATGGATGACCTAATTTGTTTTAGTTCTCAAAGAGTAATTCCAGTGTTCACCATTGAAAAACATCATCCATATAGTGGTGTCTACATACTTTATAAAAAGTGCTTACAAATTCATTCTTCCTTTTTCTAGTTAGAAAAACAACAGTATTACTTTAGCTGCACTATCCTTTTCTTAGTCTGATTTTTTTTTTTAATTAAACATAATTTATTTCATATTCTTCTCTCCAGAAATCTGGTAAGAATTCATTAGAACATAGATCATATTTATGAGACAGGCTTATATGAAAGAAGATTTACTTCCACAAAGATAAGTCTGGAACTAAGTAATGTTCCATTATCAGAAGAGGAGCCTTGGTGCTCATCCAAGAGCTGGAGTTGAAATCTGTAATTGCTGATCCACTGTGGCTCTGAAAGTAGATATATTACCAGAAGAAGAGAAAATGGTTAAGGTTGATCTAATTGACACAGTGTACATAGACGTTAAAAACTTCTCATTATGTTCCGTAGCTGAACAAATGTTTAGATGTAGACAGAATACTTATTTTATGGTTTACGTTTTTAGCAAAAATTAGATTCCTGTAGAGATAGTAGTACATTAGTATCCGTGTACTTCTGTAAAAGCCTAAAGAATAAGCTGGCCACATATTCTGTGGACATAAATCTGTACAAAAATATTCAAGGTCTTTTAAGAAGTAGCAGCCAGTGGCATCGTTACAACATTGCTTTAGGACTTGATCCTGAGTATGCACATACTGCATTCCTAAGTGGCTTTAGTTGGGTTGTTGGCATAGATAAACAGATAGTTGTGCAAATATGTACCTTCCTACAATATCAGGGTGCTACTATGGTCTACCCTGTAGGGAGTTTTCATTGTGTTAGTAATAGGTATTTCTAAATCATAGAATGGTTAGGGTTGGAAGGGACCTTTAAAGGTGATCTAGTCCAACCCCCTGCAATGAGTAGGGACGTCTTCAACTAGATCAGGTTGCTCAGAGCCCCATCTAAGCTGACGTTGAATGTTTCCAGGGATGGGGTATGTACCATCTCCCTGGGCAACCTGTTCCACTGTTTCACCACCCTTATTGTAAAAAGTGTCTTCATTCTATCTAGTCTAAATCTTCCCTCTTTTAGTTTAAAGCTATTACCTGTTGTCCTATTGCAGCAGACCCTGCTGAAAAGATTGTCCCCACCTTTCTTACGAGTCCCCTTTAAGTACTGAAAGGCCACTCTAAGGTCTCCCCAGAGCCTTCTCTTTTCCAGGCTGAGATTCTCAGCCTGGAGAGCCCCAATTCTCTCAGCCTGTCCTCATAGCAGAGGTGTTCCATCCCTCTAATCATTTTTGTGACCCTTCTCTGGACCTGCTCCAACAGGTTGAGGTCACAGTACTTGAAGCCTAAAGAAAGAAACCTAAAACGCCAAAGATACCTTTTTTTGCTGTACTTGATCTGGCAGCTGACTCTACTACCAGTACTCTCTGCTCTTACCCACTTTCTAAAGCATCTGCTATTGACTGTTACTGAAAACAGTGGATGGTGCTGGGTCACTTTTGTAGGACGGTTTTGATGATGTTATAATTCAAAGATTGTAATTCCATTCATACAATGTTTGGTTGTGCCCTCTGGTGGCTAATTTAACATCTATAATTGTGGGTATTAATTAGAGCATATACCACATATTCATACGTAAAACCTCCTTTTTCAAGTGACTAAAGTTTAAGTTGCATTCTTAGCAACAAAATTTTGTTAACTGTGTTTCCTTTACACAATTGAGTTATCCCTAAAAATATTGTCATCCAAATATACAAATAAACCTCTTTCTTAAATAATGCATATTATATAATGTGTACTTACCTTTTCTATCAGCTATCATCATAGCGTATTCTGACTAAAATTATTACAGAATGCTTCTTCCTATCTTCTCCCTTCCCCTTCCCCTTTTCCTTTCCTTCTCATTAACTTTTGGTGTCTCCTTGTTTGTGTTCTTACTTTTTTTATTATTATTTAATAAATTCAGTTTTGGTTTCCCGTCCCTTTTTTTCCCACTTCATTCTTTTTTGCTTACTTACATTCCTTCCATCTAGGCCTGTTTCGTTCAACTGTGACTCTGTAATTCGACTTCTTCCTCACTTGCTTCTCATAGAACTCAGTTGCTAAATGCTGTGAGCCCCGTCTAGCTGTGAGGACCTATTCAGTCTTAAGAGAGAGTTCTAATGGAGTAATTTATACCAGTGTCACTTCTGTTCTTGAAGTCAAATATGCTTAAGCACAGAGCCCTTAAGGTCTGTTAATTTCTACAAGAAGTAACGTTGTCAAATCATTGCGTATGTTGGCTCTTTTGGACATCTCACCAGTTCCTTACTTCCTGCACCTTTAACTTTCTTCCCGTTACAAAAAATATCGGGTAATCAGCTCCTGCTACAACCTATAAAGTTCAATCTCCTATACTTCAGCAATTATGGTTTAGTTTTTAGAAATTTTCAAGATTTTGTGACAGTAGTTTGTCTCTAGAAGTTTGTTAACAATGTTCTTTTTTAATGTTATTTCATACAAGTAGCAAGGATGCCTAGGTACTGTTGAATTATGTATGATATTCTGTTCTTTCTCTCATTATCAGTAGCGCTGTGTCTTTGCTACAGTAAAAGAGATGATAGCCAGCAGCTAATTTTAGTCTTATAATTTTCTATCATATTTATAGTTTCGTTACATTGCCTGTTAAATTTTAACCAGTATTTATTTAGTATACACTAATCATTCTTGTCGCCATTTCAAGCAAAAGAAATTTGGTGCTCAGTATTGTATTATGAATCCTCCTTGTGGATAAAACCTTCAGAAAGTATGCATTTCAGTCATCTTAAGAGATTGGGCAGGTTAACTCGCTCTCCCATTTCATTTATCTAATTTTCTACGCAGTCTACTTTAGGAACTGAAGGCTATCAGTGAATCTGAACCCTGTCCTCTCAAACTATTAGTTCCTTTTTTTGGTTTCATTTATAACACATCATTTGAAATTCAGTTCACAATGTATTTTTTGTGTTCATTGCCTGTTATATTTTCAGCTAAAGCCTTAGTACCTTTAATAATAAGTATTGCTTCTGTACAGCTGATGGAAAATATTTGGCATCTGTTGGGCTAGATGATAATCATGCCATTGTGTTTTGGGATTGGAAAAAAGGAGAAAAGCTAGCAACAACCAGGTAAGAATACATCTTGGTATAAATGTGTCCTGTGATTACATTTTCTGAATAATATCATCCATGTGTATTACTTTGTTTATAGGAAAAAAAACCTAAACTCATCTCTGAAAACAGAACGGTGTTTCAGAGCAATATATCCACATTTAAAACCTTGGGATCTACAGCTAAGTGTTTGGAAATCCTGTGAACTATTTCTGTCAAGAGTTCCCTAGCTTTTCTGTTAAGGTAGCTATATTGATATTATAGCTCATTTAGTGATTTTCAAGTTAAGTTAATATTTTCTCTTCCTGATTCATGGCAGAAGTCATCAGAGTTGTCATATTTTCCTTTATGCATTAGATAATATGCTGGGTTCCATCAGCGTGCATATGTAGATCACTTTTCTAAAAAGAAAAAGGTGTTCCCTTGAATATAAATAGATTTTTCAAGGTCTACTAATTTTGCCTTCCTTCTGACTCAGCTTTTTCTGAGATATTGACTCTTTGCAGTTACTAACATAAAGCGCAGCTCATCTCCCTGTAGTGAAGAAGTTTCTACAATTGCTTGAAGAGATCAGTGGTGGGAAGAAGATTGAATCACAGTTTATGTTTGCTTTTTTTCCTCTAGAAAATATTGAATTGCAGTGTTTTCTTTATTGGGATTATTCAGTTGTACATGACAGAAGAATCAAACTGTTTGAGGACCTGATTTCTGTCTTACCCTCAGGCAAATCAAACATACCTCTGAGGTCAAGATACTAGAATTGTGTACAGTTTATGTAAGCACAGGCCAATGTACCAGAAAAGCAAGGAGTTAATTTCATATGCTTTCTGCAACCATGTAACATCTGACACTGATCTTACGACCAGAAGATCACGGGTACCATAATCTATATTAGCTATATAATTTTGTCTCAAACATTCAGTTTTTTAGGCACCAAGATTTTAAATCCTGTTTAAAATTTATGATGTAGGCCTTGCTTACCAGCTGTCATGTCTGCGTTGTAAAATGTAGCATTTTCATTTGCTTTCCAGTCCTAGTTTTACTGTCTTCAGATAGATTGTGTTTCAGATTCACAAGTAAAGAAATACCTTCTATATTCCCATAGAGACCTTCTAAACTTTTGAAAACAAGATAATGATGGGCTGCACAGCTACCTGTCTCTTGTTGCCCGCAGGAGAGATATAACTTTAAGTACTTGGGTCCCTTTCAGTGTATAATACACTGTACCAAACGTATCTACTTTTATTGCTAAACTATTATTTTGAAAATACACAGGGTCCTCACAGAGAGCATAACAATAATTTATCTAAAAAATTCTAATTTAAGTTATTGTTTATATTTTAGCAGTGCCTAAAGGCAAGTCCCCCATTCTGGTAGCACATAAAGAGAGAGACAAAAGCCAAGTCAGGGGAGTTTACACCCATATTTTAGACATGATCCTCATTTGGCCTTAGCAAACAAGAAAAATAGAAGGATATCTGACAATCAAGTAGACCCACAAGAAGAATTCATCTAAAGGATTAGACCTGAAAAATGAAGCATACATTCACTATGTACAAACATTCATAATGTTTTTTCTGTAGTTATTGTATATATATTTTTTGTGTGAATATCCTTTTTGCTTAATCTTAAAATGATTTATTTCAGCATGACTTCTCAGTTTTCTTGTCACAGTGTTCAGAATATACTAATTTTAATTGCTCACTAGATAAGTTATACAGCTTGTTTCCCTATTTTATCCCTTACGATTTTCTGTCTAGTTTCATTAAAATCCTTATTGAGTCAGTGTATGCTGTTACAATCAAAATGTGTCTGACCTTCTTTCACTGGCTTCTCATGCTTTACGTGCTGATGCAGTGCTGGTCCTGTTTGATCCTAGTGTTTTGTATTAGGACACTGCAATCTCTAAGAGAGGGGCATTGACAAATTTAATTACAATCTAAATTACTGAACATCCTGTTCTTTACTTACTTCATCTTGTAAGAACAAATGTCCTGTGCCAATTCTTTGGAACGTAAGGACACAAAGACTACACCGGCTTGTATAGGTGTTTTGGTCTGACTGTTGCAGGAAATTGGGGTGGAAACATGGGCCATATAGTCATGTGTCAGCACTATTCATCCTATCACATGGGCAGACATACTGTTGTAGTTTTACAGGGGACAACCTCATTGGAATGCAGTTAGTTTGATTTTAGACTCGTGGCAGTACACTTAGTCTATGTGATAGATGCTTCCAGAAGAAGCGGTGTAACTGGCCTGAACTGAAAGGCTGGACATCATTATAGCAAAGTAGAGGAACTGGAGAAGGAGGAATGACAGGAAGACATACTTCAGATGTCAAAGGTGTAAAGGACTGGTTTTCATCTTTTAGACTGGTTCACCAGAAGAAAATACTGAAACCAAGAGGTTTATCAGAACCATGTGATTTTTCAGATCTGCTAAACCTGCCAGATGAAAGGAACATTCTCATAGTACAAAACCTGAGAATTCATATTGAAAAGCTAGTAATTTTTGCTTTTTATAAAACACTGAAAGAGAAATAATTACCACTTCGCATCTGGGAATATTTTTTGCAATGGTGAAACTTAAACTTACAAATTCCCATAAAGACATACTCCAACAGAATAACTTCAAACACCTGAGAAATAAATTTGATGGTGTATATGCTTCTGAATAAGCTTTTTCCTAAATTATAATTTTATCATTTGAAACACAGTAGGCTGAAGACTTCATTTTTCTTGACAAAGAATTTAAATATTTATCAGTTGACTTCCTACCATTTAAATATTTACGCTGCCCTTTATATCTTTTCTTAATGTCATTGACATGACAGAAGAATCAAACTGTTTGAGGACCTGATTTCTGTCTTACCCTCAGGCAAATCAAACATACCTCTGAGGTCAAGATACTAGAATTGTGTACAGTTTATGTAAGCACAGGCCAATGTACCAGAAAAGCAAGGAGTTAATTTCATATGCTTTCTGCAACCATGTAACATCTGACACTGATCTTACGACCAGAAGATCACGGGTACCATAATCTATATTAGCTATATAATTTTGTCTCAAACATTCAGTTTTTTAGGCACCAAGATTTTAAATCCTGTTTAAAATTTATGATGTAGGCCTTGCTTACCAGCTGTCATGTCTGCGTTGTAAAATGTAGCATTTTCATTTGCTTTCCAGTCCTAGTTTTACTGTCTTCAGATAGATTGTGTTTCAGATTCACAAGTAAAGAAATACCTTCTATATTCCCATAGAGACCTTCTAAACTTTTGAAAACAAGATAATGATGGGCTGCACAGCTACCTGTCTCTTGTTGCCCGCAGGAGAGATATAACTTTAAGTACTTGGGTCCCTTTCAGTGTATAATACACTGTACCAAACGTATCTACTTTTATTGCTAAACTATTATTTTGAAAATACACAGGGTCCTCACAGAGAGCATAACAATAATTTATCTAAAAAATTCTAATTTAAGTTATTGTTTATATTTTAGCAGTGCCTAAAGGCAAGTCCCCCATTCTGGTAGCACATAAAGAGAGAGACAAAAGCCAAGTCAGGGGAGTTTACACCCATATTTTAGACATGATCCTCATTTGGCCTTAGCAAACAAGAAAAATAGAAGGATATCTGACAATCAAGTAGACCCACAAGAAGAATTCATCTAAAGGATTAGACCTGAAAAATGAAGCATACATTCACTATGTACAAACATTCATAATGTTTTTTCTGTAGTTATTGTATATATATTTTTTGTGTGAATATCCTTTTTGCTTAATCTTAAAATGATTTATTTCAGCATGACTTCTCAGTTTTCTTGTCACAGTGTTCAGAATATACTAATTTTAATTGCTCACTAGATAAGTTATACAGCTTGTTTCCCTATTTTATCCCTTACGATTTTCTGTCTAGTTTCATTAAAATCCTTATTGAGTCAGTGTATGCTGTTACAATCAAAATGTGTCTGACCTTCTTTCACTGGCTTCTCATGCTTTACGTGCTGATGCAGTGCTGGTCCTGTTTGATCCTAGTGTTTTGTATTAGGACACTGCAATCTCTAAGAGAGGGGCATTGACAAATTTAATTACAATCTAAATTACTGAACATCCTGTTCTTTACTTACTTCATCTTGTAAGAACAAATGTCCTGTGCCAATTCTTTGGAACGTAAGGACACAAAGACTACACCGGCTTGTATAGGTGTTTTGGTCTGACTGTTGCAGGAAATTGGGGTGGAAACATGGGCCATATAGTCATGTGTCAGCACTATTCATCCTATCACATGGGCAGACATACTGTTGTAGTTTTACAGGGGACAACCTCATTGGAATGCAGTTAGTTTGATTTTAGACTCGTGGCAGTACACTTAGTCTATGTGATAGATGCTTCCAGAAGAAGCGGTGTAACTGGCCTGAACTGAAAGGCTGGACATCATTATAGCAAAGTAGAGGAACTGGAGAAGGAGGAATGACAGGAAGACATACTTCAGATGTCAAAGGTGTAAAGGACTGGTTTTCATCTTTTAGACTGGTTCACCAGAAGAAAATACTGAAACCAAGAGGTTTATCAGAACCATGTGATTTTTCAGATCTGCTAAACCTGCCAGATGAAAGGAACATTCTCATAGTACAAAACCTGAGAATTCATATTGAAAAGCTAGTAATTTTTGCTTTTTATAAAACACTGAAAGAGAAATAATTACCACTTCGCATCTGGGAATATTTTTTGCAATGGTGAAACTTAAACTTACAAATTCCCATAAATACATACTCCAACAGAATAACTTCAAACACCTGAGAAATAAATTTGATGGTGTATATACTTCTGAATGAGCTTTTTCCTAAATTATAATTTTATCATTTGAAACACAGTAGGCTGAAGACTTCATTTTTCGTGACAAAGAATTTAGATATTTATCAGTTGACTTCCTACCATCTAAATATTTACGCTGCCCTTTATACCTTTTCTTAATGTCATTGACCTTTGTTGCCTGCTGCTTCATTATAATTTAATTGAACTGAAATTCAATGGGATGCAATTTTTATTCACCACATTTCTGTAGTCTTATAATATACTAGTCTGTATAATTCTTATACAGTGTATGCTCAAATACATTCTGCCAGCTTTGAGTCAGCTTCCAAGGCTAAGCTCTTGCAGGTAGAAATACGGTGCTCTGATTTTTTTAGATGGGGTAATGATGGTATCAATAATATAGATATAGCTTTTGTGATTCGTCTGCTGATCCTCATAGCACTGTAGATCTATACTATAGATCTATGTTGTATTTGCGCCAAGAATATGACAGTCACGGTGTTTAGACTCTCGCTGTTGTAGATTCTGTTTGTTTAGTCCAATAAGATGAAATGCCTATTTAAAACAAATTATTTGAAATTTTAAGTCATCCCTTACCATGGCTTTTAATTTTTATTTTTATTGCAGAGGCCATAAAGATAAAATATTTGTAGTGAAGTGTAATCCACATCATGTAGAAAAACTAGTCACAGTTGGGATGAAGCATATCAAATTTTGGCAGCAAACAGGTACTGTAGTGAATATGTTATATTTAATTTATTTGAGAATGCGTGTACTTTTAATATAGGAACATCATGTTCTCAGTTTAAAAATTTGTTTTATTTGTAAAGCAATTTTCTAGCCACCAAAATACTAAAAGGGTGAAAACCTGCCTCTGGAACAGCAAATGTCACAATATTCCTTTCTCTTTGTAAGTCATTTCCACCTAACTGTTTTTTAACTCAAGTCATACTATTAAGGATTTCTCCTGAAATCCTTGGCTTTCAGAAAACACGCAGTCCTGTCATTCGCTTCGGCAGATTAGGACCCTTGTGAAAATGCCAGCTGGTAGCTTAGAATCTTTGCTAAAAATGGTAGCGTTCGTACTGATGTAACAACTCAGCACCCCTTCAGTTTTAAGATAGAGCTGTTTTTCAGTCATCAGAGATGACTTTCAGAAATGGAAGTACATTTTTCAAGGTGCCAGGATGGAAAGATAGATTTGAGGATGGACCTTAATATGTCTGATTGGGCAAAATAAAAAAGAAAGAAAGAATCAGGTACTTTGCAGAAGTTCAGTTATAGTAATTTATGTTTTAAACCCTAGGCTAAAAATCATGGTATGATATCATGAGAATCAAGATATCAAGGTAATATATTTTTTGTATGACACAGGAGTTTTTTTTTTGATTTTCTAAATAATGAAAAATGAAAATGTGTTTTCCATTATTTGAAAGCAGGATAAGATTCTGCAAACTAATAAGCAAAATATTCAGAATGGGACATAGCTCTCAGTCTAGACTGTTCTGTCAAACTGAGAAAAACAGCAAAATTGGTTTCTGTTTGAAGATATTTTTTATTCAGGACTGGATATTTTGTTCTTCATGATTTTTAATCACATGCATGCTACACGAGGTCTCAAAATTTAGTAAAGGTAAGTGGCACAAGGGCAGTTAAAAATTTAATTCAGGACAACTCAAAATCAGACAGTTTTAAGAAATTCCTATTCTTACACTGTACTTCACAGTGTTCAAATTGTTCAGGTGCTCTCAGATTAAAAATCACTTTTTTGGGAGGGAGGTTCTGCATTTTTACGTTTAGGTTATTTTTGTAGTAAAGACATAAAGATGTATCATTTCCTTGGAGATAACAATCTGAAAAATAGAGCCTGTACTGCTTCAAAACTGTCATTACTAGATTGACTTTCTTTTATTATGTTTTTCCCTTGTGCACTATGTTTTCAATATTTCTGTAATGTCTTACTCAATCACAAGAGATGATGGGGTTGAGACATTTGTCCTTTACAGCACTATGACTACAAACGAAGTATTAAAAAACTTACTTTTGTTTATATTGCAGGTGGAGGCTTTACATCAAAACGAGGAACATTTGGAACTACTGGAAAATTGGAAACTATGATGAGTGTCTCATATGGGCGAATAGAAGATTTAGTTTTCTCTGGCGCTGCTACTGGAGACATTTATATCTGGAAGGATACTCTGTTGCTTAAGACAGTGAAAGCCCATGATGGACCTGTATTTGCCATGCATGCATTGGATAAGGTATTTATCATCTTATGTGATCCATTCATCTTCATTATTTTTGTTGTAATAATGGATTTTATAAGTGTATAACTAACATACGTCCCAACGAATTTGCTCAGGTTTTGTATATGTGTACGTTAAGCAATACATTGTTCTACATTACACTAACATTGAAGGTGCTTTAATAAACAAAACTATAACAGAAGCAAGTTGCCCTGGATGAATCTGAATGTGATTAAAATCACAAACCCAATATATTAATACGTTCTGTTATTTGAAAAACGTAGGTTTGTAAGGACCACATATGTGCTCATTACCTGACCCAATAGTTTTCTGACCTCTAAATATGCAAAATTTACTTCTCCCTGTGCTCACGTGTGTCATTTTCATATTTGTAAACCACAGAAGACTAACAGGTAACATTTATTGCCTCTTCAACGTGATTCCAAAAGTATTTTTGCTTTATCAGTTTCCAAAATATGAAACAGGATTTTTTTTTTATAATATTATCACTGTATCTTAGGCAAGTAACACTTCAAATATCCAGAGGCATTGTTGTTCTGAGTTTACCCCAGGTATCAGAAGCATTTTCCTTCAGTTGCATGAGTAAATCTTAAGCTATTGTGAAGTGTATTATTGACATTGCATAAATGAGATTGGGGCAAAGTTTTGCCAATTGAAACCCACTGGCAATTT
This sequence comes from Gallinago jamesoni, assembly GCA_025769975.1. Lineage (NCBI taxonomy): Eukaryota > Metazoa > Chordata > Aves > Charadriiformes > Scolopacidae > Gallinago > Gallinago jamesoni. The sequence goes on along the minus strand of JAOQGH010000023.1, from coordinate 4,747,999 downwards.
GAAGATGTTGATAATGGAATATCCTTTTTGAGATTATAGTTTCAACTTTAAAAGTATAGCACAAGAAGAGGAATATTAGATAATAATATTTTTGTGTATCAAGGTCAGTTAAAATCCCCGTGGCTCAATCCTTTCTAGCCATAATTGATTATTCCTAGCTTTTCCATCAATTTTTCTATTTGATCTTGGCAATCTATCTTCTAAATACGATTTTAACTTACTTTTTTGTTGGTTAGTTATTTATGCTGTGTTTTGTACTCGGCACAAATAAAAGAGTATCTACCAAGGGAATTAATCAAAGGATTGGTCCCTTTGCATTATTAGGACTGTTTGAAGCAGCTTTTAAGTCCATTGAATTTGGAATAACTTGAGAAGCTATTATTAACAACTACTGGCTCTTCTAAGGATGAAGGACATATTTTTCCATAGCTTATTTCCACATCCAGAAAAATGTTGTGGTTCAGGATTACTATTTACGATACTCTTCATATTTATATGTCTGTATAATCCTAAAAGAGCAACTCTCTAGATTTTCTCCCCTTATTTTTTCTTCATAGGTATAGGCTGCAGTATTTTTAGTTCAACACACGAATAAAATGCAGGGGATAGTTTATGCTGCCCTTGGACATGTCTTTTAAAATATTGAACTATTAACACAGCTGCTGACATTTGTTTATGTTTTCATACTGTGATCATACAGGGTTTTGTAACTGGTGGAAAAGATGGAATTGTGGCACTTTGGGATGATATGTTTGAAAGATGTCTGAAGACATACGCTATTAAAAGAGCAGCACTATCTGCTAGTTCTAAAGGTATTATTTTACAATGTGTTTTAATAAGGACTATATGTATAAAGGTTGGTAAAATGGCAGTAATAGGTGTCAAATCTCACCAGAACACAAAAGGCACGGTAATATGCTACTTACTACTCTGTGCTGGAATTTTTTGGTTTGACTGAATTAAGTTTTATTTCCCACAATCTTTGGCATTTATAGTTTGTTCTGCTATTTCTTTCTCTATTCTGTGACATATAGCTGTGTTTTCACTGAATAAATTATTTTAAAAAGAAATGTCACAAGCCTGAGTCTTGGCTGTTCCAAAATCTGTTGTTTAGTAGCTAGCTCCTCAAGTGGCCAAATTTCATGTAGTGAGACCGGGGTCCCTCTGACTTGGAAAGACCCGTTAAATTCTACTTCTTCAGTCATCAGTGTGGAATTCTGTAAAGCGGTATTCACAGATAACCACAGAATTAATGTCCATGTTGCAGGAGGATCTGAACCCCTTATACACTGTCACGGTTAAAGCATTAAAATACCAATCTCAATATTGCCACAATATAGAGTAGCACAAGCTTCCCTCCTTGAAATTATTAATTAAATCCGTGGATTACCTAGTAGTTTGATCTGTCAAGTGTATCATGTTTCATGATTTTAAACAGATTTTAATTAGAGATTATATAAACTGTGTAAATTATAGGTGATATGAATCTGGTTTTGATATCACAGTAAAACCCTAAACTTCATATCTTTGTATTCTTCAGGTTTACTTTTAGAAGACAATCCTTCTATTCGAGCCATCAGTCTAGGACATGGGCATATACTAGTGGGAACTAAAAATGGAGAGATACTTGAAATTGATAAAAGTGGCCCTATGACTCTACTTGTTCAGGTACTGTATAGCTTTTCCATTTCAAAATATTCCCTGTAGAAATCCAAGACACTATAAGATTTTCCCAGTCATTTCTTTCTATTTTCATTAATCCTGTTGATCAATGTTGCTTCCCTTGCTCAGGCAGAGGTTAATGCTTTCTTATGTAAATGACTTTGAGATTCACTGTAGATTCCAGAATTCTAAACAGTCTATTAAGTTCAAACACTTATGAGACTTTTTATGAATTCTTTAGACAATTTAGTTGAGAACATAAAAATGAAGAAGGAAGGGTAGAACTAACACAATTTTTGACAGTGTGGTTCCATTTCTTTGCTTGGACTGAAATGATATAGAGTATTCTAAAGGAACCTATACTTTAATTTGTGAAAAATCCTTTTAGAGTTATGACAGCTTTTTACAGTGACATGCAGTTGTCATTGCATGTATTACGAAGCATAGAGACCTCTTTTTGCAAGACAAAGTATTTTGCAAAGTTTGGTTAAAAAATGTTCATATATGTGTCCGTATTTGATGTCGCTTTGGTGTTTTGGATAACTCTAATGTCTCTATGGAGAAAATTGTATCGTTTACTGAGTTATAGTTTGTCAAGTTTTTACTTTTTGTTTTCTAAAATTAACTAAATTAACAGTGTTTTTTACAAAAATATGGTTTCCTTGGTCTTTTCCTTTCCAGTTAGTTCTGACCACATAAAGTAATCTTTCAAATTTGTATTGCCAGCATCACAGCCTTACTAACTTAAATGTGCAAAACAGTATTTCTTAAGTTATGTAACTCACTGACTACTTTGGAAATGCAGTCTCTTCCTAATGTATGAATAGTACAGTTGTGAGAGTAAAAGTACCTGATTGCTATGAGTTTTCTGATAAAGGGAAGTGTTATAATTGTCATCCATCTTAAATTAGATGCTTGCATGCAGCAACTTGAGCTAAAATTGAAAATATATAAGGTGTAATTAAGATGTCATGACAGTTCCTCCCCTTTTTCTTTTAATGGTATTTTTCCATCTGAACCAAACTGAAATCCGCATTGAGAATAGTAAGAAATTATTTAATCTTGAAATGCTGTGCCATCAAGCTGTATGTAAATTGAAGGAAATCTAGAAAAAGCAGGATGAGTGATTAAAAAGGTTTAAAACTGAGTTCTGAGGAAAGATTAAAAAAACTAAGTATGTGTATGTTGGGCAAACAAGTTCTCCAGGATCTAAAAAATTACATAACCCTTGAAGACATATTAGCCCACATTAGGATTTCAGAATAAAGTCCTGTTTGGGCAATAACTATTTCTTGTTCAAGGCCGGAAGAGAGAGCATTGGAGCAACAGGAATTACAAATGGTAATAGTAGAGGAGACTATGGAAATGTATCTTTATATAGTCATCAGAGGAAATGGACCAGACATTCAGGTCTGTCTGAATGTGGAAAATTTTTGAAAAGATGGTGAAATCTTTATTACCTGAGACTTGTAAAAGGAGGCAAGGCAAGTGCTAGAACTTTTTACATAAACCCACATGCATTATTTTGTCTTATATTAAATGGTTTCCTTTAGGGACATATGGAAGGAGAAGTCTGGGGTTTGGCAGCTCATCCTCTCTTGCCAGTCTGTGCAACAGTGAGTGATGATAAAACGCTACGAATCTGGGAACTTTCATCCCAGCACCGCATGCTGGCAGTAAGGAAACTCAAAAAAGGTAATTCTCGTTCAGCCATACACTGTGATAGTAATGATACTACTCTATTTCTGTAACAGTTCCATCTTTGCTTTTGGTGCACATCACAGACATTAATTAAGTCAGAAGACAACACAGTCATTAAGAAATTGGAGGCACAGGAAATAAATTGCCTTTGGCATCTGTCAAGTCAATGAAAAGGGTAGAAAGAAAAAGGCTTATAATAATTTATGAATAATAAAAAAATGAACTTTTATCTTCCTCTGATTCCAAGAGAATGAGTTGACATCAGAATAATTTTCCTTCCTAAGAATACTGAAGGTTAGAATATTTGTTGCTGACATTAAGAAATTTCTTTATAAAGACAGATGTAAAATTTTCTGCATGTTGAGCACAATCAGTTTTCAGTGGCAATATACACTTCACATGTTATACCAACTTCTCTGAAAATGGACAGTTTTCCTGCCGTCTCCTCTGTATAACTTTAGATGTTGCTAACTCTGATAACTCAGATAACTTTGCTATGTTGCAATTCTACCTTCTCAAAATTACTCTTATTTCATTTATTCATCAATACCTTATAGGAAAATTTATGGTGGGAATTCAACATGCTTCATTTTCAGTGACAGATCCAGAGCACAGAAACTCTAACTCAGGGAAAACAGAATCAAATGTTTTGGAGAGGTGAACTCAGGGACAGATGTGGGTAGCTATATGAGAGTATGGTCAGAAATAATGTTGAGGGAAAAGGTATGTGGAGGAAATGTAGTAACTCTCTGTTTTAAATGTGCTCCACCTGAACAGAACCATTATTCAGTCATATAATGAAGAAGCTTTCAAGTTCAGTACCTCTGAAAAACATGTGTTTATGCTGCCTATAATAAGTTTGAATTTTTCAATTGGATTTCCTTTCTGTATGCTGCCCTCCCCTTCCCTCCCCTCTGTATTTAGAACATAGTTGGAAGGTGGTATTTTCACTTAAACCCATTTCAAGACTAATCAAATCACCGTTGTGAACAGCCTATATAGAGGGTATATTCCCATTATTCCTAGTCCTCCTATCGCATAATATATTTGTTTTAATAAATAAAAAAATCTATTTTAAAATTATATACTTAATGTAAAAACTTCTCATTTGCAGTTTGGTGTGGTTATGGTTTTCTCAATCCTAAGTTTGTAAACCTTAAGATCCTCCTTTCCATTTTCATCTGTAGGTGGACGATGCTGTGCCTTTTCTCCTGATGGGAAAGCCTTGGCTGTAGGGTTGAATGATGGGAGCTTTCTGGTGGTAAATGCTGACACTGTTGAAGATATGGTCTCTTTCCACCACAGAAAGGAAATGATCTCAGATATAAAGTTTTCACGAGGTATACTCAGATGATAAGGCAGTATTTATCTTGGAGTTTGTTTTTCTCTTCTAGACAAGACATTGAATTTTCCAAAGATGGACTGGCTTTATATGCTCTATGCATTTAAATACTTTACAATTCTGTATGTTTGTATGCAGACTAGAATAATGGGGCATTTGGATGCACTACAATGGTAAAGTTGCATAACAATAATAGCTATAACATGTACACCTTTAATAACTCAATGTCTCTTCTTTACAGAATCAGGAAAATACCTGGCTGTGGCTTCCCATGATAATTTTGTAGATATTTACAATGTTCTTACCAGCAAAAGAGTTGGCATTTGTAGAGGTGCATCTAGCTATATCACGCACATTGACTGGGACTCAAGAGGTAAAATGTTTGACCAGAGATACAGATTTAAAATGGCTATAAAATGGAATATCAGAAAACTGTTCGTGTACCAGTTACTAAGATAAACTGTAACTACTAATGCAAGTGATTTTTCAACATCAAGCACCCCATGGGTTCAGTGCAATTACATTTATTGGTGGAATTCATCCTCACTTGTAGCATTTGTACCAGAGAACATGGTACTTCGCTGCTGACAACAAATGACTCAAATGTTGCTTATAAACATAATATTGCTTTTCTTTGCCCTGTTCTTTTTATAGTTTTGTAGTGTGTGGCATGTTTTTCTTTTCCACCTTTTATGTTCAATTTCCTTTCTTCTTTGCTGAGCATCACATGGCAATCACGGCAGTGAAGTTAGAGCACCTTATTGTCAGAACTAATTAAGTCTAGCAGGATTGATAATGAGCTCATGCAAAATAAGCCTTCCCAGGGCTAATATGATTCTGTGTGGAACCACCTGTGCGTCTGAGCTCTGCTTCCCCTGATGCACTAGTCCCAAAAGGTGGTACAAGCTTACTGACAACAGCAGGAGCTAACCTCATTTCAGAACCTGTCCAGGTCTGGGTGCCGTTCTGGAGCTAGTGAGCCACACTGCAGCTGAGCTGGCACAGCGTGCTTGCTTTCAACCCTGATAATCTTGACTACTGATAGGCGTACACACAATAATAGCATTTTGTCCACTACTACCTATATATCTGTAGTAGCCATTTTTTGGATGTGTTACATGTGCAGACATAAAGTGTAAAAAAATCGAAAATTCTTTGTGTCCTTTCTGGTATTTATTGGAAATTCTAACTGAACTTCTAGATGTAAAGGATTAATATACTAAATTGTATAACCTGTTTTATACGGGTCAGATACCAAGGGCATACTACTACTGTAGTCCCATGTTGCACTTCTTGTTGTCCGTGATTCCACCAGACCGAATGTAGCTCATCTAACAACGGGCAGGATCCCCAGTCAAAATACAGCAACATTGGAACTGCACTGGTTAATACCAGATGATAATCCAATGCAGCGTTTCTCTGTAAAAGTGCTTTCCCTTGACAGTTATGCAGTTTCAATATTGTAGAGCTACTTCTACAGTAATAAATCCCCACAGAATTTCTTACACTAGTATAGTTGTTATAATATGAAAAATTAAGAAAATGCCTTTAATTTTCTCATATTGTAAAACTGAGTTTGAAAGCATTTTTGCCTCTTCATGCACAAATACTTGCTAACTATCAATTGCATACAGGATTTTTTTGCTAATATCACAGTATTTGTATGGGTATGGTAAACTTCATAATCATAGAAGGGTTTGGGTTGGAAGGGACCTTAAAGATCATTGAATTCCAACCCCGCTGCCATGGGCAGGGACACCTCCCACTAGAGCAGATTATCAAACCCCCACCCAACCTGGCCTTGAACACCAAGGACAGTTTGGTGTGTAGCTGGACAATATGCCAGTTAGGCAGTGCAAAATAGAGAGGATATTACAAGGTTTTTAACTTTTGGCAAAGCTGTTCTTGCAAAATTGCTATGAAAATGAATCACATACACATTTTAATTTTTTTTATTTATTTTCTATTATCATGATGATGAAAGCAAAAGCAAAATATTTCTTATCAGAAGTGATTTGCTGCAAGACAGTAATTTTTTAATGATATTGAAGGATATTTAAAATGTTACTTCTGCAGTGAATCAGGAGTACCGGATTCTTATGAGAGTGATTCTAAGCATCTGTTTTACTTTTGCGATGAATAACTCTCTGGAGGACAATTTCTTAGCTTGCCCTCAGAAATCTCTTCATTCAGTCAAAAGAAAGGTCATAATATTCATAATAATGAATAAAATTCATAATAAACTCTTATTTCGTATCCAGGAAAGTTATTGCAAGTCAATTCTGGTGCCAAAGAACAACTATTTTTTGAAGCACCAAGGGGGAAAAGGCATATTATAAGAATTGCTGAGGTACGAATCATGCTTACTGGATTTTTTACTGTGAAACTTATTTTTCCAGACTGTTAGTATAGCTTGTCTTCAAATGATATATTTTTTTACTTATAAGCTACTATATTTGCAAGAGTTAGATTTAGAATTATTTAATCACTCTATATAGTGTCTTTCCTAGCATTTGTAATGGTGGAACTTGCGAGTTTGTGTTTGTATCTCTAAATTTCCTGTTGTTTGTTAAATAGCAGTCATTCCCCATAGTCCCCTTTCCTGGACAATCTCCTGTTTTCTGTAATTGGTGCGCATGCAGGTTATAAACCATCTTTAAACAGTATGACCTGGCCTTTAAGGATATTGATTATTTGTGACACACAATTCTTCTACAAAATTGCCATTGTTTAGCACTTCAGAAAATCTTTAAGGTGATTTGTATCCAAATCATTCTCTACTTTGGGAAAGCAGGGATGTTTAAAGTTTTAAAGCTTTTGATGAAGACATGCAATTTGTATTAACTATCTGGAAACAGTGAACACTTTGTAAAAACACTAAAAAAATTAATAGCAAGCATAGAAATATATGTGCATGAAAGCGGTGTGTATTGGCCATGTATTAAGATGGCTTCTTTTGGGGAACTTTTGATTGCAGATCGAGAAGATTGAGTGGGACACCTGGACATGTGTTCTTGGTCCTACTTGTGAAGGAATTTGGCCCATGCACAGTGATGTCACCGTTGTCAATGCAGCTAGTCTTACAAAAGATGGAGCACTATTAGCTACAGGAGATGACTTCGGTTTTGTGAAGCTTTTTTCATATCCCGTGAAGGTAATAAGTGCATTTATTTCTGTGATTAGAAACTGTGCAAGAAAAGGATTTAAGGAAGACACTGCTGGCAATATGTCCGACCGCTAATCTGCAGTTTCTTTGTGCTACAGGGCCAACATGCAAAATTCAAGAAGTACGTGGGTCACAGTGCACAGGTAACCAACGTGCGGTGGTTACACAATGATTCTGTGCTGCTGACTGTAGGTGGTGCTGATACAGCTTTGATGATCTGGACCAGAGAATTTTTGGGCATTCAGGAGAGTAAGCTGGTTGATAGTGAAGAATCAGACACAGATGCAGAAGAAGATGGAGGTAAAAAGGATTGTATAAAACACATCTTTAGTTTGGCCTTCATTCCACAGAGACTGACACGGGCCTTTAAGTTGAAGTGCTAAAGTTCTGTGTAGGGAGAGCTTGGTAGTATTTGTTTTCTTCCTTGTATTGGTGCAGATCTTCTTGTTTTCCACTCTTCCACTAGGAAACAAGGGTACTTTGTTTTATTATATGTTTTATTTTTCTAAGGTTATGATAGTGATGTTGCAAGAGAAAAAGCGATTGACTATACCACTAAGATCTATGCAGTAAGCATCCGAGAAATGGAAGGGACAAAACCTCATCAACAGCTGAAGGAAGTTTCAGTAGAAGAGAGGTATGTCACACGAATGTACCTTGCGTTCTTTGGAATCTCTTTTAATTCAAGTAAAATTAGTCCTTAGAAATAAGGATTTTAAAGTTCACAGGATAACATTTAAAATAGTATTCATAGGGTACAATGTGTTAATGTGATGGAGAAAAATAGATAAACACCTGTGAATGTTATGTTCTCTTCTGCTGTTCAGTTATAAGTTATATTCTTTCCTAATTAATATGTGTAGCTATAGATATGTTTACAGCAGGGTGTTCGTGCTAGGGTGAGCTTGTAAATACTTTGTAGTTAAGGCTTTTGGTGAAGATTTCCTTGAAAGATCAGTTGTTTATGGTTGTGTCAGGGTGTAACTCTTAAAGCTGAAATTTGCCCTGGGACACTTTTACCTCAGGCTGAGTTATTCTGAAAAACGTAAGGTGGAAGGGGAACAGTAGTGGAGAGGACAATAAAGAGGTAAGAGCTAAGTAGGGTGGGTGAGTAAAAACTCTGATGGGTACAGGACTGCTGGGACAGAACAGGATTATCTGTCACCAGTAAAGTACATTCCCCTTTGTGATCTGGAACAGTAAAACTACAGCCGTGAATCCAGTTGGTGACTCAACTGTGAATCCATGCAGTTCTTTTGATAGAAAGAAATTAAGCTCAGTTGTTTCCCTTCATTTTACCCAGAACACATGACTAGGAAAAATACCAGTAGCGTGATGGCGTATTATTCTCCCCACAGCCATCTTGCCCCAGTTAGAGACCGGGATAAATAGTCTTCAGAGAATACAGTGGGTGCAGAAGTAAGCACTCGTGTACTGTAGAATCTTTGCTGCAGGTATTGCAAAAGATGAGAGATCTGTGTGTAGAAAGAGGCTGGGATGGAAGGGAGCACTCTGGAGCTTGTGGGCAGCTGTCTTCTTGCTGCTCCTGCTTCTGTCACAGAGCTTCTTGGTGATGGTTGGCAAATAGAATATTTTTATAGGCAGCCCGTAACTTGGTGTGCCTTGTTTCCTGCTGTCAGCTGAGAGAAGTACAGCTGAATTTGCAGAAAACCAGCACACTTGTAGCTGGAAGTGGAGATCATTTAAGCAAGTCTTTGAATAAACATAACACATAATTACATTGAACAGATTAAGGTCTAAGGTTCTCTTACTTGTCTACTGAAAACTAGTGGCAACTTTGGAGATCTTTTGCTTTAAACTTTCTTGGTGTCCTGATTTGCGAAATACGAAATGGAGTTAGTAATACTTCCTAATCTCATGCAGATCTTTGAAAAATAGATTAGTTTATGGTGTTAAAGCTCTCAAAGAATGCAGTGCTGAACATCATGGACAAAACTTAATAATAATTTTTTACTCTGAATAGGAGAACAAATGCTGGGTGTGAAAAATGCGAAGAAAAATGTTGCACCCTTTTTTTTTCATCACAATGTTTTAACAAAAACATGCAGCAGGAGAATTAGTGATTTTTTCAATAAGTTGTTAGACCATAGTTCGTTCTTTTCCCTTTTTTTTCTCATTTACTCATATATAGTCTTTGTTCCTCCATTTTCCTATGAAAAGGCCTAGTGTACTGCCTAGTAAACATTAATATTTTGAGATTGAGTTAAAAAAAGAAAAAAATTATTTTGGGCAGATACTGCTAAATTGTTATTACACATGAAATAACAAGTACCAATGGTACAATGGCCAGGTGTTTTACACCAGAAGCCCTTGTAACTTTTAGCTGTTTTATTACACTTTAATGGTTCAAAAGCAACTCTAGAGAGATTTTGACTGATTGAGCTGGGCTTACAATAGTTCTGCACTAGTGAATAACCAACAATACGAGCATAAGCATCAGCCTCGTCTGCAGCTTTTCAGCACTATTTTCAGTCCAGGAGTGAAAATCACCACAGTCCCTTTGGGTCCTTAGGAAGCTTTCCTTCTCTGAAACCTGACCATGGGTCTGGTGTCTGATGCAAGCAAGTAGCCTGTTTCTCAGAGGAGGGTCTCAGTCTGCCACGTACGCTTCACGCCTCCTGACTTCTGAGTCTCTCCACATTCACAGCCGTACTCTGCATAAGCTGATCCAGCTGAACCTACTGTGTTGCCGTGGAGGAAGGTACCCCCTGAAATGAACAGGCAGTTTGCCTTTTTCAGCTGTTTTAACCAAACATAGTATCGGCAAACACATAAAACAAATGAAACAGGCTTCCTTTTTGTCACCCTAATACTGATAATGTCCTGCTGGTGCTCATCGCCCTCTTAGAAGGAGCTTGGCTCTCCATCTGGAAGAAGGTCATGCTCTCAACCTTAGCCAGAATGGATGTGGGAACCCAAATGGAGCTTCCACAGAAGCATACAGCTGTGCAGGTCACAGGCTGCAGGGAGTGCCAGAGCCTTTTACTGGGAAGGGGTGACAGCCACAAGAACTGCTGTGTGCGTTGTGAACCGGTGAACGATCTGCTCAGCCTGGTGGTGTTGCTGCGAGAGAGAGGTCAACAGGTTGAGGTGCATTAGGGAGATTGAACAAGAAATAGACTGGTGGAGCCAGACTCTGTCCTTGAAACAGAAACAGGAGCACCTATCATAAAGCAGCCAGGGTCAAGGAGCCCCTGTATCCTGCCCCTGTCAGGGAGAAACCTAAGTGAAAAGAGTGAATGGAGGCAAGTTCATGGTCAGGGCAGCAGACAAACTCCCTCCTATCCCTCCCCTCTCCCCAGTGCCTCTGAAGAACAGATATGAGGTTCTGATTGAGGAAGGTCAGGGAATTGAGGATGTGGATGATGGGCAATCTACATCAAAGATGCCTCCACAGTCAGGAAAGCATTCTGCTCATATCACCACTACATCCACAAGGAGGAAAAAAGAAGGGTTATAGTTGTTGATGAGTTCTTCCTGAGGGGAACAGAGGGCCCAATATGCTGGGTGGACCCTCCTCATAGGGAAGTCTGCTGTCTTCCTGGGGCTCTTGTCTTTCAAGGGTATTTCAAGTGCCTTGACATCTGCTGGAAAAGCAACACAAGACAATCCAGAAGGTTCCTGGAGTGCCTCAACAATAACTTCCTAAGGCAGGAAACAGACAGCCCTACCTGAGGGGATGGGATACTGGACTTGATAGTCACCAATGCAAGTGAGCTCATCAGGGATATCGAGATTGGAGCAGCGATCATACCTTGGTGGAGTTCGCAGTCCTAAGGGATACATGTCAGACAAGGAGCATAGTTGGGCCCCTGCATTTTAGGAAAGCAAACCTCCAGCTCTTCAAGCTTAGTCAAAACGACCCCCTGGGAAATGGTCCTCAGGGACAAAGGGGCAGAACAGAGCTGGCAGATCTTTAAGGATGCTTTGCAGAGAGCACAAGAGCTCTCAATCCCCAGGTGTAAGAAATTGAGCAAGAAAGGGAAGAGACCAGCATGGCTGAGTTGGGACCTCCTGGTCAAACTAAAAGGCAAGAAGAAACTGTACAGGCAGTTCACACAGGATCAGGTATCCTGGGAAGAGTATAGGGATGCTGCCAGGTTATGTAGGGATGAGATCAGGAAAGCCAAGGCGTGGCTGGAGTTGAACCTCACAAGGGATGTAAGAATGAAAAGAAAGGCTTCTACAGGTATATCAAGCAGAAAAGAAAGGTTACAGAAGTGGAACCCTCCATGATAAGCAAGAATGGCAAACTGGTAACAACAGATGAGGAGAAGGCTGAGGTTCTTGACAACTTTTTTGCTTCGGTGTTCACTGCCAACACCTCTTCTCACATCACCTGAGTTAAAGGACCAGGCAAAAACAGGGGCTATGAGAATGGAGAACCGCCCACTGTAGGAGAAGACCAGAATCCAGACCTTCTAAGGGACCTGATAAAATCCATCCACGGGTCCTGAGGGAGCTGGGGGATGAAGTTGCTAAGCCACTTTCCATTACATTTGACAAGTCATGGCAGTCTGGTGAAATTCCCACTGACTGGAAAATAACCTCCATCTTCAAAAAAGGGAAAAAGGAAGACCCGGGAAACTGCAGGCTGGTCAGTCTCACCCCTGTGCCTGGAAAGATCATGGAACAGATCCTTCTGGAATCTCTGCTAAGGCACATGGATAATAAGGAGGTGATTGGTGACAGCCAATGTGGGTTCACCCAGGGCAAGTCATGCCTGATGTCTTTATTGGCCTTCTATGATGGCACTACAGCATTGGTAGATAAGGGGAGAGGAACAGACATCATCTACCCGGACTTATGCAAAGCATTTGACACTGCCCCACATGACATCCTGGTCTCTAAATTGGAAAGGCATGGATTTGATGGATGGACTACTCAGTGGATCAGGAATTCACTGTATAGCTGCACTCAAAGGGTTGTGGTCAATGGCTCAATGTCCAAGTGGAAGCCAGTGGCGAGTGGTGTTCCTTGGGTCAGTACTGGGACCGGTGCTGTTTTACATCTTTGTCAGAGACATGGACAGTGGGATAGAGTGCACCCTCAGCAGGTTTGCTGATGACACCAAGCTGTGTGGTGCAGTTGACACACTGGAGGGAAGGGATGCCATCGAGAGGGACCTGGACAGGCTTAAGGAGTGGGCCCTTGTGAACCTCATGAAGTTTAACCAAGCCAAGTGTAAGGTCCTGCCCCTGGGTCATGGCAGTCCCAGACAGAAATACAGGTTGGGCTGAGAAAGGATTGAGAACAGCCCTAAGGAATAGGATTTGGTGGTGTTGGTAGATGAGAAGCTCAACAATGAGTCAGCAATGCTGCTCGCAGCCCAAAAAGTCAACTGTATCCTGGGCTGCATCAAAAGAAATGTGGCCAGCAGCCCCTCTGCTCTGGTGAGACCCCACCTGCAGTACTGCATCCAGCTCTGGGGTCCTCTGCACAGGAATGACATGGATCTGTTGGAACAAGTCCAGTGAGGACCACAGATGATCAGAGGGCTAGAGCACCTCTCCTATAAGGACAGCCTGAGAGAGTTGGGGTTGTTCAGCCTGGAGAAGAGGAGACTCCGGGGAGACCTTATAGAAGCCGTCCAGTACGTGAAGGGGGGGGTCTACAGGAGAGATGGGGAGGAAGTCTTTTATCAGGGAGTGTAGTGATAGGACAAGGGGTAATGGTTTTAAATTGAAAGAGGGGAGATTTAGACTAGATCTCAGGAAGAAATTCTTTAGTGTGAGGCTGATGAGACACTGGAACAGGTTGCTCAGGGAATCTGTGGATGCCCCATCCCTGGAGGGGTTCAAGGCCAGGCTGGATGGGGCTTTGAGCAACCTGGTCTGGTGGGAGGTGTCCCTGCCCAGGTCAGGGGGGTTGGAACTCGATGATCTTGAAGGTCCCTTCCAACCCGAACGATTCTATGATTCTAATCCATAATGCAGGGAGGAAGTGCTTTGTGCTATCCAACGCTGCAAATCAACTCTGAAGCTGGAAGCTTCCCTAGTACGCCCAAGTCTTTCCACGCTACTTGCTCTGTTTATAGCTGGTGGGCCTAATTAAATGGGTAGACACCTCCTCTGTGGCGAGCTTGCCTCTGATTTCAATAATAGCCTCTTCATAACAGCTGTACATGAAAATAGCATACTGTAGACTATCTGAATCTGTCCTATAACAAGTAGACTAAAGAGAGCAAGAAAGAAGGTTTTAATAGTCTTAGTATCTTTTTGCTTCTTATTGTCTCTATATAATCAAGTTTTGTACTTCATTTTAAAATAGCTTAAAAATAAACCCTTGCAACTCTCCTTTCCATCTTTTCTGCTAGAGTCACAGCTATTCTTCACATTTTTTGTGTGTCCTCTTTCAATTACAGCTACTTCAATATAACCACATCTTTGGTGTTTGGAATTTGTGCTCTGATAAATTCGCGAACAGATCCCATACTTTTAATATATAGCTTGTTAAGCAATTCAATTCAATTCCCTTTCTTCATTGGAATTATGTAAATTAGCAGAATTTATAGTCAAACCAGTAAAAGCAGAAATTTTATGGTGAAACATAGGCAAAACTGTAGTTTGAGGGTATTATGCTAGGATAGGACTCTAAACTGCAAAAGGTACTGGGTTTTGGGTGTGGTAAAGTGAGATTAACGTATTGTCTACTGCAATTGTCAAAGACTTCAGTTTTTGGCAACAGTTATACCAATATGCACACAATTTATGCAGAATCTTAACACTCCCAATTATGAGTGCTTCAAGGTGAAGCTGACTTTCTCAGTATGAACTATGACTTCCTCAGTATGAACTTCATAGGTGTGCCAGATTACATCTTTTCTAAAAATACAAAAGCATGTAACAGCCAATGAAGGGTTTCGCTGAAGCTTCCTGAAAGCGCTGGGCTGACTTTTCTTTGCATCTACAGGGGTCCAGAGTGACAGTTGACCAAGCTAGACAAAATTAAAAGCTTATGAGTATTCAATTGTCAGTGTTCAGGAAAACCTAAGTTCTAAATCAGCAGGTCTTCAGGGCGTTAGAGTCTTGAAATCTCTGTGCACAGAGTTGAGTGGGATGCCAGCAAGTAATACTGAAGCCAGCTCACAAAGCTTTACGTTTTCTGCGCAAAGCACAGCTGAAGTAGCCTCTCCCAGTCCCTTCAGATATGAAGAAGGGAGCCAAGAGGATGTATTCCATTTTCTTTCAGGCAGGTA
Source organism: Gallinago jamesoni (assembly GCA_025769975.1). NCBI lineage: Eukaryota > Metazoa > Chordata > Aves > Charadriiformes > Scolopacidae > Gallinago > Gallinago jamesoni. Next base: position 4,732,909 of record JAOQGH010000023.1, on the reverse strand, counting down.
TGTGGGAAAACCTGGTAGTCTTTTGAGGAAGAAGATTGTCTAGAAAAAATATTTCAAATCCCAAATCTTTCCTCTTTGTAATTGTGCCGTATATCTGTATGAAGCCCCCAAGGATTGTGCCTCTGATGGGATGTGCATTCTGTGAATACTCTGAAATTGATTACATACTGTACAAATTTTGAAAATTATGCTACAAGCTGGAAAACCATTTAAGTGAGTTAATCACAAGACCTGAAAAACTGGTGGTTCACTTCACTGAAAATTACAATGAGGATATAAGAAGAAGAAATGTCCTCCTTGCTGTATTTTCATTGTGTGTCTGAGAAAGGAAATATAGTGAGTTATTCAGAGGTACAGTGGGTAGAAACCCAGAATTAAATAAAGTAAAAATTTAGGAAAGAAAAAAGAGGGAAAACCAAGCTTCTAGCTCAAGCGAGAGATGGGAATAGCTGGGGCTGTTGCTCTGAGCTGCTTCTTAGGGGCAAGGACTTCAAGCTCGCTATGTCTCTTTCTTTAGTATTATTCATAAGGTGAATTAATGCTTAAAGTTATTTCCCTGCTTATATAATGTGAATACACTTCAAAGTACTATGTGACACCTAGGAAACAGTTTTGGTTTGGTTTATTTTCCTCTTTATTATAGCTACATTTCCCTTTTTAACCTCTGTGTTTGCTAGAATAAGGTTGCCGGACTCTATGCTTCTGTAACATTAAGTGGTGAATCTGAAGAACTCAAAATTACATTTTCTCTTTACAAATAACAGATAATTGTACAATTTAGCAGAAGTTTGATCTGGGGCACTGTGATGTGGTTGCAAGTTGAGAGCTGATCAGGCAGTGCCAAGTTACGAGGGGAAAGCTTTGCAATAAACACCACCCTCCTGGAAAGGAGTCAACGATTCACAAATTACTCCCCTCAAAATAATACAAAGACTTACTCTGCTGTCTTTCTGTCAAAAGAGATGAGCCAGCAATTCTTGGCCCTTCTCTCCCCATCACAGGAAAGAGAGTAGGAGGACAGATTTGGCGTAATACTCTGTACAGGATAACTGTGATTGTGAGCAGCTGCTGGGCATCCTCTGTTACTACCTGGCATATGGGTCTAGCATAATCCAGCAAGATCAAAAGGAAATCTATATTACACGGGCGTTCTCCAGATTTCCAGAATATTATACCCCTAAGCAAACTGGGCAGAGAAATTTCATGATTCTAAATGAAAAAAAAAAAAAGCGCCCACATATGTCACGATCTGGGGTTTTTTCCTATTAAGGAAACCTATTAAGGTTTTTCCTTAGAAAAGAAAATTATAGCTCTTTATTAAATGTACTTTTCCTGTCTCATTTATGCACATAATGAAAATAATAATGATTCTGCAAATATCTTGGAGGAACATACAAGCTACATGAAAGATTTTACTTGTAGGATTTGAAATAAATCATGGTCTGGTGGGGTTTATTTTGGGGAGGGGGGAAGATTAACTGTCTTTGTCAGCAGTTATAGCTTTAAGATAGAAAAATAACTGGAGAGATGAGGTTGAGGAAAAGTTTTTAAATATCTTGTGGTTGTATTAGATGTTGTATTCAGTTAATTAATTGATTGTTTCTCTCTCCTTTCCCCAACCTTCTTGTTTTTCTTTTTTCCCTTTCCATGTCTGTCTTCCTATCCTCCCCACCCACCCTTATTTTTTTCTTCCTTTTCATGCTCCTCTTATTGGCATCCTCTTCTTTGCTCTGCCTGTATGATACAGAAGTGGGATGCCAATGAGAGGTGCTGCAGGAGCAGTCTCGCGGTGTGGGAGCTCCAAGAGCAGTGCTCCCACACCACGGGACCACGTGGTCACTGGTGGGACTGTCCCAGAAAATCCAGGACAATTGTAAGCTCTACTGTGTGTTATGTAGGAATTGTGCTCGATTTCAGAAAAAGGGCTAATTTTTGAACTGGGACCATTTACACTGGCAAAGAAGTAAAACACAATAAGAAGTAAAACAAGCTTGTGTGCAGACTGTATTTATGTTACGAATATGAAAGGCAAAGATATATTTGCATTCTGCAATCTTCTAACCGCTAACATCTATCCTATGTTTGCAGCTTTCATTTAGTTTGATTTGCATGACTCTACATAAACTGAAATCTCTTGTCATATACCTGGTGATGGAAAGCCATTTAAAGCAGGTTGAATGTGTAGAAAAAAAGCACCATCTGCATGTTTGTCTACTTTTGTGTTTTCTTAACATACTGGCTTGTCTCTCACTCCCCCTGAGTTACCTGTCTCAGAGCCTGTTCTCAATTGTGTTATTATGTGTTATTTGTAATCATATGTTCTGATAAAGATGAGAAGTTAAAGAAAGTTAAGAAGTTGGATTTTCTCTCTTAAAATACTATCCTTTTGATTGTTTCATTTACAACAGCATGGGTTGAATTATATAGAGCTTTCAAAATAGCCCCCACAAGTGGCAAGTACAAGCCTTTTACCATAAACTGAATTATTAGACATGTGGTTACAAAATTTGTTCATGCACTTTTACATGCACACTTCCGTGGATGCAGTGTAAAAGCTTTGAATGTGAATCTGTGTTGTATTTATGTGCAGTTAGGAACTATTCAAACATATCTGGAAAAACACATCTCTAGGCTTATTTCAGCAGAAACCTACTGTTTGAGTAGCATCCTTTGGAATATTCACTGTTACTTTCTCAACAGCATTATGTCAAGTTAATCCATCCTAAATGTATTTGGCAGCATGCTGGTTTCATCACAGTTATCTCCAAGGCTTGAACATATTGTGGCTGGTATTTTTACAGTCCCTGCCAACTCAGAGTCAATCTCTCTTCTTCCACAGGTCGACAAAAAAGCAGCCCAAAACTCTTTCAGTTGTATGACAGTGGGTGTGAAATTGAGAGATGCCAATACTGGCATCACAATGCACAACATATTACAAGCATTTCTCTCTCTGAACTTGAGTGTGCTTTGCATGGAAGTTTTTTCGAGGGTTGTTGTGTAGGTTGTAGTCCAGGAAGGATAGAAAAAGCATGGTTTCTGATATGTTTTGTTATGAAGGGGAAGGATGCTATTTTATCTGCCTATTATGTTTTACCTCCAGCCCAAATGTTCTCCATATACTACTGGTTGAATATTTTTACTTGTACAATGAGCACAGCCTCATAATATGTCAGAGTTTATGTAAGGAATAACAAAACAAATGGAAAAGACTCTTCCTCTCTAACACAATCACAAAGCCTGAGAGAAACTTAAGGAAAGAGAGACCTTCCAAAATGTGCTAAAGTTGGGTTGATTCTCATGCCTATGGAGAGAGTTCTTTCTGAAGTCTCATTACCCGAGGTATTCGAAACTTTTTAGCTCAACCACAGAAATTTAGGTTTTGCATAAGGCATGTTATCATGTGTTCCTTGAAGCTGGTTTTGGCAAAGGGGGTTGAGGGATCTTCCAGACATCCTTGTCTGTCCAGTGTATTATATGTGGCAGATCTCTATGCGATAGGGCCGGCCTATTCACAATAGTAGTTTAATTTAACAGCTGTGCAAGGAATTTAGAACAGTGAACTTGTTAAAAAATACAGGCCTTCAGATTTCATTCAGAACTGATTGCCCATCTTATTAATCTGCTTTTCTGCTTGTTTCACATTTGGAGACTGAACTAGAATGACATGCGAATGCAATGACTAGCTTCCCTTACAAAATACGAAAATGCAATATGTTCTGCGATACCGTTTTGTTTTGTTTTGTTTTTTTAAAGAGTGCATCAGCATACACGTGAAATCATAAATATTGTAACTATGCTAAGGCTTTTTCAGTGCTATGCTTTTAAAAAATAACTTATATTACAATTTATGTTTCCTTCTAGTTTTGTTTCAGCTTTATTTTGATCGACTGTATTAGAGAATAGGTTATTTTAATATTAAATACTATTCTTTTTTGTTGTCTGGTGTTATTTACAAAATGTGAAGGAAAAGCAACAGAAGGAAAAGTTGTATGTAAAACTGCTATGTATGTTGGGAGAGGGAAATCCAAGGGCTTAGAATTCACAAAATCTTTTAATAGTTTTCTCAAAGCTCTCGTTTTCCAGCAGTTTTAGGGCACTTGGGAGTCCCCCTCCTGTCAACTAGTGGAAGTGTACTTTCAAAAGCTGCTTTGCATTTTTTTCTGAAATTAACTGTACATTTTTTCAAATCTTGGATTTCTCGTCCTGTTGTTCAAACAAACCTACCAGTAGTAGATCATTTTGCCTCACTTTGAACTTTGGTTTCTCTCGTTGAGAGCAGTCCTGCTCATTTTGTGTGGCAACCAAGTATTGCCATCTAAATGCATGCAATTAGACATTTAGAAAGCCTCCCTTTGCTTCTTCTCTACCTATTTCTGTTTGACTCATCCCATCACCTTCTCACTGTCAGGACATTTTTGTCCATCTGTCCCTGCTTCAAACCTCATTGTCACTTTCGTGCAGCATTGTTTCTGAAGACCCTGTTCTGTTCCCATTGGTCTCAGAACAGAACATTTGTGTTCTTGCCAATTTATTACTGATGCAGAGGATGTCTCTCATCAGCCATGTGCTCTAAAAACATGAGTTGCTTGTCCCTGTCCCATAGAATTCATCATAGCAATTAATTTTTGGTCTGCTTTTTCTCTCCTTCATTTTCAGTCTAAATGGATCTAACATTTTGTCCCCCTTACTTTGGCCATGTTTTTTAAGATCACATCTCTTTTCTACCTCGACGTCCCTCACTTTTCCAAAACATCATTCCCTCTTTCCCCGCACCCAGCTCTCTCAGTGTGTCAGTCTATTATTCTCTGTCCTACTGCTGCCTGTTCACTCCACCTGTGATTTAGGCTCCTTTTTCCACTCATCTTGGCCGTTTCAGATAGCTTAGGTGAGATAGCTTCTTGCTTAGGTGAGAGCAAATGAATTGTCACTTGCACCTTTTTACATTTCTGCCTGAAGACCCATGAAGACAGTGGCTGAAATTTTGTCAGTTTAAATCTGGAGTTGGCTCATGGATTTATAACTGGGCATACTTGTGTAAGCATATAATCCAGATAATCGTTAGTAACAGAAATTTTATTTGCTGTATTCACAGTATCTAAAGAACTCAAAGCCCGTTAATGTTTGATTGTGTCTTATGGTTCCTGGAACTCATTCATACCATAACGTAATATAAGCACATTTCTTTTAAATTACTGGAAAGAAGCCGTTAATGCTTGTATTATGTTTTAACTTGCTTTCCTTTGGAGGCAGGGAATTGTCAAGTAAGTACTAACAACACACAGCACAGAAAAAGCACAGATTGCTGTGAATGTACAATGCAGATTGCATAGGTCAAAAAGGGTAAATATATGTAATTTGCTACCATGCAAATTTATTGTCGTGACACTGCCATCTTATGTATCAAAATAAATTAGGTGTTAAAAATGAAACTGAATTTGATGCTGCTTTGCATTTGCTTTATGAAGATGATAATAAGGCAATGAATGCATATGTGTGTGTATATATACATGCATATATGAATGCACACAACATTTGTGTTTGTGTGTACTGTGACTAGATATATATAAAAGTATATGTGTGTATGTTTCCAAACTAAATCTCATGGTTACAGTCTAGTGATTATCAATCATGTCATAGTCGTAGCGTTCTCTTGCTTTCATAAAAAATTTTGGCTTGCTCTTGCTGTAAAATTGAACTAATATTCCTAAGTAAAGAAATGTAAAAATTATCCATTTAAAAATTACACTAAAACAGAAAAAAGAGCAGAAAGCATACAAGAAAATGACTTCTTATTTGCATAAATGCTGATTCAAAGATCCTAGCAAATCTGGGCTTAAATGCTGCTCTAGCGTCACATAAAGATTTTATTTTGCAAGAGAATTAAGTTTTGTAATAATTTCCTCCACACCCTTCTCTACTGGTGACCGTGCTGCTATTCACTCCAATTACTGCTGCTGGTTATGTAACGTGACTTGATTGACCACTTTCAGAGAAAATAAAGGTACTTGTTTCCCTATGAACAAAAAAGTACAAGCTGTCCCCATAAGTAAGTTGGCCTACCAATGAACAATTATGAGGCTAAATTGCAGGCTAAACTAGGATAGAAAACAAGCATCCATTGTATGAAATTCTCAACAGTGCTTATGAGACTGTTAAGTTTCTACCAGTTTCCATCCCTGTCAGGCACCTGAAAATAAACAAACAATCCCATTCTCCCTCGGTATAACGTGTGCAGGAAGCATGGATGTAGCTTCCTTTTTCCCCCTCTGTCCTGTAGGACAGTATACCCAGGGATGCCAGGGTATGATGTTTCTGAATTTGTAGACTGGTGCACTCTTTAATTTCTGTTTTAGTTCTTGCTGGCATGCTTGAATAGCATGTTTTGTGCCACAAAGGAATGACTGATCAACTCTAAAAATGCTTGTGCATGAGTAAAGTGGTCAGAAGTACACCTAAACTGTATTAAGTTTCTTACTTGGCTTTGTTTGCTGCTTACAAGGGGATCAAGGTAACTCTTTCACTCTTTTAATGTCACAAGATCATCTGCTAATGTACTTTGCTAGTACTTAGTGAGTTTGCTTGTTTGCTTAAGAAGGGGGTTAGTTTGTTTACTTCCAGCTTTGTTCTGTGTTTTTTAGAGCTCAGATTTTCATGCTACTTACTCCTGCAATAAGTATTCTAGTTGTGTAGCAGTAAGTGTTGTGGCTCTGCATTTTGACAGTTGTTGCCTTTAATACTTTCCATCAAAAAATAAAATTCCAGAAAAAGCAGCTCCCTCATTCTTCTGTAATTATTTTTTTTGAAAAATGAGAGTTAATGCTAATTACAGTATAAGGACAAGAGCAATCAAATTTTCACAGTATATAATGGATATCAAGTTTGCACCTTTTTGGAATCTTAAACTGTGGAAATGTTTTCCAAATTGGGGTGTTTATTAAATAAATTGAGGCCAGCCATTTTGGTTATTTACTTGCAGAACGCCACTGTTGTTTAATATCTCCAGGATCTGCAATTGGAATTTAAAGGCATGTAGTGGGGTGGGTTTTGTATTACTAACAGCAGCCATCAAGTGATGTTTTGGAGCATGCACTTAACCATATCTGGTTTTCTGCCATCACCACTTCTACCTCAGCCTTCTAGCAAGACCTATTTTCTAAGTAAAAGATGATCAAACATGGCAAAGAATCTAGGCCAGATTTCTATGGGCTAATTTCTTCAGTAATCCAGTGCAATTTTTATAGCTCTGTTCTGCTGTTGACAGGCTTAGAATTAGCCCTCATTAATTTCTATTCACAGAAAGGGAGAATCATTATGCTTCAATTAACACAATGGTCCTATAAAGTGGAGCCTGTGCAGCAGGCATTTGATTTTGTAAGATCATGAGCTTCTAGAGGCTGAGCTCCCTCTACTCCTCTTAGACTTGTACCTCCGTTGTGTTTTTTTCTTAGAAGGATCAATAGTAGCTGTTAAAGTTATCTGTCTTTAAAGACCATTTGCACAAATCAAATTTTGTTTCTGGCTGTGTTCTACATTTTTTTAACTAGTTTTAACAAGGTAGTTATATAAAAATGTTTTGCTAGCCTTAGTCTCCGTTAAATTCACACAGATGAAAGACTTAAACATTTCAAAATGTAACCAGTCTCTCTCTAATATGATTTTGAGAATATTTTAACAAAGTCTTGTCAAGGCTTAGTGATGGAGTTTCTCAGAAGCAGCAAGGTTGGGGCAAGGTCAGCTGCAGAAAATCTTTTAGATCATTCTGAAAGAAACAATTTATTCTCATTTAGTGTTCAAGGATTTTCCCATGGATTTAAATCATTCTGATGTAAAAAAAATAACATTGCTGTATGATGGTCTGTTCTACCACTTATTCGCAAAAATCTGCATCAATATTATTTCTGATCTTTCCATCAAAATGCATATGATTTTAGTCAATTTGTTGTACAATTCTAAAAAAAGCTAGGCGTTAAGCTAGGCATTAAGTGGCAATTGGCCATCTCCTGTTCACATACAAGACTGGTGTCAAGCCAATATTTGGCTGTGTTTTTTGGAGGTTTTATTTTGCTTTCCAACATATTGTCTTCTTTTTAAATGTTTGTTTCAGGCCACCAGTTAGCAGAGCTGCTCCTCAACCTGAAAAACTGCAAAAGAACAATATCAACAAAAAAAAGAAACTGGTTGAGGTAAGGCTTAATGCTTTTGCGTTTGCTTTAGAAGTACTAAGTGCTGGGTGAATTTAATCCTTATTTCAAGAGCAGCTAAAGTCATGTATAGGGAGAAGGGAAAAGAAATGTCTAGAAATAGCTTTCAGCTCTGGTAGCACACAGCAGAAGATGTGATAGACAGGAGCCTCTGTCAGAAGGAAGCTCAGATTCAGGGTGTTACAGCTTACCTATAATATCAGATCTCTCCAAACCCCAAATTTGTCTCTTAATTTGAAGGCCAGGTAGATCCAAAGTGTGTGCACGTCCAAGGCAGAACCCACACTTACTACAAAACCTCAGTCATGTGTGTGAATTTGAATGATGAAATTTGATCGTTTACTTTGGAAAGATACCTTCCCCCCAAACTTTACGGCCCCCCCAACAACTTTTTTGAATTTCCACATAATATGCTGAACAAGGAATATTCTGTGATCTGTGTGGACAATTTGCAACAATTGCTTGGTCTGTCAATTCAAATTGTTGCAAGTAAATTGTAATTGTGTTTGGGACAGATTAAGTCTGTCTTCTTGGCTAAAAGCAACTTTAACAAAACTCCATTAACCATCACTGTTTTTCTGGAGGAAATCTCCTTGGCAGTTGTAATTTTATTGTAAAATAGTTGTATTGTAAGCTGAAATTACACCTCTGATCAATGTTTTAATTGTAGTTACTTTATAGTCTGCCTTTGCTTCTTATAAGGACTTTAAGGTCAGAATTTGGTTTGTTAAAATTTGGTAGTTTATGAGAATGATTTTTGAAGACTCTTAAAGTAGAAGTAAAGATATTTGCAAATACCTGATACCCTATATAACTATTAAACTGTGATGGGAAGATTAATAAAATTTGAACTTTTAAAAAAAATTATATATATTTTGAATGGAAATTTACAGAAACAAAACATTTATAGCCTGCTGTATTAATAAAGAAATAGTAATATAAATGCAGTGTCTGAGTTGACTGATTAAAGCATTGTAGTCTGTGAGAATGTCATGCCTCAATAAAGTAGCAGAGCAGGGATAACTGATTAATTATGATTTAATTATTCTATTGCTTTTACAAGATATTTGTAGCTTGTGTAATTACTTTAAAATAGTGATCCAAACTCCGTAATCTCCTTGTTTCTTCTTTCATGTCACTCTTAATCTTTCTTTCTGTTTTACTTGACCAGGAGCTGGCTTTAGACCATGTTTTTGGATACAGAGGATTTGATTGTCGCAACAACCTTCATTATCTAAATGATGGAGCTGATATTATTTTCCACACAGCTGCAGCAGGCATAGTTCAAAATCTTTCTACTGGTAATTCAACTTGAAACAATACTTTGAGATAAAAATTGCTGTGCAAGTAAAAAATTTCTGATTGAAAGTCTCGCATTTTTAACATTCCTGTACCTTTCTTACATTTTGCATCTTGAAAAATAATACAAAAAAAAAGTAGATATTATGTCAGATTGACAATTTCTGCTGTTCAGGTCATCCTGTAGAGCCATCCTGTTCCTTTTGGCAGGTAGGAGATTCTGCTAGGAAGTGTAATAAACACCTCTTCTATTTCTGGAGTTATTCCTTGCTAAAATCCCCTCTGAGGACACAGGAATGGCTTTCTCAGAGAAGAGAGCCAGGTTTATGAAATGACTAGTCCCCCCCCAAAGTGCTAGGAGCAGTAGCATCTGTTGGTTCATTTTGAGTTGTTTTAGAGAAGTCATACTCTAGAGAAGGGTATGTTTTGATGCAATATGCTGCAAGGCACTCTTTGGAAAGGGTAGAAATATTCCCTCTCTTTTGGGTAATGAAGAGGAGGAAAACCACCAGAAATATGTCTGTCCCCAAGTTGTAGAACCAGCATCTCCATGTTCTTCATGTATCTCAAGAAAACAACCAACCAACCAAGAACAACAGCTACAAAACAACAACACAAAAACCCAACCAAACAAAAAACCCCAACCAACCAGAAATAAAAGGAATTTTGGCTTTATTTTATTCCCTGTTGGTGCGACAGTGAACCAGTGCACTCCACCGCAGACAAGCTGTCCCATTTGGTGACCGTTGGTCACTCCCATCCTAGCATGGCCTCTGACCCATGGAGCTGGGAAGCACAGTCCTACCCGTTCTTTTGGGGCCCTTTCCCTTGGGGGAGGATATTGCAAAGCAGAAACTTCACAGGGCTTTGGTAACAGACTTCGCTTCCCACTGACTGCTTCAATTTACCGGGAAACCTGGGGCCGGTATTTGCTAGTTTTGCTTTTTTTATGCGGTTGTGGGAGGCTGCAGGATGAATCTTGGGCTGATTCCTGGTTCCCCGGACATATAGCCAGTTTGCCAGATATTCCTTTTATATATACATGTTAATGGTTATGTTACTGGTGCCTGGGAATGAGAGAGGAGCAGCTGTTGACATAGTTCTTGCCCTACCCCCATCCTGTCCCCGGAGAGTGCAGCCTGGATGGAGCGACAGGCTGCTGTAGCAGTCTTTGCTTCAGTGGTGGGTTTGGTTTTTTGTTTTTTTTTTTTTAATTCAATACTGTTGTGAATAAAAAACATGTTTGAATTTTATTAGGTAGTCAGAGTTTCTACCTGGAGCATACTGATGACATTCTCTGCCTAACTGTGAATCAGCACCCAAAGTATAAAAACATTGTGGCTACCAGCCAGATCGGTAGGTGACTCTCCATATAACAAAGTTTAACTCAAAAATTTTCAGGGACACTGATTTATTTTGGGCTTTTCTGTGTACGATTTTTACTAGGACATGCTAGTGTTTCTGGCCTCAAACTTTTTCTTTGATTTTAAAGAGGTAATAAATATTCCAGATTTTCTTATTATTTCAATTTCGTCTCTGACTGAATTTTAGATTTAACTGTAGCACAGTCATATTTTTGAAAGTGTGCTTCGATAAACTGCACTAAATCATCACTTTAATCTGTAATCATAAGATTTATAGAATTCCCTCTTCCCTTCCTATATCCAAGGCACTGTTTAGCAGTAAAATGCTTATCAGTGAAAATACAATAATGAAAATTCCCTATGCAGAAGTACAAAAGCTATATGGAAAAGGAAGGAAATAGTGAAATCGTTGACAGTTATGACACATGTAAGGGGCCAGTTGTGAAATGATGTATACTTATGTGTTTATTATTTATATGGAGAGTCCTGTTAGATTCCCTGGTACCTTGTGCAGGGTAAACATTGTATTTGCAGGGTAGTTTGTCCCAAGCCTTGAGAAGGACCTGTTGCCTTTCATTTAAAAAAGCTTCACAGTGGAATAATTAACTTCATGAAAAAGAATGGTGTTATTCTAATTCATATCATTCTAGAGGGAGACTCAAGTCCGTATCTTCTGTAATAAGTAACTTAACAGGGACAGAAACATGGTAGTACATGAACACCTTGACAAAGTGTCTTTGCCACCTGTATGAAGTGCTGTAATTTCAATCTGAATGTTGAGTAAACAAAAATCTGTACATATTGTCAGAGCTCCACTTCTGATTTCTATGCCGTGGGAAGGCTGACGGTTAAAGGCCTTTTTTCCAGCTTGTGAATAACAGCCCATGAAATCAGTGTTTCTGATTTTTGTTGATTTTCTGTATACATACAGATTGATTTCACTTTTGAATTTAATACTTTTTAAAAACTGCATGTCCTTAGCATTTCTTTTAAATACCATTTTTAAAATTCAAAAGTACTAAATATTGTTGTGACGTTCGTGTATTAAAAGCAATATACCCAAAAAAGTTCAACGATATTCCTGCTTATTTATTTTGTTGATTTAATCCATATCCATTTTCAAATTTTTAATTTATTTTTTTTTTCCTTCTGGTGCTGATGCTGGCACTTCAGCATTAGTAACATGACTTCTTTCACCTGTTGTTTTCCCTTGGTGCTTCCTCATTTGCCATTGCTCTCACAATGCAGGTGATTTGACAGAATTTCCAGGTAAGGCTGATTCGTTTGTGAATTTCAGTCAGCAGAGTTACGTAAAAGTTTCATGTAACCTCATTGTATCTGTGTGAATCGCAGATACAAGTGAAACATCTACAGACAATTTCTTTTGCATGAGTTTCTTCATAGATGTTATCTCAGTCTTTTACAATTTGTCTTGCTTCAGGAAATACAATGATTCCCCCCTGTGTTTTGCAAGCTATTATGATTTTTTTGAGTGGTGTTAATCTTCCAAAAAAAAACCAAAGCCCCACAACTCATAAGTGTCTGTTTAGGTTAAATGTTCTTGAAAAATGCCTATTTTGCACTGAAGCTTTCCAGATGCTAAATTCATTCTCTTCTTAATACGTCTTTTTGCACATAGGTACAACTCCTACAATTCATATATGGGATGCTATGAGTAAGCAAACGGTTTCAATGCTGCGTTGCTTCCATTCCAAAGGGGTCAACTATGTTAACTTCAGTGCAACTGGCAAACTTCTGGTTTCAGTGGGAATTGATCCAGAACATACTATCACAGTGTGGAGATGGCAAGAAGGTAACTCAGGAAAAATCGTAGTCCTTCAGCATAACAGATCTACGTAACAGTATTTGCTTTTCAAGTTTTTTGGAATCGCTTTGTGTTCTTACTCTGAGCATCATGGCTCCCTTAAGTCACAAAATCACTTAAAGGAGATAGCAAAGTGCTAGGAAATATGATTAAGAAAATAAGTTTTAAACATTTATTATAAATAGAAGTAAATTACAGAAAAAAATGTTGTTTAATGTAAAATTCCATTGAATTAAGGAAAGTATTTTCTTTTTCTTCCTAAAATTCTTGAAATTCTGTGCTTTTGGGAAGTAATTTCCAGAAAAGATTTTTCATCTTCAGAAATGGTGGAGGGAAGAGAAGTGTCTCAGTTCACTAGATGTTTCCCTATGCATTTCACCTGATAGTAACTCATTGATGATATTCAGAATTTTAGTGGTGTTATTTCACTGACCAAGGAGACTAATCGTGCTGTGAAGACCTGAATTTATATTTCCTAAAACTGTCGGATGCAACAGAATAACTAGGGACCCTGCCGGTTGCATGAATTAAGTTATTTCATACACTAAATAATGTTGGGATTTATTTAGTTTTCAGCATCTGGGATACAGTTCTCTAATCCAATGCCAGGTCAATTTATTTTATAAAGTCATATCGGAGCTTAATTTTGCAGGTAAATTTAACTTTATTTTTATCCTTTCTTAATTAAAACAGGGGCTAAAGTTGCTAGCAGGGGAGGACACCTGGAGAGGATATTCGTTGTAGAGTTCCGCCCAGATTCAGACACTCAGTTTGTGTCTGTTGGGGTAAAACACATGAAGTTCTGGACGTTAGCTGGCAGTGCTTTGCTTTATAAGAAAGGAGTCATTGGTTCCATGGAAGATGCCAAAATGCAAACCATGCTTTCTGTTGCCTTCGGAGCAGTGAGTTCAAATTAATTGCTACAGAATTTTATCATACATATTTATTAAAACTGCAAGTGTCAATTTCCTTTGTTGAAATCCAGTGCAGTGTGGACAGTGCAAGACCACAGAGCTCCTGCTTATTAGTTAAACATTTAATTTGAAACTTGAACACCTTTAGATCCTCATATAAGTTTTCTAAACAGGGTTGGGTTTGTTGGGGAACATGTTTTATTATTATATGTCTGTGCATACCTACAGCTGCCATGGCTTTTATTGTTTTAGTTTGCTAGTTATTTAGCACTTCAGCAGTTAACTTAGAAAAATGTAATACTGTTATTTTGTGTATGGGCTCTGCAGCCTTTTTTTCTGCTGCCATTATTTAGTATGACATATGCTAGTGATCCAACTAATATAGCGATCCAAATAATGTAATACTCTTCTGTATGATCATTAAGGAACCCTAGCACTGTGCTTTATACTTCATAGTTAAGGAAAAAAATGCATATTAACAGTGAAAAAGCAGTGCTGCTATGATAGTAAGGTCTGAAATAGGTTCTGCTTCATCCAGAAATTACCTTTGCAAAGGTTAAGCATTAATTATACAAATCACCAATTTAAAAAAACCTCTGTTGCTCCTAATCAATCACCCTGGACAATAGTACAAATGTGCGCAATGTGAATGTATAAAATTAACTCCCAAATCTTCATCTTCGTGCCCGAAGCAAGTGGCTTCATTGTCAAAAATTGCTTAATACCGAACATTTCTTTCTAGTCCAATGACATTATTCCAGTACAAGATAGGAGTAATGTAATGGCTGCTGATGACCCCCAGAATGATTTTAAAAAATAAGTAGAATGTGGTATTGGAATAAACAAATTGCTTGTCTTTCTGTATAGAAACAGTCCAACATTTTGTTTTCTAAAGTAATAAAACCAATGCCTTGTAAGGGGCACCTTCAAAACCAGCAGGTGAACTCTACTCCATTAGCATATGTCATTCATGCAGGATGTTTTTTTCTTCCTCAAGTATGTGTCATTGAATCCCACTGGAGGTATGAGTCAATGAGTAAATTGCTCTTAATAGAGTAGGGGCTCTGCACGTACCCTCTGCAGCCATGGACCTCACTCTTTCATCCAGGCCCATTTAATGCCAAAGTCAACAGGTCATGCTGGAATGCAGCCACACTAAATTTTTTGACACAAATGGTGGAAAGTCATTCTGGGGCTTCTTTCCCACAGTTCCTACAACAGACACCATTGCTGTTCTGCAATAGCAGAACTTTCCTTTCAACCCCTGTCGAAAGGGTTCCCTTATGATTTTTCCTGATACCTTTTATTTCAGGGAGTGTTTGCAATGCAGAATTCTTGCTCATTCCTCAGGAAGTCTCAGACCTTGGACCAGTTTGTTCCATGGAGGAGTTTCACAGCTTTTATGAGAAATGGTGATGTCTACATAGATAACAGGTTGAGTTACTTCCGCATTTAAGTTTAAACACTTCATTTTCAACATGCTTGCCAGTCACCTGTAGTGGGATTCTCACTGACACATACTCAGAGAAGAAAAAAACAGCACTTAGAATTCAGCACTGGTAACTTGCCATCCATCTCGCCAGCACACGTATCGCAAAAGAATAACATGCATGAGGGAGATCTCGAGATGCATGACATGAATGTGCCCTGCACTTAGGATTTATAATATCTCAGAGAAACACCATTCACATTCACATGAGAGTGAAGTCATTAAACTCATTAAACTCTTGATGCAGATGCTTTTAATTCCTTCACTCATTGCATAGTTGACTTTTCTCAGGAAATTCAGTAGCTAAAATAGCTAAAATAATTTCAATTCAGCTGAACAAAACTGCTCAGCTATTTATTGTAACAGTTTATATATATATTATAACATTGCTATTTGTTGCAGAATAACCTTACATTTACTGGTGCCATAAATGGAGATGTTTACGTCTGGAAGGAGCATTTTCTGATTAGACTTGTGGCAAAAGCTCACACAGGACCAGTGTTTACAATGTACACGACTCTCCGAGATGGACTCATTGTTACAGGAGGGAAGGAGAGACCGTAAGATACACAGTCTTTCTAAATGGCACAACTTTTGTCTTTCCCATATAATTTTTTTTTTTTTAATTTATCCAATATCCTAGATGTGCACACCGCTCCCTAGAGATAAATGATATCTGTACTGCAGCATACTGTTACGTAATGTGCACAGGTGTCTTCATAAGTAAAGGACTAATAATTAGGGCACTTAAGGGTCACAGTAATGCACCTCATGCACAAAGGACGTACTGAACCTCAAATTAGCAGTTGATATTAGCTCCTTGTGTGAGCTCCTGCCAGCTAAGTGGGTTTTTCTTAATTTTTTAATTCTGTCAAACTAGAGACAACCTCTCCCAGTGGAGACTCTGTGTTGCTAAATTCTTAGTTTTACTAGAAGTAACATATTTGTTGAGATTATTTTGGTGACAGAGGTTTGAGATTAAGTGACAAGAGAACATTTGGTTTTTACAAATTAGGCATGGTACTGTTTAAGGCATAAAGTGTGATAACATTTAAATTCTCATTATTTACTTTCTATTGCACAGTAGTGGAGTATCTTTAAATACAGTGGAAGGTGATTCAATGTATGTTTTATTATTTAATCAAGAAAATACTTGATGGGCTTTACACATGGGATTTGTTGTAGCAGGAGGAGACACCTGGGTAACACAACACGCTTCTTTTCAGCACTAAAGAAGGGGGAGCTGTGAAGCTGTGGGATCAGGAGATGAAACGGTGTCGAGCATTTCAGCTTGAGACGGGCCAGCTCATCGAGTGCGTGCGCTCCGTCTGCAGGGGGAAAGTAAGTGAGCTCCCACGGCGATGGTACACCATGGCACACATCGCTGCCTCTTCTCCTTGGTGTGGGTTGGATGAGAGACACGCGAGAGAAGACCTCTGTGAAGTTATGGGAAGAGGCTTGGTCTGCCTCCCTAGTGACGATTCCTTATCCAGCTCCATGAAGGGCTTTAAACTGCGTGAGGGTTGCGTTTCGGATGCTTAGTGCCAGCATTTCTTGTAGCCAGCAAGGAGAGGGAAAGGCCTCTGAAGGCCTCTAAGGGGATAAGTGTAGGAACGTATTTCACCAGGTTAGGACCTTGTCTCCCACCTTTCTTTCTGAATGACAAAAGGAACTTAGGTACTTTATAAGGTTTGCTGCCACTGGATTGTAGGCACAGTGTAGGTGCTTCAGTCGGGTAGAATGACAGAACGATCCTGGCTTCTTTTTTTTTTTTTTTAAAGCCACAAATAAAACAAGTTGCCACTGAGAATTACTGATGGACTTTAAGCTTTGGTAAAGTGGAAAACAGTAGAAATAACTGAGTAATTTGAGATGCTAAAATTATTCTTGCACATGTTTAAATTGTACTTGTAAACGTTGTGAAAGGTGCGTGGGATGGTGCCGGGAGTGTTACTTCATATGGTGGGATATGAACCTAACACTTCATGAACATGAAATGGTCTCTATTTAACTTTGTATATCAAGTCTCAGCAATCCGACATGCTCTTTGATAACAACACGTTGGAGGAACATTGGTTAAGTAGCCATTAACCAATTCAAAACTGTATCTATTTATGCTTTTCCAAGTATGTGCCAAGAAGGGCCTTGCAGTTTAGACGATGACAGTATAGCTACGGTAGATGCAAGGTGCTCTAAAATAGTCTGACTAAGCCTAAATCCCAGTTTTGGTTGGGTTTTTTTTATTATTTGCCCAAATATTATATTTAGTTACTTCAGAGGTATGAGAACCATGCTTTGCCAACTTGTATTGATCTGAATTAAAATCCTTAATGGCAAGATGGAAATCTGCAACGGTCACTCAACAGTAACACCAGAACACGGTATCAGATCTCAAAATGTTAAAGTGCCATTGTTTTACTCTCCTATTTTTAAGATGCTACATGAACAAGCAGTATAAATCAGGATGGGTTATTACAGATATTTCTGCAATACATCAGTACATTAATGCTATGGGCGTATTTTGTCTGTTACAGTGACAAGCTACCTCTCATTATTATTTTTTTTGGCTACAAACAGGGGAAAATTTTAGTGGGAACAAAAGATGGAGAAATCCTTGAAGTAGGAGAAAAAAATGCTGCTTCAAACTTGTTGATTGACTGTCACATGGAAGGGGAAATCTGGGGCTTAGCGACTCATCCCTCAAAAGACATATTTATTTCTGCAAGTAATGATGGAACAGCAAGAATCTGGGACCTGTCTGACAAAGTGAGTAACACTAAATTGATCATTTTACACAGCCGTGCATTTTTCCAATGGTGCAATGTGTCACCTACATACACATCTTTGAGCCACCTACAGACAGCAGTGTTTCTCTTCTGTTCTGGCTCTTTTTTACCTCCTATGTGGTGATGTGAAAAGGGAAGTCGTTCATGACTTACCATGCTGCTCTTTCCAAAAGCAAGCAATTTGCAGAAAAATGCGGTTATTTGAAAGGACGTGTGCTGATGAACTGCCTTTTGTTGTGCATTGCTCATTTTGATTTAAAATTACATGCTGCCACGGATTAAGGAAGCATTTTAATTCCGTGCTGACAGACTGGGTGACACAGATTGTCCTGCCACTGACTAATAAGCAGACCCTGACAATAAGCCTGCCTTACCGGCAAGATGGCTCCCTCCTTTTTAAGAGCCTTTCTTTAAATCGATCTTGTTGCTTATGTGTAGTTTGGGATTTTTTTTCCAAGTCAAATTGCATAACAACTATTTTTAAAAATAACAAATAAATAAAACATTTTAAAAAGTAGCAAAAAGGTTTCTACCTTTTCAAAGGTAGTTACCTGAGCTAACAGGGATAATTTTAAATAGGGAAATGAATATATTATCAATACGGTCACGTAAGTGAAAATGCAAGAGCATTCTAGTTATGCTTTCACGTAGCAAATCAAATGGAAAAAAATCCTGTACTGATCAGCGGTTGCAGAAGCTATCAAAATCACAGTCCAAACAAAATAAGAAATTGATTTTTCAGCCTTTTCTGCTAAACAGTATTCTTTCTGGCATAAAACTTGAAGTCACCCTGCAACGAGACAGAGGCAAACATGAAATTCTCATTTGAATTACATTTATATTTTGAAGTCTGTTTTGCAACATATGCCTTGTGGGATGTGATTATTTTTTTTTTTTTGTGAAATTTCAGATTTGTGTTAAGAAGAAACCATAGACAATTTGTTTTTAATAAATGACTTTTATACTTGTTTAGAAGCATTCCATTTGCTTAGTAGTTTTCTCCAGTGGAGGTATGAGCCTGTTCCTTTTGTTAATACAGAAACTGCTGAACAAAGTGAATCTAGGTCATCCAGCAAGATGTGCTGCATATAGTCCTGATGGTGAAATGGTTGCAATTGGTATGAAGAATGGAGAATTTGTAATTTTACTTGTAAACAGCCTTAAGATTTGGGGTAAGAAGCGAGACAGGAAGTCTGCAATTCAGGATATCAGGTATGTTAGAAATTTTAGTTGATGTTCTCTAAATACTAAGCCCTTACTCAAGAAAAAGTCCATCGAGTTCCAGGTGAATTTCCAGATTTTTTGGAGCTCCTATATTTGTTGAAACCTGCATTAACTGGCTGACTGGTGGCTTTACATACACCTAAAGGTTATATTTATGTATACCTAAAGCGTATATTTCTTAGGTACCACACACTTTTTTTCCCCCTGTGATTAATTGTTATATCCACTTGAATATAGATAGTAATTTTTACATTTTGGAGCTGTGATTATGGGAATTAATATTACATTACATTTTAAAATTGCAATTTCTGTTGCTTTCTCATAGAAGATGAGCATTACGCTGCATATTGTGCTGTGCACTTCATACAGATGCAATATTAACATCAGTTAACTGCATAAAATATCCACAAACTTCCTCATCTATTAAGCATAAAGATTTGGTTTGGATTCAATCTTGCTATTGATAAAAGTTTTTTCTTGTTTTCCAGTAAAAGAAATTTTTTCTCACGTGTTAACATAAGAAGCAAAAGAAAATCTGGCACAGAAACAGTAAATTATATCTCCATTCCGTGTTTTATTGTCTAGGATCAGCCCAGATAACAGGTTTTTGGCAGTGGGTTCACAAGAACACACTGTAGATTTTTATGATCTCACTCAAGGTACAACCCTAAACCGAATAGGCTACTGCAAAGACATTGCAAGTTTTGTCATACAGATGGATTTTTCTGCAGACAGCAGGTACATTCAGGTATGTCTCAGATAGACCCGTGTTTCTTTGCATTTATTGCCACTTAACCTGTTACCAGACATAAGAACAAGATGGAGGTTAAAAATGGGTGAAGGAGGTTTTCCAAAGTTATTCTGAATTTCAAGGTGCCCCTAAATCTGCTGAGGTAGGCCAGAGAACTCAGATTGCCTGTTGACAGAGCTCTATTTAAAGTTCTCTTTCTTTCTAAATACTCAGGTCTTCCCCCTGGGTTCTGACTGTAGCAACAAGATCAGTAGTCTGCTAAAGGCAAGGTTTTATCTCTCATTTCAAGGGAACAGGTACGACACTGAGAAAGAAATGGTGGATTTATAACAGTATAGAAGCAGTTTTCCTCCCTTTCCCTAAGATGAGATGCGTATGATAGCTGAATTAATATGTGAAGTTTCCTTCTGAAATTTTTCTGATTTAGTAAAATTGGGTTGAGATAAGCCATAAATAACAGGAAGTCTGTCAGCTGTGCAGTACGCATATATCATCCTGTAGTGTTGTTATTACTTCATATTGTATATAATGAATTCTAGCTAATTTGAAAAAAAAAAAAAAAAAAAAAGAGCCATTTTATCCTGGATGTTTATTTCCTGATAAAACCTGCTGAGACTATTACTGCTGGAAATCTTATAAATAAGGAAGATGATGTATTTATGGCAAAGTTACTTGCTTTTCCCTTTCCTACTTTCAGGTATCCACAGGTGCCTATAAGCGTCAAGTTCATGAGGTACCACTGGGAAAGCAAATAGCAGATCCTGCATTAATAGAAAAGATCACATGGGCAACATGGACAAGGTAAAAAACTAAAGAGCAACATTCTGTGTGATCAGACAGGTCTAAAATACAGGACTAAGATCAGATCACAAGATCACATTGTTGTGCTCAAACGCTTCAAATGTCCCCAGGGCTTGGCAAACCTGCAGAAGAGAGTCCCAAACACTCCCCTTCCTCAAAGCTCCATCTTACACGCTTAGTTTTTTTTACAAATGTTTGTGGCTGGTCGGTGTCTAGTAGGTGTAGGGGGTATCTGTTCTCTCTCTCTCTCTCTCTCTCTCTCTATATATATATATATTTATATATATATCCACACAGTGGCTGGTTGCCATTTGTCCCAGGCTTCCCAAGAGTGAAGTGCACAGCCCCTCGCATGGCTCTGTGCCACTTAAAGCTTCATCTTTACTGGCATGCTGGCAGCAAACACAAGCAGCACAGAGGCATGGAAATACGAGATGATTATTTTAAGAAGGAGTTGAGGCTATAATTAAAATATATTTACTGACATGGATTCATATAGGAGCCTCCCAACACAATTACAAAATCATGGCTGTGCTCTTACTGTAAAAACTGGAACAGGCCAAAAGCAATAAACAGTGGCTGATAGTACAGGCAGGCTCTGGAGAAGGTACGTGAGAGTCCTCCTACTCTTACCACCCTACGTCAAGCACACATAAAAACCTGTCCCAAATTACTCATTTCTAAGGACTCTTGACATTGTGGGAGTGGGGCAGACGCATCTGAGTGTCAATAGAAGTGATTATAAAGAAACTTAAACTAAGGGAGGATCAGCTATTTTAAGAAATACTCTTCATCCAAACAAGTGGATGACTTTATGGCTAAGAGACCACTGCTGTAAAAAAAATCACTGTACGTACATGTCCATAGGAAAGGAGGAGACTGTAGCTGCACAAGCTACTTGTATAAAATGATGCCATTGGTTTCATAGGAGATAAAACTTCAGCATTTATAGATAGAGACACTTTAAGTGTCACACACACACAAAAAAGGTATGTTCCTGTGATGCTTTCATTAAGATCACATTCAGCTCAATGATTTAGAGGGAAGAGACTTGTTCTTAAAGGTGGATGGTTTTTATTGTCAGGCTGTGTTGCCCACCATGCTCTGGAAGAGAGCAGTGACAAATAAGTCTTGTAGTCTAATGGTCTTTTTTTTTTTTTAAACTTGGTTTTGGAACAGCATTCTTGGAGATGAAGTCATTGGAATTTGGCCGCGAAATGCAGAAAAGGCAGATGTCAATTGTGCATGTGTGACCCATGCTGGCCTAAATATAGTCACAGGAGATGACTTTGGTCTGGTGAAACTGTTTGATTTCCCGTGCACAGAAAAATTTGTAAGTGGATATTTTATTTTCATCTAAACAGCTGGCTTTTCGCCACGTTCAAACTCCTTAGCATCTCATTTTAAGGTGTCCAAACGGCACAGTCCAAAAGGCCATCTCCAGGCTGCTCCTGGCCAGCGCTGGCCACAGGACCATGGAGCTGTGTGGGTGGCAGAACGGCTGTCCCCAGGAGAGCAGCTCGCAGGTGACAGAGTAGCCCTCCTGCAGCCACAGGGGAGGAGACAACATGCAGAATCGGGTGCTGACCCGAGATTGCTGTGGGCTTGAAGAAACCAGAATTGGTGGGAATGTGATTTTGGCAACACTTGCAAGGCAAGTTTGTCACCCTGTAACGCTGCACTACGGTTCTCATTCCTGAACTTCTCTTCCTTTTCCAATAGGCCAAACACAAGCGGTATTTTGGGCACTCTGCGCACGTCACCAACATACGCTTTTCTCATGATGACAAGTATGTTATAAGTACAGGAGGAGATGACTGCAGGTAAATGGTTTGGGGTGTTTTTTTGATGATCAAAAGCTTTGTACCCTTCTGTGCCAAACCCACAGCGACATAATTCACAGCTTTCTTGGCCCACGCTGCATTCATTGGAGCCTGCTGGTGTGCGATTGATAGTTTTGTTTTTCTTACTGTGGGTTTGCTGTATTTTGTGGTGACTGGCACCGCTCCTGAGGTCACGTCCCCTGGGTGAAGCGTAGTGCAGTTGGGTTTCTGTGTCAGGGTCTGCTCATAGCTCCTGGGCTTGCCTTCCTCCCCGGGAGAGGGCAGGCTGGGCAGACCTGACCTGCCACCCCACGGGCCAGCACCCACCTCCGAGGCTGTGGACACCAAGAAGCAGCCCCAGCTGCTGCCACAGGAATCACTTGTACATCTGAAGAACATTTAGAGCAAAGACAGCTGGTGGGGGTGTCAGTCACACAAAAATAACCCAATAGCTTCAGCCCAGCAAAGGGGAGGACAGGAATTCTGGCTGGACAGGATAAGACAGATTTAGAAAGACATCTGAAATAACAGGAGGCTTCTCAAAAGGTTTGTCTTGGGGTGGTTTTGTGGCTTTTTTTTTTTCCTGCCCCCTAAAAAAACCCCACCCACCACCAAAAAATGCACCACCACCACCCCCAAACACAAAGCAGGGCAGCCAGTGTGTTTTCACACACCTACCGCTCCCCAAGGCCATTCAAGCTTCTGGTACCGCTCCCAGAGGATACTATTGTCAAGCAAAACAGGGATGAAAAAGGTGAGGAACAAAATCTAAACATGGTTAAAAACAAACTGTAAGAGACTTTTTTTAAACAAAAAAAAAAAAATCACGTAGAACTAGAAAAACTGAAAAGCAACAAGGTAGCAAACAAAAGGGCACAAATTCTCACAGGACCAAGTATCAGGAAGTTCTAGCCAAGGAGGAGGCATTTGTCACTGCTTACTCAGCAGGAAGAATACAGGCCACAAACTGGAAGACTTGAATCTTTTTTGCCAGTGAGTGAGACTGCACATCTCTTCCAGAAGCAGAAAACTAAATACCGATGTACATTTCGTGATACTTGGCTCCCGTGCCAGCAGCACCATCGCTTTACCTGGCATCTTGCTGGTAAATCTAGTTTTACAGCCATGTCTGGATTCAAGGGAGCCTGTCTCTCCCGATGACAACCTTCAACTTACCATCCGAAGCTATTCAGTACAATAACTGTCCTCTCTAATTTCGTTGCAGTGTATTTGTGTGGCGATGCCTCTGACACTCTCTGGCTGCTGTGACTCGCTCTCTGGATGAGCCTCTGCCCCTTTGGCTGCTGTGATTTCCATACAATGCTGCATGGATGACACATTTTTCAGATTACTCGTATGAATTGACTGGACGTGAATGTGATCTTGCGTTTTTTGAAAGACCAGTATGCTCGAGAAGGAAGCTGAAGTTTGAAAAGGGGGGGGGGGGGGGGGTGGTTAATAACCTGGAAAGGCCAAAGTGATTAACATTTAAATCACAAAGCTGCTTTTGCTTAATAATGTGCTATTCAAACCATGTCCGAAAAGGGAGAACACTTAGAAAATGCTGGGCCCTTTAATTTGCATAATATCAAAATTTATGGCTTGAACATTTGTTCAAGAAAGTTGGTGGTTTTTTAACTATACCAGCTTAAAACTCAAATCTGGTGAACTGAGTACAACAGCAAGCTTTTAATGAGCATGCTGGGGTTCACACTTCAGCTTTCAGTAATCAAAGGAGCAAACTATCATTTTTTTTAAGTCCGTTTTATTTTTAAATATATATATTTGGCAAAATTTTCTATCCATGAAGTGCCTTTGAATAATTTTCCAGTAGTATGGGCCTTGCCTCCCACCAATTGCTTTCAACATATGGTGCTATAACTTTCACTCAGAGGAGGGCTAACCATTAACACCTTTTGGAGATGTGTACTTAATATTATTCCTCTTTTCTACTTTGTTTTTTTAATACCTTCACAACTGAATTCCAAAATATTTCCAAGACCAGGAAGTTATGATGTCCTGTGATAAGGATGAATCTCTGATGTCATTCCCAATTGGCTCATGATGGGAGCTTGACTGCAGCCAGAATTTGAAGTTTACCTCAAATGGTAACCAGAGGGAGAGAGAAGGTGGAGGGATAAAGAAACTTAAAACACAACTAATGAAGAAGTTGTTTCCCAAGTTCTTCTGCACCCTCCCTGTTTATGGGAAAACGTGCTTTATTGGTAACTACTTAGAGAGGCAGTGGCAATTTAAGTGTATTTAAGAAGTGGTTTGAAAGCCTCTCACAGTCACTGTTTTCCCTTCTTCCCATCCTGGAGATATCCAAAGCAATCTCTAGGAATGCGCAGTACGTCCTCAGTGGCAACTGCATGTAACCTCCAGCTGGCAGCTAGAGAATAAATCGCTGTGATCGCTAGCAGAACCTTTACCTATCCTCAAGAAAAGCATGATCTTAGCTAAAATCTGACCTCCTCTCCCATCACTGCTTCTTGTGCAGCCTCCTTGTCTGTGGCTGGGCTGTGGGATCGCTCGGCAGGAGGGCAGCAGGCATGAAGGGAGAGTTGCCTCTGTGTGGAAGTAGAGATCATGAGCAGATGTTCCCAAAATGTAAAGCCGTACAAAAAATGGTTAACAAGCATTTTGTCAAAACCAAAAACTACAGGGACAATGGAATTGGAGAAAGAAAAGTACATTCACCTTTTTCCAACGAAACCGTTTAAAAAGGAAGAGAGAATGTGTGCAACATCAAACCAAATGATTTTTGAGATGTCTGGCACGGAACAACATCCGTATTTTGAAGTTACCTGCCTTTTAAAAAGACTGTTTGTTAATCAAAATAAATAAAGGCCAAAATAAAACATTTAGACTTACTTAACATTTCTTTTCAAAGACTAAATGTAACTAGTGCTTTAGTCCCAGTTCAGGAAAATTATAATTTTGCACTGTGGAAACTTCCTGCCTATCCGCTTCTGACGCCCACTGCATAAAAAGGTAGCTGTTGGATGCAATGACTATCAATTTAAAGGAGTGGATTAATGTACATTTAACACACAAAAGTGCTTCAGCAACCTCAAAGAATCACCTTTCTTTTTTTTTTTTTTTTTTTTTAAATTTTATTAATGCCTTATATTGCTATACAGAAGATCAGTTTGTCAGATACACAGTAAGAGTCCCTATGCAGTCTTTTTTTTTAAAAGAAACCTCCTTGATCAAGTAATCATGTCAGGTGTTGATGTCAGTAAGCACCAGCCTACGTTGTAATAATGTTTGCCTTCCTTTCACATTGACTGTATTCCAAATAAAACCAGTTGTGTGGCAGAATGCATTAATAAATGGTGATGTGAAAAATATCTTAAAGCAATAGTGTCTGTCAGGAAAATATTTACAAATTTGTATGTTTATATGGTTTGGCTTTGTTTATAAAATGTTGAGAAGTAATGATGTATTATATTGTAAACTACAATATTACTGCATGAATTTATTTTTCAATGGTCAAGATGCCATTAATTTAAAACCTATGTCTCAAATTTGGATGCAAGTTTGAGTCCAGCTCTTCAATCAGCTTCAGCAAGTTCATGTGAAAAGGTTACTGGGACTTGCTTTACCGATTCCTTCAAACTAGAATATGACATCGTACTTTATTGTCTCAAAAAATAAACCAAGGATCTTCACTTTGTTTAGCAGAATCTAAAAATTTCATCTGCCGCAATTTTCAACATTTAAGTAGTGTCTGACACCATCACCCCGTGTCACTGAGCTGTCGGCGCAGCTGGCAGTGGTAACAACAGGGGCCTTCAGTATTCAGCACAGAGGGTTCCTCACTGCGGGCAAGAATCTGCGCTGCAAGAAACAGGCGCCCAACTGAGCATCAGCGGCTGACACAGCTATTCAGGACATCAACTCTGTAACTGGAACCCAACAAACTGCTTCGCACTGCACGTACGGAAAGAGAAAGTATCATGAAAAATATCCATCTACTCACATCGCTATATGTCTGACAAACTATTTCCACCACCATGTACAATGGATATTTAATCACGATGAACTTCAACAAAATAAACACAAATATATTAAACTTGCCTCAAGAAAGCAGAATACCGGTATTATTTTATGTCTATAAGCTTTATTGATACTTGGGGTTTTTTTTTGCTTTTTTGTTGGTAGGATTGTTTTGTTTTCTTTTTTTTTACATTTCACAATGCATTCCACAGACTTAGTTCAATACAGCTTAAACTGCAAGTGTATAAATTTTCATTTATCATTTCTTGCATAACAAGGCTTTAAGTTTCCAAACAACATTTGCAGCATTAGCTATTCAGTCCACAGATTATGAGTTTGAGAGACTGTAAAATTATTTGCTCAAAATGAACTATTGTACGTTTGTGCAAAGTGTATGCTGTAATTTGATATTCATGGAGTTTCCTTTGTTTGTTGTTGTTTTTGTTGTTGGTTTTTTTTTTAAACCGATGCTAGTGTTTACAGAGACATTTTAGTTTTTCAAGCTCGTGTGCTATGGAGCTAGTCCAGAAATCAGTCAATTCTCTGAAGTATGAAGCACTGTGGAGCAGCTAAAAGATCTAAGCTTTGTGAAACACACACACACACACATATATATATATATATTGGCAACTGATAAAACAGTAAAACCACAATACAGCTATACTCATACCAAAAAGGCAAGATTTTTCAAAACTTGCTAAAATGGTATATTCTTCTAAAACATCTCATTTTAGAAAATCTGCATCAGTCTACACAGACCATACACAGTGCACAAACTGGGAAGTGTTATCCTCTGCTCCACCTGCACTATGGGAACGCAGCAGGGACTACCTCTGACGAAGCAAAATGTACAGCTTTCTCAAGTCTTATGTATTAGCCAGTGCTGCACACAGGATAAAGAAAGATGATTAGTTTTAGATTCATACATAGCAACTTACAATACTTAAGATGATGAAACGCATTGCAGTCAAAACAGTTATTTTTCCTCAAACACTGCGTTGCCAGAAAATAAAGATCTGTGAAATTGCACTGCAATGTCAAGGGGTTTGCTATTCCCTGACCCTCCCCGTAAATCCAAATGAGTGTATACTTTTCCCCCTTAAAAGATGAACTTCCTATCGGTAACTTGCTTCAGGCTTTTTACTCAGTTTTGCGCTTCAGCCCAGGGATCTTTGCTTGGATCCTAGAAAAGGAACAGGAGAGGAAAAAGAATTGCATTTGAGTAACAAATAAAGAAGAAGTAGGAATAAATGTAGTCTTAAGCACAGCAACACGTGAAGATAATTATTACAGCAACACAAAAGTATTCCATTCAGAAATTGATGGAATTGCTAAATCCTTTATTCACCCCTCAAGCTGCAGCTGCAGGGGGCCTCAGGTTTCACTAATGGTTTCAAATTCACAGCTTTCTATTAGAAATACTGTAGGATTATCTCAACAACAGCATCAGCAAGAAAGGAGCTGATTTATTAACCATGCCAAATTTTAAAAGGGAAAAAAAAAAAAAGGACTTTTTCCTCCCAAGACTAGTGCATGCAATGCATTTAGTATATAGAGGCATATCACACATACGGAGAACATTCTTTATAAAGTGAAATAAATTTAAGAAAAAAACCCCAAACAAACCCAAACCCAACTCACTTAGCCATTGCATCTTTGACATTCTTGTTCACGAGTCCCAGATAATGGTCAATTTGGGCCTGAAATGGAAGGTGAAAGATGTTACTTAGGGTTACTTTGCTGCCCAAAAGGCAGTCACACCACACCAAGATGTGCTCTACACAAAACGCTGCTGACAGAAGAAAGGGGCTCAACCATGTCTGCTTTCCCAGTTTGAGACCAGAGCTCCCAAGGGTTCAGCCGCAGCACATGCCAGTGTTTGCCTCCAGGAACGTACACAACGACAGGGAATAGCAGGTAACTAGCCAAATGAATTCATCCCTAGCTTCTGCACGTTCCGTAAACGCAATCACCAGCATTTCCTTCTCCTTCTCTTCCTAAGGCCACCCCAGTGCCAGGGTGCACAACTTGGGCCCTTGGTGAGGGGCAGTTGGCTCCTCTGCCTCCTCTAGGCACGGGGCAGAAGGAAAGCTGCTTAGGTGGGCTGGACCTGTTAAACAGCTTATGCCTTCAGAGAGCAGCCTTCAGCTCCTCAAGAGGATTGAGGACCCTGGGTTAAGCCATGCAAATTGTCCATCATCTTTCCTCAGGGCTACGGGATTTCCTTTCACTGCAGTGTACTTTGTTCTTTCCTAGGAACTCGGAGAGGAGCCCAGAAGGCTCTGCCATCTGCTCAGTGCCTTTCTTCCCCCCTCCCTAAGTCCCCGGCTAGCCTCCACCAGCAGGGTTGTTTTTGAAAGGGGAGAAGGAACTATTAAGCCAGAGCTGGCTTCCCACCTCCTGTGCTATGACCTCCTGAAGACAGTCCTTCGCTCAAGCTCGGCTACACATTAATCATATGCATTTTATTTTGGCTCCCTCTTACCTTTTTCTTTTACATTAGTCTCTCCAAAGGAGAAGCACTGGACTGTGCCAAGCATCTCCCACCTCCTGTTCTTGCCAGGGCTACGAATTCCACAGGGCTTCAGGACATGAATCCTAAATATCAGCTCCAAAGATGTTTCTTCAGAAATTATTTTACAAGTCCTTACATCAGGATTAACACATCATGCCTACTGCTACTTTAGTCCTGACCAAATCTAGATCAGAGGAGAGAAGGCCTCCAGGTTAATCGGGCCTTTTTTGCAACTGCTTTCTGGGGAAGTCTTCTGACACTGCCACCAAAAAGGAGAAGGGGAAACCACATGCTGGACTTCCTTTTGCTTGGAAGGAAGCAAGACACTAACTCCTGGTTAAAGGGCTATTTTTTAAAAGGCTTTTAAAATTTTAGAAGACTGAAATGAATTTTGATCGTATTCCCTTGTGGTTTTGGTTCAGCAGAGCTAATTTTGTGAAGCATTTAATGAACTGTTTTTAACACTCACCTGATGTCTCTCATAAATAACAGGAACACTGAAGAGTGAAATCAAAGCTGGGAAAGAACATATCAAAGGTATAAATATTGACAAAAGGGACGGTGTTCAGGTAACAATGGTTTCACACCTTGACATTTCTTTCAAAAAGGTACAAGAAAAAGAAATAGCTAAGCCACGTACAAAAACTGATGGCCAGTAATTTAAATAATCCCTGTTAAAGAGAAGGTGTGCTGCTCTCTAGGTCTTGTTAACAGTGCAGTAAGTGTGGTCACAGTTCAGGTTTTCACCGTGGCTTATGCAAATTCTTCAAAAAGGATCTCAGGCTTCTGCCAGTGAAACAAACTATCTGCAGTGGGACATAGCCAGAGCCAATTCTGTACCTCCTCCAAAGCCACAATACAGCGATGGTATTCAAGACAGGCTAACCTTGATGGGGACAAGCACAACAGTACATACTTTTAAATGGTATGATGTCTGAAAAATCAGCAATCTCAAGGAACTCAACACTGCAATTCAACCTGATCCATTTTGCAGTGTTATTAACGTCCTGGAGAAGGACACACAACTATAACATCTTGCTACACTCCCAACAAGACAGGAATACCCTCACAGTACCAAGTAGACTTCAGTGCTTTTCTAATGTTGTTTTGTATGCCAGGCATTGGACAAAATTTAAAACACTTACCCAGAATCAGTAATGTCAGACCATTAAACAAGGCACCAACGTAAGTGAATACCCACATCAACACTGCAAACTAAAAAGGGAAAAAAAACAACACCAGTATGTCAGCCCACAGTCTGTCTTAGCAGAATATACAAGTTAGAGCAGTCAGAACAGTTCTCTAAACACACACACACGGAACTAAAATGACCCAAACTCCACTTCACCGTTCTACATCTCATTTATTTATAGATAAGTGACAAAATAGCTGAAGGGTTCAGTAATTGGATATGTGGCCTTTTGGTGACCAGGCTGAATTCAGTCCAAGTCAGCAGTGACCAAAAGCTGTTAGTACTCAGTAGCTGCTCAACACCCTCTGCGTTTACACAGTACTTCCAATACCATATTTAATAATGAGCAACCACAGCTCCTACCTTCCACCCTGCAAAGAGACGGAACAAGACAGGGAAGTGAGAGGTTAAAGGGCTGGCACAGGACACAGCACTTGGTGACAGAGCCAGAAAGAAAGCAGGTTGTTCCTATGTGCAGCAGCCCAGCAGCCAATAATGAATGAGGGCACCCAGCTTGGGGCTGCAGTGCAATCAGCAGCATCAAGCTATCAGAATCACGCTTTGGCTCAGCAAAAGTCTCAATGAACCCTTGACTACACTAGGCAATGGTTGCTGCTACTACGGGGGAAAAAGACCTCTCTGGAAGGTAATGTGGCAAGGTTGGCTTGACTGATTTTCTTTGTTTAAATAAAACAACAACATAGGAGCTTTGGATACTAAAAATTCAGGGAAGAAGGGTCAACAGTGCCATAATATGGAAGCTGGCTCTAAGTCAGAGACAAATTCAGAAGCAAAGACATCCTTTTGTTAACAGAAACCTAATCTGCCGCGATTTCTGGCTTCATATCCCAGCCCCGAACTCATACCCAGACATGGTTCTTACCCCACTGCCACACTGCTGACTGCACTTGTACAGCTCCCCTGTCCTGTAGAGGCTCTGCTCCACTTCACTAGCTTTACACCAAGATTTGCAGAAGTTCAAGCCCCTCAGCCTTCCGCTAGGTGGACAGTGTCCCAAGCACACCTCTAACTATAGTGGCGTGTGAGGGGGCTGAAGGCTGCCAACTCTATTTCTGGGTAAGATTCTTCCCCGAGAAAAATCAGCCAGTTTCTTCTAGTGTTCCACAGCCCATGAGGAACTGAGCAGAAGCCAGGATCTGGATGTCAGACATATGGATTTACCAGTGCTTATTGCTAAGCACTGAATTATGCTTTGCATTGTGCAGAGCAACACACAAAGACCCCAGTCCTTTAATCAACTAAGCATATCTTGGTTATTTTCATTGCAAGACTGCAAAACACTGAAGAGCTGGACAGACAGTGTAGAAGCTGCTGCTTCCATCAGGGGGAGAAGATCTAGGCACAATTAACAACTGAAGGTGAAGCACCCCAATGAGCAGGAGATACACACAAGGAAAAAAAGAGTACAAAGCACACAAAAAAAAATGCATGTCAAAGGACTGTGGGTTTGGGCAAGGACCTACCCTGCAGCCAAGTCACTCAGAAGTTATGTATCCAAACATCCATTTTCAGCTTATCATAAGATGCAAAATGTCCAAACAAAATCAACAGCCAACAAGAAGCTAAGGGCAGGACAATCAATACCAGTCTAATCGCATGATCCCTTTGACAAAACAAAGTTTACTTCGAGAGCTTCATTCAGAGCCGATCCCATTCAAAATGCAGTTGATTAATTGCAAACGATGCAGCTCTTTAACTGCCAGCTCATTCTAGAGGCACAAAGTCCACCCTCAGACAAGGCTGAAATGTTACTGTCAAGAGCATTCCCACTGAAGGATTTTGGCAGGTTTATCAAGAAAAATAAAGCAGATTTCTCTATACTCCCTCATGATTCATTCAAACCTTGGCCCAGTTCTGCTCTCCACAACAGCAGAGTAAGCGCTGGCTGCCTGCCTCTTTGCATGGGACATTTTAACGGAGCAAACACTTGCCTTTCAGAGCAAGTCTGTAGCTGCAGCACATCCCCCTCCCCAGCAAAGAGAGGAAAGTCGACAACTTTTACTACAGCAAAAAGCCCCCGAGTCTGTGACCATTCAGAATTATTCTCTTGGAGGCTGTGCGTTTGGTAAAGCAAACGTGCCAGCTTCAAGCACACACACAAAGCATCCTGACAGCTCTCCCAAGATCTCTGCACAAACACCATCACCTAAGCTAAGCACCACCCTGGTCAGGTGTAATGTTGCTGAAGACTATGACCAAGTCAGAAAATGTAAGTTTATGTAAGCAGAGGGGTAACAGATATGAAGCACCCCGAAATCCAATAATTACCACAACTATTGAGTCTTACCTATGGCCCAAGAAAGATCAAAATCCAGGAGTTAACATTCGACTGATACAGGTTTTGCTGTCCAGAGCAGCATCAAGGTCCAAAACCAAACTGCCTTGTGTGTGCAGTTTGTAAGACACTTCCCTTATTCATAGCGGGTGGGAAAGGGAACCACTGACCCCAGCGAGACCACCTCTTCTCCCTGCTCCGTCAATAAGGGACAGCTATTTTGAAAGCTGGGGCTACTAAAGAAAATGAAGTTCAGCAAAAACCTCAGAGCCCCCCTCCCACAAGACCTTCTCTCTTCAACACACTTCTGATAGTTAAAGCAGCACACCCAGGATTCAAGTGGAATTGTTCTCAGTCCCACATTTATGTATTGGTCTCTGAGGTGGTTTTTTTTCCCTTAGAAATGAGCCAAACTCAGAGAAACTTACAAATGCAAAAAGGCTTACCTGAAATACATCCAAACACTTAAAGCTCTAAGACCAAAAAAAAAAAAAAAAAAGCATAAGGCAACCCAGGACTGACCTACAAAGATAGTATTGCTCTTCCCACACGCTCAGGACAGCAGGAAAGCACAGGGCACACAAGCTCAGCCTGAACCTTACAATGACCACCAGCAGTAACAACCTCAGCGTATCTTGACGGGTTGAAGTGAGTTTTTGCCTGCCTCATTCCAATGATTAATGACTCCCCAGTATCCAAAACATACTGCCATTTAACAGCAAATCCAGGAATGTCCATATAGCAGTTTCTTTACTATAAAATAGTTCAAATGCAACAAAGAGTTCTGTTTCTCAAAACATCAGTTGAGCAATGACAAACTGAAAGCAACTGTGCCCCAGTGTCAGACCAGAGCAGCTGGCACTGTGCAGCTGGGGGCAAAGCACTAGATCCCTGTGTATCAGGACAAAGTGCAGTTTCTCCTGGGACTGTCTGGCAAGCTCCTCAAGAGCTGGTGAGGAACTTCTCCTTGTGCTGCATAAATATTTACAGTCCACTGTAAGACTTCGATGACTGAAGCATTGCTAAATAGAACAGAACACAAAGATCTTAACAAGACAGATTTTACAGCCACAACTATTACGCACGATAAACTGACCAACGGATATTTTCTACATTAAAATTCTGTAACTTTAATTATATACAAACATGCTGTCTCCTATAGTGAAAATGTTTAAACTACACAAGCCAAGATTTATTATTTTTTTTTAAACAGGGCTGTTGTATTACATAAGACCCCAGCATCTTCACGTTCTCCTCAAGCAAACTCTGCAAAATCAGTTACTTGTGCCTGTGAACCATCCTGACATTCACTGGTTACATGTTGCTCCCAACCACCTTAAATCAGACTAATTAACCTACATTTAAAAAAGCTGACATTTAAAACGTCAGAAGAAGAGAGGAGAAATGAATTATATTTAAATGAATTATAATTTAGCTGAATAAACAGTATTTTAAAAGTGATTAAAGTCCCTCAAAGACATTCTGACTGCAGTTAATTCTAACATAATTCCTCTGAAAGGCCTCATTTTAAAAGTGTTCACTGGAACAGCAGCTGTTCACTGCTTCCTTTTCCTTTACTGCAAAGAATTGGGATCGCCAAACAAACGGTGTGGAAATTCTTATAACTCAGATGAAGAAAGGTACCATGAAGGGCTTAATTATTAAAGAAATAAAGTGACCTTGTGACTGCAAGTTTTTCTGTGATGTTGTTTGATTAGATCCAAGCATGACTTAAGTAAATTAACTTTTCTTTGAACACTGAAACTCAATGCCCTTAAAAAACACAGTTAACAAAGAACATGTTCCCTTCCTCGCACACCAAGTTTAAGTTACCAAAATGCAATTCTAGCTGTGTAAGGGTCATTCTTTTGGTCAAGGCTGTGGACAGCCTTGACATGCTGCACAGACAAATCCTAAGTACTTGGTCACTTAAGTGTGGAGGTGAGAGACAGCTTCTTACAGACCAGACCGATGGGCAGCACTGAGAGGATTTAGCCATCAAACTGCAGTCCCTCCGTGGCAACACTGGCAAGGTAGTTGCCAGTGACAGCACCTGATTTAAGCCATTTTGCCATAAAATGATGGCAGGAGTATCTATCGTGTCCACAAAAAATGACCAGAAAATAAGAACGCACAGCCACCTCATAGAAATACTGCACAACCTTTTAGGAGCAAGAAGATTATTACACAAATCCCCCAGCTAATATCCCATCTCCTCTTTCCTGAGAAAATGGATATTTACCATGATCAGCAGACCCCAGACACAACCCAACAGCATTATGATCCTTCCCTTCTCCAGAGGGAAAGAGACTTGCACAACATCAGACGCAGCATTTCCAGCACACATTCCTCACTGTGTTTAAGTGGGAGCATAATGAGAAACTGGATCTGGAAACTCTGGGTAAGACGATCCTGAGATCCACCTTCAATTTCTGTTCCCCAAATACAACAAAGACTTTCACAGCCTTCCTAATTTTTGCCAAGTTTCACTAGAAACCCCTTCCCACAACCCCACCACAACTCAAAGGACTTTACAAAGAACTAAGTAAGGGATTTACTGGAAGAAAAATACAACTTTATTTCAAGAAGATTAAGCAAACTGAAAATGAAGTGGGCAACATGCTCTACTCAGTAAAAGAAATAATTGTTTGAAAATCAAAGAAAGGCGATTAGCTTGAAAGGAGAGACTATTATTCTCACAGAACAAAACTGAAGGGTTTTCAGCCAATTTTTTTTTAATTGTTCTTCTTCAGTGTCAGTTTTGCTCTGCTTCTGAAGAATAAACCCCATTAAATACTACTTGGACACATTCAACGTATCTGTTAGGCAGTATTGCGCACTTGAGGTCAAGTAACTTGCAAAAACCCATTTCAGTAACTTGCAACACTGCAAGAAGCAGCTATTCAGACCAAAATCCAGGGACTGAAACAGGTGCCCACCTTCCTAATAAAACAAGGGCAGCACTCAGTCCCCATTCTCCCAGCAAAAACGTGGACACAAGAACACTTACTGTTTAAGGCAAGTAACTAACCACTTGGTAGTCTCAGTACAAACAGAAAACCAAACCAAAACCAGACTGTGCCACTCTAGCCCAAAACACAGATTTTTCAAGAGGGAAAAATATATGGTAGCAACAAATTCTGAATGCCTGATGTCTTGTTTCCTTAAAAGATTTCTGCTGTTAAGCACCAGCAAGGAGGTGTAACAGCTGAACTGCATGCAACCAGAGCCTATTTCAGTTTTCTGTTAATTTTTATCATACTGTCAAAATACAGGTGAAGTTATCCACTCCATTATTGCACTTTATGTTCAACTCAGCGTGGCTAACAGAAAACTATACTTCTTAAAAAACAAAAAGGCTTAGGACTTCCAACAGGCAAACTAAAACTCACTATCTACTTACACAGAGCCAAAGATGCCATTGTTCATTCATGTTTATAAGGACTAGTGGGCTTTGCTAACCTAGGTCAGCAAAGAATCTGTTTACACAGGCTACTGTACCTACAGATGCAGCAGACTTACCTTCAGAGAATCAACTAAGTCATCGACTAGGAAGAGACGTCTCAGCTCTTTGACCGTGCCATTAATGTGACCAAGCACAACATTACTGTACTTCTGAATAAGCTCTTCAGACACAGCTACATCAGACTCCAAGTAAGCCCTGCAAGAACAGAGAGCTTATGAAACTTTACTGCAACAGTGCTGCCAAACAGCATCAACACGTTAAATACAGTATCAACATACATTCTTCTTATCATACAATTGGTTTGGGTTGGAAGTGACCTTAAAGATCATCTAGTTCCAAAACCCCTGACAAGAGCAGGGCCAACAAAAAAGAGAAAATCTTCACCATTCTAGATCCTCACCCAAATCCTAAAATGACAGAACTAACCTAAGTTATTCTCAGAAGGTAAAAGTGAACCTTAAAAAAACCTCCACCATGTCTTAGAAGAAAAGAAAAATTTGTTTCTTTCTTATTGCTATGTTGTGCTGCTGCATTTACTAAGTCACACACTAAGTCTTACCTGGACCAGGGAGCAAAGGTGTACTGACTAACATACAGGTTTGAAGAGCCAAGGCTAGTGAGTGGCCAAAACAGGGTCCAGAACCATTGACAAATATGCTACTTAGTCTACGAAGTCTCTTCCTACTCCTCAAGATATGCTGTAATCTAGTACACTAATAAGGCTAATGTCTATTTAAAAAAAAAAAAATAGAAAAAGAGACAGCCTGGGGGGGGGGGGGGTGGCATTTAAATCAA
>JAOQGH010000023.1:4662226-4696066 GCA_025769975.1 Gallinago jamesoni | reverse complement strand
CATGCACATCACTCTTGGTTTTGCTACTGGACTATTAGATGGCTTACTATTCTACAAGACTGGAGATTCCTTCATTTCTCACAGAAAAAATCCTACAAAAAGCAACATATCCATTCATATCACTGGAAGGCGTGTAACATTAAGCTGTAACAAATACCCTAAGGCCCAGTAAAATGAGCAAGTTTTTCATAGTTTGCTAAAAAAATTTCTTACAGTTAGCGACAATAGTTCTTTTAACAGAAAAATATAAGCTCCTGTCTGGTTAAGTGTTCTTCATACCACACTATGACTTTTATATGTAGTTGCAGTGGCTACAGCAATTTAGACTCTTTAAATAGAGAATAATTTATCTAATTTGCATATTGGGAAGGAAAAGATCAGCAGATCTGTAACAGAGCACTCATTTTGCACGTGCTACAGTTGTTAAATTTTTACTTAAATTTAGGAGGGGATTCTGCTTTGCGGTGGTTTTGTTTGATTAAAAAAAACGCACAGTGGAGGTTCCTATGTATGTCATTTAAGGCAAAGCTAAACATGGCATTGTGGCAAGTCCAAAACAAATCAAATACTTTAAACAGTAACTTCAGAGGGCAGCCATTTCAAGGCTACATTCTGCTCTCCACACTCATGTTGAGAATGGTGTGCATATTCAAGCCGTGAGCAAGATATTTAGTACCTGAATCAAAAATCACATCGAGCTCGTGGATACACTCTTCACTGTCAAACTAAATTCAAGTAAAAATATCCTTCCTGTAGTTGAAGCTATACAGATACAAAGTAAGCAACTTGGTATGGTGGACAAAAAGGTCTCGAAGCTTCTTATGAATATCAGTATTTTTAGAAATAAACTGCAGAAAGAGCACAGGTAGAACAAGTTTTGCTTGTTCTTGCTAAGAATGAACTTAAATGGTAAACGTGGAAATGCTGTTTGGATACTGAAGAGCAGTACTGGGTGGGCAAAGCAAACAGGATTTCAGCTGGGGATTATTCACCCTAGTAAGGGTGAATAAGGAGGACCATACACAACCTTGATGGTTAAAAAAAAAGCCCCCCTCCCAAGAACTAAGTTCACAAAATGCAGATTTCATACTGCTACACTGAAAGTTGGTGCCAATTGCTCAGATTTATTTCTTTGTATCATATCTAAGCTTGAAAGCAAATACCCCTTTTTTGCCAGAATTTTGTCCAACAACTGTCTTAGGCACAGTCTGGCTTCCCATGGGTAAATGAGCCACTACGCAGTGAGGGAGGAATGGAGGTAAAAACCCAAGAAAACATTTTACTTCGCCTTACTGAAGATGAGAGGAAGTGAACAAGAATAATTGGAAACACCACTGAATTAGTAAGAGAGCTGTAAATAGGAGGACAAGCAGGAGTTTCTAAAAGGTGCAAAAGAAATTGAGATTGAATCACTCCATTGATTAAAAAAAAAGGAGAGAAGCACATCTGAGCAGCATGGGAAGGGGTTTGTATGGAAACAGAAAACATTTACTCTCAGTAATTACTCTAACACATTAATAAGTTTTTATTCATCTTAAGATGCACCACTGTACTCCACAGAGGTATCCAGACATACCATGGATACCGTATTGCTACACTGCAGGGAAATGCACACACGGTATGCCCCAAGGACTTAGCTCTTCACTTAAAACAAAGAACTCGGAGGTCCTCTTTGAGGACCTAAGTTAATCCTATGATTCAACTCCTCAAGCCTTAGAATTCAGAGTCCAAGTTTCTGGATTTCTGACCTGTGTAGGCTGCAATGAACCTGGATTCTGCTGAAGCCAAGGCAGCCTTGTGTGTGGAAAACACAGCTATAAAGAATTTTAAGAGTATTCTTAAATAAGTTCCAAAAAGATAAAAATTATCATCTGCTACATTTATTTTGATTTTTCCTAAATATATCCCTTTGAAAGTGCTGTGTCTCCTGGGTATTTTTTAAGTTGTGTACATCATCTGCTACTGGTTCACATTCTGAGGACCACGCCATTTAAAATGCACATATTACTCCATTAGATTCAAGGATTTAAACTTCTTAAATGTAACTTAGGATATCCCAGCATTCCCAGGGAAATCACCTGTACCAAATGCTCAGTTCGTTTACTGCTGTGCATGCCTACTGAGAAAAACCGAAAGAAGAGCTGTCATAGGCTGAGTAACAGATTTTTCAGTACAGAGACTATCTATGTTATTATGCAACATATTATGGCATATGTCATTTACTGCTTCTAAGAGCATCAACACTGTTGT
This sequence comes from Gallinago jamesoni, assembly GCA_025769975.1. NCBI lineage: Eukaryota > Metazoa > Chordata > Aves > Charadriiformes > Scolopacidae > Gallinago > Gallinago jamesoni. The sequence continues at coordinate 4,693,816 of JAOQGH010000023.1, read as the reverse complement.
TCCCCAAAAGAACACACTTTTTTTCTTAATTAAAGAAAAATCTCACCTAAATGGGTGGCCTTCATCGGACTTTTGGATTGCCTGGATAACTCCCTTGTATATCCTAAAGCTGATCGTCACAGAAAGCAGGGCCAAGGCAATGTAAGCTGTCACACTCACGATGCTGAACACTGTTAATGAAAGCAGCAGGAACAAGCTGGCACCAAACACCACTCCTGTCTTCTTAATGTCTCGCCAGTAAAGGAGGTCAACAACTAAAATTTAAAAAAGGTAAGAAATTAGAACAAGATACCTTTTGCATCCACACGAAAACAGTAAAACACGATTCACTTGACTGCTGAGAGTTATCAAGAATGGAAGTTGTGATCTCACCATCAAACCAGAGCTGAAATTATAGCTAGAAACAGGTTATTTTAGCACTGATTCTGCACCGGACTTTAGATTATTTGGATCATTGTTATTACGGTTACCTTACATGTAACTGCTAAAATTTAAGCACAATTCTGCCCTTAAGCAATGTCAGAATCTCTACTACTGTGCTGTTTTGTACCACAACCACAGCGGTTTGCACTTCATTTCATTTCATTTTTGTGCAGGTCACTCACTGGGGAGATTGATTCCAATTCCCTGTTGGAACAAATGGCAAAACGCCTACAAATCTCTAAACCATTATATCTTTTCAAGTCTGGTAGAGGCAAAGGCGCTGCTCAAGTCTCATTAGCAGTTTGGTTTGCTTCCTTTTGAACGAAGACATACCCTCGGGAGTTTATAATGTTGATTATGGGTGACAAACTGAGCCATCAAGAGGGAATAATCTCACTGAAATTTCAATCCAGACTAAATTTGCTGGGTTCCAATGCAAAATACTTCATTTGTAAACCAAGTTTATTTTTCCCTTAAGCGACCCTCATGAGAGAACACAACATTATGCCATTTTTAGCATCATTGTTTGGAGTAAACTACGCCCTTACACAAATCAGAGGTAATTGCTTAGTATATTCACTGCAGAGGTGCTGTTGCATCTACTTGATTACCTTAAACTCATGAAATCTGGCAAATGTTCTCCATTATAGAGCACAGAACTGGGCAGTCTACCTTTATACTCCATGGTGAGACACACACTAAAACTATCTCTTCATCATTTCTACTTCCATAGCTGATGAGATTTTCACAAGAACAAATTCCTCTTCTGCATCAAAACTGCTTGTTCATAGCAATAATGTATTACATACGGAACTCAAAATTATAGAAACATTTTACTATTGCACCACAAGCTTACTAATCCTATCTCATCCTAAATAATCACCAAACTTAACAGTAACATAGCGTATGATTCAGTCTATGTTCTGAATTGTGACTATGAAAGAAAATTAAAAAATAGTATTTGACTATTATTTCTTACAGGATGAAAATGTGGGAATGCACCAACATGAAATACTTAGAAGCCTCTGTAGGGCAAAGTCTGCAAAATCCCTTTGTAGGTATGAAAATGCCACTGAGGCTATGATGCAATTCTGAAATTGCAATCTTCTGAACTCTTTTCCTGATTATTTCCATAGGGAAACTGTGGTGATCAGCAGATGCTGGAGAGATGAGAACCCCGGTCAGAAACTTAAAGCCGTATTTTAATTCACATTCCAGTAGCAGTTTCCTCAAGCTCTACAGACGGAACCAGGTTATGATTGCAACACCTTGGATTTGTCACGAACCAAAACTGCTGTGGAAAGAAAGGGTCTCACCCCTCCACCTCTACTCCTCTCCTTGGCATGGCCACACACAGAACCACACGGTTTTCTGTCTGCTACTCATAACTACTGCCCCCCAAAAATAAAATAAGCAAAATAGCCAGCTAGATCAGACTCTAGTTGTTGTTCACCATGTGACTACACAAACATATGGGGTGAGAGATAGAGCAGCCAACTGACAGAAGTGACACTCCTGCTCTCCAAACAGCACCAATCTAAAGTCCTCGTCAAACTGCAGCCCAGCCTATCCACGCACCCTGTTGACCTGTTATTCCAATGGGTCTCCTCATCTTACAAACCCACAGTTCTGTCTTCCTTGTCAAACAAACAAAGCTCTAAGACAACTTTTCTTTAGTATTTGTAAAAATCAGTCAAACATAAAAAAACAACAAAAAAATCAAGTCATCACAGAATTCCTTTTGTATTGGCTATAACACCTAAATTTAACATTTTCTTTCGTTTCCTTGGCTGTGCTTCTAATCACAAAAGTGTCTATTAGTGTACACCTTATGCTAGCAAGTTTAACATGTAAAAGGAGTTTGTGAATGATGATTGAAACCATGAGCTTGACCTAAAAATCACTGTAAACCTAAACTGAGCTGCAAGTAACCATAACACCTAAATGAGATTGTCAAAAGCAGTCTTGCGAAAAAAAGAGATGGTGGATTTTCAGTCCTAAATCATGCAAGAGATCTTTGAAAACTCATTTATTTCTGAGTATTTTGTTCAAACACTGAAACTACATTTATTTTTAAACGCTGAAATTTGAGCATCCATACATTCAAGTTTGGGTGCTGCTCCCATATCATGTGGCACACGAAGTGTGAGCCCTACTCGTCTCTGCAGATAGTGTCAGTTCTGTACGTGAGATATTCCCTCCTCTGTAACGCACTTTTAAAGTCCCTCCCCTGATAGTGGGTTTGCTGCTTCATAGGAAATCACTTATTACAAGCACTAATGCATTACACCTGGACCCAGCTACAAAGAACGCAAGGTCATTCATCTGTATGAGTTTCCAAAACGGAAACAAAGATAAATGGATGGAATTAAAGCATACCACAAATGGCAAATGACCTCTATCGAGTATTTTGCTCTAAGTAATCAATAAGAAATCTCCCCAAGCTAGGACCTCCCAGAGCAGAGCAAAGCTGCACACCAAGCATTTTCCCTTACTGCCTCCACTCCCTTTGGAAAACTACCCCCTCAGCCCCAGCTTAAGGACATACAGATCTAGTTTCATTGTACATTCCTCAAAGGGAAACTCAGTGTTATAAGTCACTGAAAAACTGATTTGTGATTTTCAGGCTAAGAGAGCACATGATGAAATTGATTTACATTCTCCAATCAATCAGAAACTGGTATTTGCATTTCTTTGTAAAGTAAAAGATTAAAAATATTACTAGAAGCAGCTTTCTGGCTTTAACTTAAAACACAACATATCCAGAGCAGATTGAAACACAAACATACAAAAAAAAACCCCAGAAAAAAACCCAAGCAGTGCTCAGCCCTGCCAAGCAGTACCTTTCCTCACGGAAAGCCTTTTAAGCTGTATTTTCTACATAATCTCATGCATTTAGTGCCAGTATTCCGGGCCTGTCCCGGGGCCCGAGCAGCTGCCTACATTTGGTAATGGGGGCTGTCACCGGGCACGGCTAAAAATAGCGCTGCCAGCATCCGCACCGCTCATCCCATTGCATTCTGCTTCTCAATGCAAGCGCCGTGGTAGGTTTATCGCTGTATTTGACCGTCTTCTCTCTCACAGACGTAATGATACGCGTTGGGTTTTGATGACAAAAACAAGTGGTTTAATAGATTTAACCTTATAATCATCTTTTTTTTAAAAAAAAAAAAAAACCAATAACCCGCCGAACTAAGCTAACCCTCTCGTTTATGAGAAACGGGAACTAAAAGCCTCGAGATCTACAAGCGAGTTCAATTCGCATCTGTGAAAGAAAACCAAGGGAAAAAAAAAAGGGACTAACCCATTCTGGCATCCATCTTGCGCGTGCCCGCCTGCGCCCCAGGCCGCGCGCCGCCGCCTGCCCTCCCCCTCTTCCTCCTCCTCCCCCCCCCCTCCCCCTCCCGCCCTTCCGCTTCCGGCCGGCGCGCTCGCGGGCCCGCCCGAGCCCCCGCCCCCGCCGCGGCCCCACAGCGCAGGGCGGGAGGGGGAGGATGGTGCTCGCCGCGAACAACTGCTCTCCGGCCAGCGTTTAGAAACAAACACACACACACACAAAAAAAAGAGTTTTCAGCGCCAGAGAAAGGCGGCTGCTTGTGTAAAAGAGGAAGAAGATTAAAAAAAAAAACAAAAACAAAAAACCACACAAACAAGGGCCGTACTAATACAGAATACAGATTACTAATTACAGAATACTAATACGCTAATATAGAAATGCAATAGAAGTGTTGACAATGGGCAGCTTCCCAATGCACCTGAAGCTCACAGTGAGAGCCATACAGGCTGCTATGAAGAAAATTAGACCAGCAAATACACAACAAACAGGCAAATTGCTGTTAATTTCTGTTTAGAGAGGTATTTCCCAGTTACACTAAATAAAGTTCGTATTTACATGCAACTTCAGGGCTTGCACTGCTGGCTCACGCGCAGGATGGAGCACACGGGGTCCAACCATGCACCTTCACCTCCAGAACCCGGTGTGGGACAGCCCCGGCTGGAGGCAGACCACCCCCAAAGAGAAGCCACCAACCCACCAAGTGGTCAAAGTCTGCCAAGCACAGACACCATTAGTTGCCCAGGGACTGGCATGACAAAAAAAAAGTGGCATGTCCAACGGGACTGACACGCTTGTCCAACTGGATCCCAAAGGTCAGAAAACAAGTACACGTCACACGCCTTGCGGAGTCTGTCCCACAACCCAGGATGATGTGATAACAGATTTTACAGAGGACACGCTAGTATGAAAACAAAGTCCAACACTACTGGACTGTCCCCCCAAAACCTGCAAAAATTACCTAACAATTGTTAATGAGCCAAAGAAGTATTTTTTCTTTCATTCCTACTTAGTCATATACATGTGCACAAGGTATGAACTGGTAAAACCATTCCAAAGCCCTGATTACTGACAATAAACATCTAAAAAGCTCGAAGGCTGCAGAAGCCTTATGCAACCTTTTCCACCATTTAACTAATCGGAACCAGAATTCTGAAAGTTTTTCAGCACGTTAATAATAATCCTGGGATAGTCTGGGACTATAGCTGTGGTGTTCATCCTACCATTAGCATTACTCCATCATTAAAAGCTGACAATTCATTGAAGCAATTTAAAATTAAATAAGTAAATGGTCCACATATTAGTACCAATTACTCCATGGGGCCCTGTCTTTAAAAAAGCTAAAAATAAAAGTCATGCCATACCCAGGATAAACCTATTTCATCCTGCCTATCTAGATGATCAATACCACGGGTATTAATCAATGCAACAGGCTATACCACTTTCACTATGCTGGCTCCTCAACTACTACGGCCGTAGCACAAGAAACATGCAGACCAGAACTAAGTTTAGGATTATATTAATTACAAAGTAGTGCTCTAGTTGGGAAGTGTAACTATGAACCATACTTTGGGCTCTTTTCTGGTTTTAGATTTGATTGTTACTTTTATTTTTAAGGTTATTTTTTTAGCATGGAAAGAAGCATGTTGCAATATTTGCTTCTGTATTTATTTTGGGGCAATATCAACAGTGTAATCAGTCCCTGAACTTCACCCATCGTTTTCCACGCCACTGAAGCCTGACCTAACAAAGGTAGAACTCATGAAATAAGGCATTTTCATCTCATTATAAACAAACGTTACCAGAAACCACACTAAACCAGGCTTCAAGAACAGCTGCAAAAGGAGAGGAACCAGACTCTTCCAGTTCCCCAGAAAACCTTGTTCTTGCTCTGCTTTCAATTTCTATTGGAGCCTATCTGTACAAGTTAAAATATAATTAAACCTCAAAGCAGTAGCTCCTTGGAGTCACTAAACCAGCTTCCTCCGCTTAAGGGGATGCCACTATGCAAAAACAAAGAGAAGGAAGAGGAACTTTAAAAGTACTGCATTAAGCAGTTACACCAGCACAAAACATGCATGTAGGACAGGTTCAGGTTTGCTGTGTTCCTTTGGGGCCAGTTCCATCACATGCTACTGAGATCTACATTTTGCAAGGAAGCCAAGGCGCGTTCCTGCCCCCTGCAGCTGTAGGAGCATGCCTTGCACTGCCTGGCGTATTCCCCCCGGCACGTTCATGATTGGCAAGTCATTTATTTTAAACCAAGAAAGGCTCCACTATTCTCAAGGCCTCAAATTCTAGACTTGGGAATGCATGCTTTCAGTTGCAGTGAGGCACAGACCACCACCAATCCTGCTCATCAGGTTGTGAAAGAAATCCTGAAAATTAGGCCTGGATAGCCAAAGGCAACTTGCCTTTCAATCTTTACAAAAACCTTCTGACCTCACCCTTTTTTTTTTTCCCCAACCCCAAGGCCTGACATATGGAGTGCTGAACATTTCAACTAGTTACACATCAAGAAGATATTACTAAACCCTGCAGAATATTTTTTTCCTAATATTTATAGTCCTTTAATGAAAGGTGAAAGATTCTAGATCCTTGTTTTGCAGGAGCAAATTTTTTGCCCTGCAGGGCTTTTTTTTTTTTGCTACGTATTTAGGTTCTGATAGAGCGTTCTGCAGATTCTAGACAGCTGGCAATTTTGCCCAAGTGGGAAGAACAACAGTTACAGGAAAAAGAGGAAACCTTCACAGCTACCAAGCATGACAGGGCCCTTTAAGATAATATTTAGTTATCCAGAAATGATTAAAAATTTTTACAGCTTGTCTTGCTGGTAAAGTTTAAAGATTACATATACAAATAAGGCTTAAACTCTTACACACTGAGCACTAATATAATGATCCACAGAGATTTACACCAGTGATCTCCTATTGGTGGTTACAGGAACAAAGGTCAGAACCACACTAATTAAGATTAGTTACTTATGTACCTTAAAAAAAAAAAAAAAATTACATTTGTAAATTCTGGAAAATCAGACAGAATTTTACATAGAATCCAGCAGAATTATGAAAAAAACCAAAGCAAACATGATTAAAGGTAGATTCTAAACACGCTGCGGGGGGGAGGTGAGGGAAGAAAATATCCTTCTGTAGTCTGCCTGAGATTTCTCCTCATACTACATGAAACGCATACACTACATTCTTTTGAGTTAATGGTTAGTGTTATTAAATTATTAATAATCTTGGAATTTCAAGGAACATCAACTAAATTTGGACTATATTGACATTTGTGCAGTGCATACCAAAACAAGCTGTTCCTTAACATGCTCCGTAGCACTGAAAAAGATCTGCAGCATCACTCAAGCTATTTTACCCACATAAATAATTTATTTTTCTGCATTGCTCATATTTACCCATTTTTACCTACTTTTACAATCTTGTATGAAGTACAAATAAATCTTACACCTTCAGATACATTTCACAAATACATGCTACAAAAACCATTTGCTAGAAAAACAACCCGCAGCATCTTTAGCCTTTTTTTTTTTTATAATTTAAAAATAAAATTAAAAAGGGGAAAAAAAGGTGAAAGAACAAATACCCTTATCCTTCCAACTGCTCGGCTGGCTGTCCATCTCTCCACAAACGATCTACCCTCTGGCTGCGAGTATCAGTTACGCATACCGAGAGTCGAGCTGCAAGAGAAGAAACCTACAGCCCAGGATGGGAAACATGGGCTTCCCCAGCCAGCTTCTGTCCTCTGCTGCCGCGCTGCACCCGCTGCACTGCACTGGTGCTGCACCGCACTGCGCTGCTGCTGCAGGGGGCCGGCCAGCTGACGGCGCGGGGTGTGGATGCCGCTGACGCAGTGCGAGCTGTCACCGGGCTGCTGATCCCCAACGCGAAGGCGAACAACACGCAAACCCCAGCCTCCGCAGCCATTTGCTTTTTAGCGCTTGCCGGCAGACCCTGCAGAAGCGAGGAGGCAGAGGAAGGAATCCCTGGCAGGGAGGCTGTGGTTGAAACGCATCTATAAGTCTCCTAGATAGATGCCTTCCCCTCATCTTTTTTAAACAAACGTCGGTCTAGATGACTAACAGATATCTTTGTAACACACCTCTCCCTTTTAAAAAAAAAAAAAAAGCCTGAAGGAAAGCAGATTAGGACCTTTTCTGTGCTTGTAACAAAAGCAAGAGTCTCCTGAAGAACACAGGAAGGCTTTTTTGCTGTTATCTTTAGTCCTTATGAACTGCTCAGCCATGTTTATTCATCTTAATGGAGATTTGAGAAGAGTCCCCTCTCCTTTTACCCAATTCCTACAACCAAACAAGTTCCCTTTTTTATTTTGCATCAACATCCTATATTTTCAGCTACAGACCTGACAATTAAATGCTCCCTTCATTTAAATAAAAACAAGAACCTGAAACTTCACTCTACTAACATATAGAAAGTTACATAGAGGAAGTTTTGTACAGACTTGAGCATAAACTAGAAACTCAAAGTCTGAAAGAGAAGAGCTGTGAGAACGATGTTCTCTTTCTGTTTTCCATCTCTGCTGAAAAAACAACTACTCTTGTAGTTTGGAATCTCTTCTTAATACCTGGAACTGACAAGAAAATGCTAAAAACTCCCCAGCATTGCTCCAAAACCTCTTAAAAATTTGATACACCATTTTCTAAAAAACTGGAGTGCACACATTTCTACAAAATACTGTAGATCAGCTGAGATGGAGCTCCTGATTTAGTCCTTAAATAGACAGTTTTACTTTTCATTAGAAGAGAAAATCTTACAGGGAGAAAGATTAACACAAAGTTACCCAAAAGCCCTGTTTATGGCTTCAATTGCTACATAAATTTAAAGCCTCCTTTGATAGGAAGAGCAGTTACGTATATTTTTAACTTATATAAAGATGTGCATTTCAGTCACAGCTTCAACTGGTAAATCAAAGCACATACCCTAGGAGGTAAGTAGGAAATGTATATTCATCATAGTGCAAGCTAATTTGTGAAGTTGCACTATATAAGAAAAGTACAAAAAGCATCTGAAACTCTGCTTCTGTCTTTGAGCTTAAATTCTTAAGATCAACTGGAAACCACCAAAATCTGTGGTCCGTCCCCCCCTCCCCCCCATGTTTGTTCAGATCACTGCATAAAATCCTGGTGCTTTTAGAAAGTTCTTTCCACTAATTGTCAAATTTCTATAAGATACACAAGAAAAGCCTCTTCATTTCTTCTTCATACTCTTTATAGTACATGCTTAAAATAGTACATTTATGAAAAAAAATGCCTAAACAGACATTTTGTTGTAGCCACACATGCTGCATCACCAGTCCGTATCCTCCTATCTCACACGAGCCACTAACTCCTTCCACAGGAGTTTCTCCCTGGCCTCAAGATTCTCTTCTTTGTCTTCACTCTTACCACTCCCTGCAAACGACACCAAAAATGAAGTCTCTGTCCCTCTCACATCTTATTTCAGGCAAGATACATCCATGTAACCCTATTCTACAGATAAACTGAGTAGCAGTACTAGCAACAAATTTCTGTATAACCATATTGTCTCAGTAGGGAAATGGCGTGCTTGTTTCTACACCAGCATTTAAACAAAAGCTATCCAACTAATAGGCTACTTGCAAATCACCTAAAACACTAAAACAGACATGATCAATTCTAAACATGTTTTTCTACTGAACGCACGCACGTTCAAGGGGCTGCAAGCCTGCCAGGCGAGCGTGTTACTCTCTGGGTAGACAATAAATCACTCCGAGCAGATGGACCGACAGCATTTTTGTACTGAAGAGTGTTCCTGACTTTGGACATTTTGGATACTGCCTAATTCTGCTCTTGCCCAAGGCCTCACTCAGTGCTACCCACCTATTTGTGCTTCTGGGAAAGCTGGCAAATTACCACAAACGCTCCATTTTCTCCGAAATTCTCCCACTCTGCAAATAAGTACCCAAAGGCCTCACTCTGTGAGCAGTCTCAGCTATACCAGCCTTTGCCTCCCAACAGGGCTGACAGGAGTGCTTTAATGAAACACAGCAGGTCTAGGTTTTCCCTTCAGAAAAAATTCACTCAAAGTTTTGGGGTTTGGCTTTGTTTTGTTTTTCTAATTCCTTCTACTCCTTCCCTAAACTCTCCAGTCCATTTATGATCATTTACCTGGTAGCAAAAAAAGAAGACCTGAACAACCAAAGAATCTAAGAATACAATCAAATATCATTTTAATTTCATTTGATGTTGAGTTATATTTTACAAATAACCTGCTCCTTAAAGAAACTCTAGAAGCATTCCAAGGTATTTTTCCCCCCAGTGAAAAACAACAAACCAAACCCAACCCTTCCCCTTTGCTGAATGGCTCAATTCAACTGACTGCAAACACAGAAACTACCAGAAATGATCCAAGTGGGTACAGGGCCGATGTAAGGCACCATTTCTAACTTCTTTTAAGCTTCACGTAACTGTAATGACCTAGTTTGCCATTACAGAATCACAGGGGGTATTTTATTTCTGCCCCCATGATTCAGGAGTAAAGAGAAACACTTCAGCATTACTGCCGCTCAGCCACCTTCTCAAAGGGCATTTCCCACTTGGACCTCACATTTGAATTTGCTCCCTCAAGAAAATCTGGGAAATGTAACACATTAGTTGCTTTTCTGAAATTCAATTACAAAGTGCCCTGTGGCATACATAAAAGCAAGAGATCCATAAATCCATAAGATTTAATCTTAGGTGAACATCTACAGATCCTGATGTTAAAAAGTGCTATGCAATGGGTTTCCTGTGAAACTTATTGCCTTGATAGTCAAAGCCATGTTTCAGTCTTGCAATGCTCTACATTAATACACAGAGAGATTTAAACTGTTGCTGTGGTTACATTTTGGTACAGAACTTTCTGTCATGGTCAAAGGTTTAGATTTTGTGTGCCTCTACAATATACTTCAATTTTGTAATTTTATAATATAAAATCCTCCCATGTTTCACCAATTAAAAAAGTGTTTATGGAAAGCATGATCTTCTAGCCTCCTTGGGAGAATTAATGATCTCTATCCAAAAGTAAGTAGTGGGATATCAGTGAAGAAAGCCTGTAGAATAGAAGGGCTAAGATATGTAATACATATATTTAGTTTTCAATTATAAGAATATTAAATTTATTTCAACAGTTCAGTTTCTCAAAACCTGGGATGCAATCTTTTAAAAGGCACAGTGTACTAGAGTTACAGTTCATCTACAAACACTAGATGGCATCAAAGCCCTCTTTTATGAGCCTGCCTTAAAACAGAACTCCCTGCTGCACTGTCCTGATGGCCACACACCTCACCAGCACAAGCCCTGCCACAAGCTGAAGCTGGTGCTGGCTGCGGCACTGGTCAGCAGCCTCTCAGTGCTTGGGAAACATCCATTCTAAAGTCACATCTTAATATGCAGTGTTTTTATGGAGATCAGAAATGTATATTTTAAGGTATGGTGACGGTGAAGCAGCAGGGTTATCTGCTAGGAAGCTAAATACAGCACATAGTAAGCAATGGAGGAGGGAAAAAGGAAAAAAACCCAAAGGATCTGCGATTCCAGGACAGCAGCAATTTTTGGTGTTGCGGGAGGCAGAGGGGGGAGGTGGAAAGAAGTGCCATTTGCTGTTGAAATTGTTAGCAGTAGGAGCACCTTGCAATTAGAGGGTTTTGGTTTGTTTTTTAACAAAGACCTTCTAGTCTGATACCATTACAAAATAAAATAGGTTACCCACAGCTCTACCGTGCAGCATTCTACCCAGGAGGCTGATCAAAGTTTTGCATTTGCTTTATTGAAGTGGTGGAGTTAAAAAAAAAATATATATAAAAAAAATCCACAACTCTTAGTTTCTGTTAGCTCCCTGAGTCTGCTAGGACTGTTGGAAGTTACAGTTTCAGGTAGATACGTTGGCGTTTAGGTTAGCTTTCAAAAAAAAGCACTGTTAATTTAAGGTTCTTGAGCACTTAAGTGTACCAGTAAGGCAGTTCAGATTAATGTTTTAACAAGCATCAATCATACAGTCACACCAACTGATTTCCAGCAGTCTTGAGGCACAGTAAAATCTATGTCAGTCCTGCAGATGGGAAGATAGAAGAAACCCTACTCAAAGGTAGACTTGGAAGGCAAACACATGCACAGATCCGTTTCTTAGCCTTGTGATGAATGATCCTGCCTTTCTGAGAGTGTGGAAAACAAATATATTTGTTAGTTCTTTGGTGCTACTTTGAAATTGTGCTTAAGCAATGTGATATTAAAAGCAGACAACTGGTTTTGTTCATGACTTGTCATTAGACTTTTCAGGCAGCTCTCAGCAGTCCAGTTCTGTATTCTCTAATACAGCAGAAGTAAGCAAAAAAAAGTCAACAGCACAAACTAGAAAAAACAGACCATGTTTTGAGTTAGTATTCTCATCTAGTTAGATTTTAGGACGTGTTCCTCCAGAGTAAGCAAAAAAAAAATATGTATTTTTATTCCCAACCAATACACCATGTCAAAAAGTAAAATTGCAACTGCTTAACAGAGTAAGCAGAACACCAACAGAAAGATTGCAGACAGTTCACCAGTTTCCCATACCCAGCCCAGCCCTATGCCTGCCTAACTCCCATCCCTCAACTAACATCAACACCAGACAGATGCATACCCTGTCCCAGAACTGTGTCACCAGATGGGTCGAGAACGAAGGCATCATTCAACTCTCTCCTCTCCTGCTACAGCAAATGGTTTTACATGCAGCTTCTCCAGCAGTTTCAGAGGACAGCAGCAGCTGTGTTCTTGTCAGACCCAAAGTAAGAGTCTTTCTTCCCAAGGCAGTGATTTGCCACCCCCAGTCTGCTACATCCATGCAATGATTAAAGATAGCTCTGCAAAGGCCTCCAGTTAAAAGAACTGACAAAAAAACTTGTCTACGAAGAGCAATGTTCTGGGAGGGTCTTTTTGGTGTGGGGGGTTTTTGGTTTGGGTTTTTTTTTTTTTCCAAAGTAGCCCAACCTCTAAACAATTACCCCCTTGACATGAAATACAAAATACCCAGCAGCTGTTCACTAGACAGTAGCGCTGGAAGCCTGAGCACAAGGAGCAAAGTCCTCACAGAACACAAACAGTGTTTTGACAGATACACGACAGCAGGTATCACTGAAATTTCAGTACATGGGAAAAGGGAAACTCCTTTCTGCCTACCTGTATGGCTAGAAGAGGTGGGACAGGAAGAATGACAACTATCATGCAAAGTTAAACATAAAAACTACATCTTCTACCTTATTTTTCTAACTGTATTTCACTTGTACCAACATCCTGACATTCATGTGTTATTCCCTTCCAAAATACATTTGATGTAGAAGACATAGATTAGGGATGTAGTATTTTATGAACTGTAGACTGCAGCTACTGCAGAAATATACTACTGGTGAGTCAAACTAACATTTGTTTCCTACTTAGAACAGAGTAATTGTGCTTTCCACAGTCACTGTTCTTCAGCAGGGTGCTTTTCAGACAAATAACAGCAGAGTGCTGCGATATCAAAATTCAAAGTATTCCTCTAGTCTATGGAGAGCATGAACTTCATGAGGTATTCGCTTTAGAGAACAGAATGCAACATAACAATGATTTTAACCTTCTTTCAAGTTTCTTCTATTTTAACTATGTATTATTAGAAAAAAAAAAAACAAACACAAACACAGCCCAAAACCAATGTGAGGTGAAAGCCCCACCTTAAAAGAAAAATGGAAATTATTGTGCTGTGAGTAAACCAATTTTAACATCTGCAGGATACTCAATGGCCACTTTTCTAGTAACGTGAATACTAAGCTCCCTCCTACTCACTATTGTTTGGCTTACTATCACATATTAGAGCAAGTTTGGAAGGCCACCTAATGCCCGGCCTGTAGACAACCACAGAAGAGCTTGCAGTGAGTAAGTAGACTTATTTCACCAGCAGAACTGAAGGAGAAAACTGGAGACAGCGCGTCTATCCCTGATAAACAGAGAAAAAAAAAAAAAAGTACTAAAGCAATCAGAATATGAAAAAGGTCAAAGTGCAGGCACTAACATTTTCTGTTACCCTCAGCCTACATAAGGAAGTTTACAGAAAGTGACTTAAAAAGAATAAGTCATGACATGCTTAAGTTTAGCTAAAGAATTATGCAGATTAGTGAACTCCAAGACAGCATACACAGATTACCTGAAGATTTATTCAGCTTTGCTGAAAATACAGTGGTAGGCTTTTTCTTTCCTTTAATAGAAGCAGCTTCTTGCTCAGCTTCCTTCTCAAAAGCTTCTGGTTTTACTACACTGACTATCTCTTTTTCAGCAGGTAAAAGGGAGGTATCTGCGGCCAGTAAAGACATCATGGATACTTCAGGCACTTCTCTGTCTACAGCCTCCAAAGACTTTTTCAAGGCATTAGTATCTTCCTCAGCTTTTACTTCTACATTCTTCATAGCCAGATCATAGGGTAGCTCTGGGCAAGGCAACTGCCTCTTCTCATCTTTGATCGCCTTACTGATGTCTTCACTTTCATCTTTGTGCAATACTTCTTTGTCAGTGGCTTCTGCCACAAACTCAGGACCAATTTTAGGATGAGCTAGCATCACAAAGTCTTCTTCCACTGGGACTGGGGAAGACTCCATGGGTGAGAGAGCTCTGTCGTCTCCTGGTTTTGGCTCCACAGAAACAGATACATCAGCTGAATAAGCCACAGCATTCAGCTCTTCCATTTGAAGAGGAATCTTCTCTACCTTGGCTATTTTTGTAGGTGTTGGCTCAGATGGCAGAGTGGCAATGATTTGGGAAGAGTCCAGTTCAGGCTGGAAAGACTCCAGATAAGGCTTGCCAGTGGCAGCTACTGAATCCAGTCTGCCTTCATGTTCATCTACAATATTCTCAGTTGATTTACTTTTTAAGAGAGATGGATCTCCACTCCCTTTTTCAGTAAAGTCAGGTATCACCTGGCTATTAAACAAGTCAGATTTTCCAAATTGCGGAGACAGTTTTTCAACGAGTTCCTTGTGTTCAGGTACATCCTGAGAAATGTATTCTGTTATCGGTGTCTTTGAATAATCTGTAAAGGATGGAGAAGCAGATTCACCAGAGACCTTTGTTTCCTTAATTAAGTCACATGCAATAGATATATATGGAGTCTCTGTATCTTCAGGACTGGTGCTACATTCATGATCAGGTTTTTTAAATGTTAGTGTCTCTTTTGCTTCTTGGGCCTGTGTCAGCGATACATTCACTGCCTCTTGATATAAGGGAGGTTTTTCAGTCTCTTCTTTTACATCCTCACAATTAGCAGTAGGAATAAATGTTTCTAGTGGGGAAGCTTTGAGCTGCAGAGCAGATGCTTCTGCACCAGCAGTCCCAGTGCTCAGTGGGGCTTCCATAACAATATCAGGCAATACTGGTGTTGGGGCAACTTCTGAGCCTTCAAATGAGGGACAAAGTTGTGTCATGGGTTTCAGAGTGTCTTGTACTGACTCGGAGGTCTGAACTAAATCAATCTTTGTTTCATAAGCAAGTTTTGTACATGCCGCATCATGCATTTCACTTTCATATGCTTCTTGTACTAGATCAGGAGTAAGACCTTCAGGTATATTTGCTGCAGTGTCAGATGGCACTGTTGATATACTCCCTGTTTTAACATAGTCAGCTTCCTGGCCTTCCTGCTTGCCAACTGCTTGAGTACTGAAATCACCTTGTTCTGTGCTCGTCTGAGCTTTCATTTCTGCAATTTTTTTCTCATCATCAGTTCTATTTTCTGAAGTGCTTTCCTCTAGTGGAGAAAGAGATTTGACTTTGTTACCACCAGGAGCTACAGAGCATTCAAATTTAGTACAAGTGATGTAAGTCTGTGAGGGTTCTTTTACAGCTTCTGGGGTACTTGGGAAAGAGAGATCTTCAGTGCTCCCTTCACTCTCTCTTTCATAATCCTTCTGCACATTCAACTTATCTATAGCATATTTCTCATCTAAATTGCTTCCTAGTTTGGCATCTGTCTTACTTCCAGTGTCCTCTCCCATGTTACTCAGTCCATGACTAGCACCTTTTACTTCCCATATTGGCTCGAATGGTTTGAAGTCTGCATATTCTTCCCTCCTAAGAGGGTCTTCTTCCAATGCCCCTTTTTTACCATGATCATCATCTCTGTATTTGTCTTTGTTATAAAAGAGATCTTCCTTGTTTTTCTCAAGCAAATCTTGAGGAGTTTCTGGAGACATTTTCTCCAGATTAGGTAATTCTTCAGGGCTCTCTAGCTGCATTTCTTCTGTAGCTTGAGATAAGAGAGCTGCTTCTGCTTTAGCAAATGGGGGTTCCGAGCATTTAGTTTCTGAAATGTCTTTTTCATTTGCCTCTGCAAGAAATGGATTTCTTGCCTTTTCCATAGTTTCTTTATAAACCTCACTTGCGTTTTCTTTGTAAATGCCTCTTGCAGATAATCCATCTGAGAGTGTATCAAAGGCAGAGTGCTCTTTAAAGGGATCAGCTGAGATAGGAGAGGAGGAGGGAAGAGAAGGAGCAGAATCATGCGGGACTGCAATAAAATCCTCTTGACCAAGCGACTTAGTGCTAACTGGCTGCTCCTGCAAGTCCATAACTTTTTCTGTGACCGTGGACAGAAAGGAAAGTTAGAGAATGCAAGTGCTCTTAAAGTCAATGCAAACTTTCATGACAGGTTCACAGGACGTTAGTTATTAAGAGGTTCTTCCAAGTTCTATCATAAATACCATTTAGCCATTAAAACAAAGTATCAGTTAAAGTATGCCATTCTATTTTACTTTTTCTAGCAGAGAAGTATGCAAGAGGCTAGAGAAGCAGCAACTTTATGCAGCACAGAGGTCACAGTAAAGCTGAAGATGCTAGACAAGTACAGAGCATCCAAGTATAGCAGGGAATTATTAACAGTGACAGAGGGAGGGTGAGGTGGCAAGGGGAGACAGAAAGAGGGTATGTGTATACACTTGTATATAAACATATGCACAAACAAGCATGACAGTACGAAGTCTTTTTCTGACACTTTCTTAAAATGGAAATTTGGTGGACAGTGTAGCTAACAAAAACGCTAAGTATATACTAGAGGTAAAAAAATTTACATATATAAAATACTGCAGAAAGTTACTGTGGATCAAATCTTTCTCATAAATCAGTAAAGCTTTGATGTGTTAATCTGTTAATAGTATCAACTTCTCTTTTACATCAAGGGTCCAAGAATTCACGGATGGCTGTAGCTTGTTTATAAAACAGTTTACCATGTAAAGAAATGAATGCGCGTTAAAATCTTGAACACATTGACTGGAAAGTCAAACTTAAAGATGTCATAGAGGCTATTCTTGGACCCGTGCTGACTTTTAGTAAAGGCAGACTAATCAGAAAGAGTTAATGAGATCAGATCAGAAATGCAGGATGTATTCAGACAAAGGTGAGCAGAAAGAACTTGCCTGCAGAGGAGTGCATCAGAGGCGCAGATGTAGCAGGAAGAGCAAAAAGGGTCTCATCTGAAAAACAAACAAATAACCTCAGCAGAAATAAAGGCTAGGTTGAAGAAGGGAGAAAGCACACAAATAGTCAGTTCCCAATAAACCAAACAGATCAATAGCCAGTATGTGCACCCAGAGAACTAAAGAACTAAATAGACGCCCCATAGTTTTGAAGAGGGTACTCTAAGAATTCTCCATTTACAAAGGGATCTTTACTGAGGCAACTGAGGGATCTCCACCCTCCAAGCCAGGGACCAATCTCAGGGTAAGAGATACTGCAGCTCTTTATTTTCATTCTCCAAACTTTCACACTGCTGAGCAGCTACAGTGCCTCTGGCAGCAGAAAGAACACCTGTGTGTCAGTATCAACCAGCTCACTTTGTCCAGAGGGTCTGCTCCAACACCAACTAACCTCTTTAAGGACAGCAGCGATAAGGAGACCCAACCAGAATTTGCAACAAGTTAAAATGACTAAAGTAAGCTTTGGAACTCCACACAAACAGAGCACTGATCAGTTAATATGATACTGATCAAACCGGTAACAGTAAATAACTGTACTATTTTATGTCTTTACAAGTTGTTGTGTTATAACGTAGACAAGCTTCCAAATAAAGGCATTATTTTTAAAGCCCCATTTAGCATGATCCAAGGAGGATCATACTTTGCTCCGTTTCTTTTAACCTTAATGTTTCACCAGACAATCCTAGCTCTCCAATTTCCACTCAATGAACTAAGTAAATTTAAGGAAGGATACCCTTCTTCTAAGCTAAGGAAGTCACCCTCCTCCACTAATGCACAATATTGAGAAGCCAGACAGCCCCAGAGTTTCATATTGCACATTATCTGAAGTAAAAGCATACAACTGTGACATTTTACTAAGATGCATGAAGCATTTAACAAAAAAATGTCTAGAAGCAGCAATATCAGTCATCTTTAGAAACCAGGCAAATCAAAACCAGTCCTCTGGACTTCTGTGTCAACAGGAATATTTTTCCCAGGTCCATCGTGGCCTGTTGGCATTACGTTAACGTAAAAACAGTAACATTTAGGTAAATATATTTCATTCTGAAGAGTACATAAACGTTTCAAATTAAGGCTGTTAAATAATATTTGCAATTTACATCAATCATATTAGAATCCAAAATTATATTAAAGCATTTCAGTTATATTTTGAAATTCCAGTACAGACATCAACAATTTTTAATTTTGTCACTATTTGCCTGGACCAAATAGACTATATGAACTTTTTTTTTTTTAATTAAAATCAAAGAAAAATAGAAGCAGTTGATTTTAGAAGATGAAAGGCAAAAGTGAGAAATATAGTAGACCAAGCAGCACATACATAATAATCCAGTAAAACAAAGCATTACAGTAATTTTTGTTTTGGCATGTTTGGCATGACTTTCTGCAAAAAAAATGCCACTTTAAGATACTCATGACCTGTCTGTCAAGTTAATCCCACCAGCAGTTTTCCAAAAATCAAGTTTCCTTACCACCTACATTTCCCGTCACAATATACAGTTAGTTGGTTTTGTTTCGCAGAACATTGTTATCCTCAAGCAATGTTTATAATCCACAGAATATGACAAGATATAAGAAAACAGGGTAATAAAGTTGGAGTACAGGACTCAATATTTAGAAGCTTCCTCAGCTCCTGCTGAGTCAAAGGGATTTCTGTTCAGTTTTCTAGAAATTACATTTTCCTATTAAGTACCACAGAGAAACCTCAATTCCAAATACAGAACACATTAAAGCAGTGTTACAGTTCAGTGGTGGCAAAAGCTCTAAGGACAAAAACTACACTGGAGGACAACTGATCAATATGTGAGACTAAGTCACAGAACTGCAATGCTCATCTGTGCACTGCCAAGTATCACCATGTACTCTTTATTTTGGGAGACGCTCAACTGGCTCAGTAGAGTTTCCTTCACAAGCAGATTGCTCGCGCGGGGCCTACCACCCCAACAAAACTAATTAGCAACTCACCTGGTTTGGAGAGCAAAACAAAGGGATTCTGTAAGACCGCAGCCTGGAACTAATCAGTCCAGAGTGGTGGCTCTGTCTTCCTCAAAATTAAGCTTTCTGCAGTAACATCAGAAGTTCTTCCTTCAGTTTCTAGCGTGTCTGCTACATCCAGGGCTACAGTTGAACTTTAGATTTTAGGCTAGCAAGCCCTAAGCTTTGCACCAAGCAGCAGCGCGCTCCCTTTTTCTCTCAACATCATGCCTAGATGCACCAAGCAAGCAACATATGACCACAAATCACAGAATCGCCTAGGTTGGAAGAGACCTTTAAGATCATCTAGTCCAACCATAAAAAAAAACAACAAACACACACACCAAACAAAACACACATGCCAACACAAACCATATTCCCAAGCACCATTTCAATTTGCCTTTTGAATATCTCCAGGGATGGTGCCTCAACCACTTCCCTGGGCAGCCCATTCCAATACCTGACAACCCTTTCAGGAAAGAAGTATTTCCTAATATCTAACCTGAACCCCCCATGGCGCAACCTGAGGCCATTTCCTCTTGTCCTATCTCCTGTGACCTGGGAGAAGAGACCTACCCTCGCCTCTCTGCAACCTCTTTTCAGGGAGCTGTAGAGAGCAATAAGGTCTCCCCTCAGCCTCCTCTTCTCCAGACTGAACAACCCCAGCTCCCTCAGCCTCTCCTCATAGGGCTTTTGCTCCAGACCCCTCACCAGCTTTGTTGCCCTTCTCTGGACCTGCTCCAGCACTTCAATGTCTTTGTTGTAGTGAAGGGCCCAAAACTGGACACAGCACTCGAGGCGGGGCCTCACCAGTGCCCAGTACAGGGGGATGATCACCTCTCGGGTCCTACTCACCACACTGTTCCTGACACAGGCCAGGATGCTGTTGGCCTTCTTGGCCACCCGGGCACACTGCTGGCTCATGTTCAGCCAACAGTTGACCAACACCTCCAGGTCCTTTTCTACCAGCTTCAGCCACTCTGCCCCAAGCCTGGAGGGGGCTGGTGTGACCCAAGTGCAGGACCCAGCGTTTGGTCCTACTGAAACTCATCCCGTTGGTCTCAGCCCATCCATCCAGCCTGTCCAGGCCCCTCTGCAAAGCCTCTCTACCCTCCAGCAGGTTGACACTCCCACCCAACTTGGTGTTGTCTGCAAACTTACTTGGAGTGCACTCGATCCCCTCGTCCAGATCATTGATAAAGATGTTAAAGAGAACTGATCCCAGTACCAAGCCCTGTGGGACACCACTCGTGACCGGTCACCAACTGGATTTCACTCCATTCCCCACCACTCTCCGAGCCCGGCCTCCAGCCAGTTTTTAACCCAGTGGAGAGTACTCCCATCTAAGCCATGGGCAGCCAGTTTCTCCAGGAGGATACTGGAGGAAATGTAGAACTGCGTCCCTCCACATGTGTACTGGATGCTGATCCTGCCGAAATACCTAATCACTTGGTTAAAACGAAGCTGTAGTGTCCGCATTCTCCACGCTTGAGCCAGTGTCAATCTATTACCTCATCTCTTACCTGCCTGTGGCATGCTCCCCTCAGAGTACTGCACACAGGCACCAGGTCCAAAGTCTCCAGGGTCCTGTGACACGGCACTTCACCAGCAAGCTAGTAACAGAGACTACTTCTTAGCCCGTACCTTCCCTGAAACCACATGCTGTCACCTCCTCCAGGCCAAGCCAGAGCAGCATAACCTTTATTTGCTGGAAGGGGTCCACACTCTGGAGCAGAGGTAAGGTCCATCCTGCTTTCTCTCCCCTCTTGAGACAAGATTGTGCAGCATGAAGACAGATCTCAGACAGCCCAACAGAAAAGGATCTCACAGGGAAACCAAGAACAAATCGATGGAGGTGCTGAAAACGTGGAAATAAGAGGGCAAAGAAAGAGGAGAGGGTCCACTGGGGAAAGGAGGCAAAGCGGAAAATGCACAAGTCCCTGAGGGTGCAGTACACTTGCAGCAATCTCTACCAAAAATTCTAGACTTAAAATCTTTTTAATACTTCCCAACACCACAGAAAGAGGTTTCAGTTTCTGGTGAGGAACACTGGGTTTAGGAGCACGGGCACTGAATTTTCAGTGCTCCGTTAAGAAAGCACAATGCAGAAACTCCTTCAAAGGTTTGGTTTTCATTTACTCAACACCAAAACATACAATTGTTATGCCAGTCACTGAATTTCCAGGTTCTCTTAATGTAAGGATATCATGCCCACACTTAAACTTTATTTTCCACACATAGCTAGAGTGTGAAGTGATTACAGAAAAGCAGTATTTCCTAACCAGCCAAGGAGAACCACCTACTTTCCTTCCACCCACATCAGAATGGCATTTTTTCCTGCTGAAAGGAAAAAGATACAAAGATTTTTTCCTCGTGTGGACCCTGTATAACACCTCCAGACAAGAAGGGAGAACAGAGTAGGACCTCTGCAACTCCCACATCAGCATAACTACTGAGGGCACATGAACCATCCATTCTCTTCCAACTCTAATTCCCATGACACGGTGAAAGGAATGGTGGTTTTTATCCAGCAATGACCTTCACACTGAAGAATTTTAACCTCATACGTTGGAAGTAGAAACTTTAGTGTGAAGAGGATAGATCACTGAGGGTGGCTTTTCATATTTGCATATCAATAGCAGAAATTAGGTGACTGAAACAAAGTAGTGTACTACTACTAGAATCAAATAAAACATTTCAGAATACATTGGGCTTTAAACAAGATTATTTTCAAATGAAGGTGTACATTCAAAACTCCTTTCTTGACCTACAAAGTGGGCCTTCACTACAGCAAAGCTTTGTCCAGAGACTGCTGTTAACCACAACCCTTGAGTGATCTTACAGCATTCACTAAAATAGTAATATTGCGTTCAAATATATACACCCACACATTACCAAAGAGATGACTGCTCTATGCCTAACAAGAGAGAAAGTTAACAGTTTTGCTCACTCCCCTAGCCCTTTTTTTTTTATTATTATCCACATATATGAACATATGCCCCTAATGTGAAAGGAAAAACATTTAAGGAACAACAGAACAAAGTGATATACAAAGTGATTTGCTCTGGTTGCAGTCCTCTTTTTATCCAAAAACATTCTCAAATTTTACCTTGTTTTTTGCAAATTAAATGTTCCCTATAAAAAAAAAAAGCCACACACAAACAACCCTGTAGCTTCTCCTTTCATTAGCATGAACTCTCATACTTTAAAACTTTGTATTATGCATTCAGCTAAAACCTAAGCTCCACTAACAAGAAATAGATTTCATTTTTGTTTAAAGATAAAAAAAAACACTGATACCAGCATGACAAAGAGGTGTCATTTTAAACTATTTTTGCTGATTGCCCACTGTTATTACAACATACTGATAAAAGCATAGAGCTTTGAATTAAATATCAAAGTTTTGGATAAAGAGCAGAAATATAAATAAGAGATCTCCCAGACAACTAAGAAAGAAAAAGTAGTTAGCTGCAAAGATTTCCAAAGAGAGAGGAATGTTTAAATAAAAAAGCATTTATGAAAAAAATGCCTCTCTCCCTCTTCCTCCCCCCCCAAGAAACATACTTGCTAACAGAAAGCAGAGGACTTAAGTCTTGTCACAGAAAATAAGAACTCAGAAGTAACACATTCTATCCCTCATTCCTGGATTTTTGGTAACTGACATACCTTTCCATCTGCTCTGGCATGTGACTCCTTCCAAGCATCAGCAGCAGGTCTGTGGAAGGTAGGTTTGCTGTTCTGATACTCTCCTTATTTTTATATACGGGCTTAGCATTTGGAAAGAAAAAATCTAAATATTTTGTTTTCTACGTATAAACACAGAGTAAACTTCATCATGCCGCAGTTCAGCTTTCATAGGAAATTGTATTAGGCTGCTTTAGAAAATAAAAAAAAAATCTGGATTAGTGTACTGGAGAACGTACGCTATTCTTAAAGCAAAACAAAAAACAGTTGGCAAAATAAATTTTAAGAATCTACCTTTGCATGTTAAGAAAATGAGCTAAATGCCTAGCTAACAAGACAGGATCTACTTCTATCTTACAGACCTACCACAATGAGACACCAATTCTAAAAAGCCTCTCTTGTTAATAGAAATATTTAACAAATAAAAGAAAACAGGGCAAAATTAATACTCAAAGAAATGGCATCTGTGACATGACTCATCCATACTGTAAAAGTAACATTTGCAGCAATGACTTTAGGACAGACATGAAAGAGAAACTGTCTGCTTCTTCAGTGCACCGAGTTGTTAATTTGTCCACAGTGGAGACTGACCCAAGCAGCATTTCTCATCTCAATCCATTATCTAAGCAAAACACACACATGTTGCACTACCATGAAGTTTTACTCTTTTACAGATTCAAGAACTATAAAAAGGCTTGCAGAGCAATGCAGTACCCTCACTTCATAACCACAGGGAGGAACTGCCATAGTTGTTCTTTTTTCCTCCTCTGTGTGTTGATGTCAAATTATTATGAGTAATTTGTTACCTCTTGGCATAAAGTGTCCAAGGACAACATACCTGGCCATTTAGAAGTTAAATTATTTCAAGGAGAGTCAAGTTCTTGAATGCCTAATTTCCTACTTCAGAGCAAACAAGGGCACACGACTTCACAAGAATTTCCTGAGAAAAGCAGCTGCCTACACAAAGTCCATTTAAATCATCTCCTGTTATGATGCAATTGTTCTAAATATGGTATTTCATAAAATATTTAAGGCATTCAAGATAAAGAACATTAACTATTAATAGCATCTTCACACATCATTAGATCAAGCTGCAGAGCCACAGCTACTAATTAGGTTCTCTCATTTGGCTCTTTTTAGTTATATGTGTAAGTTTATAAAGCTAAGTTTCCCGTTTAGGAAACTCAGACTGTAAACTGCTTGGAAATCTTTGAAGAAAGTATACAAGCTGCTACAGAAGATGGGGATTGCTGAAGATTTACATGAAAACAGGAGCTCCATTTTTAACATCTTGAGAGTATCAGAGCTAAGATCACAAAAGGATCCAAGAGTTTTGATTATTAACAAAGGCAGCTGTAGGTTGTCTCAGGACTTCATAGAAATTACTGCAAAATAGTATCATGCATCATTTTCAGATCAAGTTGCCCTATATCGCACAGCAGATTTCTTCCATCTATTTCAAATAACATGACATGAGAAAACAAACATTTTGCACAATGCTTGCTGCTTTAAATATTCTGTTTATGGAAATACAAGTCTCCACCAAGAAGCAAGTACTTTTTTATTGTCTGCAGAAATCTATAACGATTGAAGCAAGTTGGGGTTTTTTTTCAGTATGATATTTACATGGTCCAACTTGCAGCAACTTTTCCTCTTTTGGAAAAATTCACAGAATTGTTGGGGTTGGAAGGGACCTCTGGAGTCCAACTCCCCTGCCAAAGCAGGTTCACCAAGAGCATTGTTGGACAGGAACACATCCAGCCAGGTTTTGAAATGGAGAGGGAGACTCTCCACAACCTCTCTGGGGAACCTGTTCCAGTGCTCCATCACCCTCAAAGGAAGGAATGTTCAGGTGTGTGTGTATTCCAGCTTGTGTCCGTTGCCCCTTGTCCTGTCACCAGGCACCCAAAGAAAAGCCTAACCCTATCCTCTTGACACCCACCCTTTAGACATTTATAAGCATTGATAACATGCCCTCTCAGTCTTCTCTTCTCCAAGACAAACAGACTCAGGTCCCTCAGCCTTTTCTCATAAGGGAAGTGCTCCGTTCTCTTCATCACCTTCATAGCCCTCCGCTGGACTCTTTACAGCAGTTCCCTGTCCTTAAACTGGAAGGCCCAGAACTGGAGACGGTGCTCCAGATAGGGCCTCACCAGGGCAGAGTAGAGGGGGAAGATGACCTCCCTTGACCTAGACATTTGAGGTGAGTTGTTAAGCAAGGCAGATTCTGTAAACTGTACAGTGACAGAGGTAAGGTATATGCCATTTCATCTTCTTTTGATCACCTACAGAGTAAAAAGCAAGAAAGACAGTACCACTCCCCTGCAATACCCAACTGCCAATCAAAGCAAGAATAGATGGACAAGGAAGATATGTTAATTCTGGCTCTGTTAGAACTCTTTCCATTACAATTCCCAGATTGCCAAAATAAATACCCACTACAAGAGTGTTTTTAAGAGGCCAGGCACGTAACTGCCAGTCTCACCTCACTCTTGCAATTTTTGATCAATAACGCTACAAACAGGATCCAAGCATGATTTCAGAGGATGACTCTATAATGCCACTTCTTATTCAAAGTCCCTCATCCATATGGGCGTTACTGTATCCCTTCAGAGCAGGGACAGAATTTTGTGTGGCATATTTTGTTATTAAAAGTAAACCAAAAAAGAAAAAAGTCACAACAGCCGCAAAGAAACTTGTCATTATTCTTATACCAAGTATAACAAGAGAACAAGGAATTCTCAGAAACAGGACGCACGTACCTATCACAGATCAGCAGTCCACAGTGGCTCACTAAGAGGAAAGCTAAATCCTCTGAAGAATGAAGATAAACCATTTGGCTTCTGAGCATAAACCAAGCTCACAGATGAGCAAGTGCTACACAACAAGAAGTGGTACATAGATTATCTGTGCCCTGAAGGCTTGTGCCTTCTCCCCAAAGTGTATCAATTGACAGAAATCACCTAATTTCTGTTTCCTTACAGAGTTGGCATCAGGTGGTGGGTAAATACCTCCTTTTATTAAAGTCAGGTGGCCACAAAAATCAATTTCAACTGTTCACAGCCCATCTCTGGGGGACTAGAAATACCCTCCCCACAATCACAACTATATTTAATATAAATCACAAATGTATTTAAAAGAAAGCTCATAATGAATTTAGAACATATCTCAGATATGCAGAATCACACATCCAGCATTTACTGTCACCAATTTAAATTATTTTAATATATTTAATTAGAAAGAAACTATCTAGCTAGCTGCAAATGCATGTGTCCAGCTAAATATAACTTAAAAGGTAAGTATTCAGTCTCTGGCAATATTTGTAACCGAAAAAAAAATAATACTAGACAATTCCTCTAAAAACTAAATAACTCTTTCTTAAGACCCAGACTCTTTAACCATGCATTAAAGCAACAAATTTGGATTCCGGCAGTGCCAAGTGCAATAATTACACCAGAACTTACTCAAAGACAGGATTTTCATGGCTCTTTAGACTTCCTATCATTATGCAGACATTATCCAATTTAATTTCAAAGATTATACCAATCATAAGATTCCCTTTCACCAATTTGTAGAGGTAGAATTTTTTTCTGCTTTCCCCACAATTAAACAAATTAAGCAGCATTTAGATTAGCAACTTTATCATTGTAAAGAATATATTTAAAAGCTAAATTAACCTTTAAAGACTGGAGAAGAGATGCCACTGATTTCTTTTAGCATCTAATCCCAACACATTACCTTGTGTGACAAGCCTCTGATAAAAGAGCTTATAATCTGTAAAATAAAAACAATTAGATACATCTTTAGCTCGAAAGAGTAAAAAAAGTGCATGGACATTCATTGGAGCTATCAGCATTTGTGTAATAATATCTTTTCATGAAATGGATAAAGCAGCACAAAGATTGCACAGTGTCCTGATGTTCTCTTCTTCAACAGAGATGATCAGATATCAAGCAGCACTACTTCCTGGGTTACAACAGATTTTGATCAATACAGGTTTTAGCTATCCACTTTAGACCACAGTGTGGTCTTTTAAAGAAAACTTAGGTTTAAAACACTAGAAATGCATTGCTTTGCCCTTTCAATGGCATTTCTCAAGCCGAAAGCGTGAATCCTTGAAGATCAGGCTGAAAACCAAGAAAGACGTGACTTTTCTTCAACCCCTACCATATACATCTTTCTACTTCCTCCTGACCTTGCTTCTTCCTTTTCCTTTCAGTTCTGCAGCTACAACCTGCATTTGTAGGCCTCACAAACACTCTTTCAACTGTTCTACCTGGTATTCTTCTCCATATTACACACAAAGAACAGAGATGGACAGACATTAAGGAATTTTATTTTCTGTCAGAAAAGAGGGAATGGCAGAGTTCAAGAAAAACAGCCACAAACTGGTAGGATTTTGACATTACACCAGCAGCACCTAACAGGCTGAGAACATTTTTAAGTGGAAACAAAAAAGCTTATATTTAAATAAGAGACAGGACTGAGATAAAGAAATCTTAATCAACATGTTCTTCCTAGCTGATGAAATTGATGACTTGTTCATTAAACTGCAAGTTAAACCACGTTCATTAAAAACTGCAAGTAAAAATTCACAGTACCTTCCTAAGACACAAAGCAAGCCTTCCAGTAAAATCAGGTAGGGTGAAACTGGTATTCATAGAATCGTTCAGGTTGGAAAAGACCCTTGGGATCATCGAGTCCCAACATCAGCCCCACTCTACAAAGTTCTCCCCTACACCATATCCCCTCAACACCACATCTGAACGACTCCTAAACACATCCAGGGATGGGGACTCAACCCCCTCCCTAGGTGGAACAGCCTATTCCTAACATTTCCACAGGGGGGGAGGGGAAGTGAAGAAAACGTATTCTTTCTTCATACATCAGAGAGCAATAAATGGAGACAGGCCCATTAAAAACCATGAGGAAGAGCAGTAATTTAAAACTATCTCCAACTTAAAATCTTCATATTTTGACAGCTACAGTTAGCAGCTGATTGATTACTTCCACTTGAAAGATAAAAACATTCTACTGAGATAATTTGATTCTTTCTGACATTGTGAATATTAATAAGCCCATTATTTTATTGCTGTTGTAATAGTTCTTATTCATAGAAACACCAATTTAAAAAGTTATCCACCAAATGTGTGTCACAGGACTGTAGTTCAGTGACATCAGTGTTAGCTGTACTGTGTTGCCAGTCTTAAAGAGTAGAAAACACTGTAACTTTATGCAGCATTTTCAAAGCATAACAGGAGTAATTTCTATTTTAGATCATAAAACACGAAATAAAAAACACACATGAAAACATACTCAACTGTTCAACTTAGAATAGGTCTCACAGTTCACTATTTTTTACCTTGTAATAATAGTTTTCTTTCATTTCTAATGCAGCTTCATAATTACACAATTTTCCTCCTACTTCATGCATAAGCATTTCAGAATATCTCAGGACAATTTATTTGTAAGTTACACTTTGCCTTACATTTTCTAGCCAGCAAAGGACCAGGAATTATTTCCTTGCTTACAAAATATCTAGAACCCTAAGGACATTTTCAGATTGAACTATGCATTGCTAATTTTTGTATCTGAGCTTTGTAGTTACTATAGTAACAAGCCAGCTTAAAAAGAGGTTTATTTCATTCAAAATGTTAACAGAAAAAAAGAAACCAAAAACATAACTCAAGCATACCAAGACATGCCTCAAGTTGTAGGTCAATTATTTGTTATTCCAGTACCTTCCCAGCTCACAAAGGCCAGACTAATTTGATGAGAGCCACCAAGCAGTTGAGTATGGCAAAACAGACATTAAAACAGGCCATCAAAGCCACTAACCTCTCTCAAAATCAGGTAGCAAGCAGCAAAGACCCCACAGGATTCTAACAGCATGGGAAAATTGGTCTCAAGGGTTAGAAGAATTACACCTCTATGCCTTCTGCTAAGTAGCCAGTGCTACTTAGTGCTCTCCGAAATCCTCATCCTCCTCATCCTCCCCACCCTAGGCAGCAGATGAAGAGGAAGGAAAAGTGAAAACAACATCCTCACAATAACCAGCCAGAAAGTGATACTAGAAAAGTGCATCACAAAGTGCTGAAATAACACAAGATGCAAGCCACTTAGAAGTATATTTTTCCAGCCACTCATTCCTAACCCATCTGCAGATCAGCTGTTGCAAAAGGACTTGACTCTTTCCTAGCAACATTGTACCACTCAGCAAAAGAAAAACCACTGACTGGGTGGCTTAAATGCCCTCAAATTACAGGAATGCTTGTTGTTAGTGGTTATCTGTGAGATAAGAAAGAAGTCCAGCGCTCAACAGTGGTGATGCAAGGTGGACAAGACAGTGGTCACTTTGTAGACAGGCTGCAAACTTTCTTAGGTACAGATAGGGAGGAAGGGAAAAAAGGGCAACCAACCAGTAGTTCTTTGCTGGCTCCTAACTTGCGGTTTGTAGGATTTCATCCCTAAGGGGAAAACTCCCAACATAATTCAAAACTTCCTTGAGGGCTGCACCTTTATATGGCAGGTGAAAGCTGTGTGGTGTTATCCTGGAAAGCAAGTCAAAGGATATACACATGAAGTAAATATACTATCAAACTTGGCAGGACTAACCTTGCACATACTTCATGTTAACAGAAGAAATATTTGGTTTGCTTTAGAAACTCTTATGCCAGCTGAAAACAGACCCCACTGGGCTAGACACTGCACATGCACGTGACAATAACCAAAACCAAATAAATAAAGTGATCCCTTGCTGAACTCACCTAGATGGGAATACAAAAATGAAGATACTAGCTTTACTGTACCAGTCAAATTGCTGGTTACTCTCTCAACATATGCTGCTATAATGGAAAAAAAATACGTTCTATCTTTGATATACCTAGGTTATGACCACCTCTCTTACAAGGTTACTGACTACATTTTGGAAGAGAAAGGGTCTTGCACCTCAAAGAAGCACTGAGGATCAGCAGCAATATCATTAAATAAATGGAGAGTACAAATGAAAGTCACTGGTGGTGGTGTTCAAGGACAGTTACATTTTTTCCAAGTCATGCTGCATTCTGTCCTTAAAATCCACACAACTCTTCTGTATATGTCGATATGTGACATATGACCTCCCTTTAAAAGAGGATCTAGGGCTTTAAAGATGGAAAGCAATATAGTTTATTGGTTAATCTTTAATCTTTTATTTTCTAGCTGTCCAAAATAAGTGTATTATTTTTACCATGTACAACTGCCTCAAATTTACTTCTCTTTGCACTAAATGTAAATTTAGGTAATCAATAGATTTAAGTAATCTTTCAGGAATTGTAGGTTTTGCTACCCACATAACAGTGAGTAGCGCAAAAAAAAAAAAAGTGTCCAGGACAGCTTAAGTTTTACTGCAGTCCTCTTACTTGCTTTCTTCTCCAGCAAATATTTATATTAGCTCTTAAGTAGGTAGGCTGCTGATACACAGCCAGAGACTTGCATTAGATATAATTATGTCACAGTCTCTTATAACAATGATACTGAATACTTCAAGTATTTAACTAATAGCACAGATTTAGTTTTTTAAACACCTCCAGATATACAAATAAGACATTGTAATGGGCCATCAAGTAGTCCGTGCATTTTCTCTATTGTTATACTGACAAAAAGCAGCACCATGGCCTATTGTTGCAGATAAAAGAATCCCTACTATTCTTTGCGTACTTGCTACAGGCATTACTACTTTCTCCTTCTCTCGGAAATAGAATTCCAAAGTTATTTGCCTCAAATCCTCACTAAAGCAAAGCCTTGGGTTTTAAATATGAAAAGAATAGAACATTTTTCAAAATTTCTAGATTGTGAACTGCAATTCTTTGGATGTACCTTAAACTCATACAACAGAGCTTAAAGTAGATGAAACCATAAAACTTCAGAAGACAGGGAACCATCAGAAAGACGTAACTATCCACACCAGTGACCCTGCCACAAGCTGCAGCCATCAATCTGATTTTGCCAATTTCACAGCAAGACTGAAAGTGAACTAATTTGAACCCAAGTTAAATATTTTGACTGGGATAGTGTTAACACCAACTGCTAGATACAAAACTATAAAAAATACTCGATGGTTAAATGCATCTGGGAGGACCAAAGAACATGACATAACTAGACAATGCTTCTGTCAAAACAATTTCTTCTCATCTAGTAGTATCTAGAATGAAATGGGGCTGGAAGGGACCTCTGGAGATCATCTAGTCCAACCACCCTGACAAAGCAGGTCCACCCAGAGCACGTTGCACAGGAACATGTCCAGCCAGGGTTTGAATGTCTCCAAAGAAGGAGACTCCACCACCTCCCTGGGCAGCCTGTTCCAGGGCTCTGCCACCCTCAAAGTGAAGAAGTTCCTCCTCATATTTAGGTGGAGCTTCTTATGTTCAAGTTTGTGCCCATTTCCTCTTGTCCTATCCCTGTGCACCACTGAAAAAAGACCAGCCCCATCCTCTTGACACCCACCCTTTAAATATTTATAAGCATTGATCAGATCCCCTCTCAGTCTTCTCTTCTCCAGACTAAAAAGACCCAAGTCCCTCAGCCTCTCCTCATAAGGGAGATGCTCCACGCATCTCTGTGGCCCTCTGCTGTACCCTCTCCAGCAGTTCCCTGTCCTTCTGGAACTGGGGAGCCCAGAACTGGACCCAGTGCTCCAG
>JAOQGH010000023.1:4648894-4662126 GCA_025769975.1 Gallinago jamesoni | reverse complement strand
AGGTCTTTCTCCTCAGAGCTGCTCTCCAGCAGGTCACCCCCAACCTGTCCTGGTGCAGGGGGTTATTTCTCCCCAGGCGCAGCACCCTACACTTCCCTTGTATCACGTACTTCAGGCATAGCCTCTAACATTCCAGCCCATCATTAGATGAGCATTATGCATTACAATATGTTGTCTTTGGAAACCAAGTCTCCTGAAGATGATGATGCTCACTTCAGAGCTCTAAATTAATCATCACTAATAAATTCTGTCCCCTCCAATTAGGCCTTACAAAATAACTCTTTGACACCACTCCTCAACTACACTACCCAATTATCACATGGTTAGGTCTCCTCTACTCTAATAGAGAACATATATTTCAGGAATTACTGTGCTCCTTGCCTTATCCTTCAGGGGTCAGGGAATAGAATAACAAATCAGCTCTGGAAATCATACGTTTATCCCTACTTTTCAGGGTAAAAGATTTGGTTGATCCTATTCGTTCGTTTCTGTTCTACTCAAACCTGCCACAGCTCCATTGAAATAACTTGCCTAGAAAAGCATCTATTCACCTATCATATAGGATTCCTCCTCTTAAATCTGTTGCAAGCTTTTGTCATCATCTGTCCTCCAAATGGTGGAAATAAATTTAAAAAAAAAAAAAAAAATCTCCTCGGTGTATTGCTACACAGAGAGCTACCAGAACAACTCAACTTACCATGAAGTCCTATCATGTATACAAATAACATGTGCTGTGAACCTGCCCCCCCAAAAATTAAATTCACTTTGAAAAACAGGCCTTTTTTGTCATTGTAGCAGATGTTTGTTTGGTTTTTTTTATTCACATCTTGAGTATCATGTTCACTTGTACCATGACACAACGCTATTACTGAAATCCTGCCTCTTTAAAACATATGCAACGTACCAATATGACAATAGCAATGAAGATAATAACGCACCGTCACGACAATAAGGCACCTCGCTTTGTTCACTGGTTTAATGACTTCACGTTAACTCTTGTATTTTACAAGCAGAAGGGGACGCGTCCCCGATACAGCAGGTGACATATGCCGGGTCAGCTCCTGCATTAACCCTTGCAAGAAGGGGTCTGACACTCCGGCAGCACCGTCTGCCGCCCGGGGTGGGGTGGGGAGGGGCAGGGGGGGGACAGCAGCATTCCCCACACCACCGCGGCTCCGAACTCGAGGTGGCCCAGCACTGAGGGCTGATCCCCTGGCAAGCCCCAGGTCACAGCCATGGGCTAGCTGCGGCCACCCAGGAGGCGCGGTTGACATTCCGCGGCAGCCTATGCGCCTTTTCTGCTTCTACACACACACACTCACCGGTTTAACGCTCCCTCCCGAGGCCCCAAGCTCGCTGTCCGCAGGCGGGGCCGCGCCGGTCCCCACAGACGGGGGCTGGCCGCAGGGCTGCGGGCTCTGCCGGGCCCGCAAATCCCCTCGGCCTGCCGCCGGGCTCCCTGCCCCGCCGGGCAGGTTCAGGAAAGGCGGCAGCTCCCGCTCCTCAGCTCCTATCCCGCGCCCCTCCCAGGGAGGCGATTTGTTTAAAAATGAGTAAGATTACAGGCATCTGTGTTTCCCCTCCTCCCCCGCAGCTCCCGGGGCCGCCCGCCGCGGGGCTGCCCGGCGCCTTCAACGCCCAGCCCCGGAGCCCGCAGCGTCGGGGCGAGCCGTGCCCTGGACAGCGCAGTCAGGGGGGAGGGAAGGGGCAGCTCCGCCCCAGGGGAGCTTTGTGCCGGGGTGGAGAAGGGGGGAGAAGAGACGCCCGGCGCCGTTACCTCAGGCTCGCGCTCTCCCCCCCCGCGCGACGCGGCCGTTGCCAGGCGGCGGCCCACGTGCGAGGCGGCGCCTCACCCCTCCCGCCATCAGCGTACCACAAAGAGGAGGAGGAAGGAAACAGAAGACATTTTTTTTTTTTAAATAAATAAATTAAAAAAAAAATAATAGAAATAGATGGAGGGGGAGCCCTTTTTCCTGCATGAGCTGCCGGCGGGGAGCGGGGCCGCGCCCCGGCGCGGCTGAGGGGAGGGAGCGATGCCGCAGAAGGCGGCCGAGGGCCGGCAGACAAAGGGAACCGCCCGGCGGGGCAGCAATGAGCCAGCACCGGAACGATTCGGGCGGAGGCGCCTGGCTGGGAAGACCGCTGCCCCCCAGCCCCCGCCCGGTCGCCCTCTCCGGCCCCGGGGCGGAGGCACTCACCAGCCGAGCCGGAGGAGGACCCTCTTCTCCGGGGGGCGGCAGCCGGCTCGGGCTTCAGCGGCTGGGGCTGAGCTGGCCGAGCGGGGGCCGACGGCTGGTCCTGCACGGGGGACGGCGTAGTGGCGGCGGAGGAGGAGGAGGAAGAGGAGGAAACGGCTCCCGTGGGGCTCCAGCCGGGCTGCGGTGGCTCCGGAGCGGCGGGGCGGGGCGGCTCCGCGGGGCCGCCGAGATCCAGCAGCTGCGGCGGCAGCTCCTGCGGAACTGCGGCGGGAGCCACGGCGGGCTTCCTCTCCATCACCTCCAGCTGCTCGTCGAAGTCTTCCTCCTCGTCCTCCTCCTCCTCTTCTTCCTCCTCCTCCTCCTTCTCGTCGTCGAGCACGAACTGGTAGTTGAACTGGGGCTGCTGCGGCCGCGCTGGCCCGGAGGAAGAGGAGGAGGAGGAGATCAGGGGCGACTGGTCTATCTCGTCCATAGCGCCTGGAGCTGGCGGAACAATGAGTGC
Source organism: Gallinago jamesoni (assembly GCA_025769975.1). Taxonomy (NCBI): domain Eukaryota; kingdom Metazoa; phylum Chordata; class Aves; order Charadriiformes; family Scolopacidae; genus Gallinago; species Gallinago jamesoni. The sequence goes on along the minus strand of JAOQGH010000023.1, from coordinate 4,659,426 downwards.
GCGGCGCTGGGGCTGTGCCTCTGCCGGCTGCGGGGGGGAGGGCTGGGGCTGCACCGCGGCGGCTGCGGGACGCGGCTCCACGCCCTGGTGAGTCACCGCTGGCGGGGGAGGGGACGGGGGACGGGGACGAGGGGGGGGGCGGGGCGGGGCGGGGCGCGGCTGCCGCTGCGCTGAGCGACGGCGGCGGCGACCAGTAGAAACGGGGGAGGGGAGCGGGCTGGCCAATGGGGCGCGGCGCTGGGGTGCGGCCGCCTTATGAATATGCAGCATGTGGAGAGGGGCGGGGCGGGATGGCGAAGTCGGGTAAAGTTCAGGGAGGGGGCTGCGGGGCCGGGGCTCCCCGGGAGCCGGGGGTGGCCCACACCGGCCGTACCCCGGTGTGTCGCACCGTGGGTGTCATCTGAGGGTCGGGGGGGGGGGGAGGCACCGCAGGGGATGCGGCTCCTTCTCGATCCCGCTCCAGCACCGCGCCGATCATCGCACCTGGGGGGGTGGGGAGGGAAGCAGGACCGGACCACTCGTAACTGGTTTAAGTCAGCTGTCTGAACAGATCTAAATATGTCTCTAAAATTGGAATTGGGCGACGCTGCATCCAGGTGGGACATGGAGATCTCCAGAGAAGGGGACTCCACACCCTCCCTGGGCAGCCTCTGCCAGGGCTCTGCCACCCTCACCCCAAAGAAGTTCCTCCTCAGATTGGAGTGGGACTTCCCATGGTCCAGCTTGTGCCCGTTGCCCCTCGTCCTGTCACTGGGAACCACTGAGAAGAGTCCGGCTCCATCCTCCCTCAACCCACCCTTTAGGTACTTGTAAACATAGACAAGGTCTCCCCTCAGCCTTCTCTTCTCCGGGCTCAAGACCCCCAGCTCCCTCAGCCTTTCGTCATCAGGGAGATGCTCCAATCCCTCCATCCTCTTTGTTGCCCTACGCTGGACTCTCTCCAGTAGTTCCCTGTCCCTCTTGAACTGGGGAGCCCAGAACAACAATTCCATGATTCCATGACTTGTGCAGGAGGCGAGTGGCAGCCCGTTCAGAGCGAGAGCTGGCAGGTGTCTCTGATGTGGTCTTGTGCTTTCTGCCCAGAGACAGAACATTGGCCAAAGGCTTTAGGGTAACAATTTAAGTGAAATGCTGTATATTTCGATGCAATTTTCACCCACACAGTGACCACAATAAGACCAAAAGGGCTTACAATTATATACTTAATACTATTCCAACATTACTGTTAGTTTTTAACCCACAGATGATTTCACAGAATCACAGAATCACCTAGGTTGGAAGGGACCTTCTAAGATCATCTAGTCCAACCAATAAAAAAAACCCAAAACACACCCCCCCCAAAAAAACCCCCACACCACCCACACCACACAAAACACCACCCAACACTAATGCATGTCGCCAAGTACCATGTGAACTCATCTCTTGAATACCTACAGGGATGGTGCCTCAACCATCTCCCTGGGCAGCCCATTCCAATGCCTGATAACCCTTTCAGTAAAGAAATATTGTGCAGATTTGTTCTGCATGTGGTTGTATGAAGAGACCAGTTGATGGAAATACACAGAGCAAGCAAACTGCAACATCAGTGAGACACAAGAACTGAAAGAAAAGAAACAGCAACTGTCCTATCACTTACATTTGGCCCCATCAGATGCAGTGTATGCAGAGATGGACGTTCAGGTGAGCTGTCCCATCAAGCAGAAGGACTGATGATGCCTTGGCCTCAGGAGAAGTTCCCAAGTGGGCTCTGTTCAGCGTATCCAAATCCATGGAGGGCAACTACATTTCATACTGCGGAGGGAAGAGTCTCTAGCATGAAACTAGGGTTAGATCTCCAGCATTCAGTCATTTTCTGAAAAACAGGATGGCAACACACAAATGAAAGGATTCAAAATGGTCCCAGCAACAAGTCCTCTCTTGTCTCAGAAAAATATATCATATTGTTTGCATGAACTACCTCGACCCAAATATTTGAGTGTGGGGTGACTCGTTGCTGCTATTTGTATTGGAAAGGCTATTCTAAAATATCTCATTTTCTAAGTAACTAGACTTCCTTCTAACTTCCAGTCTTAATTTGCCCAAGGCCAATATACATCCTTTTCCCGCTTTTCCCTTTAATTTACATTGTTCTTTTCTCTGAATTTTAATTTCTAACCTGTGTAAAATAATACACTTTGTCCAGTCCTCACTTTCTTAATCTAAAGCTAGAGAAGTTCTGCTGTGACCCGTTCTCTTGCTCCACTGAGCAGCCTTTCCCTGCACCTCATCCAGTCTCAGTTTGGGCAGGGGTAGTTCCAGATAAGATTTTTTTCAACAATATGCAAAGACATCAATACTCCCTATTTCTCCAGAAATGAATAGAAGGAGTGCAAAAAGTATTTTTATAAATACAGCGAAGGCAACACTGTTATCCCAATGGAGGTAAAAATTTCACAACAGGTGAACGAGCCCTTAACATTCAGTGACATCTGTAGACTTCCCATTCTTTTCCCCTAAGATTTTGCGTCTTCCTCTAACAAATTATCCATGTGTATCTTCAAGTCAGCCCTTTTTGCAGTGATATAAGGGTTGTTACACTGGCAGCAGGAGGGATGGATTAAATCCCATGTATTGTTAAATATAAAATACGGAAGTTCTAGCTAAATTCCATTCCTAGCGTTACTGCTACATCTCTGTTACAGCCAGTGGACTGTCTTTATCATATGCATAGTAAAGGCACAACAGGCTCAGTGGCTCCCATCATTCTTACTGAAGTTTATATTACACTACTCAGGGTATAATCCAAAATTCAGCTCAGTCAGTTTAGGTATCAGCCTTGAACGTCACCTGGAAGTACGTCAGTTATCCCTGAATGGATCTTGGAGAAACAGTGGGTCTTGACATGCAGGATCAGAGCCTAAGATCTCTGCTGTAACTCCAGCAGCAGCACTTCCACTTTACTGAGCCATTTATTAACGGTGATTCATGATTTAAGCTACAAACTGACACCTTCAGTCTTCTTTTTACTTATTAATTGCTACCCGGTGTCTTATACCAGGTGGCACAGCGATCCCAACAAGACTTCCTCTGTTTTCCTACCAGCTAGGCAGTGTGGAGAATGTACACGGGAGAGAGCACTCAGTTATGGGCAATTTAAATTCTCAGAACATCTTTACTTTTTGAAGAAGCCTAATATACTCAATTGGATTAAGGATTGAGTAACAACCTGGCGATGGCTTTTACCTGAGGGGAAAAAAAAACAACCCCCAAACAGGCCAGATTTAATGACCATATCGATGGATAGGGGTCTGTAATGTTCGGTGGCATTTTACCCCATTCACAGTAGATGACTGGGCCTGAAATATTTTACTATAAGGAAAATTCAGGTTTTCTGTGTACTAATTTATTACATACCAGGAAAGAAAATAGAGTTTTATTTTTGTATTGTAAATCTGCCCCCTTTTTTTGTGTGTAGCAAATAAAAAACCTTTGATTGAATAAGTTCTTTATAATTTCACCAGCCTATCTATTTTTTGCATCTCTCGGTTAAACAAGAGAACAGAATTTTAACATTCCATTAAAATATACCCTAAAGCAACAAGGTACTTTTTAAAATTTGTAAAATTCTTAGTACAGACACAGTGCTGAAACTAATTTTAACATACCTAACTGCAGTGATTTTTGGTCATCTGCAAGGAGGAAAAATCTATATATAATTCAACTGATTTTTATCAGAATGCTTGCAAGAGTATCCGTCATCAGTTGAAGACAAATGAAAGCTTTTTTTATTTAGAGAAAGGAAGTGACTAAAGGTCTTGGGGGGAAACAGGAAGGGAGTTCCAGGTAGCCTGAGCATGTCAAATTAACAAGCGCGAGAAAAATACAGCTTTCCAACACTGAAACTATACTGCAAAACACCCTTTCTTTTAGCTCTTTAGAAAAATATTTTTACAATTCTTATAGGAATGTAAGTAACGCAAGCAGGAGTAATTAACAGGTAGCAGGCAAGTTAGTTTACGAACTTAGTTTCCATGAGGTGTTTGCATCTAGCAAGCTGAGGAAGAAAAGTGTTCGGTACGTGAGAGAAGCACCAGTGAGTGTCTTTCTGAATTTCTGCAGCAGTGCTGACAATGGCTATCTACTGATTGTATTTTAATTTTTTCTTTCCACTGTCATGGTTGGCTTGATCTTACACAGAAGTAATATGGTATCACAGCCTACTGTAAATGAGGAAAATAATTGTAGGAGGACAAATGCAATATTATCACTTCATAGCAGCATCAAAGAGAAAAAACCCCAACATATGGTCTCTGATAGCAATTTAAAGAGATGGAATTACAATTGCAGGGATGTTTGATTTCTGTCCCTCCTTCTAAGATCAAAGTACACTCCTCTAGGTTTCAGGCATCATGTCTTTATCTCTGGAAGGATAAAACTCTGCAATTCTTTTGTTTTCAGATTATGCCTGTGCTGGCAGTGTCGTCTTTGCTTTGTCTTCATTTGAACACCTGCTGTACTTCTTTTCAAGATCAGTAACGCAATATTGTGACAAAATCTCTGCTTAATTTATTAACACAAATGCAGCATATGGAGGGAAAGGTGTCAAAACAATAGTGCAGAGGGATTACCATTTCTTGATGGTCATCAAGAATTCAGGTTCAGCTTTATCAATTGTGTGGGGCCTGCCTTTCAGCCTGGTCCTCTGCAATAATTAACATTTTCTTGACTTTTTAAACCTTTTATGTTATATGTTACGGGCACTTCCTATTCTGGAATAGTTTCTAACAACCCAGAGGCTGGTTTAGGTGGAGGCAATTTTTCCACTTTTTTTTTTTATCCCCCCACCATCACCTTGATAAATCAAAACAATCTGTCTACAGCAAATGTCCTAATAACCACATCAATATACAATACTCCAATTCAGATCTGTCAGAAAACATTCTGTAAAACTTCTTTCGGCCAGCCAGCTGGGTGCTGAGCCAGTCCATCTGCATAAATGGGAGTGGTTTAAGGACAGCTCTTAATTAGACTAAGTGCCATGAGTGCAAAGTTGCCATTAGCTGTAGCTTTAAAGTCCTACATCCATGTGATTTCTTCCTAGGCCACAACTTGATCTATTTAAGCTTTCATTCAAAGGAACCAAAAAATTATGTTACAAACGTGATCAAGAATATATTTCCTCACCATTAAAATATTCTAGCATTTGAAGCGAATCAAAGCAATGACTGATAATACCCAATGCTCTCCAGCAAATGAGGCTGTGACTTGAGGAATTCACCTCACTAAAACTGCACAGGAATCCACAGCTAATTGGATTTTGGTTTGACTACTCTTTCCCTTGCAAAGAAGCATTAGGTCTTAAAAGATGAAACACAGCTAAGATATCAATTTTACATCTTAGAGACATTCAGGACCCCAAGCGGTGGGGTCCTTCCACACCCAAAGAGGTTGTTTGCACTGGAGACGAGACTTCTTTGTGATAGTTTCACACATTTCTGTAGCACTTCTATGTTCTTGGATAACCTCCTATCTAAATACTGACCCCAGCAAAGGCTGCTTAATTTGTAGGACTAATGAGTCCCCAGTAAGCAGGTAGTGTGGATTTAAAATAAATATTTTCCTTGAAGTCCTTTCCTCTCTGCCCAGTCAGGGGGGTGAGGGTTGGGCACTTTGAAGGAGCATGTAGTCAATCAGAAAAGTCCTTAAGTGAAAATAAAGACTAAAGACTTACCTTTCGTTCTTACAATGATGCAATATATTAAAACCAAAATTGAATGAAATGTCTCTATTCACACATTAATAAGAGTGTATTAGCAAAACAAAACCATGGAAACACGGCAGGATGGTTTAAACTAAACGATTTTTAATACCACTTTCTAAATTCATCAAGTCACTGTAGAAAACTTAAACATACAAGAATGTGAAGTCTTCTGAGTCTCTCTGTGAGTATTCCTAAACTTTTCTAAGTCATCAGAATGAATGGTGAAAATTTTTCAAATTATCCAGAATGCAGGTAATTCCCCACGTTAGGTCTAATATTGCTTCTCTTCAGCCCCCTGCCGCTTTTAATAAATACAACTAAATTATTCATTTAGCAGTTTGGCCATAATACTTTACACTCGTGAGGAACCATAAGGACCAGCAGCTTCACTGAACCTAGACATTAAAAATCCATTCTCTATTAATACCTCGTGCAAACAGATGAAGGTATTATCAGAATTACTTTTTCTAATTCATGTTCTGCTGTCTTTTTATTTAAACAGGAATGCTTAAAATCAATATCAAGTTTAGACCTCAGCGTCCCTAAATCTATACCCATGAACATGTCTAAATTAAAACTTTTCAATCTTAATATTAAGATTTATTTTTTTTTTAAGGTTTTATTGTAGTACTACTCTTGTTTATGTGAACATGCCACACACTGTAATTGAAATAATGAACCAGCAATGTGTGTCCCCGCGCGTCTGGGGGTTCAATGGAGGGAAGAAAGTCCATTGATGCCCAGTACCTTGCAGGACATTTGGACTGGCGTATTTGTGAAGTTCAATTCCCAGGGAGTGGAAGAAAGGAGAAAGTATTCATCACATCGCAAATTAGAGCACAGACAGAATAGTTTTATAAGTTATGGGTAGTTTTAGAGCAGGAGCAGAGTTTGGATGGCATGTTCCACGCTCAGTGTATCTAACCTCTGTCTAAACCAGGAGTGCTCAACCTCTCCTTTCTTAACTTGGAATGTACAAGTGACTGAGCTGAATTTGCTGAAAAAAACAATTGAGGAAAATACATTCCCTGTGTATTCAGGGGAAGATGCAGGTGGTAAAAATTGGTCTGGCAGCTCCACCGTTCTGATTTCAGATGCAGAGCAAGTGATGCTACTGTCTTGGTGACTGGAATTTATAACTCCCAAGAATGAACTGTTGAAATCATGGTATTTTATCGACGTTATTTTAATATCTTTTTTAAAACTTAGGAATTCATAAATGCTATAATAATTTTGGATTGAAATTGTTTTGCTTTTTTAATGGAAAAGTGCATATAATTTAAATTATAAATAGATTTTTGCTCTTTTTATGCATTGTTATTTGCCCACTTAAGAAAGAAACAGACTGGTGACCAACATTCAGGGTTATTCCCTTGGCCCAAGGAGTGAACAGACTGATAGTAGCAACATTTTGACCATTACTATAGAGAAGGCTGATGGCATTGCTACTGGGACGATAAAACTTGAATATACAAGCAAAGTTTCCACTGGAAGCAACAGTATTGATTTTAGAGGTCTCACATTTGAAAGGTGACCAGCCGACCATCTTCTAGCACTTTACTCACTGCTGAATAACTTGTCCCTTGTAACTGCTTTTGTTAGACTGCAGCAGCTGGAATCTTCACTGGAGTTATAGTGGTGTTTTGGGGTCGCAGTGCATTTTTGACTTCCAAAGACAGAAGGTATGGCGGCTTTGGAAGACACAACCACGGCTGTGACTGCTTCTTCTGTCTCATAAGCACTCAGGGAGCCCTTCCTTTTATCTGGGTCAGACAAAGATAAGACAGCTATGAAAGTTTTCAACACTTACCCTGGTTTCTCAGGCTGATCATACCTGAAGCCCTTTATTTCCCTCACCTTTCCCCCACATGGCACACTCCAGCTTTTGAACGCTTTGGATAATTTCAGCTAACTATGGTAGTGGCAGAAGACTCCTGGTAGTATTGTAAAAATCAGCAGCTGGATAAATTACAGAGAGACGAGGAGGTCTCCAGTGGAGAGGGAGCCAGGAAAACTCAGTTGTTAACCCATTCCATCTGGGAGCCATCAGCTGGTATGTAGATTTTACAAGAGTGTCTGTCTTTTACCAAGATGGCAAAACCAAAAAGGAGGATAAGAGAGATATGAGAATGACTGAAGATATTCCAGAATAGAGATGCAATCAATGTAACACCTAAAGCTATAGGAAACCTGAATTTCCTAGTTTTACTGGTTTTGGAACTAGTTTCTGACTGTTGTAGGTAGAGATGTATATTAGGTGAGTCATGCCAGTAGAACTGGGGTGAAGGCTACCTAGGTGCAGCTACAGTTTTGGCAAGGACAGGAAAAAAAAAAGGAGGAAAATTAAATCCTGTAGGCTGAATTCTCTCTGATATATCCTGTGGAAAGGAGCAGAAACAAAAGGAAAAGATCTTGATAAAACAGCATGTGAAAAAGAAGTTACATAGGGCTACTTCATTCCCCAAAGAGAATCGAGGTTCTTCAGACTTTCCAGGGCATGATGTTTGGCAGGTATCACTTATTCTAAACTATACTCAAATGCTTTTTTTTTTTTTTTTTTTTCCCCACTGCAAATACAGTTTTTACTCTTTTTGTTGTAACTTGTGAAAAACTAACATATTTCAGTAAAAACTGACTACTTGAATACCATGTAACCTGCTCAAATTACTACTTCAGCACAGGCTATTAGCTGAGATTAACTGGTTTTCTTCCATCAGGTAGAATCAGGTTGCTAAACAATGCAAGTTTTAAGGTATGAGCCTGGAAATAATGATAACTTGACCATATCCTGGGCAGAAATGCCTGGGTAAATTGAAAGGAAAAAAAGAAAAAAACCAAACAAAAAATCAGTTCCGCTTTAGAGGTTACTAGCTATATGTTATTGTTTTCTCATCCAAATCTTACTTTCAGCTTTAGAAAATATAGAATTTAGAACTAGCAGTCTTTAAGATTTATCCAACTGAATTGATTCAATGGGATTCTTGTAAATTTTGCGTGGTGCTATCTCTGATGGACCACATTACAACCTTCCTGAATCTAATGTAGATGAACTAAGATGGCTAATATAGATGAGCTAAGATGGCAGGTGGTGTCTACCCTCAGAAAATTATTTCATTCTCCATTTCTCTTTGCTTGCAATTTTTATTTTTACCTGATCCCTGTTACTTAGATGTTTTTATACATACTTATAGGTTGTCAATGAATTAATAGAATCATAGAAGGGTTACAGTTAGAAGGGACCTTAAAGATCATCTAGTTCCAATCCCCTGCCCTGGGCAAGGACATATCGATTTTAATCATTTTTTCAGCACATTGTATTCCTTACAGTGTAAACTGTTTTGTAAGCTTCCTAGTAATAAAGAATGAAATTAAAACAACAGGCCTATTGGTTGCCATTTCAAATCAATTCTTTTCATGGTAAGAAGATAGCCTCCTTTTTCCTATTAGTTAAATCTATTTTATTTAGCTCTATTCAGCTCAATAGCTCTCTGATCACAGGCATATACAGGCAGTTTCTTCATACTTTAGCATGCTCATGTAACTGATGGGATGGTTATGTACCTGTGATCACTCATGTGGGCTCTTTTCAGCATAGGCAAGTGTCTTCTACTACCCATCTCAGATGAATCCTCAATTTGAGTCCACTTTTAGACAAATTATCTCACCAGGTCATTACTGTCATCATGTTGCTGCTCATCTGACCTGGTTTAGCCCTTCTTATAGCTTGATGTTCATACGGATGTTTACTAGTACTGAACTCTTTCTTTGAAGCAAAATACCCTGTATTTTTCTTCAAGAATATATGAAAGTTTGAGAGACACCAAGATGTATATGCATTTTATACAACTAAACATAATACTCCATCAAAACTTCTATCCTGCAAAGTGGGTAATAGTTACTGTCTCTGTAGATTGGGACTCTCTGCAGACTCTATCTCTCTGCCTTGATCTTAGCATGTTTTTTTTTTTCTGGGTTTGTTTTGTTGTTTGTTTTTTTTGTTTTGGTTTGGTTTTTGGTGTTTTTTTAATGTTTGTTTTTTTCCAGATTGTTTTTTGGGGTGGGTGGGGTGGGTAGGGTGTGTGTTGTTTGTTTTTTTTCCCCAAATACATTTCTGTTGCTGCCAGGGATGCTGAACTTGAAAAAGCAATTTATGTATCCCACTGTGGGATAAGAGGAAAGACAGATGGGAGCAGACAAAAAAGGATGCTAAAATGGACTAGATCTCCAGCTGCTGACACACAGAATAGAAAGATCAGCACTGGCAACTGGCACAATCTAAAACTATTAATTTCAGTTCCCTAAGAATAAAACAGCCCAGGACTGGTTAATTCTTACTTCTTCATGTAGCATCCCTGTAACTGCAACTAAATAAAAATAAACATATTATTCTTTAAAATAACACAGGTAACATCTCCCATATTTTTCAGAAATAGTAAGTGCTACTTGAACTCCTTTAACATTAAAATCAAGTCTCCCCTTATAAATACATATTGTATGATACATGGGTTCAATTTTAGATCATTTTATGGCAACTGAATGCCATTTACTTTTTTATTGCATTCCTAACAATACGGAATTTTTAAACACACCCTGTTAGGGATTTTATCTTCCTCTCTGCCTTGGAAATTTCCATTCAGATTATGGATATTCCTTCGGCCTAAGTATTTATGCATTCAAGGTTGTGTGTGGCATATATAGAAGCATAGAATGGTTCAGGTTGGAAGGGACCTTAAAGATCATTGAGTTCCAACCCCCCTGCCCTGGGCAGGGACACCTCCCACCAGACCAGGTT
>JAOQGH010000023.1:4628331-4648794 GCA_025769975.1 Gallinago jamesoni | reverse complement strand
TGCCCAGAGAGGTGGTGGAGTCTCCTTCTCTGGAGACATTCAAAACCCGCCTGGACAAGTTCCTGTGCAACGTGCTCCAGGAAGACATGCTCCCGCAGGGGGTTTGGACTAGATGATCTCCAGAGGTCCCTTCCAACCCCGTATGATTCTATGATTATGAAGCCCGGTGTTGTTTTGCTCTTAATATTTCAGGTACAAGCGTGACTAAACGATTCAAACCCTTCTTAAAACATGGTACTATGTTTTCCAGCATTTCTGATGTATTTGTAAATATAGCACGTAAGGCCAGTTTAAGCACTGTGTCATATAGTCAAATGCAAAAAATGGAAGACAAAAATTAACTCGTTCAAACCAAAGTTTTGGAAGGAAGGCAACAGTGCTGCTTTAAATTAGTGCACTTTTTAACAACCAACTCAAATTCTCGTTGTCAATACCCTCATTCCAACAGCAGCTGTCGAAGCTTTGCCATTTCAAGCCTATGATACGTGCATCCCATCCTTGACATTCTTCAGTTCCTCTTTTCATCGCACTCCACCTTATTTCATCACGTCCTCAAGAGGCCTCCTCTGTTCTCAACACTTAATCTCTGAAACTTGTCTTGTCCATCAAAACATGGTAAGTTGGACAGCATTTCTGATTTCTCTGAAAACCGTTTGAAATCGTTAAGAAGAACACGATTCCCAGTCCCCTGACTGCTTCCATTACACCAGTTACACAACATTTTCTGGTGTCTCTTGGCTTTACTTAACGAAAATTTTCTGGTAGCTGGCCGTTTTTTTTCCAAAAAGTAATGACTAGCTGTAAAAGTATTTCAGTCAGTATTGAACTATTACAGAGAGATGCAACAATCTGAATCAGCAGCCTGTGGCGTGATTCCTCCACTTTCCATGTGATGTTAAAGTGGAGAGCCTAAGAGACAGGGGGGAAAAAAATAATTCTCTTACCTCGTAGCCAAACTGGAGTTCATCCGAGGTCAGCATAATGATATCGTCATCGATAGCCAACACGGCTTCTGTTTCGATCTCGTCATAGGGGAAGAAGCGGTTACTCAGTTTGTTTTCTGCAGTCCTAACAACTTTCAAAGGAACACGGATCTTTGGCCAGAGGGAATCTAGAGAGGAAAATTAAAAGAAATGGAATTCAATGTTATACTTTACTTCTCAACAAGTCTCCACATCTGTCTTAGCTTCTCTTCAGTCTTTTCCGCCTCACGTCTTAAACAAAAGCTTCTTAATGGCCAGTGTACCCCTGACTTTCGGTGAGGCAAACAAGGAAGCACATGAAGGCAAGACCAGAATCAGTGACATCTGGAGGGAAGGGATGCCATCCAGAGGGACCTGGACAGGCTTGAGAGATGGGTCGGTGCAAACCTCAGGAAGTTCAATCTGCATGAAGGTCCTGCACCTTGGTCACAGCAATCCCAGGCACAAATACAGGCTGGGTGGAGAATGGACTGAGAGCAGCCCTGAAGAGGACTTGGGGGTGTTGGTGAATGAGAAGCTCAACATGAGCTGCCAACGTGGACTCACAGCCCAGAAAGCCAACCACAACCTGGGCTGCATCCCCAGCAGCGTGGCCAGCAGGGTGAGGGGGGGGATTCTGCCCCTCTGCTCCGCTCTGGGGAGACCCCACCTGGTCTCTGAAACACACTAATACACTGAAACAATTGAAACTGAAAAGTCATTAGGATTGAAAAATAATACTTCAGAAAAGTAAGCAAGCACAGACGCGTTAAACTTCTAGCAAATCAACTCTTTGAGAGCTTAAGAACAGATATGCTGCTTGCTTAAAAATACAGTAACAGAAGAAAAGTAATGAAAAGTGTATGAAAAATTAAGGTGTAATCTAATTCTAATCAGCATCAGTAAATCCTGTTAAATCCACGATTTACTAAGGTTTTAGAAAGCCTCTCAAAATGACCAATTCTCAAAGAGAGGTAATTTACTGTTAAAAATTTGTGCTTCGAGAAACATAACACATAGTTTCTGAATTTGGACTTACATTAACGAATGGAAAATATTACCATTTTGGAGAAACTCTGAATAATCCAGTAGGGTACCAGGAAAGAGGGTACCAGTTCCTCTGCAGCAGGGAAAAGGAAAGAAAGCAGAGGCTGATCTGATCCTGAAGGTTGCGGTACCTACAGCCCGAGGTGGAAGGACATGGGAGATGTCATGTCACAATGACACCTGGGGCTCCACTTTGGCAGTCAGGACAAAAATGACCATCACAAACGACGGTGACTCAGTCATCCGAGCCGTCCAAATTAGCCCTGCTGCAGGGCTAAAAGAAATACACAGTCAAAGAGAGAAGAAAACAGCTACTTCACAAGTCAACATTTTAGAATCCATCAGGAAGGTTAAAACAGTCTCTGTTTATTCTAAAAGACCACAAAAGAAGAGTTATTTGTACTTTTGCTTTTTTACACCCAGGAGGAACATGGTCTGGAGGAGTCAGAGACAGGGTCTGCCACTCCTGTAACACCACACTCTGAATTTTCCAATGCTGTTTGAAAAGTTGTGAGGAACCTCAGTGTTAGCAAAACATATCTGGGGGGAAATTCTCAGTCTAGTAAACTTTATGTAAACGCACATGCTTTATTCTTACAGTAAGAAGGCACTGCATCATCTAACATAGGATCATAGAATGGGTCGGGTTGGAAGGAACCTTAAAGACCATTGAGTTCCAACCCCCTGCCCTGGGCAGGGACACCTCCCACCGGACCAGGTTGCTCAAAGCCCCATCCAGCCTGGCCTTGAACCCCTCCAGGGATGGGGCATCCACAGCATCTCTGGGCAACCTCTTCCAGCATCTCATTACCCTCACGGTAAATAATTTCTTCCTAATATGTAAATTTCCCCTCTCAGTTTAAAACCACTACCCCTCGTCCTATGGCTACGCTCCCTCCCCATCTCTCCCATAGGCCCCCTTTAGGTACCGAAAGGCTGTTATATAAAAGCATATGCAAAGTATGAATCAAAAAAAGCAAAATATACTGTCTCTGACAGCCTAACTGGCTGTTTTAATGAGGTTCATGTTTACCCTCTGGAGTGCTTAGGCTTCCTGGTCAAGTATCAAGGCTCCCTTGCGTTGTGCAACACACTGGCATGTTATGAAGTCAGTTTCTCCTACACACGGTTCATAAGCCCCAATACAACAGGTGGATGAAAGACTTGTTGCGTGGGGGTGTTTTGGAAAAATGAGGTAACAACAAACCAAAGAGGTCAAGTGGAAAAAGAGCAGTCAGCTTGCTCCCTACCATTATTGGTTAGTTGATTTCTCTTGCAGATGTTTTGGGTTTTCTTGGATTTGAAAGATAGAAACAAGCAAGAAAATATATACATGCATTGAGGGGTAAAAAAAAGGGGGGGGGGGCTATAAAAATTGATCTTCAGTGAGCTAGGAATAGCATCCTGTACATCCTCAGAGAGTGTCCTGTATCCTTAGATACATAGGCAGAAAAGAATATAACAGGCAACTTATACAGGCACTATATATTATGTTATAGCTAATTGCATAGACTTCTGTGGGTTCTCCTCAGTTTTAAGCTTCTAAGGCAACACAATGTCCTATTTACAGAGCAGAACAGAATGAACCCATAAGCCTGGTCACAGCCTCTGTATGATACATAGCTATTATAAATACCTCCTGCCAGCATGGGATTATGTTTTCCTTTTTCAATCAGATTTCTCCCAACTCCGCAGACAGGCCAACCATGTCAGCTGGAAGCCCTGCTGAACCCTGCGCTGGTAACCCACACCGCCAAAATTTAGAAGAACCATCATTCCCATGAAGTTAATGGCACAATGCACAGAACAACTTAGTTGCCATTTATTCTGCTTCGTGTTGGGCTTCGTGTCAGCACATGACCGATTTGTTTTAAAATCCTTTCTGAATACCAGCCACACGTGGGTGCGTGGGCTATACGTAGGCAATGTTTGTAGCCACGTCACCTGGGGCAACGTCACCGGGGATTTGACAAGACAGGCGGGTTTGGGGTTTGGCAATACTTGGATTAAGGAACCCGCAAGCTTACTGCAAGAGATAATGTCGAGTGTTTGTGTTCTCAGTGCTGCTACGCAGAAACTCTGACACTGCCACAAGCCGTGGGGTGCTTTTCCAAAAATAATGGCCATCTAAAATAGCAAGCATGAAGAATGGCAGGCTGCTCCTGTCTTTGTGTCCGAACAAAGTCGTTTTCTCAGGAAGAGCAACGCGATATTGAAGCTGGGAGTTTCGGGGCTTCTCGGTGATGGTTTGGTGGGGAAGAGTTTCAAATGGCGAATGAGAAAGGTGGGAATTTGTGCACAGAAACTGTGAATAAGAGCTGAGCAAGTTCCCGGCGCTTTGCAGCCTGGATGGGAGGACAAGCCAAGCAGCAGCTGGAAAAGAAAGAAAATAGGCAAAACGAAATGGAACCCATATCCCTAAGTTTTTGAAAGAGAAGTCTGTGGTCAGGCATGAGAAGGGTAGGAAAAAAAAGAGTTAAATGAATCATGAGCCCAATATACAGAAATGGTAAAAGATGAAGAAAAATAAAGGGCAAGAAATCCCCTTTTCTAGCAAAAAAATAGATGAGGGAGAGAAACAGTGAAAAATGAAATTTCAGGTTACCTTGCTGCACTGAATGTATTAATATATGGATTCGGTTGTTATTTGAAATGAAGACAGAAAAAAGGAAAAGGCATAAAATCCTTCATACAAGCAGAGAAACACATGAGGCAGAAAGAATGAAAAATCTAATTTCAAGTTACTTTGCTGCACTGGATGTATTTGTAGTTTGACTCAGTTCTGTTATTTTAGATATACACTTAAGCCTGTATTCTTCTCTACTCTCCCTTCTCATTCAAAACTTATTTCTAATGACCAATTTTTCACTCAGGCAAGTGCATGTGTTACTACAGTAAAATGCAATTGTTTAGGAACAGCTGAAGGCAAGAGGACTACAATCTGGTGCAAGATAAATCAAGAGGGAGTTATTAGTGTTTTTAGTATGATAAGGACGAGCTGTACAGCCTGACCTTCCATTCTGCTTGTTCTAATTATATAAAGATATTAAAATGGGAAGGTGCTACCCTAAGTTAGACAATATTCTGAAACAACTATGTATTCATTTAATGAATAATAACAAATTTGAATCTCTGTGTTTATGTACACCATTAGAATTAAACTTCTTGGAGACTACGGATTTGTCCTCAAATGACTATTAATCAAAAAAACCACCCCACCCATAAATAAAAGCTGAAAAGACATTTAAGTGTATAATAATAATCTAAACCTTTATTATGATGAAACCTTTAATGTAATTAAAACATTTTAGAAGGATTCCACCTAAAACCTAGAAAGCACAGGTACTCAAAAGGTACTCAAACTTGGAAATGAACAGTGCAAGAGATGCAACCATTTAACTCGTCTCTTTTTCAGTGTAGCCACTGCAAAGGCAGAGACTGGTGTGACAAAGTCAGAAACACAAGTGACCTAAACTGACAAGAGTTTGGGAAAGCAATATGAATCACAGCTAGTGAGGGGAGAAAGGCACTTAATAAGAAGTTGGCATTGTTCTAATGTAAATTTACCTGTATTAATGTAATCCTCAGTGCTCATGAGGGTTTGAAGTACTGCAAGAACAGATCTGAAACCCTGCCGTATCAGTTTGAGAACTGTGGATCATGGACCACTTTCTGGGCAAGCAGCAGCCTTGTAGGAATCATCTCCCCCTCCTTTCTCCAGACAGACCTTTTCTTCTACACAGCTCTGCAGCGTAAGGAGCACAACCTTATTCTAAGGATACCACAGAACTTGGTTGCAGCTTTATACATTTTCAAAAGATAACTGCAGAAATGTGTGAAATCATGCAAATGTATATTTGCTTCAGGGAGAAGTGAGGTGATCCTTAATTTCTACCAACTTGGGTAAAGATTAGGTCTACGGAGTTCATATTATGTATTTAAGAGAATTGCCACTAAAATCAGATCCGATCTTCTTACGCAAAGAGTTACAGGATTAGGTCCTCAGCTTGCTATTGTTCAGACTTGAGCCCATATCCCTACTACTTTAGCAATACAGTTTCTATTTGGGATGGTATGCAACACTGACACCAAAGAAATCAAGAAACAGGTTTTGTAGGACCATGCTGTGATTTCAGGCTGACAAAAAATCTATAAAAGGGCTCTGCAAAGTCTAAAAAAAAATCAATAAATGAAATCTTTAAAGTAATTGTTGCTTATGATTTTTTTTTTAACTGCATACTAGGTTTTGTGTACCATGCCTTTTTAATGATGTCGGTCTTAACCATTAACTGTGTCTTAGAAAATAAATGAATGTTTCTACTCCTTGTATTTTTCAGAAATTAATGGAATGAGATATGCCCATAAAACAATCTATAACTACACCCATTTTCTTGTATCTGCAGATTTAATCTAATCTTTGTACTTTCATTTACACGTTTCTAAGAAAAGCAGTTCAGATATTTCTATTCTAGTTATCACCGTACCACAAGAACTGAAATAGCATCAATTAAAATTGTCATTGACCTCTTACAGAGCACTGAGTGCCATTCTCCCTGTGTCCCAGCTGCTTTTTATACAACAGGGCATTTTATTTTCTATGAACATCTGATAGAAAGATTAAACTGTCCAATGTTTCCAATTTAAAACAGTTTGTGTTCTACAATGGATTTAACTACTTCATTAAATCACCGCTTATGGATCTCCTCACAGCACTATTTTCAGTTCTGTCCTTCAATCTGTAAATTTTTCACTTATGGATTTAATAATCGTCATTGAAATTATCAGGAAGCTTAATTTCATTCATATGAAAGTAAGATGTAATTAAAAATCATTACTGCTATTCCATCTGCCACTGCTATGCCCTGTCAGCGCACCTGACTCCACGTATGCAGAGTGTTAAGAAGTCTGCAAATTAATGCAATATAAACAGAGAAAATGTCCATGTTGTCTAGATATAATTTAAACTATGTATATTCTAGCTCTAGGCAATCCTGCTTCAGCAGGGGAGTTGGACTAGATGATCTCTATGGTCCCTTCCAACTCTAAAAAATAATTCAGTGAAATTTCTTTTACAGCATTTCTTACTGCTCTTTCTCAAGCCTAGGAACCTCTGGTCCAGTGTGCTTTCATGGCAGCGAAACGTTTCTCCTTTCTTTTTCGGAATATTGCCAATATGCTTCCTTGCCTCTTTGGGATGCAACTGTTCTTCTTCATGTCTACGTTTTGTTCCATTTAGAGCAGCGTAATGTTAGACTCTTTCTGCTGATGTGTATGCATGCAGAATTAATAGACTTTATCTACTACAAAGAGATTTTGGCAGCAGAGAGAGTAAGCACATAACTCTATTAACGATTTAGTTACCCTGGTTGCCAGCCACATTCAATATTGGCCTCAAGGTGCTTCCTCTTGACCTTTAAAGCCTTGCGAAATCTTGACCCAAGTGCTTTCTCCAAGGCAGCAATTCCCCCACCTTCCTGAGTGCCAAACAGCTTACAAGAGTCCTCTCTGTCTTACCAGCAGGTATACAAATATGCCTCGCTAACTAGCAACTTGACTACACCTACTGTCTTTCTCCTGCAGAAATGTTCAACCCACTGTGATCACCAAAGTTACATATTGTACTCAAGATTTTTTTTCCCTTTCTTTTCCCTAAAATGCATTTTTGACATCCAAAGTTACACTGAATGTCTTTGTTTTTATGTAAATGCTATATCTGGTTGTTACAAATTAAAATACAAATTAAAATTGTCACTATTGGTCACACTCTTCCCTTAACAAAGTAATACTGAGCTTTAAGAAATAAGTAACAATAGGTGACTGATCCTGATGGCAGTTCCTGTTACTGGATGAAAAGATTAAAAATAGCGAGTGCTCTTTAGTATAAATTTGTCTGCTTAATCTGCCTCTATTTCAATCCAGTAAAATTTTCAATAAGTAAGTCATGGTTGTATGCAATACATAATTCAAGGTCAACACCAATTCCTTGCTCTTTTGACCCTTACATCCATGAATAAAACTGCAAGCATTCTGATTCACTTGCATACCAACTAACAGGTCTTGATTCTGCAAAGCTTTTATATACCTGTGTTCCTCTTCATAGTCACAACCTGCCCTACCTAATCTCCAAAACTGTGCTTAGTAGCGAGGTTTTTGCTGGATCTAACAGCATGATTTCTATTTTAACAGTTTTTACTTTGAGAAAACTAGGTTATATTCTGAAAATAAAATGCAATTTAAACCAATTTAGAGCTAGCTTTTTGGGCGAGAGGTCTAGATTATGTTAAAGATGTGGTAGTTCCCTGAATGTCCTTTCTGCCCTATCACCCCTCGGGCCTTAATGGCACTTACCTCAATTCTGCCAAGAGTAACAAAACCCAACTAGTGAGAGAGTTTGCATCTATAGTCATAAATGCATCTGCAAAAAAGTTATGTGCAAATATGTAGTCACAATTACATTTCAAAATACAATTTAAGAACCAAACTCAAAATACCTGAAAAGACTCTCAAACAATAGTCAATATATATGTTCACTAATTTTTTTTTTTTACTTGGCAGTTTTGTACATCAGTTCTCTCACAAAAAAGGTTTTCATAGATAGATATTTTAAGCTTCTTTTTAACCAGTCCATACTTCATCTTCCCAGTAAAAGTTCAACTTTGCCAAATATCACCTCTTGGGGAAAAAACTTACAACCATTGTTTCCAGAGAAAAACAGCTGGGTTTGAATGGAGGGCATAGCTTGTCTTTCTAAAATCCTTGTAATACTTAGCAAAGTCCTGACAGAGGCCTGCACTACAGACGCCTTATTTCTGCCCATTAGTAGACAGCATAAAATGAGAAGGCTGATGCTGGCCGCCTCTTTTGATCTTACTGGAGAGTTTGGCTCAACTCCAATATTCCCCCACTTTACCTGTCTGGGATGGATTTCCTTGAAATGTGCTTCCCAGCCTTATTCCACGTGCCAGAGCTTTCTGTGACAAGTCACGGGGTAACATAAAGTGAATGTGACAAAACCCACAAGGCGATAACTTCGCTGCGATTGCCACCACAGGTACACTGTCTTTGCTACAAATAAGCAATCATTTTTGTCATAGTAGTGGAAGGTGTGGTTTAGTTTGCACTTGTCAGAGGGTTTGTAGGAATTTTCACAGCGGAGAATCAACACTGCTTTTATTTTAGAAACAAGAGCTGTTCGAGTCATGGTATTTAAAGAATGAGGTCACATATTCAAGCTGTTTAGATACCACAGCGTCCAAAGATGTCAGTCAGGCTCCAAGGAGATGAAAAGTGCATCAGTTTATCAGCCAGGCATTTCTAGTGCTGGTGTGCTTCTCGCGTTTAATAAAGCAAGGCATGCAAAGCGAACTCCATCCCGGCACAGAAAGGTGCTGCTGAAGCCCTTTACACTATATAGCACAATTAGAAAATACAAATTACAAGATTTGATACATGTCTCTGCCGACACTTCAATGGTTCAAGAAAAAAATAAGATCGGTGTTCTTACCCGAATCTGTAATTTCTCTCTGTATTAAGAAAGATTTCAGTAAGACAGATACTGTAGCAGGAAATCCTAGGCAAGCAAACGCGTTCCGATTACTCTATCGGTGAAACTTACTCAGCAGTGTGAAGTACCAATCTGACTTTATAACTTTATCCAGATATATTTAACTTAACATGGAAGACTTCGGCTGAGATTTTTGGCCAATGGTAGAATATATTTCAGTGTTCCCATGTACCCAGGTAAAGACCAAAATCTACTCCTCTAAGTGTCCCATTATGTAAAAAATTAGGTCAATGGCTGATATGGTCTGAAATGAATTGGCATGACTGTAACCTCAGTAGAAATTTGTTTGATCGCAACTAGATGTAAATTTGATACCTTTAAAAAAAGATCAACAAGTTGTTGATAGTAAAGTGGTCCAAATCTGATTTACCATATGCAATACAACTGAAATCAACGGGATTATAAACAGTGATGCCGGATTTTATTTGGCCCACAACCTTTACAATACATTTCTTTTCAAATGTAGTCAGTTTAAAAAAATCTCCCTTTTCTAAATATACCTATCATGAATACACACATTTCTAAATAAATCTGAAAAATTTAAATTTTATCTCCCAACATACATAAATCCAATGTTTTTTACACTCCTGTAAATTTCTTAATGGATAGTAAGTGATATGTCCTCTCTCAAGACACATTTTAAAAAGAGTATTTGCCACTGAAGTTTTTATAAATGTATTGCTGATACGTGTTTAAATTATCGTGTCTGTTACAACAGAGCCAAATTTTAGTCATTGTAATAATTTCTCTGCAGAATTTATGCTGATCAACACTCCATGCTGAAAATATTTACATGCATGAGTTCAATAAAAGTACCCACATAAATAAAATAATTCACATGTATAAATATCCAAAAAGATGATAGCACTCAGTAATAAAACGCCGGAATTGCTATTAATACACACAGGATAAACCAAGCTGCCAGGCAGTGATGTATATTAAATTTTTATGAAGCAATTTATGCCAAATATATTCCCTCTGACATCACAAATGCAAAACAATTTATTTCCAGACCTTACACATCTAGCAGACACTTTCATTAGACTGTAGAAATTTACATAATTACAAAGATATCAAAAATGGGCCTTTGCATTGTTAAATATTTCAAGAAATCTTACTAAGTTTCTAGCTTCCCCTGAACTGTATGTTTGTTTGGGTATTGAAGCAACAAGATTGCAACAGCAATGAAAAATCTTTTCAGCCTCATTAGATTTATATTGCTTCATGTTTACACAGAAGCCAGAAATATTCAACAGGCCTCACCTGTACATGTGAATTTTTCTCAAGGAAGTAAGCAAGCCTTTACTGCTTAACACCAATATATAAGTGCATAAAGAATTAGCTCCAAAGAGAGGACCTGAATTTCAGGAATTAACTCTGAGAACTTGCTGAAATGCCTGCTCCCACGATTTTAGTACAGCCCCAAGGGACTGTAGAATTAGCCCTAGTACAATACCAGAAATCCAAGAATACTTAAGTATAATTGAAAGATATCACAACTTCAGACTTTCCCAAATGTGATCTTATTTAATATTTGTATATATATATATATAATTTTTAGAATATAATATAATATTTAAAGAGGAAAAGAAGATGGATGGGTAAAAACCTTCAACAGGGATTTGATTCACAGCAGTTGTGCATACTGCATGATATAGTCCTTCCATTCAAAACATTTTTCAAGCATTAAAAATATCAAGCAGTGAGTTAGGCAGAAAATTATTTCACTAAGTTCTGGCCAAATAAAGTTAACAATCCAGCAATTACTGCTTTCCCACTTTTACCCTGGACAGCAACCATCTTAACTGTTAAGTTAGTTGGTATTTATCTCCAGACAGAAAGAAGAAATATGGAATGTCCAACTGTAGAAATGATCAGTGAAAGTCCTGCCATGGAAAGTGAAAGTACTGTTGGGAGTAGCCACTAGGTAAACGGAGACAGCTAAAACTGAATGTTTTGTTTGGAAAAAAAAAAATTCACTCACATGACTAAAATTATTCTTGTTCATTTTCATGCTGTATCAATCATTCTTTTTGTTCTCTTCCCCCACAATAGTGGACATAGATGACTTTTCTTCTTTCCTTGTTCCAAAATGAAATTAAAGCCTGTCTCAAAAAGACAGATTTTTCTTTCAGGAACTTTCATTTTGGCCTTTTTGCACTGTTCGTTGTCTCCTTTGTTTAATCTGTGTATATAAGTCTCTGTACCTGAACCTGCCCCAAAATAAAATTATGACGTAGACTAAAAATAGAAAGCAAATTGTATCTGGTCTCCCTGTTGGAAGTATAATTTGGTTATATTCATTGAAAAGAGGGAAAACTTATTGCTAACTACTGGAAATACCTTTCAAATGAACAAACCTGATTGAAAGATAGTTTCACCAGAGAGTAAGTCATTGAACAGTCTCCCTGCTCTCCAAAGGCTCCCAGTGGATATTCTCCTTCCTTTTGAACCCTCCCCATGGTGGAAGCTGATGCAGAGAGGCACAGAGCTCTTATTAAGGAGCATTTACATTAACATTAGTTCTACACACAGATTTCACTCAGGAAGACTAACAATAGTCGTGAATTAGTCCTTCAGAGCTGTCATGGCAACTTTTTTTGGTTTGGGTTCTTTTGAGTTTGGTGTTTTGATTTTTTTTTTTTTTTTTTTACAACAAGTAAAATGAGCAGTACAACGAGCATCCGTGTTGAGATATAACAGATTAGAGGTGATAATTGCTTAGTTTCTCCGTCCTCCAAGATACAGAATTGTATCAGTGCTGGAAATACAGTTTTCAAGTTGAAACTGGACTACCATATTACACAGCATAAAGGCTATGTTAAGGATTCTGATGAGCATTTTTTTTTTTTCAAAGTTTTTGACCAAAATTCTCTTGTTTGTACAATACAATAAAGATCTCAATAACCTCCCAAACAAATGAAACCCATCTTAAGGTGTTCATTAATCAATTTTGAACCAAGGTAATTT
Organism: Gallinago jamesoni; assembly: GCA_025769975.1. NCBI lineage: Eukaryota > Metazoa > Chordata > Aves > Charadriiformes > Scolopacidae > Gallinago > Gallinago jamesoni. The sequence goes on along the minus strand of JAOQGH010000023.1, from coordinate 4,636,251 downwards.
ACTTCCATTGTGTATTGTTTGTAGGGTACTAAGAGCATTTTACCACTTCATTATTTCATGATATAAAAAATGCTGGGTGATCTACCATGTTCAAATGTCTCATTTTATCACTGAACAAAAGCTATCACAGTTATTTTATGTATCTGATTCAGAAAATCTGCCACTGCTTCTTACAGATTGAGTTCAAATAGAAATGAATGATTGAGTCTATTTCAGTTATTTACCAGATAAACTAGCAATTACAAGTGTTTATAATTTTATGTTAATTGAAGGTACATTATAATTGTGCTACACGCTATACTTATTTTGCCCAGGTCCTTAGCTACAATAAACCAGCAAACCTCGATTAAATTAATTAACCTGTTAATTTATGCTTGCCCATGTTAATGCACTTGTTTCTTGTCAAGAAGCAGACTTACTAACTGTAAATGCAAGCACAGCAAAGTCCAGAAGGGTGAGCCTGGAAAAGCCTCTTCATTTCTCAATTTTTATTGGGTAAGCATCACACAACAGCTTTAAAAAGAATTATCCCAGACTGCAATGTGTTGTCATCTTTCAGTCAGCCACAGTATATATTTACCTCACAAACCATTCTTCCTTTTGACGCAGCGGAGCCTTCTCCAGTTGAGCTTTCACCAACGTATCTCTGAGAACAGTGTCAGATTTAGTCCGGTCAGACAATGATGCTGAGTAACTCTCAGCCTTGCTGGAAGTCACTTCAGCTGCTCTCACCTCTGAGTCATTACATTTTCTGCGGAAGTGGCCTTCTCTGCTATCTCAAACTTTCTTTGTCACATAAATGCTGAAGTCAAAGTATGCTTGACAACTTCCTGCAATAAAACAAAAGGTCCAAATAAGGTCCTCAGGGGACAGAACAATAGCCAATCCCTAGCCATGACTTATTAAACACTTCTGCCTTCTTTTAGTTTCTTTTCTTTACAAAGGAGTCAAGTTCTTTTTTAAAATCATACACTCAAATCCTCAAAATGAAAACTTTCTAAAAGCAACTTCTGACCTCAGTTCAACACACTCTGACTTCATTCTCTTTGGTCCACATCATCTTCCTTTTTTCCTCTATAGTATTTCTTTCTATGCTTGTTTCCTTCAAATGTCTACTATTTTTTTAATGGTTTTTAAACAAAAACATGTTTTATTTTTTTTTGTTTTGGGAAATATTGAAAAAAATTCATTGCTGAATAGTAAAGAGGACACACAGCTTTGAGATGATAGCAAATCTTTCCCCCAGCCTTAGACTCCAGACCACGCACTTAGAGATTCTTTCCACCAAGTCCAACAGCCATTAAATCTTCATAGCTTGACTTCATCGTCTTACAGACACATACAAGGCACTATTCTATACTACAACATGCTTTACTGTTCTTTCTGGCTTACTTCTAGAGTATTAGACAGCAGAATTCATTTTCTGTCTCCTACTTACCTTCCAGTGCCAAGAGATGAAAAGTCACACTGCTCTGTGCATATAGATATGGCTTGGTGGAAAAGGGAAGGAAGTTAGGGAAGAATGACAGCTCAAAGCTGTTTGATGGTTTCCTTCAAGTGTGGCCTACATATTAAAAGCAAATGTTCTAGGAGGCCAATTCCAAACAATAGATATTTACAGATTTTGTTATTATAATAAGCCATTGTGCAATCTATCTTCACGAATAGGTAAATACCTGTATCTTCACGAATAGATAAAATCAGTCTATACTACATAAACTTTTACATGTCACTCATTCTAAGCAGGCTGCCAACATTTACGTTCTTAAACCACTGAAGTCTTCAAACCACAAGCAGTAGCATAAGCCAAGGAAGAAGCAGTCATAAGAAAACCTTTTGCAGCTCTGAAAGTACTAAGACATACTCTGCAGAGTGATGAAATGGCTTTTCGTTCTTAACCAACCTAGGTAATGCCTTTGTAATACTGGCAAACCACAGACAAGCTTTCTATAATAGTTCCTTTTTAAAACTTCACACACCTGTGAGAGTCCAAGTACCTTCAATTCACTTCAAGTTTTGGTCAAGAGAAACTCTCTCTCATTTGCAGTGTACTCAGTTTATCATCTCTTCACAAAATGAAATGTATTTTTTTTGGATTGAGCTTAAAGCTGACAATAAGCTTATCACAGGCTTTTAATAAATTTTAATGCTTTTGTTAAAACAAACCAAGATATCCCTCAGCTCTAAGAAACATGTCACGTGAAATTCTCTCTAATATTTTAGATGTACTGAGCCAAAACCTGTAGTCTAAATTGTCTATACATCTAGCCTTCTGTGAAAGTAGGTTTCTCTGTTCCATCCCCCATTGTCCTTCACAAGTTTTCACCTGCCAAAGCACATTTTTAAAACCAGCACAGGGGCATTTTTTTTTCCATAGATGCCCTGTTAGGAACCCCCAATTAAATAATCTCTGCATTCTCTCTTTAGTCACAGAGTAGTGGCATAATGGTGCTGGGCTTTTGGAAGAAGTTGATGTCTACATCTGTTTGGGGACTCCGTAAACTTGGAAAAAAAAGGCCACGTATTTTTAGGTTCTTCAGCTTTGAAAAAAAGTGCTTTCCTGTATAAAATGGTTTTCCTTTCCTGCCCAATTGCAGGCCTTACAGCCTCATCAAAGCAAGGACTTGCTGTCAATATGGACAGCATTTTTTTTTTCCTAAATTATAAAGGTTTCCTTTTTTCTGTGTGTTTTTTTCTTTTTTTTTTTTTTTTTTCCCCCTTGTACAGATAGCAGTATTCTCAGCTCATGAATCTTCCTCATTCTTTTTCAGGACTTCAGAAGTGAAATATTGACTCAACACATTTCATACAAACATTGCGATATTGTGTATGCCAAGCTCTCTGCAAACAGAGTCCAAACATGGGACATCAGGGAACTTACTCCACAGAGGTTTCCTTGAAGCTGGAATTATTTGCTAAGCCTGAAGGACAAACTAAAACTTTACATTTCTTAACATAAACAAAAAAAGTGCTGTTTGCTTTACATATTTTAGATCATGAGTATCTTGAAATTCGAAACCTTCTAAAAATGTAGATGGTGAACTAAAACAATGTAGAAAATGTGAGCGTTTTTGCAGTCTCTTCTCTCTCTGTGATGTTTACATAGTATGTTTGAGTATCACAGTTGTAGCTGTTTAAAGAGGAGCCAGGTAGTCATGATGGTTGCAGAAACGTCTCCAGAGCGTGGTAGGTCCCAATGAGGCTAGCCATGTCTTGTTACTGCCTTGGGGATGAGCAGCATTGGGGCATTTTTTTTCCCATAGGCACCCCAGATGGAATTCTCACTTAGTAACTGAAAGGACTTCTTGTTTCCTCTCAGTCTCTCGCTGTTACAGTGCAAGACCTGAGCACAAACCTTATAGATAGTGAGTAATCATCTAAAAAGACACCATGTTGATTTTCCCAGTGAAACGTAGCAGATACAGAAAATCCATTTACAGCCTGTCAAGGATGGGTGAAAGAGGGAAAGGAAAATCACAGAGCAGCTAATTCTTCATCTTTTTTCCTTTATAGTCATTAGTCAGAGCCCCTTAAGCCCAGCTCCAAGTGCCCTGTTAAGGACAGAAGACCACTGCAGATATAATGGCAAATTTGAATGTGGGGGGACCCCTCACAATACTCTGTGCACTGCCACCTGCCTGCCACCAGCTCACTGTTGGTGATACTTCATTGCCATAAATATCTTTGATTAATGATCTTGAGCCAGCTATGCCTTCTCGGTTTGAGCCTTGCAATGTGTCGCTGCAACAATGCAACTATAGCCAGTCCATTTCTCAGCTTTTGGCTGAGAAAATGTTCTGTTTTTTCACCACTGGGACCAAATATTTTTTTTTCCAGCTATAATCCTGCAGTCTTAGTGTTTCCTAGTTAGGGCTACACTTCTGAAAATCCAAGGGCAGAGCTGACCCTTACTGGTTAAATGCTGGTGAACGGCTCAGAAAGGAATCCACAACTCAGCCTTGATTTTTTTCAGCCTCAGAGTTCATAAAGGCATGACAGGATGGAAAAAGTGGGCAGAAACCAAAATGTTAAAGATAGTACAGCATCACATTGCAATGAATGTTTTTCTGAGAATAAATAGAGAAATTCTACAAGAATTTACTCAATGTAGAACTAAAGCTACTTGCCTTTTCAAGGGTACGGAGACATATTCAATAAGGCTTGAGTCAGATGCTGCTGGTTAAGACTATACAATATAACAATAATCTCAAGTGCTGTAATTTTAATACAATATTGACTGATACTTAGGAACGTAATTCATAACTTAACACTAGCTTTTTATTTGCCGCTTAAGAATACGGCAGTCAAGTCTTCAGAAAAAATTCCTGACACAACACAAATTAGATGCAGAAAGGTTACCTCTCAGGGCAGTAAATCTAGTGCCAAAAAGTAAGAAAGTTTTTGTGTGCATTGAAAAAATGTGGCAAGTTCTTGTAGGCTGACTACAGATATCTCCCTCTTTACATTCCGGACACACTCAGCTCTATACTACATGAACTGCTTTTGTTTGCAGATGACAGGGTTTCTCAGCAATGTAAGAATGTGAAGTAGAAATAGTATGTGTCAGTAAGAACAAATCAAAAAGTCAGTCTTGGTTTCCTTTTATTATCTGGTAGTTTACAATTTTCACAGCTCATCTCAGGTGCACTCCTGCTGCACACACAAATGCCCCAAAAGAAAAGGGGAAATAAAGGGCATAAGTATAAGTACGTAGACAAAATGGTTCTGTTTCACACGTAACTGCATAATACACACACAGAGATCTAGGTCCTAAGCTATATTATTGGGAAAAATCTCAGATCTGATGAAGTTTTTGGTCTACTGACAACTAAGCTAACTTCTTAGCTTAGCTCTACTGTTCAGCCCATCGGAATATTATGAGTGCTTTTGAGTAATCATGCTGGTGTCATCTGACCCAGAGTGGGTAAGTTATAAAGGGCTCTAACAATCAGTTTTAAAGTTCTGGGAATATGTATCTTCAGTACTGATGTCACCATATTAATTAGCTTTTAAATCAGCCCCCTAACTGTCACTGACAGCTGCTTCTTCACCGTCACCGAAATTAATTATCCTTTGCATCAGGCCTCAAACAATGAAGTTCGAGGCAATGAAGTGAACTACAAAAAAAATGGCCCAGTGTAGCCAAGAGCAAAGCACTCTCTGTCATTTACCTAGCCTCTCTTCAACCGAGGAGAAGCAACAGCAGCCTTGAGATTCAGCACTTGAGGGAGGGTGCAGCAAGCTATCTAAACCATATTCACTTACCAGCTCTGGCTTTTTTTGCAGAAGTTGAAACCAAGTGGAAAACAACACCAACAAAAACTCCTCGCCGCTCAGTTCGATTTGTCCTCTAACAGCTTATCTCAGGGAAGGAAAGAAAGTCCTGCTGGACATGCTTCATGCCTTCACACGAGGAGTACAAAAGAAGGAAAGTCATGTCTCGGTTTCACTATTCGCAGCAGGCATATGTCCTGCATCCTGTCAATCAAGTCCTGAATATTTATATCACCACCAGTTAACAGACTGTGTTCTTTCACAAACTGCCAGCCAAAGTGACTTCTCACAGCCAGGCAGCTGCTATTCTTCTATGTCCTTTCCAAGGGCTCAACTTCACAGTCACTAGATAAAGAACAAGGGGAAAATTCACATGTTCTTCAGTCTCAAAAAAAGAGAGCAGACAGCTTCATCCACACTCACAAGGATCAAGGGCACACGAAGTAAACATTTTTTTTTTTTTAATCCAAGATATTTTTGGAAGAGGAATTGTATTAGGAGATTAGGATAGAAATAATATTAACATTTTGGTAGCTATGTCTATGAAGAGGGTGACTTGAGCAGCACAATAGAGATGACATGTAGCTGGCCACATGCCTGCCAGCTTGAAGGGGTCAAACATTTTGCCTGATAGAGGAGGTGATGGATTTCAGAACAGTACAGGAACTGCAATTCCGCACTTCCAACACACTGGATGTCACCCTGATTGTTCATCTAATATGTTTGCCCCATGACTAAAGAAACTGGGATAGAAATTCTTTTTGACAGTGTCATTCTATTTTGTCATCTCTTAAATTACCATATGACCAGATGGGATGTGTCAAAGACTTAAATCTGCAGCATCTGCCTCACCCTTTCTTAGCAGGATGTGCAGAATATAACATTTTACTAGCAATATTTAAAGAAGTTATCTTGTAAAGAGAGTCACAGACCTATCCCATGACTCGTTCATCAGACAAGGGCTAATTCAGCCTGCTTACAATATAGTGCCAGAATCAACTTTTCAGAGTGCTTAATTTCCAAAACTCCCCTCTAACTGAGGCAATTTACATCTCTAGGATAGTTCAATTTTATTTTAATAAACTGTCTTCTGAAATTGTTATGGCATTTCCTCATGCTCTGCAGAACCAAGGTTCTCCTTAGTAATACCAAACACAAATCTTGTGATGTTAATTTTCATTCCTCTATCCACTGTTTTTGACAGTGGGCCAGACTCTAGGACATTACCTCTCAAAGAAAATAAATTTTCAGCTAAGCACATATTCATTTTCTTATTCTCTAGCATGATCTACAGACTCATGACAGTGGCATTTTCAGAGGAGTGTGACTCCAAGATGAAGACAGGATCATCTTTGAAATGTGATCTTTGAACAAATAGAGATTATTCTACATACTCTTCATTGTTCCCTGGATATTGGAAAAAACATAATTTCACTAAAACTGTTTAACGATCAAGACTTGCTCCAGCTGGGCATGCTGATTTACCCCTGCAAACCAGTATTTCCTTCCACCACAACCAGCTAGATCCCCTCTTCCAAGGGACAACACAGAATTTCCTAGAAGAGGGAAGACTCATGGTTAGACCCTTCTGCACTACAAGTGTTTAGAAGTGTTTCCACGTCTGCTAGAGCAAGCTGGAATTCAGGTGCTGACAGATAACACCACCGCTATGTTCTGTTAGGACTAGAGTTTCGTTCCTGTGTAACATCCAACTCTTTGGCTACCATCTTCTGTTATGAGGCCCAATATTTGCTAAACTTCATCCCCAGTCCAGGCCTATGATGGACTATTCTGACAGTATGTGTATGCACTGACTATGAACCATCCTACTGTAGTCGTATCTCAGCTCTCTATTTGCCTAGAACAATAAACAGAAAAAAAAGTTGAAAAAAAGAAAGTATTTTTTCCCCCTCTTTTTTTTTTTTTAAAGCCAATATTGTTAGCTGGTTTGGAATAAGCCGTGGGACCATGTTTATATCAAAAAGCTACAATAAAAATTCAGAAAAGAGATAAATCAACTACAGAGCAAACTGTGAGCCCTTCTCAAAGATGGTAAAAAGAGAAGTCTAGAATGTAAACATTTTTCCAGCTTCTGAAGCAAAAGCCAGAACGGGAATGAGCTCAACCTATGTGGTGGTGCAACCCCCATTTCAGGCAATTTGGAACTTGGAATGATCCCTCTCCCAACCTGGGCTGCACAGCACAACAGCACAACAGAGCAGAATGTAACATAATGGTCTGACATGAAAGGAAGAAAAGGCAGAGAGCAACAGACCAAGAGCACAGCAGCGTGACTAGTCCCCATGGCTCCTATCACTTGAAGATAATAACCTTAATGGATCACTCCTGATACTATATGAATCATGGCCACAAAGAGGGGGAAACCTGGTCCACAAGACCTAGCAAGCTCTGGGCTTGTATAACTTATCATCTGAGTTGATCCAGAGTGGAAAAGTATCTGCAAAAATGTCAACTGTCTCAGATCCTATTATAAGTAGCAATTCTAGTAAAGACCCTTTGAACCCTTCTGGGTCACAGTGGGCTGTGGTCAGTAAATCACAGAATCATCATGGTTGGAAGGGACCTCTGAGATCATCAAGTCCAACCACAAAAAAAAAAAACCAAACCAAAAAACCCCCCCAAACC
>JAOQGH010000023.1:4532034-4628231 GCA_025769975.1 Gallinago jamesoni | reverse complement strand
TTTTTTTTTTTTTCTCATTGGTTGGACTAGATGATCTTAAAAGGTCCCTTCCAACCTAGGTGATTCTGTGATTCTGTATAGGACTGTGTGACAACCAAGTCCTTACAGGCTGTTCCCTCTTCTAATTCTTTTCATTGTTGTCTTAAGATGTTGATGTATTTGACATAAGTTTTCTATAAAAGTTGAATTTCAAGGTATTATCTTATTCACAAACACAAATAGCCATGATAGAGATGACTTTTCAAGCAGAATCAAGAGGGAGACAATGAGTATATACCAATCAGTAAATCTGCCTCTTTCAATTTCAGAATTTAGCTTGGTTGTCTCTTCCACCTCTGCAGAGAGATGTGTGACTGCAGAGGTGACATCTCTGCAGTTAGGATGAGATCTTAGATACAATAATATCAACAAAGCTAACAAGAAGATTTCAGATCGAGGTTTATACATAAAGGGATATGCACACAGCCCCAGTTGATACAGTATTTTAAAAATCAGTACTGATAAACAAGAAGCTGTAAGTTTGTTTTCTTATGACATTGTTTCTGCAGTAATCAAGTCTGCAAACAGCAGTTAGAAATTACCATCTTTTCAAACATTCATGAGGATATTACAAAATATTTAAAATACATAGTAAATAAAATGTTTCAGCCTACCTATTACTCTGCTTGTAAGAATTTCTTTATCAGTAGAACCAAGTTCTCTTCTTAGATAGTTTGTAGGAATTCTTCCTGCTGCCGCAGCTTTCTGACGATAGTCAACCTTTCGAAAACAAAATGGGAATTCCTAAAGACAACAGGTTACTGCTTTCAGAGCCACAGGATCATTCAGGTTAGTGGGGACACCCCATAACGTTTAAAGTCCAATTTCCCGCTCAGAGCACAGTCAACTCTGAGTTCAGATTATATGACTTAAGGCTCTGTAATGACACCCAAATGGACCCTCCCCTCCTATACGGACTGCCCAGCCAGTCAGTCCCCAGCCTGAACTGTTGCAGGGTACTAGGGCACCCCAAGCTCAGGACTTTGTGTTGCCCTCAAAGAATTTCATATGGTTCCTGTCAGCCCATTCCTCCAGGCCCTAGACCCTCCCCTCCAGATGGCAACCTGGCTTCTGAGCCTATCATCTGCACCCCCGAGTTTGGCATCATCTATAATTTTGATGACCAAGAATTCCAGGTCACCAATATAAGCACGAAACAGGCTATCACCCAAAGTAGCACCTCAAGGAACTCACTATTATTCAGCCTCGAGGTACAACATGAATCATTTACCCTTAATAATCACACTTCAAGTCTCATAATCCAACCAGTTTCCCACACATCCAAACATAACATCTGAACATGGATTTTGTGGAAAGCCTTGCTAAAGTCAAGCTGTACACCATCCAGTGCTCATCCCTCATCCATGGATCTAGTCATTTTACTCTGAAGTCCAGGGTCTGTTGTCTGCTACTTGCATTCCCCATTCCCCCGAGCATCTTGAACTTCACTATTTAATGATTACTACTGCTAACACTACCACTGATGATCACAAAACTAATTTTGTTGTTAGTACTTACCACTAATGGCATAAACTGAGATGCAGAAGGCTTAGTTTTACTGACTGCTGTGACCATCACTGCTGTGTCACCTAGCTGAATTTAGGAAAAAAAAAACAAAACTGGAATTACCAGCAACCAAAATATTACCTGAAGTCCCAAATTTATTCACAAATTAAAACTCCAGAATATTCTTTTCAGAAAACTACATAAATCCATGCTTCACTCCATTATTTTTGCTTGCCAAACAATTTTTTTTTCCTACAAAACAGACAGTTGTACATTCACTGGGGATTAAATTGCCACTTGAGGCTCTATATCCTTTTAATAGACTGATGTCCCAATAATGAATGTTCAGACCCAGAAATTTTGAAGTTGCACAAGTTTTAACTTTTTTTTTTTTTACCTGAACAACAGCAGATCCATCAGCAAACCTAGCAAGTTTTCCAGAAGACAGTTCCATCTTCCTATTGAAAAAAAAATAACTTGTTACTCGTGCAAATTCAAATAATTTTTCCAGCAGCTTCTGCACCCATCTATAGCACTCACTACACCGAATGCAGACTTCATTTCATATTAACCATAAATATCCTCATTGGCTATAGAAATTAAAACTCTTAAACCAGAAGCGACAAAATCCCCTTAACTTTAGCTTGCTTTTGCCTCCAATGCCCTGCGTGTTTCCCTCCGAGGCAAAGACTTGCAGCCGTATCAGGAGAAGGAAAAGTCCCTGCCCTTCCCTGCGCGGTGCCCGAGGAAGGGCTAGCTGGAACATTACACGCCATTTCTCCTCACGTCTGTTTAACCCACCGCCCTCCGGGGACCCCTTAGCCCGCAGCCCCGGCGGGGGCAGCCCCTCACCTGCCCCCTACATCCACCGTCACCGCCCGGCCGGCCCCGGCCTCTGCGGCAGCTCGGCGAACGGGCGGCAGCCGCAGGGCGCAGCCGTCCAGCGGCACCAGAAGGAGCCGCCGCCATGGCGCCACGGCCCAACAGCCCAGCACCGTGCGACCGCAGCCTCCGCCAGCGGCCATAACACCACCCGTGGGGGAACGAGGCAACCCCACCAGCAGCCTCCACCCCATTGGCTGCCGCAGCGGCGGGGGGCGGGGCGCAGCGCAGTAAGCTGGAAGCGGATTGGCTCCCGTGTTGGCGGTGGAGTTTCGATTCCGCGGCGCGACCCCTTCCCTGCGCCCCCTGGCGGAGCCGCGCTGGCTACGGCAGCCGAGGAGGGTCAGGCTGCGCCGAGCGCGCGAAGGCGGTGGCTGCGCGGCCCTGCCGACAAGCCTGAGGTAAAAAAAGGGCAGAAAAAGCTTCGTGGCGGCCCCTGGATACGAAATACGGGGGATTCCAGCACAAAGATGGGCCCACACTGAGGGAGAGGACGCGAAGACCGGGGCTGTCGCCGTCCTCCCGCCCTTGAGAGGCCTTGTCTGGCCGTCCCGGGCACCTCAGCCCCGGGCTGGGTATCGTTGCTGGGGGACAGCCGCTGCGGGGCCTGGTGCAGGAAGGTTACTACGTGTTACACAGTCCGCCAAAATTCAGGGCCCTTACTTTAGGCTGGATGAGTCCGTGCCGGCCTCAACTTGTACGTGGAAGTAAAAATGCATCTATTTGGAATTTTTTTGCCTGAAAGACCTTGTTCTGTGCTTCTTGCTTTCAAAATTAAAATAGCTCCCGCCCTATCCCCCCCACCCCCACCCCCCACCCCCAAAAAAGGGCCCACATTTCAGAATAAATAATTGTAGTTAAGCTTCCTGAACTTTTTTAGTAATTAAAGCTATTAACCATTGATTCCGTAGCACGGTCTGGCAGCTGGAGCATGGCAACAGCATCCAGAGATTCATGTCAAACTTCAAGGTTATGCTCATCTTGAGTAACTGAAGGGGTCACACCACGCTGTTCCTCACTTTTGTCCTCGGTAAGGCAAGAATAGTTAGTGATCTTTAGCAATCTTTTAAGCCAGGAATGTATTTTTCAAATATTTTTTCAAAGTGAAAGAGGGTTACAACAGTTGTTACTGCTTATCACAAAAGCTTGCCAGTTAAAATATTTGTTGTGCTGTTACATGCTCAGAGTGCAACAGAATGTTACACTTACAGGACAGTCTTTTTGTTCATGCATTAATTATTCCTCAGACAGTTAGATTATTGCTCAGTTGTATAATGCAAGAGATTAGTAATTACTTTATTATTTACATCTGTGAGCATGAATGAACTGAATGCGATCATGAAGATCTGATCACCCCAACAGTGAGGTCTATGTAGAATTAAATTAATTAAGAACTCATCTGTCATCTGGAGTTAACAATTTAGATTTGGAGGGTATTTAATAAAAAATGCCTTTTATTACTAGTTTGGTTCTAAAGATATTTTGATATTGCTTGTTGTTTACAAGTCTTTTATGTTTACTTAACCAGATTTTTCTTTTAAAGCTGCATTTATAGAAAACAGATTCATTGGCTGGGAGAACAGTCCGAATAATAATTTTTCTTCTGTGCCAACATGTTTCTTATCTTTTTGGCAAGACACAGAAGAAAGAAATTAGATGAGTGATCCAGAAACTTAGGATTTGGCCTGGACAAAAGGATCGTTAACTTTATCCAGATTCAGAATTCATTGGTGCAGTTTTATTTGGTACAAAAATATATTAGGTGGCAGAGCAAGAATGTGCACCCTGTTTGCCTGAATTGACATTTGCTTTGCTGCTGACAAACAGAGGACTGTTTGGAAAGATTTTTCTGTCATTATTACTCATTTAAAATTGCTATTTTCTAGCTTATAGCAGATAACTGTTCAAAGCTCTAAACTGTTAAAAAAAATGTGTTTCATCGTGCAAGAGTGATAAAGGAGTGGTTGGAAGTATTAATAGAATGCAAGAGACATGAGCAACACAAATCTTGTCTTCTGTTAAGCACAGAGGGTGGGTATTTAGGGCTTTTAAAGCTTTAAATTCAAGTGGGGAAGCCAACCTACTTAAGGTAGTGAATTACATGATAGAAGTGACAAGCAAAGAAGAGACAGCAGGGTAGCATTTCATGGAGAATGAACACAAAGAGAGAACAACAAATGTCTGTTGAGGTTGAACAGACTGATGTTGAAGAATTTAAAAAGAAGCATAACAAAGGTGTAGAGCAATATGGAAGGATGGCTTAGAAGTGAGGATCTTTCTAATGCACACTGTACATTCACCACAAAGAGCAAAACCACACAGAATCAGTGTAAAAAGTGTTTTTCTTGATCACTTTTGCTGTCAATAGTAACCAGCATACAACAAACACTTCTGCATTAGCTCCAAATGTCTGACACTGTCTTGATAACTTGGGCATATAAGACACAGTGACATTGTCCTCCTATCTTCTGTCATCAGCAGTATTGCACAGTCATAATTCGTGTGCTGACATTGTTCTCTTACAGAAATGCAATAGCTTTTAAGCATCCATGCAAAATATGTGCTTAGACTTTAAAAAAAGTCATTCATCCACATTACTTGTACCAAAGAATTAATTCTATAGCTTGAGATTATGTATGGTTGTAGGAAAAGTCCAGAATAAACATTAAAAGAATATTTTTCAGATGATGCTTTTAAAAATAATGATTAACCTTGGTATTTTTTCCATTTGAACATGCATTAGAAAACTTCAACAGTTCACAAACAGCAGCAAGCATTGAAAATAGACCTTTTGACTTAAACCAAAATTATTAGATAGCTTTTTCCACACTCACCAAAATGAGAAGCCTTAAGTGTACGTGCTCATAACTGTCATGAGCTATCATGTTATGGTCATACCACTATAACTGAAGAAGGATAGAAGAATTCAGATGTAATTCAAGATACTAGGCAGCAAACAAAATTCATGTGTAACCTCACGAAAAAGCAAAAGTATTAATCATTTATTCAGCAAGATTTCAACTTTCTCTCTCTCTTCATTAAATATGTCCTCTGGTATTTTTTCCTCCCAGATCCATATTCAGTTTAATGATATATAATAATAATAAACACCACCCAAGAACATGTCACTTTAATTTCCTCATTCACATTTCCCCCATCTAGCTTGGAATTAGGATAAGAGATATGTTTTTCCTCCAAACTTCTGCTTACATATATCAAACTCCAGTCAACTAGGAATAAACCTTTTTTGCACTGGAACTTCAAAACTATGGCTTGTGAACCACCCACCAACATTTCAATAGGCAAAAAATACTGAAAAGGTGTTTTTATAGTCTTAATGCATACACTTGATCTTTCCATACTATACAACACTGCACTCTGCACACAGGACACCACACTGACAAGATCACTTTCTAACATTAACCTCCACAAATACTCTTGTTCAGGTCTCACCTGGGGAGATCACACTTTACTGGCTATATTTCCCACTACTGTCTTCCTAAAGCAAGACCAAATGTGGTAAATAGATGGCCCATGCACCATGCTCTGAAGACCAGCATATTTGGACTCCTCATCAAGAGAAATAACAAGCTCCAGAGCCAAGGGACCTCTGCTGTGAACGCCCTACCCACAGATGTTCAGCAATCATAAATAAGGGCTAATCTGAGCTCTGGTGACAGCACATGTGGAGACAGATTTCTTTTTGCTATTTTATTGAAAATGTATCCATCCAAAGTCCTAAGGGCACACTGAGAATGCTAATTAAAGTTTGTATGTATACTCCTTGGAACAATGTCTAGGACTAAAACCCCTCCCAAAACCTTTCTCCACCCAGAAATCAGAGATCACCCAAGTAGGCTTTTCTCTCCCAGTAGCCTTGAGGTTGGGTTAGCCAGGCTACCCTTGTAGCAAACCCCAGTGAGAGGGAGCCTGGAGATCAAAATCTCTTTCGAGGGGCAGGGTGTGTGTTTTTCCCATCATGCTGCAGTATGAGGCTTGTCCCCCCCCCCAGAACAACTGCCCCCAACTGCCACCAGACCCTGTTCCTACATTTCAGTCCCAGTAGCTGTGGCTGACCACCATTAACCCCATGTCTTGTCCTATTCAGAACTGCACCTGTGGTATGCGTTCTGCTTTCACGGGCTATGGCTTTGTGCTTACCTGGCAAAGTTTGAAAGCAAGAGGAAATTCAAACAAGCAACAACATAAAAGTCAAGACCAGTGTAGATACCTGCAGCTATTTACCATAAAAAGCTTGAACCTGCCAAGAATTTTGAGAGTCCATTCTCAGTACCTCTTTTTATGTAAAACAGGAGTTCAGAGTAAAGATTGCTTTATTGCATTTGAAAATTTAACCTCCATAGTAATGTAAAAATGCAAATTTCTTAAAGAATATTACATTGTTTCTTTAGAAAGCTCTGTTATACCCATTTCAAAGCCTCCCAAGTGATACAAAGCCTGCGAGTTTCTCCTGGGAGACATTTACTTAGAGGAGCTGTGTTAAGAAAAATGCTGAATTCACCAGTTGCTTTCTGCTCTTTGAAACACCCAAACAACTTGGATGCAGATGTATAAGCATCTGTGGAAAGCATTGAGTAAATAGATCTACTTGATTTCAATAGTTTTAAAATGCTTTAGATCATTAGTCAAGCTTACAGGAGTCCAGTAGTAGTTTTTGAGCCTTTTCTAACAGCCCTTGCCACATTGAAATATAGACTTTAACATCTGTAATGACACCGCTCCACCTTCCTATGCTATATGAGTTTATTTATCCCAGGCATTTCATTCAGCAGCAGCTTAAGCAACATTCTTTTGGCCTGTGCATCTCTGCCCCATACTCTTCAGCTTACTGGGTGTACTGGTGCAACCTGTGGGACAGTGGCAGAAAACTCATCTAACATTAAAATTCCTTGAGTTGTGGGGGAGAATTAGTTATGATGTACTTAGTCTTAAGCCATATATTTGTTTTGGATAGAATACAACTGCTGTTGATCACACAATTCTATCCATAGCCCGCTCCCCATCCTGCAGCTAAATAAACATCTTATTTAGAGTATTGCCTCCCCAGTAGAAAGAAAAATATTTAAAAATAAAGAAAGAAGTCCACATAGAGGTGTAAAAGAACGATACATGCATATTTGTGAGTGAACAGTGAGCATACAACCAACTTCTGTGGGAAGAGGCAGCTACCATTTTGCATAGTCTTTCACTGGACAGCTTCTTAGAACTCTGGTTTCTCCCGAGCTTAAGCTTATATACTGCTTTATGCTTCTTTAATAGTTTTGGCATGAAGCTATACACACTTGGGTCTTTTTTTTTTAAGGAGAACCCATTGTACAAATCTAGCTACATGGAAGCAATTTATAGGGAATGACAAAGAGAGCACCTACCTTAAAATAATAATAGAAGAGCCCCAAATCCAACAATGATTTATTTCCTGCTTTTTTATCCTTATTGCAGAAAACACCAGTGCTGATAAGAAATTGTGCTTGTTACTGTTCCAGTGGAGTTTCCCAGTAGTGCTCCAGACATACCATGATGCTCAGGTAGGACACCTCAATCTGCTAATTTCATTACAAGCTATAAAAAACAATTACAGAATGTGAGTGGGACCAGCATTAAATAGCCCTTGAAGCCTGTTTATATGCCATACCTGAGCAAGTAGCTTTTTTTTTGAACTGGTAAACTTGTTTTAGCAAGATAGATAGCTCTCATCCTAACTTTTAAAAGAAGCTTCTACTGAAATGGAGATTTGATTTTAAAGCAACTGCTTTTCTCTTTTTCTTGATCTTCTCCCCCTATTGTCATGGTTAGCTCTACTTTGATTCCCTGCTGTGTCTCTTGTGATAGCTTTCAGATGCTGACAGATTTCCTTAACTTGCATTAGCTGTAACAATTACTTGAGTAAATATCCCTATTTTCTCCAGAAAACTCATATGGATGAACTTAGTAATCAAACCTTCTGGGGCAGGTAGAATCAAAATCTTTTATTTGAATGAGGGATTTTGGAGCAAAAGTAAGAAAGTGGGCTGATGGTATTAAATAAACTACCCAGCCACACCCACCTGACTGCTTGTATTTTCTTGGTGGGGCACCTGTGTCTCATTCTGTTTTGGGCAGTACCGGTCTTGCTTCCTTCTTCTTCTGGGTCCCTGTGAGGTACATGTTGTTCTACCCTTTAAGTGGAAAGGAGGTGCTATGCAGCAGCACTGCATGTCTCTTATTTATGGGAATAGAGGCTAGATTAAAGCAGAGGATGCAGGCAGCTAAATCCAAGTTTGTGATCCTCCTAAGCATTACTGGCCTGCTGAGTAAGTTAGAGGTACCTATGATGAGGCATCTCTCTTAGGTGAGTGCTTGAACCCACAATAAATACTTGTGGTTACAAATTCCCTTTTACCGAACTTTTTCTGTAAATTATTAATTTTTAGGCCTTTTTTTTTTTTTTTTTTTTTTTCCCCCCCACAACTGAGTCCTGAGGACCCTATAAAGTGTAAGTAAGGCAGAGGATTGAATGATTATCAGAGGAAATCTTTTTTTTTCTTTTTCTTTTTTTCTTCCGGAAAGCTATTTGTATATTACAGTAATCCAACTGTGTGTATATATGTATAGTGCCTGTATGTTTGCAGACTGTACAGTCTATCATACCCACAGTGTAACAGAAACACAATAGATACTTATTTACCTTTTGAGTGATAAGGTTCTAAGATACATGGGTTATGGCTTTATTGCTGTGAAATCTAAAATTAGTGAAAGGCCTCAGGAAAACAGTTGCTGTCTTTTTTCTAGATACGGTAGAAAACACACCAGATAAAACAACAAAGACAAGGCAGGGTCCTCACTTGAACAAGTGGAGTGGAACTTCATTTTTGCCTGGGCTCTTCTTTTTCCTATCAGTTTTATTAAGTTGTGAATAAAACCTTCTTACATTCAGCAACCTGTTTTCAACCAAGGTGTCTGCTGGCATATGGAATGTGATGTGTTTCTGACAGGACAGCTTTAAACTGTGCTGTATGTGAAAGAACATCAATAACTGGGTCTTTGACAGTCTGCTGGCTGGCTAAAAACGGGCTCAGTAGATGTAGAGGGTGAGACTAGTCTTTAAAACTGAGGGTCTCTACTGAAAATTTGTATATTCAGATGCAGGGACTTTGTAGCTATGCACAAGCTTTGATTGAAACATGTTAACGTGAGCTTGCAAGAGCAGTTCTGCGGGTGATGGGGGATGCCTGTCTGCTGCTAATAGAAATTGTTATATAAGCTGATAGAAAGCCTTTTATATTAGTCTAATAAAGACATGGTTTGTAATTCTTCTCTCAAGAAACTTTCACATCCTTGGCCACATAATGAAGTAGAGCTGTAATGGTTTCTGGGAGTTGTGGATTTGGGTTCTTTGGCAGTCGAGTGCACTTCATTTAATCTCATGCTTTAAGTCTAGGTTCTTCTAAAATAATTATCTGCACAAGCTGTAAGTTTGTATTAATATTTCCATCCTCTGCATAAATGAGAATTGTTCCCTGAAACAAAGTCTGTCATCTCAAAAGAGTTACCTTTGTATTTTATGCCACTTCTTATTGATCTGCTTGCTCCTTCACCAACTTCCCTGAAAACAGCAGTATTTCAGGGCAGTGTCTGGGACAGGCAGTGATACTACATGGGGTCCTGTTTGTATGCATATATATATGCTTACTAAATACATTAGGCCTGTTTGGTGTAACATATGAGATTCTATAAATATTTCTTTTAAGTATTTGTATAATGTTTTTGAAATAAATGTGGGGTTTTGGGTTTGTTTGTTTGGTTTTTAATGCTTTGGAGGTGGATATCAAGCTGGGGCTGTGGCTTGCGCTGGGAAGCTGGGTGATACTCATAGGGCTGGACAGAGGAAAGGAATGAGTAGGTGGCCCTGAAACACTTGTTCCTTGTTTGTTGTGTTGTCATAAATGAGGGCACTTGGGTTGGAAAAAGGAGGAATGTTGTAAAGTGAGGGGAAACTCGTAAATGTAATTTCTAAAAGATGGGTGAGTACCACTAGGCATAAGCATGTGAGGGAGAGTGGTCCCCTTTAGGTGAGGTAGCAGCTGGTGAGGTTGGAGAAACAATATTGAGAGAAAAAAAGTCTTTACTTAAAGAAATCCCTATAAGCAGGAGTAGAGAGAACCTACTAAAGCAACGTAGCCATGGCCCTGTAAGTCTCACACAGTGCTAATGTTTGTGCCTAGAAATCACCTTGTTATGCCAATCCTGGCTGAGAGGATGCTCTGCAGAGCCCAGTAAAAGCTTTAAAAGCTACCTCTTCTGACAACAAAGTTTCTCTTTCCTTAAGATGTGTCATTTAATCATCTTCGGCTTCACCAGAGGGATGAGCAGTGGGAGTTACTTTGTTTTTAAACAGTTCACTGTGTAACAATGTGCTTCCTTCAGAGCAGCGTGAAACATCACATTTTCATCATGGAGACTATTCCTTGTGCTATATGCCATTGCTGGAGTCTTTGTGGGAGACCCTCATCCATAATGAAGAAATTGAGGCTACCCTGCCTATGTTTGCAGCAAGCTCCCTGGACAGAGGAGGACCCTAAAATGAGTTATTTCGTGAATCTTTCTCTATTTAATCTTCTGCCATACGGTGGCACTGGTTAGCTGACCAAGGGAGATGCTTCCCCTGTTGTACTCTAAGCTGGGTTCCTGCTATCTTATGGTGATACCCACAGAGTGCAGCTTCTGCCCACACAACTCTTCCACAGCTTGCTTGGAAACTTCAGGAGATAAACTGAATATTTGTGGAATAATAGAAAACAACACTTTGTTTTTCATTACATATTACTTCATAGTTCTGTAATCCTTGAGAGAAATCTCCTGCTTGGCTTTTCAGTGCTATCAAATAAAATATCCATGGGCAAAATTTAACTGGCAGGGATAAATGACTGGCACAGAAAAGGAAAAAAATAATTACTTGAAGAGGAAAATCTACACAAATGGTGAATTTTACAAATTTGCAAGAGGCAATGCTCCTTTCTTTCTGTGTGTGCAATGATTGAAGAGTGGCTGAAGAGCCGTTAAGTCCCAGTCTAAAAAGGAGGACCTAGAGGTGTGACTTTAGGCCTTTTCAGGCATTTATGGCAACTCTGAGCGTTCAATGATGTATTCTTAACAAAACAGACAAAGTTTAAAAAAATAAACACAAAAGCACTCTGGCTGTATGGTATGACTTTTAGATACCTGTTTTCAAAACTGAAATAATGCAACTTCTAATGCCGCAAATGACTTGTGACCTTTATCTTCAGTTAGGTTAAAAAGAAATGTAGGCAAACACCACGTGTAATGCACAAAGCTTCCCAATGCGTGTGCTTGTTTACTGTCAATTCAGTTTTTTGGGTACCCAAGTTAAAATGATTTGTACTCTTGTAAACTCTCTTGAAAAATCCCAACTGAGGGCTGAACACTGCTCAAGGCCCCTCCTTACCGTTCCATGAGGCCATGCAGACCTTTGGCAGTGAAGAGCTGAAGGTCTAATTTGAAATGATGATGATAGGAATTATGATGAACACCAAGGAATGCAAATAGGTCTGAAATGACCTGAGGCCCTGAATTACTTGCCCAGTGCTGAAAACTGAGCAAATGGCAGTGGCAGACTGAGGGGGACATCCTTTGGGGAAGGGGGCTTCTAAAATGAAGCGAAGATCCTTGTTTGATGGGCAAGTAGCTGTATGAGCCAGCATGTAATGCAAAGAAAATGCATGTAAGATAAGATAAATAATATCTTAATGCATTTTAAAAGAACAAAGCCAGTATTGTCTGGGATTTTCCTGTGTGGTAACTCATAAGCTAGTGCGACTGCACTCACTGTTGCCTTAAATCTTTGACAAATTTTAAAGGAATTATAACTTTAAAGCCTGATATATGTCCTTTACTGCTTTCCTATTTCTGTTGGGGAGAAATGTGAGCTGTCTCTTGCTGTCATGTGAGGATCGTTTGCCTGATTAAAGACCCTTTGACTACTAATTTGTTTGGGAGTGTGGCTGTGGGTTTGGGGTCTGCTCTTGTCCTGCAGCACCTTGCAGTGCTGTTGTCTATTTTGGGGCAAGGCAATGGTGAAAGGCTTTTTCTGGGGGGTTAGTGCACTGAATGGATGAGTAAGAGAAGTGATAATTAAACAAGATGAAGAGATGGAGGAAGGCAGCAATAAAGATTAATGACATGGCTCAAATTGACAGTGGAGCATGGGGTGAAGATGAGTGATTTGAAGGTGAAGTGTAATTGATCTGTGTTGTATCAGGTGATGGCACAAAAATAATCAAAAAGGTAAAACTGGAACTTTTCAAATGTGTTCTTGAAAAGCTAGTCATTATTTAGCTGTGGATATGACATTTTGAAATTAGTTATTGGACATGCTTTCTTTGATGTCTTAATTTTAAAAAGTATTTTCAAATAAGAGAATAAAAAGAGAAGACATTGATTAATTGGGCTCCTCTAACCAAGAGCAAAGAAAGCTTTGTAAGCCTCCAAGTTGCCAGTCGTGCCATGCAGAAAGGCCTCAGTTGTCTCCAAGGAGGTTTTGAGGATGCAATGGAAAAATGGAAAAAAACCAAACAAACAAACAAACCAGGAGATGATCACTTGCCTACAACTTCGCAGTAATTAAAACACCTTAGTCATTTTATTTTTGCTGTCTAAAACTCAAGGAAAAATTCTTTGAAACTTTGTCAAAAGTTGAACATTGACAAAATCTGAACTTGCAGCAGTGCTGTAAATGTGGTAGACAGCACTCTTGAAATAAAGCAGCAGCCTTAAAGCTCACAGTCCTATGGATTGTATCCATTCCCTTGTTTTCTCCCTTGACACGATGATTTGCATTTTTCTCTTTAATTTCAAAGTAAAACTATAAATAGGAGTTGGGAACTGTGTGGATGTGGTGATTGATACAGGTTTGTTTGCTGTTCTCACTCACTTGCCTTATAAAGGAGGTCTAAGATTAAATTAAGAGCTAATGATCGAGCATTTTGTCATACCATGCCATGCCCTTCATCTGTTTCCAATGTGTTGGCTCCACCGTCTTGCTGTGACAGATGTCATAGATTTTGATAGGGCTGGGTCAAGCCCTTTGTATGGAGTTTTCAAATTTTGCCATGAACACAAATACGATAGACTCAAAATAAACTTATTTCTTCAAAATGACTTCTTGGAATCCCTAAATGTTTACATTAATTTTGGGGGTTTTGCTTAGGAGCAAAGAACAAAACCTGTATTCTTTTGGAGGGTGTAATAAGAGCTACACCTTGACATAGGTCCTGCTGATCAGGAGATAGCACATATTCCTATAAAATAAGGGATGAAAAAACGATAAAAAGTTTCTAAGGCTGCTAAAAATATGATTTATAGTCAGGTCCCAGTTATAAATCCTATCAACGCTTACTATAGTTATACTTGCATGTTGCATTGTTGAAAGAAAGGTTAGCAAATGAATTAAGTATTTGACATTTAATTTCTATGGTAACTTACACAAGTTGCAACTAGCTTGAAAAATGCCAGCATTGTTAGTAAAAGCAGTAATAGAATAGTGATGTATGTTAATAGCCGTAAGGGTATCTGCTGTAAAACTAAGTTGTCGACTTGTGTTTTGGGATCTGACATGCATAGAAGTACATATAAAATTTTTGGTTGGGTAATACCAGCTGCAGGAGTCAAAGTAGCAGATGAAAGGGGAATATTTCAGCTCGTGGTGGAGGGCAGTGGCTCCTTAGCTGATATCAGTTCTGTGATTCAGCTTCTACCTTTGAATTTATCTCACTTAACTTTGTACTGTGTATTTGGGCCCTAAGCTTTTTTCAGTTGCTGCCCTGTCTGAAGAGCATCCCAAACCCCAAAATTTAACCTTTATAGGTTATTTGTAGTGCTTTGTGTAGTGGGTGAAAAAGCATTTAAAGGAAACACAAGAATTTCTCATTGGTACGCTCTGACTTCTAACTCTGCGTCACTGGACTATCTTTATCAACAATTCTCAGCATATTATTCCCAGAATGGGTGATACTTTATCCCTCTGCCTTTGGCTTCAGAGGTTACACCCTAGTTCTGAAAAAAAACCCTTAGTAAATGATTTTGAATTGTAACTGCTGTTTTCAAGATACTAAAATGATTGTGGGTGTGCAGGCATGCATAAACACACAAACGCAGGGCAGCAGTATCCAGTGTATTGTGTTAGCTATACACTCTTGTTTACTTAATCTTCTCAATGATTTTTTTCCTTTAGGATTACACCTACTTTTCCCCATTCCAAGCAGTTGTCAGGTAGTGTCTACTTGCAAAATCCTCAAACAGATGTAATTCTGCCCCTGCCACGATCAATAAATGAGCTGTCATCTGGAAGCCTCTTGTATTTTCTTCCTGAATGTGCTTTGGTTTGATACTTTCACTCTTGAGAGGAGTAGTTGTAGAAGTATGCTAATAAAAAAATTATCTTGTGTTATCAAAAGCTCGTGCCATGTGGACCCATCTCCTGGTTGTGTACTTCATATCCTGGCTGTTACCATTACCCATTCACATCACCCACGTGTGCATGTGAGCTTCCTTCCAGGAGTGACACTGGGAGATTTGGTTTTGTGGCCAAGTGTGCAAAAGGAAATGTAAAAAAATCCAAGTTGCCTCTGTAGTCTTGCCTTGCGACTGTATGTTGTGTTATAGGCTTCAATTGCACAGCTGCAAAATGTTTCTCAAATGCACTATAACCAGCTTTTTCTGAAACCTTAGTTGTATGAGTTTTAGCTCTTCTATGAGCTGTTTTACTTTCTGCAGACTGTGCTGGGGCTATGATGCCTGCCTGGCAGTGGCATGTGGTCAGCTGTACTTGCATAGCAATTTCTACATATAACAGTGGTACAGTGCAAGACGCTGATGGGCACCAGCGAACACACAGCCTCTAAGGAGGCTGTGCAGATAAAACAATGCAAACAAAATCCTCTCCTCTCTCTGCTTTGTGCTTTGAAAAGGAGTCTGGCTTGCCACACCACAAGATTTTGAGGCTAGAGCTGATTTTTTTTGACCCTGGGAAGGGTCCGTGAGGTTGTGAGCCTCTCGCCTTGAGTGGCTGAGCTGGAATAAAACTGAATTTCTTGGCTGACTCTGCAAGGCTTGGGGATTGTTGGCCTCTGCAGTGGGATCCCTGAACACTAGCGGCTCCTGTGCCTTACTTACATGCAGGAAGGAATATGCTTTGCAGATTGCAGTACAGTACTGCTAAGGATGTATTTGTGACAATTTGGGGTCTCTGTTCATCAGCTGCCTTTTACTGGATGGATATCAGTTAATGCTTCCTGGAGGGGATTCCTCTTCTGTGATCAAACAACTGGTGATGGTACCTCCTAGCCTAACCCGTGTAGCTTGGCAGGACACATGCTGCCATCCTGAAATGCTTGAGGGAAGCTGGGGGCTAGTGGGAGCCCACTTGTGTGTCCCCCAACTTGTGTTGCTGACGGGAGGACGGGGCACCCTGTGTGCCTGGCGATGGTGGTTTTGGCTGGGATAAGAGTTCCGTCTCAATGCTGAGCAAGTGCCAGAGCAAAAGCTTGCACAGATTTATTCTTGTTCAGGGAAATATGCAAATCTTGGTTACAAAATTAGGAGCACAAATGTTTGAGAGAAGGGAAACAAAGTATTGGTGCACACACTTGCATCATAACTGTGGCTCCACTCTGAGTTAATTACAGATACGCTTCCTCAGCTCTCCTGTTCCCCACAGGCTTTCCTGTACCAAATATAAATGTGCATGTCGTTTCTGTTGTCTGAGTTAGGTGGCGTGAAACCTGCCCTAAATAATAGTGTGAAGGAAAACTTGAGTTGTAATTTGTTGTGATGAGCTTCACTGTATAACATCCTTTAACTCAGTTATCACAATTGTTTGCTTTAGACTCTTTGTGCTTTTATTGGTTATTTTATTGATTTTTTTGAGTTTTATTGAGTTGATTTTTTGAAGTGGTGTTCCTGAATATGGAATTTTAATGTTCCTGGTTTTGCCAACCTTCTAAAAAAGCTTAAGTAGGTGTCTTGATTTCTGAGAGCTTCACAAATGCAAAAATAGGTTTTTTTAATTTAAATTTCATGACAAAACACTGGAGGTATTATCAAGTAAACTAATGATCTCATAATTGTAGTACAGATTGACAGGCAAACATTTTGCAAACTATTCCTCACTTGCTGTAAAGGAGGTGCTTTCTGCTTTGCTGGTCCAGAGACCTGAGCATAGACTCTTCTCAGGGAAGGCTTGATTACATTTGCAAAATTTTCATGTAAATTTTTTCCTTTGTAAATATATTATTTCCACAAATCCAGTGCTGATTCAGTTACGAATGTTTTTGCATTTAGAGGAAGCTTTTTTTTGTGTGTGTTACAGGTAGACAACAGCTTTTCTCATGGATCCCAAACCTGATCTGATATAAACTGATTGTATAGGCAAAATCTGTATTTAACTGTTGCCATCTTTGTGATTTCTGGTCTCCAATCTTTGTTGTCTCTGGATCATGGCAAACAGATGGTGTTCAAGTTTTATTTGAATATCTGACTACATTGGAAATGAGGCAAAATGAATTCAGCCATCACTAATAAGAATAATGCCAAACCCTCAGGAAGTTTCTTTCCTCCCTTGCTTTTCCATAGTCTTGTTTATAATTTACTTTGTTACACAATCGTGTTTCATCTGAATGGTTTAAGCAATGGCTTTGGAAATGCCCCTGCAATTTTTAAATTTTTTTGTGTGAGCTGAATCATTATGATCGTGGTTACCATGCACACAAGTGTCCCTTTAGATCTGTTCATCTTGTTAGTGCATACAGAAATTGGATTTAATGCAGAAAAACACATCACCATAAAATAGAGTTACTGTTCTGTCTAGGTAAATGCAGCACTTTAATTTTAGAGTTTAAGCCCACCCAGTTGTGTATTATAACTGTTCTCCTCACAGCAGTAACCAGCAACAACCACCAGACATTGAGCTTTATATTGAATTTAATTTTTGGAAAAATTGTTTAGTAATTAATGCTAATAGCTGGCTGATATTTGCATGGCATCCAAGTTCAACTGTACATATGCCTTTCACAGAGCACACTTGCAAACAAGATCTGGCATCTGAACAGGCCTGTGCTAGACTGAAATTATTCATGTGTAGTTGGATAAGTAAACAAATAAGGAATTTGGAGACTTTTTAGATTATTGAACTTTTTTCACTTGGTCTCTGCCTTTTTAACTTGGAGCCACCTAGGATGGTCTTGAAACTAAGCTTTCAGGCTTAAAAGCTCATTTATTTCTAGGATATGTTATCGGTACTTGTAATAAACTAATGGGATTCAATAAAACCAGAATGGCCTTAAAAGGGAGAAACTATTCTTTGGTGTGAAGGACATGTCTAAGAAAACAGGTTCTCTACACTTTGCTATCAGGGTGATATTCCTTCAGAATCGAGCTGTATAGCACTGATGGCTCAGTTCTGCTCTTCAGTGAAATATTATTTCCTTGAATTATCCCTTTGATGTTTCAAAGTCCCAGAAAAGGTGTGTTAGCACTTAAATGGGAAGGAACGCCTTTGCAAGGGTGACACGAGGTGAAAAGGGGAAGTGGCGGTACATGGGCTGTGCCAGTTCCTGAGCTGCAGAGCATAGAAAATGCTCAAAATATCAGATGTGTAAGTTGAAATTGCCTCAAGGCAGCTTAATCTTATATGGGAGGAATTGGCATAGTGTATAAACCAAGCAGAAACGGGCCTTGGCAGCGGCAGAGGAGCAGCAGCGTCTCTGGGACAAGTTGTTCTGAACAGTTTATCACTCGTGTGAGCTCACGCTTGCTGCATTGCTGACCTGGGGAACGCGTCTCCCGGTTTGATCTTGGCCTGATACCGCCTTCGGCAGAGCAATCCTTTGCTTTATTGGAAACTGAGCCCGCCTTTCAGGGAAATCCTCGATGGCTGCTTTTTGCCTGGGCTTTGTGGTGGTAGTGAGGGCTGCAGCACCACCCCCAGTGTGGTGGAGGCAGATGGCAGAAGTAGTGATAGAGCTGGAAGGGTTAAGAAAACAGTTTAATTAAAGTAATGCTTTCTTAAATATAGGTCATCTCTTGCTTTTTGTCTCCCCCCCCCTCCCCCCCCCCCCAAATTGGGATGGGGCAAGCAGGTTTTGCAGCAGTCTGTGCATCCCAATGTTCAAATCAACTTGGGCAGTTCGGCATCTCAGGACTCATTTCTGCTTTGTGATTGCTTCATGCTGGGACATTGCAGTGGGGTTATTTGGGGGAGAATTAAAGCTTTTTTGTTGCTGTTCTGGATGGTTTTTGGCACTGACAAAACCTGTAGCTCTTGCAAAACGTTCAGCATCCCTGAGCTTAAATACTATCGTAGCATCAGACCTCACTGGATTTTGGCTTGAGCCTTGCATCCGGAAGTATTAAAACACTTGTGTTAGACAGGAATGTTACCCTCGATATAAATTTCCATATAAAAACCTCTACTTGTCGTTTCTCCATATATTCCCCCTGTTTGTCTCACCCTTATTTCTTTTTATTGCTATTTCTGCTTGGCAAACACCCCTGCGATCCTAGCTGTGTGTCAGCATTTAAGGGAGCTTCTGCATGGCAATGAGGTTTTAAAAATAAAAAAATTAAATTTCATTTGGGCTTCCTATGGGCTCCATGGGGCTCTTTGCCCCCTTGCCTATGCCTGGTGAAGGAAATGTGTGAGCAGTGGGATAGGGCTCTGAGCGTGGGATGACATCTGGGGGGACCCCATGGACCTCTCCCAGTGCCTGGGTGGCCACAGCTGTGGCTTTTTCCTCTGCAGTGGGGCACCCTGTCCCTGCCTGGTCTCCCCTGTGCTCTCCTGGTCCTGCTGTTGTGGGCAGGATGGCATTTACACCTTTAAAACCTCCTCGGTTCTGCACTGGCGAAGGGCTGTGTGGTTGTTGGCTCCAGCCTCGGTGCTTCAGGGCATGATTTCAACCATGTCTATGGAGACCAATTTTCAACATCAAAACAAACCAGTGTAAGTGGAATTTATATTACCTTTTAAAAACACAAGTCAACAGAGCTGAGGACTCTGCTTCGAGGAAGCCTCTTGGGTTTGTTCAGGGAATTACTACAAATATTTTACATCCTTTTTGAGACTCCAGGCAACCTCAGGAAGCGTCTGCCGAGGACAACTGTTGAAATACCCCAGGCTGCATAGCTGATTAGGGAACTTTTGGGGCTGGTGGTGTGAGAAGGCACACAGCCTACCCCCTGTCCCCAAATATCCTACACTGCTTGAAAGTGCTGTCTAGTTTTCAGAGCCAGGCTAATCTTTCTAAACATTTAGATACTATTTTTCTCCCAAATGCACAGTGTTTTCAGCTTGGGTGATGGTGGTCAAGAGCAATCAGAGCAAAAGCCTTGATCCCAAGTGTCTTGAGTGCGTGCAAATTTGGGTAAGCCCAAAGGTAAAGGAATACTCTAACATCCAGGGATGGATAATATCCCTGCAGCAATGTCACAGCAGTGAAAGGATTGAATTCTTATAAGGCTGTGGTGGAGGATGCATTGGGATGCTGCCCAAAGCTCATTGATGGGTGAGAGTGGGCTGAGGTTGCTCCACACCCTCCAAAATGTGCTTCGAGCACTTGGTGCTCAGACTGAATATTTTGGAAACTTGGTAATAGATGCTTAAAGCCAGACTCTGGAAATTTTACATATGTGTTTTTGTTTTTTCCCAAGGTGGCTAGAGCTCATGCTATTTCCCACAGTACAGGGAATAGAAAGACCTACCAAGGTACTAGATGATCTAACATTTGAAAATAGCCTGGTTTAGGGATTCTGGCAAGGTACAAGCACCAAATTATGTCAAGATGAATAGTGACTTAAATGCTAATTTTATGACAGGAGAAGGCTGTGCCAACAAGCTGCCAGTGTAAAGATGTGTTTTAATTATCTTGGTACCTTGCAGGCAGGTGGATTTGAGTGGAATGTTGGCACTGGCTGGATGCTTGTTTCTTAACATATCAGCACTGCATGTATGTATCGTACATCTGTAAAATGTTTGTGAGCATAATCTTTTAGGAGAGTTTTATTTTCATTTTGCCATAATGTGAATGTGGTGCCTCCCTAGCTTTTCTTTACACTTGTATGCAAACAGCCTTTGTGAAAAGTGTAAGTTGAGGCTTCACAAGAAAGTAACTGTGGCCTCTTAATTTCTGCTAACTCCAGAAATGGGGGAAAAAATTCTGAAACTGGGCAAGGAAACATGTTCCTGAAAAATATTTACTTGTGATGGAACAGGGCAGCTTTCAACCTGGTATGATGGAAATTGTAACAGCCAGCAATGCCTGTACTGTATAGCATGAGGAAAAAAGAGCGGTTGGATAGGGGGTAGCTTCCTGAAAAAAGCAGGAAGCTGAACCCTAGCCAGCTTGCTTAGAGATGGAGTGGGCTCTCAAAATGTGATGCTCTTGCAAAGCGTTCACTGTGGGTTCACTCTGATGTTTCCCAGCACTAGTGGGGAAAATGATGCACCAGTCTAGCTTGCAGTAAGACATATGCACACATCAGCTTGATCTGCTCTATTTGCAGAAAAGAGAAGAAACTGTGGCCTTTCATGATATATTAGAAGAAACTACTGCTTGATTGTCCATGAAGTTTTAGCGTGTTATTGGAGTTGTTCACTGTATAATTTAGATCTTCCCTCTTAGCATAACAGAGCAAAGGCAGAAATCTTCTGACCCCATTAAAGTTTCATGTTACTATTTTGATGCTTTGATTTGGTTTTTAGTCAAAATCACCAGCCTCACAGAGAGTGAATGGCACGTTGCTTCATGTTTTCCACTGCCTGCCTACCTACCTTTGCCAGTTTTTAAAGCTCTCATGAAACAAACCAGCCCTACTAAATACTGGGGGGTAGTCTTTAGACTGACCTTGGGTTGTAAAATTATCTGGAACCTGGTTCATTATGGGAAGAAAAAGCAGCAAATGCAAACTTCAGTCTCAGGCTTTGAATAATTTCAAAGATCAATTCACATGTAATAAGTGGTTAGAAATGGCTTTCCTAGAAATGCCATTCTTTGGAATGATCTAGTTTCTGCTACCTTCCCCCAGGCAGTGCCTTTATACGAGGCAGAAGTTATATTTTTCTCCCTGGAACCTAATTTTTTTTTTTTTTGGCACGTGTTTGCTGATCATAGAGTTTGCTTTAATGCTTTTGTGACCACTGCTGATCTGGGGTGTGACGGATGATCACCAAGCCCAGTACCAGCAGTTTACCATGGACTAACTATGGCAACCACACAAAAAAAGTCACTAATGCAGATGATGGATGCAGCATTTAAATGCTTTGTGCAGGCTACTTCCATTTTCCTTTTTGGTATGCTTTCTGGAGCTGTGGTTTCCTTTGCATGGTTTGTCATAACCTTGATGCTATTCTCTGGGAGGTGGGGGTAAGTCCAGAGGCCTTCACTGTTCAAATGAAGCGGGGATAACTTTTCCCCCACGTGCATTCCTTTACATTTATGCCCTTTGGTTTTATTTGGCATTTTTTTCTGAATATTCAGAGCACTGTAAAGGCCCTGTTTTCAAGAGGATGCTAATCTTTACATGAACAACTGGGTATCATTAGTAAAATTTGCCATTCCCCCCTCTGCTAGCCACTTCTTACTTTAAGGCAGGTCCTTTGATATGTTGGTTGTAAGAACAGCTCTGGCATGGTGGTATTGCCAAATTCCCCATCCAGAACATGATAGAAAGCTTCATTTCATTTTCCTGCCATGGCATTATCTTTGCTGCTCATTCCCCTAATGTGTGTGTCATGCCTTGGCCCCATCAGCCTCATGGGAGGCTGCTTCTGCTGTGATTGGAAGAGGCTTCATTTGCTAGTTCCGGCATTTGCGAGTTGCTCCTTTGGCCTGCCTTGTTTGTTTTTACGTGTGACCTCCCAGATCTCAGGAACATTTCTATTTTCCTCATTCATATACAACCTCAGCTTCTCAGAGGATGACTTATTGATTTTAATAATGCCTTTTACCCTGCTGTTTTGGTATGTTGGCTTCCCCTCTGCAGCCCTTATTCTGAGCTTCCAAAATCTGTTTGTTTTCCTAGTTTCCATGCTGCCTGCAAGAATTTCGGTCTTTTGACTTCCCACTTGGGTGTTTGTTGTATATATTCTGTATAGGAAACATTCCTATATATTGCACATAGATACTCCAGAAACACTCAAAGTGCAAGAAGAAAATGTGACCCTCAACAGGAGGTGGTCACAGGTTCAGAAGTTTCTGGAGTGGTATCGGCAGGATTTCGACCTTGGGGTGTCTGTGTAACTTTCATGATCGTGGTTTCAGATTTTAACAGCATAAATATGTTACTTTTGTCAACCCAGCTGGCAGGCTGCTAAATTTGAAAGCCTTTCTGTATGTTTGTTTGAGTGTACAGATGGGGATGGTGCATGCCTTTGCATGGGGAGTTTTTGTAGAACAGAACTCCAGAAGCTTTAGGGGGTATCTTCTTAGGAGAAGGGTGGAAGAATGTTTCATTAAGGCTGTGTAATAAAGTGCAGTACAGTGTGTGTTTACAGGGCAGGAGCTGCTGAAGTGCTTAGCTAAGAACTGCACCTTTCACTGTCAACGTTCTGATCTGAAGCACGTTAGTGGAAATGTTTCCCGTGTTTGAATACGTGTGTGATTACGTAGAAATTACAGAAGTATTATATCAAATTTAAGAAATGTTAGTTATCCAGACATTTTTCTAGGAGGGAGCAGAGATGCAGAGCATTCCTGTCCATTTTGGGACTGTTGGGATTCTGGATCAGAAAGTGAATTAATTTCTCTTTCAAGTGGGAGCAAGAATAGCATGTGACTGACATAGCATGACTGTGTTTACAAACAAAACCTGGAGCTTACCTAAGTCCAGTATTTTCATCTGCAGGAAGCATTGCTGTGTGTCTTGGCCACACTGCCCCTAATCCAGTAGTACAGAGTTTTCTGATATACCAGAGAATAAATCAGGGGAAGCCTTTAATACTACTTTGTCATATTATTGTGACACAATGCTTGCAGATTTTTCTGCTGAGCAAATACACAATAAATGGGAGGCTTTAAAAAGAGTTAACTTTGAGATCACTTGCTGTAAAAAAAGAATTACTTGTTCGATGTACATAATCTATATCAATATAAAATTGGACTGTATTTTTTCCCATGTAAAAATGACAAAAGCTGTTGTACTGTCTTTCAAATTTGCTTTGGCAACTATAAGCCAGCTCCATTTTATTAAACAGCTCTCTTTCCTCCTAATATATACAGAAATGTTTGCAGTATAAACATCTTAACTAGACATCTGCTTTTCCCCAGATATAAAACATAGTTAACTTTTTGCCCTGTTTCTGTTCACTGGGGCTGATAACTTTTTCTGCTGGCCAGATGAAATAAAATTGGGTTTTGTACCAGATGCAGCACAGTTCAGCTTTGCATTATGCAGGTGTTCCCCCAGCTGGGAAGTGTGGAAACGTGCCATTTTGCTGGGATGATGGTGAGGTTTAGATATGTGAGGGCGTCAAAAATAATTCTCCATGTTAACAGTGGGCTTTGTCCCTGGTGGGCTCCATATGCCGAACAGCTGACTGGGGCAGCAGCTGTTCTCTATTTTAATAGGAGAGTTATAAAGTTAGAAACATGGATGATCATTCAAAACATAAGCAACTCTTTGCAGTCATGGAAACGAATTCAACAATAAACTTGCATTTGTGAGCTTTCCAAACAAAATAATCCCACTGCACTCTGTTCAGGTGGTCTCAGGAAAGTGAATGAACTTGAGTTTCTATTTCCCAAAGTTCTGTTTACTCAAGGTCCTGTTTTTTTCTTTTTACTTTTTTCTCCCTGTTTTCTATTTCTGAGAAGATATTGAAGTTTGCATGTGATCCTGATTTAGATTCTTTTCCAACAGTGACAGAGATTTATATAAGAATCTTTCCTGAAGCGTGTTGCTGATAATGGTCATGCTGGTAGGATATAGCACAGGCTAAGCAAACACTTTGCTCTCATAATTTCTTGGGATTTCAGCGTCCCTTTTAACCCAAGTAGCTAGTCAAATGCTTGTTTGCTGCAGCTCTATATCCCTTGCAAGGAACATATGAAGTCCTGGTTTCCTGGAGAATCAGGTGAACTTGTGGGTTTCCCTCCTAGCAACACGCAGGTTTTCTGGCACAGTGCAGTATACAAAAGCTCTCCTTGTTCAGGCTCTGAACCATTTTCTCATTTTGATTCTGGGCTTTTTTCGGACACTCACACACTTGATCATGTACCGCACCCCTATCTAAAACAATACCAACCACCCCCTTCCAATTTCTGTGCAGCCCTGCTGTAGTCCCTGGCTCATTCTGCTCACTTGCTTGTGTTTTGGTTTGGAGGGGCTGCTGTTATTTCATCTCCCCGCTTCCATAAAAGTGCTGTGATTCATGTTGTGTGTGGAGAGTGGTGCCCACACCCAGTGACTACATTCAGGTCTCAACCAACCCATAGCAATATCATGGCTGGATCTATGCTTCTGAGCTGTGTGATAACCTCTGACTTGGCTAGTTTGGGCCATAAGTGCTCTTATATAGACCTGAATATTGCAAACAGACGGGGAGAGCAGGGTGGTTGGCAGGACAGTTTGTGCAAAAAGAAAATGGGTTAAGCCAAGACCATGAGCATGATTACATGTGGAGGAATGAGAAAGCTGAATATGGCTTGGGCACGTGTATGAGCTACAACTGCCTCCGCTGTTCATACCATTTGATAAGTATATGAATCTTATTTTTTTCTGTATGTGTATAATGATTAATTTTGGGTCACTGTCAGATAAGCAGAGAATTAAAAAGAAGATTTAAAAGTGTTGGTGATGAAACTGGTGTACACATTGGCAAAGCATGAAGGTAAAGTAAATCCTTGGGTCAAAGTCTGTCAGCTTAGGGATGTTTGGGATGATTTGTGGCTGCTTAATTCACTGTGGAAACCAGCCTGGTGCCCTGCAAGTCCCAGGACTGAAGGAAGCAAAATCACTTCAGCCTCCTCTGGGCACTTATCAAGAGAAAATTGTCTATTTTAAACCTAGTAACAACAACAAAATCAATTGTTTCTTAGAATGGACAATGCTGAATTACACAATTTGGGAAGTTAAAGGTTGGTGTAAAAGCAAAGCGCCAATTCTGGAGGTAGAGTGGGATGCTTGAGGGCCAGCACAGATTGTTTGTGAGAACAGACTACATGGAGAAAATGCTAGTTGACAAACTAAGTATGGAGGTGAGCATGTGCTGCTTGCCACAAGAATTGCAGGGAGGTCAGAGGCATTTTGTTCAATACATGTGTGGGGTGAGGAGTTGCTTTTCAGACCAAGTGGATTTGTGGTGATGATGAACGGGGAGGAATATCTCTGGGGAGAAGAAGGAGCTGAACTCTCTCTATCAGAGTTTTCACACTGGAAAACAGCAATTAAAACCCTCTACAAAGCAACTGGGTTTGTATTGGTGAGCTCCTCTCTGCAGAGAGGAATGAAGGCTACCTGGGGTCTCACCCTACAGCTCTGGGGCCCCAGGCAAAGAAAATGTGATTGAGCGCCAGCACTATTTTGGCCTATGCCACAACCATGTGCTCTGACCCTTTTGGCAGATGAAGTATTTGTTTAAAGCCACAAATGACTGCCTGAAGGAACGATCATTGGATAATGGGGTCTTGCTCTGCAATTTGTCTGAGTGTGGGGGGATGTGTCACCCTAAACCAGAGCGGTTGTGGCCTATTTTAAGTTATATTCTGGAGTGAATTTTTGCTGTCTTGCTGTGCAGGATCTCCTGGTACCAAGTTCTGCAGCCATGCTCATTGCTTCTCTTTGAGCACATCCATTGAAAGCAATCGCTGAAGGTGGCTGACATACTCAATAAATACTAATTTGTTGGTCTGCTCCACAAGATGTTTTTTTTGTGACTAATGTATGCACTGTTCACAAATATTTTGTACAGAAAATGAATTTTAAGTATGAAAGAGGGTCCTTCCTGTGAATCAGCAACTAACTAGCAATGTGCATATTGGTATCCATTTTTAGTTTTTTAAAGGTCAGTAAAAACTAAAACTAAGTAGGTAAAAAATTTGTCTTTCTACAAAGGAATTATGTTTCAGTCTTCCATGAAATAATACCGTATGGACGGAGATCTGGGTCATTGTGACTGCAGAGCTAAATGTGCCAGTCCCACAGTAGCTGACAATTCAACCATCTAAAGAGGCTAATAAACTACCTGAAAAAAGACTAAACACAATATGGTAAGAGATCTTTATTAAAAATTTTGTACATCAAAAGATTAACTACTACATTTTAAACAGGAAATAAGATTTTACATATTACAAAAGATGTTATTAGTTCTTGAATTAGAAATAAATTTTATGAACACTGTACATGATACATCTGAGTTGTAAGAACAGCAATAGGACCAAGTGCCTAAAAATGATATAACTTAATAAGCAAATGCACTCAATTCTTAGTATACAACATAATATTTCTGGAAAAATAACATGCTAAGTTCTGTCTGAAGATGCCGTATCCCTCTAACTAGTAACTACCAACAGTGTTCTTGGGAGAGAGCAGAGACACATTTGCCCTGCATGGTGATTTTTGCATTTGGAGTTTCTTTCATTGTTGGAGAAATTTTCTTCCTGTGGTCTATTTTTCTTGGAGAGAGAAGGACGTTATTCCATGGTATGGTTAACACAATCTGTATATAAAAATCCAACGCGAAACATTTCTCACAATGGAACTTTGCTTCCAACACAGATTAGAAAAATCAACTGATAGTACATAAATGTCTACAGAAATAGATTTTTATTGACTGTTATCTTTTGTTATAAAGTAGTTAAAAGAAATATATTTTAGCTTATCAGATAACCATTAATGTGTATAATTTATACTATATTTTTTTCTTTTTTGTGAGTGTAGCTGCATTAGGATTTAAAATAAAAACAACACAGAAGATCATCTTTTAATTGCATGACCTAGTTGGCTAGGAAGGGTGTGTGAAGTTTTACAGGATAGTATGAACATACAGTTCTCATACAAAAGCATAGTATGTATCTAGTCCAAGAAAGGTAATAAAAAAAGATGATTTAAATCTTTATACAGAAAGTGACAATGCCCATGTTATACTATGGAACACATGTACTAATTTTGAATTACAGGTGTAATGTGTGGATTAAAGATATCAATTTACTAAACAAGTCTTTAAAAAAAAAAAAAGAGAGCAAAATCTATAAATAAAATAGTAAGTGCTTTCTTTAAGATAATATTCTTTGGCTGCTTTAAGTACCAGTGAAGGGTTATTGAAAACCACTAAAATGCATAAGGTCCCACTATTATTGTTAATCTTAACACCGAGCTTGTACGGTAATTCAAACTGTTGACTGTTAGCATCTCCAGATCCACGATGTGTTCTCTTGGTCCTGATAGTGACTTCACCAGTACAAGCATTGCACTTACGGCACTTGTTTGCTGAAAGAACAACACAAAAAAAAGTTTAATTCGGTCAAATCTAAAACAATTCCCTAGTTGCGTTGAGAGAGTGCTTGTGTGTTACCACACTGTAAAAATGCTCTGTCTCAGCAGAGATACACAATGCAAGTATTTTTAAATGACCATGACTAATCTCACACCTGGCTTTGCTGCACGGGAAACTTTACCTGACTAGGTCTCAGAGGAATAAACTGCACTACAAAATCTGTTCCTGGTTATTTTGACTCTCCTAAAGGACATGAAAAGGGGTAATCTATCCCAGGATGGACTTTGGTTTTTATCCCCATCTATCAGCTTTAAAAATATATAGAGAATAAGTAAAAGAAGAGAGACCGAATGCTTTTAACAGTGATGTAGCTTGTTCAGTGAAGGGAAACTCTATCTCGTGGCTCATACTCCAGAAGTTGCGCTCCCCTTTGTAAACACAGGGAATTTTTGCAACTGGTGGGCCCATTGCCATCCCCCTCTTATACTGCTCTGAAGCTCTTTTCCTGGTCAGGGGTAGTGCTGCTGGGGAACACTGATGGGCCTTTTCTGTGGCACTCTGCTAGTTTGTTAAACAGCTTCATAATTTCCAGATGATAACAAAAAGGTAAACTCCATCCCTCCCTTAACCTACTACAAATATTTTCTCACCATATCAAATAAGTAGGGTATACAGATGAATCCAATCCATCTGCTCTGTCTGAGACCCAGCTCAGACTTTTACTAAAACAATAGGAATAACTTCTAAGTAAGCCTTTGTTTACTGCAGTCTCTTGGCAGGAATAAACACATGCTTCCTTACTTAAGGCCTGTGATTCCTTGTTGGGAGGCAACAGAAAACTGGAATTGTTAAAGAAAATCAGTCTGAAAACTAGGTTGGGATCCAATCCAAACTAGAGCTGCAGTGATCTTGTTCTTTTATGCAAACAACAGTTTGTATTTTGGTGGTAGGTGTGGATTTTTGATGTGTAATAAATCCAGGGGAAAGCACTGAATTGTAGGTTATACAATGAGAAGTCAGATGCCGATGAGTAGTTCCTTGCTCCCATCTTGGAGAAATATGGTGTGAATAGGCAATGCCTTATCTTGGTATGCTTTTTGGATGTATTATCACCACCCCCCCCAATCTTCAAATTTGAAGAAAAATAAGCATAAATGAAAACTTTCCAATTAATATATTTCTGATTTAATTTTTTTTGTGCTGATTCTGTTTTACTGAGTGTAAAGCCAAAGGATTTCCTAGGAATTTAAATATTGCAAGTGTCCAAGAAAATTGGATTTCATAAAAAAAAAAATATCTTAAAAAGCAGATGTTATAGACACTATCACTCACATGTATCTACTTCAATTCATTATACCAACAGGAAATACTGCTATTGTAAGTCTTTTGGTGGTTTTCTGAAATAGCTGCATCACTTTAGGAAAATTAAGGTTGAAGTATTTCTCAACAAAAAACCTTTGCAAGTTGGCCTGAATTTAGCCCTTTAGAAATGTGTGCTCCATCCCAAGCTGCTATTATTTACTTTTTCACAAAAATGAGAAAATTAATAGCAGTAATTGTACAAGGAAGCTATGTATATGGGGTGTTCGTAGAGAGAGTGAAAAGCGTAGAGGTTTCTCATTTGAATCTGACATGTCACAGGATTGCTAAGTATTCGTGATTGCTACTAGTGTTGTAGTGTTCTTTCATTGAAAGAAATAGTTTGATTCTCAGTTTAGACTTTTCAGGTAGAGAAGTAGAAGGCTTTTACTTCCAAGTAAAAGCTTGGAACCTAAGCACGTTTAATAAGGGAGTATTAAAAAGCTGATAAACTTTGGGATGCTGTGATACTGTTGTGGGAACTTTTGATGGTTTTGTCAAAATGGCAAGGCACTAGAATATCTTGGTAGCACCAGTGGTTTTTATATCCTGCCCAGAGTCCAACTCCCACCAATACTCACTCTCAGGTAAAATTCTCCATTTTCGTTTCCAGACTTGATCCGGAATGTGTTAATAGTATTAGGGTAAATAGTGGTTGCCTGAATCTGGAAGATATCAGAGGGCACTGTTCTGTCTGAACGGATGCTCATGTATTTGTACACAACAGAGTAAGGCAGCTCTCGGCAAATGGCATTTGAAACAGGGCAGACACAGCGGCTGAAAAACAAAAATGGATAAAACGGTGATAGCTGCAAAAAAATGGTACTTGCTTTCTGTTGTATCTGATCATGTTGCCTGTTGAGGATGATCCTAAAAAAAA
The DNA here is from genome assembly GCA_025769975.1 of Gallinago jamesoni. Taxonomy (NCBI): domain Eukaryota; kingdom Metazoa; phylum Chordata; class Aves; order Charadriiformes; family Scolopacidae; genus Gallinago; species Gallinago jamesoni. The sequence goes on along the minus strand of JAOQGH010000023.1, from coordinate 4,598,064 downwards.
AAAAAAAGACTTTTCTCTTACTTCTCAGATGTAAGGACATAAGGCTCTTGACAAGGATTTCTTGGGTAACAACGAAATCCTCCATGGTAATTCCAGCAAATTTCATCCTCTCTACATTCATTAGTAGTCTCACACTCATTTATATCTAGGATGAAGGAAAAGGGATTGTGTCAAAGCAGGTGGAAACGAGTTTGCTAAAAAACCAAACACAATGCCTTCAAAAGAACAACAACAAAAAGCCACCTCCTTGCCTGCTGAAACTCGACAGGTTTCCATATTCTTTACCTGCTTTTCTGGGGCCTGGCTATAAAGGATTACTCTACGCAAAAATGGCATAAATTTGTTGATTGAGCTTAATTAAGTCTAAATATTTTTTCAGTTGACTAAAGATGCATATTAATCATACATAATGCAACTGTAGAAATACCGGAAAGTTTCTAGTTAGCAAATAATGATTTTGTAGCAGAAGATATCTTGTTGACAGAGGGAAAAGGTTTTGAGGAAGGATTTCCTGCCTTTTGCAGGTTCTCACTTTTAATTGCCTGAGTTTCATGGTCTAACTGAAATGCTTACTTAACGGCTACAATTTAACTAAAATAGCTTTGAAAGAAATAATGAAAATGTTTTCATTGTGCAAAGCAGAGCTTACTTTTTTTTTTTCGCCTGGGAAAATAACCCAGAGGGGAGGTGAGGACAGTCAGATTTGTGCTGTATTAATGCTCTATTGCCCTGCCAGTGCCAAAACGCCACTACTGTGTACCTATTCGGTCTGCTGGTATTAACAGTCACGGTAAAGGTTTATTCAAATGTAATCTCTTGGAAGGCACAAACAGTTTTTAGTTGTGGGTTGTTTTTTTTTCTAGATTGTCAAACTAACTAGCCCACAATGTTCATGATCAGATGCTGTTCTTAAGAAGGGAAATAAATTAATCTGAATCTTATTAAAAATATTAATAAAAATTGAGTTACTTCCTCATGTCTTCTGCCAATAATTAGTACACCTATTTATTTCTAAAAATAATGACTGTTACATTGGTTTCTGGATTACATAAACAATGGTTCTTGTACTTAGTATGTTGTTCTCTAATATTCTCTAATAAGATGCAGAGACATCTAACACCAGTGAGTAAAACCCACAAACTTTAAAACTCTAGCATCCAATGGCATGTGACCAGAACACTTATTTTCTTAACACAAATTATGTAAGATGCTAAAGTCCTGCATTTTTTTCTCCTATTATCAGAAGAAGCATATCTTTCTTTTCTACTGTGGCTGGATTTAGGAATCTCTATAAAATGAAACATGATATAAAGGCGTGTTTATTTATCCCTGAAACTTAGACTCACTACCTAGACATCTAAGACAAGTTTTACCTGAGGGCTGCAAAACCTCAAACTTTGTCCTAGAAATATGAAATTAGAATTTAAGCTGAAGGATTCAAATAATAATTAATATAAAAAATGCAATTAATCATCAAATGCTTTACCAATATATCTTTTGCTAATATAATGGTAATCCTGTCATGAAATATATAAACATTTAGATAGCATGCATTTTTAGTCTTGCCTGAAACAGTGTTATTAATGATGCAGTATTGAGACTGCTAAGGTGGGGGCACTTACCTTGACATGTTCTGCCTCCTACTACCTGGTATCCTTCAGGGCAGACACATGAGAATTTTCCTGGTTCATTGACACACTGATATTGACATATATAACTTGAGGTTCTGCATTCATCAGTGTCTGCAGAGAGCCAAAGAGTTTAAAGTCATTATTTTTTAACATCTACCTTGTCAGAGAACCAAATATAATACCTAAAAAAAATGCTGGTTCCAACAGGAAAAAAAACCCTAAATTCTGTCTAAAAAGAATAAGTTATCAAAAAATGGAAATCTATTTCTTAAACCCTCAAAGTTGCAAACAGGCTAGTTCTGCTTGTGGTTTATCAATAATTTTCCAAAATGATTTGGAAGATAATCCGAATTTTGGATTTGAGGAAGAAAAGCTAAATTGGACTTCAGAACAGGTTTGGAAAAACACCTCTTGAAAGAATTTATACTTCTAGTATTTCTAAATGTGATTACTTTCACAAAAAACCCCACATGTGAGATTAGTTAGCAAGGCAAAAATTTGTCTTTGTACTTGTGCCCTATCCTAATGGAGTAGCTCCGTGGGAAAGAGAAGGCCTCTTTTTAATCTTCAAATAATGTTCAGTGTCTACCATTCTCTTTTGCTTTTTTATTCTTGTGTAACCATCAATCCCTTGCCAGAGAAGTGCAGCATGAAATAGAATTTAACAATATATGCCATTAACTAGAAATTAAATGAAACCTATCAAAACTAGGGAATGTTTTGGAAAACAGCATAGCTCCCTCCTACTACCTCTGAGGCTTGAGCTTAGTTCTTGATTTGATGTCAGGGTTGTCCTTGGAGGCTGCATACTTGCTGCTCCCTGTTCTGTTCACTTGCAAGTAGGATTAGCTTAAGAAGCTTGGAGAGGGAGCATCTGTAATAGCTTTGCTGGCTTGTTTAGGAGGGCAGTGGTAAACCAAAAAGACGGCTTTGGCTCAAAGAGTGGTAGAAAGGATATGGACCTTAAGGGTGAGATCATCATGTGTCCAAAAGGAGATTAGAGGACCCCTGTGGAGACTCTGGCAGAGGAAATAATGTGTTGATTGTATAATCATCAGGAGACACACTGTTTGTATACACAGGCTTGAAAGCCCCTCAAAAGCACAATTGTCGCTTCCTTAAAATCAAAAATTTGATGTTTTATTTTCAGAGGAGCCTAACACCACACAAAATTACACTTGTTTTTGGTTTGCATTCCTTTCTGATTCATTTAATGGTCATCAGCATTAGACCACACACAATTCAAGTGAGTTTGTGAAATAAGTATTCAGAAGCCTTATTCTTCCCAGCTGTGATCTGAAATGTAGCAATGTCCTTCCTGTTTTGCATTTACTATTAAAGAGAGAGATGCATCTACATGTACCTGAATGCAGCTGCAGCTACTAAGGTGTGTATTAGTACTTTGCAACATAAAAAAAACCCAACAAAACAACAAAGTATTGAGGGTTTTGGGTACAAATGGCACCCACAGTGTGCCTCCACTTGAATTATATCCCTTAGTTCACAGAAGGACTTCTGGGAAAATAATTAAAAAAAAAAAAAGAAAAAAAAAAAGAAAGCAGTCTTCCAAGACAAAAAGAAAAATTGCTTACCATCACAGTTGATTCTGTCACTGCTTAACTCAAATCCTGGATTACACTGACAGATGAAAGAACCTAGTATATTGTAACACTGTTGTGCGCATGGGTTATTGGCATCACATTCATTTATGTCTGAAAGGAAAAATTACAGATTTTTATCTTGTGTAGCCAGCAATTAGGTTGATTAAGTGGATCAGTCCTTAGTCTGGGTCTATTGCTTAGCAGAAGCTCAGCTGACTATATCAATATAGATCTGCAGTCACTGGAACACTGTCAGATCTATGCTTTACATTCCATGTAGAAAAAGAATATTTTTTTCCAGGAATGAGAGTTATTCTAATGTGTGATGAATTCTTCCAAAAATGTTTAGCGTGGCTATCAAACTGCACATTCCAGCGTCTTTTTTCAGGTATGAAATGCCAAGTGTCTATAAATAATGATATAAGGAACACATACTGATAAGACCTCTCAGCATGCAGTGGTTAAGATTTATTTGAACTATTTATTACTCTTAAAATTTGTTCTTTTAAATTCCATTACAATTATAACACGAGCCTTTGAGGCCAGTAGAGTTTTGCAATGTTCTTCGGCCTAGACCATATTGGGGGAAGGTATGTTTCTATGCTAGATTTTTCCATGATGTGCCCATCGTAAGAACATATGTGAGAACACTGTGGTATGAGAAGAGAAGCAATTTTTAATGGGAGGTTTATATAACTGTAATCACTTCTGGAATCTATAACACTTGTTTTTTCACAGGCTGTTGACTAACTGCTGCTCCTCTGTCATTTACTCTGTAGATTTTAGTGCATTTTCCCTCGTATTCCTCCCCTGCATGTTTTCCATTTGTATTTGTGTTTATCAGATATAACCATTGGTAAAGAGCTGCATTTGGAAAAAAATGTCTTGAGTTTATGGCTTTTGCAAATGCTTATAAATGTCAGCAACACTCATTTACAGATAGAACTAAAAACTGACAAAGACAACTAAGAATAGGCATTCACAAAAACTAAACCAATGAGGAAGATATTAATTCTCTCTATGTGATGAACCTCCTAGTCCTTAAAATGAATGGTAATAGGAGAAAACCTTTTCTTCCTCCTTTTACTTCATTTCTGGCAATAGTGCAAAGAATGTACATCATGACAATGCTACCAGAGGGGATAAACAAGCTAGCCAACACCAAAATTCTGTTTGTTTTCCTTCCAAGAAATATTGACCCACTTTCAATATATACAAAATTTATAACGCAAATGTAATTGGTACAGCTGTCAAGTGTCACTTCTGCCAGATGACTGTTGTAGATGTGAAAGTCTGCCTTGATGCAGCAACCATTACTTTAAAAATTTTCTTAAGATTTACTTTACCTAAGTATGTCTTATTAGGCTGGGAGGCCAACAAGAGTCAGAGAAGCGGCATTCTGGTGAAGCACCTGGCAAACTTGGGAGCTGTCATACAGACTTGTAAGCGTAATTGAAAGAATACACCTTGCATTTGAGACATGGAAAGGGTCAAATGAGTAACAACTTATCATGTGGTTATGTTGTGCCCATGTACAATTTTTTTTATCACCTGGTGAGAATCCAGAAACTCCTTTGTCACTTCAGTGCTCTGCAGTGTGTCAGGGTACTTGATAAGATATGGCAATGCTTGGAAGTAATGGTAGAAGCTGGAAAACCTAGACTTATTTTTGTATATATAAAACCTGTATTTTATACAGATATATATAGCCATAAAGAACTTCTGACCATCTCCATCACCCATCTCTTTTTTCTTTTAATGGTAATTCTCTCTGCACTTCAGCAGACCTGGCTTCCTTTTTATTATTGCTCTATTTCTTCTGGAACAGATCTTATGATTTCTAATTTAGCATCAGTCTTAAAGTTTTACTGCAAGGCTTCCCTTAATGTTTAACTTCTGAAGGTTCGGTCTTCCTTAGTTACCCTTGTTTTCATTTTTAACATTATATTTGAAGATATTCATAGATGTGACACTCATAGATGCGACACTCATAGATGCTTTCTTTCATCGCTGCATTTATCACGTGCTGAGGATAATTACACTTAACTGCAGAGGTATACTATTGTTTCCTCTGGTCTCCAGTTCCAGCCTTTGTGTTGCATGAACTGGCAATAAAAGCCAATGACAATGCAAAGCTAACCACCAGAACAGAAAGAATAATTAAATTTAAGCATATTAAATAATTAATATAACCCTCCAGGCTTCCAGTTGCCAAACTAGATGGTCCTCAGAAACCTGCTATGCCAACAAAGTTTTGTAACAGGTTTTCAGTAAGGCTCCAAATTTCTCTTAAAGCCTCTTGTGCTTCCCAGATCCCTTGCAGAAGTGTGTCTCAATATAGCGACTGGTAGGTCTTATGGGTTGTATTTATTTCCTTTAAGTTGGGATGAAGTTACTGTGGCAAGTCATGTGTCAGTATTTGTCTCTCTCCCAAGTGAGCTCATGTGTAAATACATGCAGTTAAGTTCTTACCTACGCAGGTGTGGTTGTTGGATGCTAACTGGAAACCGGCGTTGCACTGGCAATAATAGGAACCAGGAGTGTTGACACACCGATGGTGACAATACGGAGGCAGGGTGCATTCGTCAATGTCTGAGTTACAAAGAACAGCAAATAGTTCAAATGGAATCACTGCAGTTCACTGTTGCTGTCTTGTGTCCAAAGAAACGATAAAGTTAATTGTGCTTGATTAAAAGCGGAAAAACAGCTCATGTGAGCTATGTACTGCTTCCACGGATATTAATAGGAATACTATTTTATGCTTGCTTTTTTTCTTTGCCCCCAGTAACTTTTGTAAAAGCTGCTGTATGCTGATTGTCTTCCAGCTACTAAGATCAATACATATTCCAACTTCATTTTTTATTCACTTCCACAGTACTTATTTCATATAGGTAAAACCTAGGATGTTTTGCTCTACTTTTTCAACAAAGATTTCTCCTGATCAGACATAATGCCAACCACACAGTGAATGTGGCTTGTAGCTCTTTTTCCCAAAAATTCACACACAGCACACAGAGTGTGTACTAAATCTTTTCAACTCCATTAGAAAAAGTCCAAATTTTCTGTGCAAGTACAGGGGAATGGTGTACAGAGGACAGCAAAGTAATGGGCCTGAAAAGGAGATAGGTGGTTGTGCTTCTGCAGGGATCCCCCAGAAACAGGCTTGTTCCCCCAGGGGGCTGCCATTGCTCCTGTTCTACTCCCTGCCTCTTCTGCACAGCTTTCTGTACAGCAGCACCAGCACCTTCTGGCTGTGCTCTCTGGTGCCGAGCAAGGTGATCAGACTGCTACCTGCAGGCAGTCTTAACTTTGCCCAGACTCTCCCTACAGATTAGCCCTGGGTCTGAGGTGGTGCAGGCTGCCTTTCCAATTTTCAGCATTCCTAATGTGCGGCAGAGCAGGGTTTTCACCTGCAAACCGTAGAAAATGTGCAACGGCCCGTTCTTTCTCTCTGCCTTTTAAAAGGTTCCCTTGCATTCTGGAGGAGATACTGCCTCTCTTTTTAACTGAGAAACGTTTTTTTATTATGCCACAGTGGTAATTGTGCTTGTATGTGCAGCAGCCATCTCTAGTTGTGGCCTGCTTGAGCTTGGTGAAGAAATTCATGCCATGTTCTGTACATGTACACAATGTGAGATTTCAAAAGGCTCAACGTTCAGACAAATAAGACCAGTTTTCACTAGAACAAAGAAAGGCACTTCCCATATCCATGCCAGATCTTGAGTTTCCTACCTCCAGCTGTTTCCACCATAGATGTATTTAAAAAGAGGCCAAGACTTTTTTTTATAATGAGGAAAGTGTTTGTTTTAATATCAAGTGAAAAAATAATCTTTGGAAGTTAACTCTTTCTTTGTCAAATTTACAGTTGCTGTTTGGGACCAAACTTAGAATTGGAGTGTTTTGGGTGGTTCTGAATGAAAAGGCTTAGGCTGGAAAACTCCTGGCTATCTGTACAGCAGCAATTGTTGCTGTAACTCTTTCATTGCAGAGAGAAATTTGGAGGTAGGAATGGAATAAATAAAAAGGCATGGTAGATCTCTTTCATCCTCGACTTATACAGGACTAAGCTCTTACGAATTGCTGTTTAAAGATCTGACTATACAATATAAGCATATGAGCAATGCTCTGCTGCTTAGGCACTACATTTATGCAAATAAATGCTTCCGGGATTCAACTCTAATTCAGCAGGAGTTTTCCTTGTGGGTTTAGGCACATCAGCTCTATGCAGATCTAAGGGCTAAGCATCACCTAATCAATTTTGCCAAATTTTCTGTTTGACGTAATGGTGGAAAACAATTAATTCTATCTGCAGTCCCATGTTTCAGAAAAGACTTATTCTGGAATATGTAAACAAGCAAATTAAAAAAAATATAAAAAAAAGAAATGATTAATGAATTAGATTAAAATCAATCAATCATTAGAAATGAGTCCTTTTCTCCCTCTACCTTGAAGCCAAAATAGCCTGGAAAAATTTCTTTCAAATTTGAGAAGCATTTCCTCCCATATGGAGAACCTCTATCAAGATCTGGCCCCAAGAACATTTTCTGGCTAAGTTGTTATAAAATCCCCAAAGACAGTCTTTATTCTGAAATGCTGACCGTACTAAGTGTAGGGTTGTACTTATAATTTAGGTCAGCGTGTAATATGTAACACAGGTGTTATTCTTGGTGTTGACCTAAATAGGAGAAGGGAAATTTCACTTTCCAGACATCTTCATGTATAGATTTAGATGCATAAATATATTCACATGTAGATATGAGGGTGTATCATTCTCCTTTTTCTGAGTGCTGTAATGTGTCCCCCCAGACTTAAGAGTTAGTACCGTGGCTCTTGACATTAAAAGTGCTATTGCATAACAGTAGTATACCTTACCTGCTCTGAAAAATCTAGGTAAACCCCAGTTATTAAAAAAAAAAATATTAAAAAATCAATGATCTATTCCTCTACCTACGTTCCAAACTATTAATCCTACGCTTGCACAGAAAACTGAGAAAAATCAGATACATCTGTGTTTACACCAATTTGACAGTTCAGGGCCTGACCCACATTTCTTAGGAAAGAGAGAAAAATTTTTGGGTTGATTTCTACAGCCTTTGGCTTAGAACCCAAAAGAAAGAGTCATGCCTGGAAATTTAAGTTAGTCTAGATGTGTACCGAAACTTCCCCAGTTTCCTTCCTGCAGCTCTTGTCAGTGACTACCTATAGCCTTTTCAAGGCTTTTTGAAAGAGATGAAAAACTAAAAAATTCTTAAACATTTTCAAATACAGGATACCTAATACAAAGAAAAAGAGGAGAATTGGAAGTTCTGTTATTCCTGTTCTGCTGAGGACAAAAAGAAGTGTTTCTTCTAGGCCACATAAAACCAGTCTTGTGTCTTAAAAGAGATGGTCTTAAATATATACATCATGAGGTGATATTTGACTCTCTTGTTTCATAGTTGTTTTTATTATCTCTGAAAAACATAAAGCTTAAGGTTGGAGTGCCTATAAAAGCAATTCATCCATTGAAATCATGATTGAAGAGGTGTTAAAGGCTAAAGGAGGACTGAAGGAACACAGTAATGGCGCTTTTGCATAACTTCCCCAAATGAGGATGGAATAGGAAAGATGCAGTGTTTACACTGCACTTGGATTTAATTTAATGCTATACTTGTATAGGTCCCAAGGGTGCTGATAGTTTATTCTGGCACAAAGAATAAAGCATAGTGGTTTATAAGTTGCAAATATCCTATACCTGCATTCAGAGTTTCCATGTCTTTCATTTTTACTCATAAAACTGAGTACTGAAACAAACTGTGCAAGGGGGCTCTGCAGAGCAGGGATTAGGTCTGTGTGAAGGTAGTGCTTTGTCCTGCAGATCTGGAGGCGAGTCTCACTGAGGTCAGTGGAAAGACATGCTTTAGTTTGCCAGTCTAGTAGACTTAGGGCTATATCTGGAACACTAGGCAACACCCCAATACAAGTAATAAGCACAATGATAACTATTAGGAAAATTAATCTTGTGAAGTTCAACCCCAAGTGTTGTTTATACCTAAAACATTGTTTCTAGTTCCATGTATTAGTGATTACTTACTGTGATGAAGTGATTATTCCATTTCATTTCAAAGTTATATAGCTATTTTACAGTACGCATACCTATACGCTTTATAATCAATATATAGATTGCAACTGTAGATAACAAAAGAATATTTAGTTGAAAGAAACACTTACCAACGCACTGGTCCCCTCGTTTCTGATAGCCTGGAGGACACTGGCAGCTGAAGGACCCTCTTAAATTCACACATACTTGGTCAGCTCTACAATTATGGGTTCCAGTTGCACATTCATCTATATCTTTTTATAAAAAAAGCATATGCAATCTTAGTAATACAGTTTAATTAGAATATTTAGCCTATTGAAATGCTGTACGCATCTTCAAGCTACCTATGAGTGCAGGCAGCAAAATTCAAGTATATTCCAAAGATGTCATCTCAATGCTTATTCCCTTTGCAGGACATAAAATGTTATCATATTTCTAATAGCTTTTAATTCTGATATATTGTATTTGGAAATATTTTTAGATTTGATTATTTTAAACAGTCAAATATTTTACTTGTCAAATATCATTAATATTTTGTACTTATCACTATAAAACTTTCTGTAAACTTCTTGCAACTTTATCATATTTTAATCATTTGACTTTTTTGGTTTTGTTTCACACACACACACCCGCCATGCTGGTTGTTTGTTGCATGCTAAATTACTCTGGAAAATTTCAGCAGACACGGTTCAGCCCTTTTTCATGAATGAGATGAATTAAAATATGTTGGTTTGCTGATACTAAAAAGAGTCTAGTGATCTCTTTTTGCATGGTTCTGTGCTCCACGCTTTGGACAGGGACTTGGAACTTGGTACGTGGTGGCCTTTTCATCAGGAAGAGGTCTGCCTCTTGTCATTCCCATGAAAATTCCCCTAATTCCGTCAATCTGTTAAAGTTTTTGGAAACAGTTTGTATTTGAACAGTACAGCTAAAAATGCAAATACTAGACTGATACTTTTCAGTGTAATTCAGGCAGCTTTTTTAGTTCACACTAAATGCAGGTTTACACAGTATAAAAACAACATTCTGATTTTGTCTATTCATTATAACTGCTGGAGGTACTTAATTATAATTAAACTGCATGTGCTGACAAATAGGTTGCTTAAAATGGAATTACAATTTGCTTTCTCATCTGAACATCCAAAAAGTTGGAGAGATTTTATTGTAATCTGATACAGAACAGTGAAAGGACTTTTTAATTTTGGCATTGTACACAATTTGGAGACTCTAGGCTGAATAAACAAATTCCTTAAAACTTATGATCTCTAGTTTACAAATCTCAGCTGACCTCTCTATTTGTATAGGCACTGGGGATGTTAGAACATCACCAGTGGCAGATTCTGGGTGGTGCTTTGGAAAAAATGATGGATTCTTTCTCATAGGAAATGAAAACAATTTTGACCACAAGATTCAATAAAAAATAAACCATCAACAGTTTGAATTAATTCTTAATGTTTGCCCTTTTCCCAAATGTCCAAATATTTTACATATATTTTCTCTTTATCTGACAGGAAAAATAAAGTCCTTTTATGTTATTCTGCTCTTTGCATTTCTGCATACTCTCAGTCCTACCGCTGCTGTGTTGATGCAGGACTTGCTGACTGCATTGTTCTGTACTGACAGCTGAAAAGCACATTCTCAGGTGTAAAGTTTGTCAGGGACTGTAGCTGGCTGCCTCGTACCAACCTGACACATCATTAAACACTTGAGCCAAAGCATGGTGGAGTTCAATGCAAGTCTATGCAGGGATTTGACTGGGCTTTGCGTGTACGCCTAGTTTCTAAAGAAGCTGAAAATAAAATGGCTATAGTACTTGCAAAGTTTAAATCTTTTTTGTTGTAGAGTGTACTGGAACAAAGAAATTTTACTTGATCTTTGAGAACTTCATATATGAGTAAACTTAATATTAGTTACCTTTTAAGATGGATAAGTTGAAGTGCATTAAGTCCTTATGTTGCCATTTGCACCCATGGCTTAGTTTCTGTTTAGCTTAATTTCTATGGAACACTAAGCTACCCCAGATAAAATGAAGTAGCCTAGATTGACTTATGCACTCAAGACCTTTGATTTTTCCAATTGTAAATTCAATTTGAAAGAAAAACAATTATTCAAAGTAGTGTTTAACTGCTAGCTGCCTGCGTCATTTGTAAACTCTTGGAAGATTTGATGTTATGGCCACAAAGACTTGTGTTTATAAGAACAACCTTTTCTTCAGACTTGTTTCAAGGAATCCTTTAGATCTCTCCTAAGCTTCTTACTCAAGTAACGATCCTGAATTGGGCTGCATATTAGCTGTGACTGTATGCCCTGTTTGTCTTCCACATGCCATGAAAATACATATTGGTATGCAGTGTATTCTTGGTGGTCTTCAGAAGAGCTTTATCAGTGTTGTTACTGGAGGTCTCCTTGGGATAAGGCAGATCAGGTCCATTTTTCTCTGAGGTGGCAGGGGTAGAGTTATCTACTAATGAATACGCGTGCTTCCCTCCCAATATGAAATAGTATAATCTTACACTGCATTGCCAGTATTAATTAGGGATTCCCACTTATGTGTTTGTTCAGGGTTCTTGGATGGATGGACTGTCTATCTGCAGTTGTTTAGAGTCAGACTGATCTGAAGCTTCCAGACTGTTTTCCCAGTTATGTTGCCTCTGTATGGAAATTGGTAACTTCCAGGTCTTTACTCCGTTACTCTAAGAACTCTTTCCAGTTTAAATCAGGCTTTTCTATTCATTAGATTTCTAGCTTCTTTATCATAACTTGCGCAGTGCCCCCTGATTCTGTGACGGGGATCTGGAAGCTGAATCAACTCCTGGTTTTAGTCTGTATCAAATGCAGTAATAATGCGATGAGATGGTGCTTGTACAAAGCATGGGTTTTTCCTTACACCTTACCATCTCATTCCATTTGATCTTTGACAAAATCCTTGGACTTAAGTGTGAACAGCAGATGAGGGTGTTGGGAATCCATACTTTTGGTTTCTACCTACTGCAGACACCTGTGACCAGACTGATATCTGTGAAGACATAGCAATCTAGGGCAAGAGTGTGATAGAAACTCCTATGGGAACATCACAGAGCTCACCAGCTTTAATCCTTGGAGTGAGATAAATTTGTCTGACCTTTCCTCTCGAGTATGAATGTTTAATAATGTGTGTTACGTGCATGTGTATTTATAATAATTAAAAAAAATTAAATCAAGACACTCTACTGCACACACTTGTCTCTCTGGGGAGCGGGTGAGAGAACAAACATGTGACAGATGTTTGTCATGTTGCTTAATGCACTACTGGAAAGCACTCAAGATGCCACAGTGATGACCGCAGTATAAGAAACAGATCTAGAAAGAAAATAACGGATTTTTACAAGCTCATTCTTGAGCATCTTTCCTCTGCATCTTCTTTTCCAAATTTAGTGTCATCACGATAAAGTTTGTTTCTATAAGTGTTTCAGCAACTGATGCCATAGCTGAAGCTTCTACCTTAAGCAAGTATCCTGTAGGCTATACCCAAAACCACCCTCAACTCATTCCTCATCAGCTTTGTTTATATTTGATTTCTAGATGTTACATAGACATTTGTTTGCTCAGGTAGACAATTTAAATTACATTGGTAACCAGTAATGAAAATGTTTTAACATTACCCTTTCTTTATTTCTTTGTATTTTCTAATCTCAGCTAACATTTTAAAGGTTGTGCTGTTCACTACAGTTAAGCTGTAAGTTTGTGTTGAATTGTTAAACAACGTGAATGGGTTTTGATTATTGATGCATGCAACCTGTGAAATATAGATTAATTTTTAAACTCATCTGAGAGATCTAAGATGTTGCTCCGATTTTCATTCTCTGGTCATTCTCTGGCCAGTTTCAGCCTGTGTAGTTGGAAAATTTCTCTTGAAATAGCCTGAGTGTCTCTAAATCCTTTTGCAGATCAATCTTTCTTGAAAACAGAGCGGGGTTACCTTCAGTGTCTTGATCACTGAAATACTAGTTGCTTATAGATCACTGTAATATACAGCATTGGGCAACTCCCTTCTGAGGGGAACAGAAGGTCCAATATGCTGGCCAGACGCTCCTCTTACAGAAGTCTACTGCCTCCCTGGGGCCCAGGTTAAGGATATCACTTCCTAGTCTGGTACAGCCCTCAGAATATTTCCTGTTACTGCTCTTTGATGTGGGTAGTGTTGAAGGCACATATAGTGCAAGGGCAATAAAAAGAGATGGCTGGTTAGGGAATCTGAAGCACAGGTTATTTTTCCCTCTCTTCTTCCAGTTGCAGGCAGTCACATTGGAAGAAACAGATGGGCCCAGTCTCTCCTGTGAGTACAGGCTGAGAGAGTTGGGGTTGTTCAGCCTAGAGAAGGGTCTGGGGACACCTTATTGCAATCTTCCAATATCTAAAAGGGGCCTACAGGAAAGATGGAGAAGAGACTCTTTACCAGAGTGTGGAGCCATAGGATGAGGGGTAAAGTTTTTAAACTGAAAGAGGGCAGATTTAGATGGGATTCACCTTTCTCAAAGTGGGAAGGGGGCCTTTGCTCACAAACTAGAGGGGCTCATTGACAGAACTTTTAACTAGGCTTGACAGGGGAGGGGGACAATGTCAGGCTTGTGTGTGACAAGCTGTGGCATGACCTGCCAAGGTTAGAGGGATGGGGTGCTAGCAAGGCACCACAGGCTATCGCTCTGAGATGTGCTGACTACGCTGTACCACACTTGAAGTCTTACGAAGATGAGCCAGAGGTTCCTGAAATAGGAGGAGCCAAGAGGGAAACACCAGTGAAATACCTTAAAGGAATTAAGGGATGTTTGCCCGAGAAGGTGACATGGCCAACAGTTCAAGTGCCTCTACAACAGTGCATGCAGCATGGGCAACGAACAGGAGGAGTTGGAAACCACTATGTAGCTAGAAAGCTATGACCTCGTTGCCATTACTGAAACTTGATGAAATGAATCCCATGACTGGCTACTGATGGCTACAGTGTCTTCAGAAGGGACAGGTGAGGAAGGAGGGGTGGAGGCCTCAAGAAATAGATAGTGTAAAGAGCTGTTTCTGAGGAGTAGCCACAAGCAGGTTGAAAGTCCATGGGTAAGAATTAGAGATCAAGGCATCATAGGAACATTACAATTAAGGACAGTGGTCTTCCAATTAAATTACACGTCAGCTACACTGCTCTTTCAGAAATGTTTATAGAAGTCTTCAACTGTACTATGGTAAATATGGTCATCAGACCCCATTGAGTCATCCCAGTATAAATACTGCCTTTTGCAGCAATTACCAGGGCTATTCTAGAAAGTTAATTTTAGAAGACTTTCGTATTGATAAATATCTGTAGGTTAAGATAAAGCTCTGATTTCCATAGGCTTCTGTTTGAAGTTTGCAGGGTGCTACAGAAATAATGTCAGAACCATGGAGGGCAGCAGAGCTTGCTCCTGTATTCCTTCAAAATATAAATCAACTTGCATTTCATACTTTTAATTCCACAAGCCTCGCTAATATCTATACCCAGTGATTCCCTCATTTTCCAAAAATGTACCCACACTCCCTCTTGAAGTGATTTACACAATTATGTCCTTCCATTGCTGACTTTGGCAGCCTGCGCTATATTTCAACAACCAGTTGTGTACAAAAATTTTTCCTGACCTGCTTTTTAGCTATAGCTTTCTCTAAATCTAGTGTATCATTCCCTGTTTTAGAGCTAGTTAGTTTTTCTACTTCTCTACTGCAATCCATTCTGTTAGGCTCTTATCTACATCCATAAAATTCTTTCCTTGTCTCTCTCTCTGAGCTACAAATCTGGCTCCATTCCCTTCGTGCTGTGACTCATTTTTCCCAAACCCCCTGACTCATGCTGCTCGCTCACTTATGCAACAGCTTAATCTCTGTAATTTTCTTCATATCATTAGGAGAAGTACATAAATTCATGAGATACATTTCACGATTGCTTCATGCTTTTGTAGAAAAAAAATAAATACAATCCTTCATCTCATCTAAGCCACTCAAACCTTTTCTCCTCTAGCTCATACCTGTAGGTTGTGATCAGAGCTGGAGAACTGTATTCTGAATGCAAGTATTTCATATTCCTGGGACTGAAGTGCTCAACTTCTTTTTGCTCCCTGGCTCTCAAAATACTGCAATTTACTACAGCATCTTTGTGCTCTCTTTGTTTGTGTATATATTAATCTATTCAAACAAATAATAAAATGTTTGTAGGTTGCTTTCTCTGTTCTGGTCTTGTAAGTAGAATACTACACCAGATCAAAAAGAAGGTCCTTAAAATGACCTTATGAGATTCAAATTCTTATTTCTACCCCCACTGAGCAGTGTCAATGGACCAGCTTCTGAATGGTTTATACAAATCTAAACGCAGAATGATTTCACCGATGTCAGTGTTGCAATTGTCATTGACTCCAGTGAAGCTGTTCTCCGTTTGTTTTGAATGTAAACAATAAATATTTTAGTTAATGAATTTAATTTTTTTGAGTTCTCAGTGTGAGCGAGACCATAAAATGACTTGGTCTGTTTTTCTAATAGATTCATCTGAACTGAAAACACTGCCTCCCACGTAAGCAATGGCACCAGTGAGTCTGATTATCAGACATACAGTGATCTCCACAGTACTGCAGGTATTGTGGTGGACTATTTACTTCAGGATTCTGTAAAACCTTTCACTTTGTGTCCACTTCATTAGCTTTCTTTCTGTCTGTAAGACATTTTATATTAGTATTTTTCAGAAACAGCCAGTTGACAGTAAAATACTTGAAGAAATTAGACCACTTCCATGAGTATGGGCTTACTTTATTTTTTAAAAATAAGTATTCTGTCTCTTATTTATGTTTCTTATATTGTTCTTGCAACTGAAGCCAAGCTCACTGCTATGTCGTTTCCTGGATCCTCCCTGATCCTTTCTTACACATAGGAACAACGTTAGCAACCTCCAAATTCCCTGGTTCCCTCCCCAGCCTTAGCAAGCTATCAACAATTTCTGTCAAAGGCTTTTCTATTTCCCTTGCTACTTCCTTCAACATTTGGGATGTTATTCATCTGGGCTGGATGCCCAGACAACTTTTAACTCATTGGTGTTGGGAGGCTGTGCTCTATGGTGGTAAATACCAGCAGAAAAATCTATTACATAACATCAGGCCAGTAGGTACCAAAACACTGAATTTCTAACTTCTGGAGTGGCAAAACCTGTTAAGAAAGAGAGCAGCACTCTGATGGTGCAGTCACTATCCAGTAGTGTCATAAGGTAGCATCTATAATTCTGTACAACTCTGTAGCAGCCCATAAACTCCCTCTTTATTGCTGTTTTTTCTCTTTCCTTTTTAAATTTTCCTTTGGCCCTTTCATGTTAAGTATATTGGACTGATTGCCCTGGTAACAAGTTTTCACAGTTGAGTGAAGGGAACCTGCACAAATACTTGTTTGCACAGGAAAAATATATGTAAGAGCCAAGACCTACATTTAAGCAAATACGTGAGGTAGAATGTTTAAATTAGTGAGATTTTCATGAAAAACAGCATGACTCCTTTTGGTGTGCTGAAACATTTCCCCTCTCAAATTTGAGCATACAGCGAAGCAAGCCCCTTTAGTACTCCTGCACATCATGGCACAATAAAATAAAAGTAATGCAAGTATCAATGTAGAAAATGTACAACCCCCCCTGAACCCTAATGTGGTGCAATTTATCCTTTATTGTGTGGTTTCTGTATTTGAACTGCAAAAGTGTTAGCAACTATCATGAATTTGGGAAAGTTACCCAGCCTCATTGACTTCATGAATATGAAGGTACGGGAAAAGCATCCTTCTATTTACTCAACAGAGTCAACAAGGGATCAAGCTGTACTAATCAAGTCTGGACTGCAGTACTTTGTCACAATTATGTATTATCTTTGGTATGTCCAAACTGAATTGACTTATCACATAGAATAGCTAAATAAAGGAGTGAGCCATAGCTTTCAGCACTAGAACATCTCCCACATGTTCGTTTGGGAGTGGCAGGCAGCTGAAAAGGAAAAAAAAATGAATGAAGCTTTGAACTGATGCATTACTTCCTTTTTTCTACGCTTTGCCTCTGTGATGCTACCTTCCTTTTCTAGAGTATGCCATGCAGTCTTTAAATTGCACTGCAAAAGTTAAATAGCTTTTAGTTCTGAGATTTTTTTTTTTTTACTTCGAAAACTGAAATGCCACATGCAACTGAACATGGCTTTTTTTCTGTATCTTAACATGAGGCAACACTTATAATCATTACATTCAGGACAGAGTTTCAGTGGTGACAAGGTAAGGATGCTTAACCTGAGTCAAGTACCCAAACATGTATTCTGCTCCTGTGCCTTCTGCACAACAATAGCTGTTCCTGCTAGAAACAGTGTGGTAAGTTAAAAAGCCTAATGCGGTATTACAACTTTCTCTATGTTGTGCTCTGTACTTTTCCATGCCCGTATCAGTACAAACCATGGCTTAACACAGCTTGTAGAAATGTGTTCTGATAAAAAGATATAATTCATTATCCTGTCACAACCACAGTGAATTAAATGAATGTGGCACATAAACCACTATTCAAGTAATCCAGTAATGAAAGTGATTATTACAAATAAAAGTGGTATGGCTAATATGAAAACAATGTTACTGTGATACAAGGCCACAAAAACTATTCCCAGAAGACATTTAACAATAGTATTTCCTATGCAATGTTACGTCAACATGTATTCTTAAAACAAGAACACAGGTATTAATATATATTGTCTTTGTGTTTAAACTTTCTCAAAGGAAAGAGTATTTTTTCTTTCCAATAGAAGACCACAATGTATTCTTGCTCATCAAAACCAAAAATATTCCATGTTTTTGACTGATCTATATTAATTTAAATTTTGTATTTTGGCTTTATTTCTGCTGGGACCACAAATGGAGCCATACTTGCTTTCAAGTTATAATCCAATAATTCAGTGCAATGTATCTACAAGTCTCAGAGTGCTTCAAAATGTGAGTTTTCATAATGGTAAACTTTTTGATTTACATTGCAATAGCTTATTTTTAATTTCAGTAGAGTATTTCCTGCTGTTGTTTTTTTGTGACTTTATGCTAGAGGTCTAACAACTTGTGCTTTTTGCTTCATGCCTGCCTAAGTGAGGATCACCCACCCATAATGACCAATATATTTGGACTATACTCAAAAACAACAAGGGTGGATTAAACTATTTCATTATTGCAGATGAAAGAGTTTTCCCCGACATCTGGCATATCATCTTCAAAACTGATATGGAACATTTCCATAAATTCAGCTTAACATTGTTTTTGTGAGTGTTCCAAAGTATTTTTAACATGAAGAAATAGCATGCAAACTAATTTCCTATTAGAAAGTAAATGTCTTGTTCTTATTTCTAATTCACTCAGTTACTAAAAAAGAAAAAAAAGAGATGTTCGCTTAACTTGAAGCATACTGTTTTGTTTATTTAAGTTAATGGAAAAGCTAGTCAGTGTTTGATGTAAAGCTGCCCCCTTGCTTGAAAGAAAACCAAACAACTGGTTATGAATTATGAATATCTCCTAATAGTTTCCAGAATTATCTGAAGGATGTATTTTTTTTTTCTTAATTACGTACACTTAAAAGTTCCAAGTTCCCTATTCATTTCCATTTTGTTTATTTCTCTCCTTGGAAACCTCATAAGCATTTTCCTTCAGCTAGACTTGACTGAACAAAATGGTACAGCTACAACCTGTAATATTAGGGAAATAAAGGCCTGAAAGCTCTTTGTGGTTTTTAATTAGGAAGTTGAAGAATCACTTGTTAAATCTTTGCGAGCCTTTTCACAGCACTTACACTGGCAGCTGCTGGGACCCTGCAAAGGAATACACAAACTTCTATCTAAAAAGTGTGCTTTTATCCGGAGACAACACAGAAAACAGTTCCTGCAAAAAGTACTGTTTTTTCTCGTCCGTTGGCATGTCTTCAACTCTTTTAGTCCTAATCAGACCATTCATCTTATGAGGAAGCACAGTGTCTCCTTATGGTGAGGGAGGCATCTCCATGTAGGACTTTCTGGCAAAGGTACTGCAATGGGGGATGCAGTCTAGTGAAAACCTGGTCTGCTTGTGTGGCACTTCTAGAGCCTGCAAGTCCTTCTGAACAGTCAAGGCAGCTAGTTATAAATTGAACAAAATTTTCACAGCAAGCAAAACTGATGCACTGGGCATAAACTAGGTGATACCCAACCCTAGCCTGAAATACGGTAGCCTGATTTATTATTTTTCTTGGTAGTGAATGCATAGCTCATCAGTGCACACGTTGCTGGTTTAAGAGACAAGGAACATTAAGATATAAGAGACTTCAGATATAAGACCAGAGACTTAAACTATTTGATATAGGCACCAATTTTATCAATAAAATCTTATTCACTTTCAGCCTTTGCAGGCTGAATGAACTGTTTTAGGAATTACAACTGTAGTTCCCAAGCTGAGAACATTTAAGTTCAAGTCGAGTTCAAAAGCAGCTATCAGAAGGAGAAGGCTTATCTAAACGATGGTATTGTTTTTAGCACTAATCATCCTATCTGTTGGCAGTACCAACATGCTGCAATCTCCACAGCTCCCTACATAAATAAGCAGATTCCTGATGCTGTTCCAACTACAGAAATGCCTTTGAAGGCATTATTTAGTTATGAATTTTTCTTACATGGTTTTGTGATACTTTTAGTGTGCTGCTGTAATGTAACCAGAGAAGCCTTGTTTTGAAGAAATATATCTAAAACTTGTTTACTTTCAAAGTATAATTGGCTGGAGCTGCTCTGTATTTTATCTTTTTGTGAAATAAAAAATGAAATGGTTAAAAGACATTTACTTTCACGCCCTCTACAACTTTTGAATGATAGAAAAATAAAAGCAAATTATGGAAATAATTCTTAAAAAAAGACACATCAGTTGATTTGGTCCAAAATATACTCTAGGGATGGGAGGGGATTGGAAGAGCTGGGATAGAAAAACACAATGTTCAGGTTGCACAGTTCAAGCAAAGTGAAGTGAAATGGATGTGCAGAAGTTAAGATTCCTGTGGCAATATCAATTTGACTCTGCTACAAACAAGCCACGTTATATGGTACTAATTTAAGAATGCCATCAGGAATAGCATCTTGTAAATTTTTGTTTGTCCATCTTGCCTTAAGAATTCACATTAGCTGGCTCTCCTTTTAAACTTAAATGGAAAATCCAATTTCCTATGTAATTCTTAACATGAAGAGGGCTTAAAATTAAGTTTTAAAAATGCTTTGCTTTAGACACAAGAGGTGAAGCCAGGCAAGACTGAAAGAGAGGCAGAGGCACCAGGGAAAAGGATATCTATTCTTCGAAGGTAAAAGAAAAAAACCAAAGGCAGTATGAATATTTATAAAGGCAGAAAAATGAATATCAAAGTTAAAAAGACAGAGATGACTAAATGGAGGCTAAAGAAATGAAAGAGGGGAAAAAAACAAGGCACATACGTAAGATAGCTGCTTTTCATTTACAGAAGTAGATTAGTAAGCACTTTAGTATAATTCAAGACTAGCAGTGTGATTTGGTTAGATCACCAAGGTGTTTTCGATGCTCTTTTTGACTGCAGAGCTGGGAAGTACCTGCCAGTGTCTTTATTTTGCTGCTGTTTTTCTGATTCATAGTATAATTGGAGCTGCTATAAGAATACCTACATAGTAAGTGCTGAGGTGGTACTGTGCACCCTGCATAGGGCTGGAGAACGCGTCCTGCTGTGGTTGCGTGTGCCTGGGGCATGGCAAGAGAAAGACATGAGCCTGAGGGAGGGTATGATGGGCAGTGGGCAAAGTGGGGATGGACAATAAGGATAGCTGAAATAAGCTGAGGGCGTGCAGTCTACTGAAGATTATAAATTGGAGTGGTGCTTGGGAAGTATTTGTTGTTCTTTCAAAAACCTGACAAAAAAAATCTTAAAACTGAAAATTATTATTATTTTTGGCCTCAAGCTAAGATTTTTCTGGGATTTAGCCACATTTTTTTTCTGTGTTTGGGAACAAAAAAGAAAAAAGACACCAAAAAATACTTTGTTCTTCAATGAGCCAGTAATAAATAAAACCTAACATTTTAAAAAACAGAAGTTTCCTTGGGAAGAGAGAGCTATTTTTTCTTCCAAAATTACTTTGCCTTAAAATTGGGATCAACTCTGCTCTCAGGCTAAGGATCTGACTTCCCAGCTGCCTTTAAGCAATCAAATAGAAGTAGCAATTGGGACAGCTTTTCTCTTTTTTTTTTTTTTTCCTTAGTCTTTGGCTGGGAAGTTACATGGGTTTGCCTCAGAATAGATGCTGTGCTACCATAATCCTGGCACTTTTCACTGAAAATGAGATTTCGGCAGTGTTTCCTAGAGTAAGTAGAGTACTCCTGCAGTCTGCTTGCAGGGCTGTCAGGATGGTGAGATGCAGTAACCTGCTTTTGTTTGCCTGAGCATGTAGGGGTTTGGGGTTTTTTTATACCTTGTGATCTTCACAGACTTTTGGCGAAGCTTAAAAGGTTAGTTTGAGAAGGGAGTGGCTATCATTTGTTTAGAAAATAAATAGAAAAAAGTAGGCCAAATACCAGTAAAGTTCCAGTTTTTAAATATTAAACTAACACACAACATTGCTGGCCTGAAAAGGTCACATGAAGTGGGAGAAAGGATGTATTTAGACTGATTGCCAGGCAGGACGTGGGATCTCTTGCTGACTTGGCAGTCGATACTTCTATTAGTGCTGTTTCTAATGCTCCTTATTTGCTAAGTTCTTATGTTTGACAAGATCCATGCTTTATTTTCCAGTATTTACACTTTATTTATCCAGTATTAAGCAGTATGTAAATCCATTCAGAGGGTAACCAAGGCCTACCCCACACCCTTTTTTCTGCTTCATCTTTGGTTAGTAGATAAGATGCTCAGAAACCCGGGAAAATTGAAGTTTTGAGGGGGCTTCCTTTGGGGTGTGCTATCAGGTAGCAAGGTTATTTGTAACATGTTTAAACTTGCTAAATATGGAATAGGGTGTTTTGCTTCCAATTTTGTCAGTGAAGAAAGAAATGACTACTTAAACTACAATAGAGCTGTTACAATTTTTTTTGAAGAAATCATAAGTTTTAATAAAATGTAAGCATCCCTTTCTATGATCTGACTTTAGGGTACTTGGCTAGCATAAAGTAGAAAACCTAACACAGCAGCTAAATAATTGATACCACATCATCTAAGCACATCATTATCACTGCTGGATGAGATGAAAGGTATTTACAAATGAGAGTCTGCCAGAAGAACACAGTCAGCACAAGCTTGATCCAGCTCCAGCTGTAATCAATAGGAGCCTTCAACTAAGCGAGAGCTTAAAGAACAAACTAACTTCTTTTGGAAATGCATTACACTTCAAATTTTGCAAAATTAAACCTGGAGCTTGTCAGAAGTGAGATGCAGAGGGACTCAGTGCCTAACAAAGCCCCTTGTTTTACTTTATGTATTGTTTGATGGTCGTTAAAGTTATACTTTCCACTCTGTCAGCTCAAGCTGACATATTTTTTTTCCTCCCCCTTAAATCTCCCACTTTTCTTTTCCTCCTGTTTTTCTTTCCCTATTCCTCTGGGTTCTGCCCTTCTAATTTTTCAAGGCAGAGAATGCGCCTTTGTTTGTGAAGAGCAAAGCTAGTTTATGGCACCCTATTCATTATATTTATGAATCATATCTAACTGAATTTTTCCCATAGCCCAAAGGTGGCTGTTTGCCCAAAGGCACTGCTCTCAGTGTCTGTATTTTCTATTTATAAGGTGTATTTTAGTTTACATCAGAAGCTGAGGGAAAGACTTCTGCTTGATATCACTTCTGCCAAATGAAACCCACAGAGAAGCTGTGGCCAAAGGAATTCTGTACAAAAGTTGTCTGGGCTCTGTAATTTTGTTCACGTGGGTGCTTGGTAGTATACATTAGTTGCCAATAAAAACAATCTAAAATAGATACAGCACTGTGCAAGTCTCGAGATGATCTTAAAATGTACAGAACACAGGTGAGTACCAGGAGAGAAACACTGTCAAAACACAGTTTGGTGAGAAAATCAGCATTTGCAAGATGGTCATGAAAGGACAAGAAGCTCCTCTGACAATCCTTTTTACTCTGTGCAAGTTGATGAAATTCCTTAAAGAGTAGTTTATAAGTGAATTAAAGAAAATGGCTGGTTTTGAAGCTATTTGTGGTTGTGACAAAGTGTGGGCACTCCCCAGAACATGTTGTTGTTTAGTAGACAGTATAGCCAAGGACATTGAGGAATAAACCATTTCAGTCCTCAAAAGGGTATACTGGTTTTAGCAATTGCTCCATGTCAGGCGATTGTTTGGCTCTGAGTCACGGGCAGGCATTGAACAGCACCAGCACCAGGGAGCCTAGGATACATGTGGGAGATCTACTGTGGGACAGCTGTTAGTACAAGTACCCATCCAAACCAGGCTTTTTGCCCCCAAAGGCCTGCAGGAATAAATAGGAATCAGCTTTGTAGCTACCATGGGGAAAGGAAGGAACAGGCCTTGATGGATTCACTGGACAAGTTTTTGAATACTTCGTGACATGAGATGCTTCTCTTGCTCCTGGCTGCAGGAAGAAAGAGGAGTGGGAAGCTTTAGCCATCCTTTCTGAAAAGATAACATTGAGGCCTGCCCTTCTCTGCATCTTTTTTTTTTTTTTTTTTTTTTCCAGAAGGTATTTTGCTTGGTTTTCAGTCTATTCCATTCCCTCTTTGAAAGATACAAGGTCCCGGATTTTGATTTTCTTGTAAATTGAGTGTATGAGCTTATTGCCAAGGATGTGTAGCCTGTCTGCATCTCAGCATTTCTGAGGGATGCCCAGAACATTATCAGAACATTGCTCAGCATAACTGTTTCATTGCCTGGTTGTCTCTGGCTCTAAATAGACAGTCATAAATGTTTGATTAAAACCTAATCTAGCCTTGCCATGACCATTGTAGAGGTTAACTAATGAGCACAAGCCTACAGGGGAACATAAGGGCCTCATACACTGTTGAATACAGGCCAATATTGGTTGGTCAAAATAAATTTTGCTCATAAATTCTTGCAGGATGGGAGAAGAGATTTCTCAATTAGACTTCCATCAAAGTTATTGGAAAAAGCTGTCAGTCACACTCAAGGTTTTCATAGATGTCTTGCTGCCTCAAATGCCTTCCAGACAGATTTAATTCCAGTATGATTGATTGTCCACTTGGCTTTGCAGCTGTGCCCTTCAGGAGGAAAGTCCATGCCATGCTCATTTATTTGCTGGATGGCAAAAAAAATGATTCGTGGCTTGTTCATGAAGTGCTATCTTCTAGTAACGGATGAAGCAAGAGATAAACTGATAAAAGAGGAATCTTGGGAAAATTAATTAAATCAAATTAATTAATGCCAAGAGCAAAGAACAGAACTCAAGAATAAAGCAAGGAGATATGTATGTAAGTATTAGTGAGATGGTCTACTTATAGTGGAGGAAAAATAAACATCTACAAGGACATAAATTTCTTACCAATAGGATAAGGAGGAGAATTGCTTAAAATTCTGAAGCAAAAGTGTTTTAAAATAAGGTTTTTTTTATAATTTTACCAATCCTATTAATATGTCTGCTACTATGATTTTTGTTAGCTTGAATAACTCATACCACTGTTTGCAACATTAAGCCTTCTCCCAGGCTAACCAACTTTGAATTTATTGTGAAAGCTTAAGAGGTGTAACATGGTACTTGTATTTCTATGTGCTGTTTAACTTAACAGAAGCCCTTGTCATGGATAAGAATTTCACTGTTCTGCTGATGTGCAAACTCTGAACCAAAAGACAGTGCCACTTTCAAACAACCTATAGTCTAAGAGAGGAGAGAGCGGAGGATTTCAAAGGATAGCAAGAGCCAGCCTGGTAGGTAATGATATTTGTGGCCTGTAAAGATTTTATAAGCTTTTGCAAAATACAGAGTTTTCAGAAAGGGCTACTGAAGAGGAGGGGAAGTTTTTTAACAGACTGTAAACACGTAGGCTTAAGTAACTTGAAAACTTTCATATATAGTACCTAACCAATTCCACTGATTTAGAGGCAAGTTTTAATTAATCAGATGCTGCCAATAAAAATGCAAAACACTGGTGGAAGACCAATGACAAGATTGGTTTCTAGCAGTTAGCTGAACATCCTCTGTAGCTAGATCTGTATCTAAAATGTTTAGGACCTAACAGACTGTTAGTATCCTTTGGAGATTTCATGGACAGGCAAAAAGATCAATATGAAAGAAAAGAAATACATCTCAGATAATAACAAGATAGGATCTTCTGAACTGCTCTCAAAGTTTCAAAAACACCTCAGAGAAATGAAAACTAAGTCATGAAATTTCTTCTATTATTTTCAAAAGGACTGGGAAGTGTCCAGTATGTTTTAGGATCAAGTCCAAATGATTTTTAAGGAGTTAGGTCTCATTTTCAATGAAAGGAAAATAAAAAGGAAGCAAAGCATAATAGGTAAGTAATGGCTGAATACATATTAAACACAGAAATCTTTTCAAAGCAAAGAACAATGATCTCTTATCTAGAGAACATTCATTAAATAGGTTAATTCTGCATATTGACCTAAAACTCTTGGACTTGATTTATTATTAGTCTTATTTATGCAGTAATTTTTACTTACTCCATAAGGCTTCATACTTAGTACATGTACGTGAGCTTGCTTGAAATGTCCAGTAGTAGAGGGCAAAACCTCTTGATGCAGAAAATTAATCTACAAAGTTCATGGAAAGAACTCTATGTGCCCATAGAGCTGCGTGTCATCCTGTCCCAAACCAGTCATGTCCACTGCATATTCTGCTCCTCAAGATGAAGAACATGTATCTGATTTTCAGATCATAACAATTTTTCAATTCAGCTTCTAGAAGGGATATGATTTTACAGAGAGGACACTGAGGAGATGATTGTTTTAGTCAAGCTAGGCATCACTTCCTACAGAAGTGGCATGAAGTATATAATTAGTAAAAGTGACAATATTTTTTCATTTGGCACAGTGAACTGTTCACAATCATATTTAGAGTCACCATAAATCATAAAGTGTAAAGTATTTAGCTTCCAAAAGTAACAGCTTTATTTCATTAACATTTTGAAACTCACATTGTGATGTTGCTAATTGTATAGTAATTTATCCAGGATCACAGTATGAATTGCTGTTTTCAGTCAGGTTTTGGCACTTGTTTCCAGTTTAAGTGAAGAAAAGAGAATAAAGAATTAAATAGACACAAAAACGGTGGGAAGAGTATCTAAAAGGGACAGTGCTGCTAGATGTGAGAGAAGCTGGGATTCTCAGCAGAATTACCTGAAAACTATGTCCCAGCAAAGTAACTGCAAGCTGAGCAAACAGCACAGATCCAGGCTACTCCCTCCGATACTTTAAAGTATTTCCTACTCACCCAGGAATAGACTTGGTCTGTGCTTGGTACTGCAGGCTTGCTCTAGTAAGCTTCTCAGAGAGGGTTTTTAAAATAAAAGTTCCTAGCTATAAGGTGAAGGACTGATTCAGGACAGCATGAAGTAATTGCGTAAATTGAGGCACGTGCAAAGATTTTAGTGAAATTGCTGGGACCCAAGCATGTGCTTTAAATGCTGGAACTCAACTAAATGTGTCTTAATACAATACCTCAAAGTATAAGCAGTGGGTTTGTTTATTAAAATCAGTCTTGATATACTTTCAGTACTTTAAGAAGTTTGGTGGGTGCTAGCTATGAATAAAGCTTTGCATTTATTCAGAGCTTTGCACGCTAAGTAGCATCGACACTGATCTGTGAAACTGTACATTTTTTCCTGGTTTGTGGATATACATAGATATTCCTTTTTGTTTTTTTGTTTGTTTTGTACACTTTGAAACTGAAAAAGCTGCAGAGATTCACTTGTAGCAAGAGCTGGGCCACAGGAGGCTGGGAATGACATATGTCTTCTCACGAGCTAGTCTGCTTTCCATGAAATTGTTTGTGTTACTCAGGGCTGCCCCAGAATTGTGTTACTTTCCCTTACGGAAAGCACTTCCTCACCTTCACCCTTTGTAAGAAAACCAGACTTTCACAGAAATAGAGCAACGTTTTATAAAAATTTAAGTTCTGAAAAGTACAGTAGGAAATAGTCTTAGTGGTAGGTAAAATCCAACAAGTGTATTTTTTAATTTTGTTGAAGAAAGTAGAGTAAAGAAGGAATGAAAACTAAATGTTTAAAAGTATGAAGATGGAAGGCTTTCTCAGATGAGTGCTTTTGCTGCATCTGTGCATACAATGCCTTCCAGAAGAAAATGTTCACTGGTGACTGGTACCCTCTCTGTGCTACAGCCAAATGAAATAATAAATAATTCTAAATAGCTTGATAAGTAAAACTGAGGAACCAATGCAAACGAGCTTGAAAAATGAAGGGGAGAAAAAAAAAGAGAAACTCTGCATCTTAAGCTTATCTCTTTTGTCTGTCTCTATCAATCCAGGGTGAATTGAAAAGAGTTCTAACTGGATCCAAGGAAAAGCCTTTTTTACCATTAGGTTAGTCAAGGGTTCTGGGAACAGGTTGCCCAGAAACATTGTGCCTTCTCCATCCACAGACGTTTTCAAGATCTGACTGGACAGATCTCCCTGGTCTCTGAGGGTCTGATAAGCCTCCTCTGATCTCAGAGCTGACCCAGCTTTGAGCAGGGCATTGGACTAGAGACTTCCTGAGATCACTGCTCATTGGAATTATTCTATGATGCTGTAAATAAGCTATTAACCAGAATGGCAAACTGTAACTCCTTTCTTTCCTCTGACTTTTTACAGATAGTGTTCTTCAGGCAGTAGTTGAGTCAAGTGAGGTTTCTGATTAAAACATTTATGGAGGCTGAGTCACAAAACTTTTTTTTTTGTGCAACCTAAGCACCAAACTAAATAAATTCAGGACAGCTGTGAACTGAGAGTTAAAAAAAAAAACAACAAAACTATAAGGAAGCCATTTGGTCATCACTGGGCTAAGCTGTGAAATTAGTGCTAAGAATAGTTAACAACGGAACATAAGTATTTAATTTCTCAAATTAAGGACAAATGATAGGAATGGAAAAACCTGCATATTATCATTCCAGTTTTTAAGGGCTGTTGTCTACCCAGCCCATCCCAGTTGCATCCCAATGGGACAGTAATGCTGTCTTGAATCTGAATTTGTGTGACAGAGATGGTTCTGTAACTTTATGCCATAAAGCTGGAGTGCGTGTTAGTTGGTGCATTGCGTGAGCTTCTATGGTGTTATGCAAAGACGGTCTCGAGCTGATCTCGGCAGGTCCCATGGCTGTCCCGCTTGGAATGTTACGGCCAAATTAAAAAAACATTTTTGTGTCGCCTTCTCACTATTTTTCATATTTTTAGGCACTTAGGATTGTTCTTTCTGGCTGAACCCCCTGAGTGGCCATTCAGTCTGTGAAAATCCCGATTGGTCCCTTTGGTCTCTTTAATATTTTGCTTTCAGCCTACTGATCATAGCTGTCGTAGGAGTGTGACTCCACCCTGAGGACAAGGCGCTGTGAAATGGCAGCTTAGCCCCTGTTTGGTCACAGATGAGGCATGTGTATGGAGCCCCCGGGGCTCCCACAGCATCTACGAGCCAGAATACGCTGAGGCCAGTTTTTGGCTAGGTTGGACATGACAGATACTAAAACAAAGAATCAAATGCAAAGAATGATATAAGCTGCTGCTTTCGTCCCAAATACAACACTATTCACAGCAAGCATTGTGTAAAGTGTGCGCTTGTTACGCTTGCCACTAAGATGTTCAGAGCAGGATAGATTTCCTTCTACATGCATGCATTGTCCACAAGAATGGAGCCTAAGTAAGCCACCTGAAAGCTGTGGAAGTACAAAATGATGTCACTGAACTTCAGTATTGCATGCTTTTCCCCATAATAGCAAAGTGTGATCCCTATGGTGAAAATGTTCTGATATTAATATCAGATTTCTTTTCAGTATAGAAATGCTTAAAGTTGCATTTGCCAGCTAACAATCAGATCAGATTATTTATACATCACTTTTTCAGAATTACAGAAATTTTTGTCTGAACTTCCCAATGGTTTTAATTTTCAACAAAACTATACTGGTTTGTGCTATCTAAAAAAAAGTCTCAACCTTCTGCAGCTTGTAGGGCAGGGAATAGTTCCATCACCACATTGAACATCTGATGTCCATCAGACTAATTAGTCAAAGCTTTGGGGAATAGGCTTTTAAGCTCAATCAACAGGTAGCAGTCACCAGATGCAAAAAGATGGAAAATTTAACACACTGTGCTTTCTCAAATTGGGCAGCATGAGATACCTCAGACGGGTACAGATACTGCCAATCTACTTTCCAACAATTAACCTCATCCTGACAGTCTTTAATAATTAAAGATTGCCTCAAACATATAATTTAGGTTTGTTACCACTTTCAAGAGGGGCTCTTTTTAAATTTCTGATCTCACTGTATAAAATGTCAAGACCTTTGTTTAATTAAGTTCTTAAATTGTTGGCCTCATATCCTATAGCAGTGAGTTCAGGAAGCACTTCCTTTTCTGGGGTCCTCCAAGTATACCACCTTTCAGCATCATAAATGAAATTTTGAATTGTTCTGTTTCAAAGTGGGAGACAGCAGTTGCAAGTCAGCTTTTTCCAACCCCTTTGTTATTCCTATATGGCTTTGCCACGCTTATCTCTTTCCTCAGTTGTTAAAATCTCTCCTCATCCCCTAAATTTTGCTTTCTCCTGCTGTGAGCCGCTCCTGTTGTGCAATGTTCCCCTTGAAATGGGCTGAGCAGTATTGCAAACAGCTGCACTCTGCTTCTTATGAGCTGCTTGACAGGTAAGAAAGTCAAGCAAGAGAACTATTTCTGCATCAGGCACAGCCAGTCGCGGAGCTCCGGCTTCTCTGCTAGCTGGGGAATCCCCCAGGAAGCTTTCACCAGGGTGGAGAAAGCAGAGAAAAGATCAAGACTAGTGCTCTAAAACTGTGCTTAGGGGAAGAGGCTGAGGGTGTTCGAGGGTGTTGCTGGGTGGATCTCCTTGGCTAGTTTCTGGTTTTGGCTTTATTACATGGCTGTGCTTTCAATTTATTTCAAAGGTGCCTGGAGCATTATAAATCTGCATACATAGTAAGGAAGAGATTCTCTTACTGGTGAACATTGAAATTTGAGTGTAATCATAATGGAGAGAACATTTAGATTTAAATGCCTACTGAAGAACCCTTTTCATAAAAATATCTTCTAGAAATGGTGAATTTTCCCATTTATAGGCATATAGAGCCACAGTTTCTGATACAGGAATACTTATGTTGGAATACTCACACAAAGGCAGCCTGCTCCCCAAAATCATAATTTTCTGCATGCTGAATAGCAGATTAAAACTTACAATTGTATTTTCTGGATTGTTTAAATAATGGTCAAACAGTGTTTATGGTGGGAAAAACAAGTGGTTTTCTCCCACACTCTACGTTTGTAGTGCATAAACCTTTTCAGGAGGATGGCTGTAATTCTCTTCCAACTCAGGCTCATTGGAGCTGTAATGCTCTCCTGCTTCTGCAAACCCCAGAAGCTCTGCCAGTACAATGTTGTTGAGTTACGCCTATAATTTTTATCTGCTCGTACAGTGCTTTCTCCATGTGGTAAAAAATACTGGGCCTAGAAATGTCAGCAATATCTTAGGGTCTTGAAACCATCCTGAACTTTTCTACTCAAATAACATACAAGGAGAAAATATGTCTTGATCTGTCAAATTAAGCCAGATAAGAATGAGAAAGATCAAGATGCAGAGTAAATACAAGCAGGATGACTTCAGAGACAAATGTGTTTTTTCTTTAACCCTGTGAAATGGGAATGACTTTTGCATTCTGCCCACTTTTCTGATTTAGTCTCCAACAACTTCTGGGAGGAATAAAGCAAGGTATCTTCCACAGCCTACGGGGGACAGATCAGTGGGTGCTCCAAAACACTGCTTATTACTGATGTGACTGCACTAACTGCAACACCACCTACTGAAACGTTACTGCTTTTAAATAGCCCTAAATGTGACAGGCAATAAATTGTCTCATCTGGTTCACCTTTATCATCTAAATGCTATGTGAAGAACTTGTTCCTGATAAGAAAGTCCCTTGAGAACAAATTCATCTACAAAGAAAGTGCTTTAAACACTACAAGATATAAAAGTACAAGTAAGATCTGTTAACGCAGGTGCAAAACAAAATGGCTTCAAAATTGATGTAGAATTCAGTAACTATTTTTTAAGGCACTTGACAAAGATATCTGTTTCTTGAAATGATTATATCTTTCTCAACTTTGATGAACCTTCTCCAAATACTGTGTTTGTTACTTCTAAATGTGTATTTAATTCCAGCTCTTTTCTAATGCAGCCCAGATACCCAAAACTCTCCACAGAGCAAGTCTAGACAAGAAAGACGTTGCTTTTTCCATCTTTCTGATCAAGATAGTTTTATAAGCTAGTCAGCTAACATTACACTTAAATTTCTGATCACTTTGAAATGTTTTATTCCCATCCCCTGTGCAAATCTGTTATTAAAAGTTAGCTTATTGGCAACCCCTTTAAAACCATACAGAAAATTGTTACCTGTCAGAAGTCCTTGGATTTTCCATATCTAACTACTTCCATTAGAACAGGCAACTGTTACAGTATTGATAAAGATTTATTTTGCAACTGTTAATGCTAAGAAATATGCAGTAATTGATTGCCCATATTACTGTTTTTTCTGGCATCATTGTATTGTCTTGTCCTGTAAGATGTCTTATTTTTTTTCCCTGGCTTTCTTGAACTCTTGTGAATTTTAATTAGTGAAAAAAAAATCATTCTAAATCTTTCTGTAAACACCAGTTTTACACAGCAGTTTGACTAATCTCCTTAATGTCTTCATCAATGACATAGACAAGGCGATCTTGTACCCTTGTCTTGTACCCTCAGCAAGACTGCAGAAAACAACAAGCTGTGTGGGGCAGTTGACACCTGAGGGGCAGGATGCCATCTAGAGGGACCTGGTCAAGCTGGAGAAGTGGGCCTATGTGAACCTCATCAGGTTCAACAAGGCCAAGTGCAGGGTCCCATGCGTTTAAAATAAAAGATTAATGGGTAGACAGTGACCAATTACTTTGAAAACTCAGGCTAAAGATTTTACTAGTGTTGATGGACAAAACAAAGCCCTTCCTGAAGCCATTCAGGCTTAAAACTTTATAAGCACTGTACTCTCCATTGCTGTCATTATCTATTGAAGTTTGATTGCACACATTATGACGAGTTACCTGTTAACAGACATCCCACCCATGCAGGCATATGCCTATAAAAATCCTTGAACAAGTTCTGTTTGTACTCAGGAAACTACATAGAACATCTGTTCAGGCATGGACTAAACCCACTCAAGTGTAATGTCAGATTTGCTTATATCATATCATACTGGGTCATGCATTAGACTAGAAGTTTACTGCAGATTAAATTCAGCTTGTAAAAGAAAGCTCAGTCATGTCTTCTCTTTTTCAGAACCAATTTAAATCGGCTTAAATGACACCTAGATACGTCCACTCAAAAGCATGATTTTTTTTAATCAAGTGTTAATAAGGACAGATTCAGAGCTTCCAAGAGTAAGTATCTCTTCCCAGGAGATACACCTTCATACACTGAATCCTTTTTCATCCTGTTTAAGAATTTTACTTAATTCTGTGGTTAGCCATCTATGGTCATTGCCATTATCCTTGACCAAACAAGTACTATTTTTCCCACCTCCTGAAAACTAGCATTTTGACAGTGAGAAATGAAAATAAGAAAGCTGTGTAAAAAAAAAAAAATGAACAACCAACCTAAAACTCAACATCAAAACAAAAATACCACAAAAAACCCCAAACAAAAAAAAACCCCAAACAAAAAAAAACCCAAAACAAAAAAGCTCAAAATTACAATCACCCCCCCATCTTCTAACTGCAGAATAGCTGCGGGGCAGTTTTCAGGTAATAGCAATAGATAAGGGTCTACTGAATATCTAGTTCTAAAAATGCCTAATTAAGAGATTGGGATATGTAATGCCAGAAAAGGTCTAATTCATTTCTGGACCTCATGAACTTCATCTTAGCACTGTAGCTTACAAAAGTGTGTGTAACACATGCTGTTTTCTTATAACTTTTTTCAGCTTCAAAGCTACAGGTTTTACCATATCATTATACATAACAAGGATTAGATGTTTCTCCACTATACTTAAAACAGAACCAACTTCTAACATGATTTCAGATCAACAAATAAAACACAAATATGAATGAGCATAAAAGGTACTTTATAATAACTACATGTATGCTAAACTTCCTCATAGCTCTGTAATTTGCAAATCTCTCTTGTATTTTTAGTAAAGTTAAAATGTAAATGAAAAAAAGGTACAAGCAGGATTCTTGTGCATTTAATAAGTTCTTTCAGGTTAAATTTTGCTTTATATTTAATTATGGCAAGTAGCTTTCTCTCTAGAACTACTGCTTTCTGGCTGCTATGAAAATAACACATAGCAAATTAAAGATAAAACCAGATATAATCTTTGTGAAATTCCATGCTTTTTATCCCTGAACCTTACATGGCTGATTCCATATATTCTTTTCACATACAGAAGGAAGAGATGTTACCAGCCAAGTTCAGATCTTTCAATGTTGTGGATAGAAGCAATTGAACTTTATGACAGGTATGTGGCAAACTTCCCTTTGCTAAGAACCCTTCAGCTGAAATGATGCTTAAATCTTGTATGAAGTATTATAGAACATGCATAAGTGATGGTAGTCCAGAAAAAAATAGCTCAAAAAGCATCACAGAGGGAAAATGAGAATAAATATTTGTACAGTATAATGAAAGGAGATGGCCAAGCTCAACTTATATGAAGGTCAGGAACAAAAAGTAAAAGTTCTTACTTAGTTAACACACACACACAGGACAAAGGGCTTGTCATGACAAAGTGCTGTACAGGAACAATTGACTATACCACAAAATATGCAGACTGTTTAAGATGCAACCTGGTAAGGTGAACTCAAAAATTAACTCTCTCATTGTGGTTTCTATCAGTTAAAAATATCTCACTGCTATGGGATCCTATTACATTATGTTTTCATTGTCCTTGAGGATAGGAAAATGGCAAAATAGCAAGCCTAAACAACATACTGAAATAATTCAAGTAATGGTGGAGACTGGTTTGCTTGGCTATAGTTCAGCAGACACTCTTCCCCAGATATGCAAAGGAACATAGGCATCACTAGGTGATAAAGCAAAGAATCAAACAGACCACCTCTATATTTGCAGGAAGCTTTGTTCTTCCTGTAGGACTGTAGGCACACACAGAAAGGCAAATGCAAACAGTAGCTATCACCTTCCTTTGCCAGCATGAAAGAAATGAAGAAAATCACTTGGAAAGGGAATAAAATCAGGAAAATAACAGTTTTAGACTTCATCTCTTGAACTAGTTTAGCATCCCATCATTGGAGATGCTCAGGAAACGTCTTGGACCTTTAAAGAGCATGTGTCTGTAATCCTGAGATCCTTTAGAACTGTTCTAGGGTTAGAAAAGGCAACTCGGTAACCCAGACTTCAAAAATGAAAATAAAACATAGATAAGAGCATTTTCATCTATTTCATCATATAATGTAATGTAAGTAATCTGAAGCAAGAATCAGATTTGAAAACAGAGAAAAAAGTGTTCATTAAGAGAAATTTACCTTGAGCAAACAATTGGAGAAAGGAGGAGCACCCAACCTTTCTCAGCAGGCTAAAGAACTCTACTGCAGTACTCTGGGATGAAATAACTGCAGATCTGCTCAAAGCAAACACATTGAGAACATTTCTGTAATTCTTTCATGCAAGTATGGCAGAAAGAATCTATCCACAAAGTGACAATGGTATCACTGTAAAATTATATGAGAAGGGTGCTAGAAGTAGCTGCCAGGATGCTCTCACACTGCTGTTACTGCTAGGGAAACTTCTGCATCACTGCAACCCTGTAGACCACAGTTCATTGACAGCAGGTACTGAAACAGGGAACAAAAGCAAGCCCATGTGCTCACAAATCACGTTTTATGTTAAATGCTGAACATGACAGATGACAGCTATCATTCCTTGTAGGGTTTATCGACTGTTAGGGTGCTTGCATTTGCAACAGATACAGGGAATTCCTTGAAGGGATAAATAAATACTCTTTTAATGGGGTGCCAAGTATACTGGGGTGCCCAGTCAGGACCAGACATAAGCACATTTTTCCCCTTTGCTATCTGGTGTTATTCCTGCTTGCATTCTGCAAAAGACCTCCAGCCTAGAGAATGAAATTCTGAAGGAGGACAGATGGCTGGAGGTTTGGACTTTCTTCAGGCCTTGTGCCTTCTGAATCCATTTGCTATGTTTTGTCTGTCAAAACATTAGCCTCCTCAGAGCTACTAAGCAAACAGGCATTACAGTCAACAAACTAAACCTGAAAGTATGACAGTTGACGTGACTACTGTGTGATCCCATTTTTCTTGAACAAGAAGCCGTGAGAACTGCTAATGAGTTTACTTAAACGTGAAGTCTAGTGTTTGCCTACATAATCACAATTCAAGAAGCTAAGGTAAATACAACTTTCGGAAGCTTGCCTGAATCTAGGACACTTAGCGTGATTAGCATATGGTATGAATCTTTAGCTGCTACGTACTGAGCATACTCCTACAGAGGTCAGAATAATGGAAAAGCAGTAAGTAACTAAAGGAAGTGAAGCAGCTGCTAGTATTTACACTTGTGATGGATGTTCACAGTAAAATGGTCAGACAGAACAGAAATATCTGTCCAAGGTCTTGACATGACACTCACAGCTGTGCAAATAGCACAGATGGAAAGATGATTCAGAATAGCCAAATTTTGAAAATGCCCAAAACCAGGCCCTCAAAACAAGATGTTTTTTTGTGACACCCCCCCGCCCCGGTCCCTCAAGGCTATTAAAGAGATGCTCCAGAAAGGGCTCTGCAGCAAAACACAGCAGTTTCACAAATTAACAGCTTGAACAATTGGTTCAGGATGGGTTGATGAAAGATGATCGCTGCATGATGTGCCCAAATGTACAAGAAATTAATTGGCATCAATGAACACTCAGTACAAAGAGCTGTGAAAATACCAGCTTGTATACTGTGGATTCTCTTAGACCTGCAAGAGTCTTATGTTTTTTTCAAGTAATTAACATTCAAATGGCATGTGGAACCAAGTCAGTCTCTTAGGCTGGCTGCTGCTGACAATGAGTATTCTCCAATTGCTGAACTACTGCAGCAAACATAGGTACATATGAACTGTGCCTGAGTAAGCACTTTGATGAACTAATGGCATCTTAAATCA
Organism: Gallinago jamesoni; assembly: GCA_025769975.1. Lineage (NCBI taxonomy): Eukaryota > Metazoa > Chordata > Aves > Charadriiformes > Scolopacidae > Gallinago > Gallinago jamesoni. The sequence goes on along the minus strand of JAOQGH010000023.1, from coordinate 4,561,403 downwards.
GATAATTTGACCTTATTTTTCCTCCTGCAGCCTCTCTTCACCCTTTATTCAAACTAAACAGATCTTGTGTTGTTGAGAGGAACAGCTATGGAACTAAACTTGTCACAACCCAGGTTCTTTTAGAAGTAGTCCTGAAAGTATTACTCTTTAAATACAAGAAGCAGGAAAACTTGGGATACTGCACTCTTCTAACTACAGGCAATATCTTACAAACGTGTCTCCAAAACATTTCTGGGGACAGCCCAAGAAACTATTATAGGTATATTTTAGTTCATGTCTATATTAGCAAATAGGGGGGACCCAAAAAGAGCAGATCAGACACGTTGGTGCAGAGGCTTCAGTGTCCCCGTACATACATTTCTGAGGGTCCTTGAAGTTTGTCTAGTGTGGTCATGAAGCCCAAATGCTTGTTAGTGGTTGTGGCGTATTAGCAGTGCTCCTGCAGTGCACTTCAGGTTTAGTTTCATCTAAACGGGATCTGGTTTGCATGTTCCAAGACCGCTCAGTGGGGCAAATCAAAGTGTGTTAAGTGGAGCTCATTAGGAGGTGCATTTCAGACATGCAGTTTGCACCCCAGCCAAAACAGCAAGGACGAGTGCTCAGCCTTGAGGCACACCCACACTCCTCTACAAAGGGCCAGCCCGAGTGCATTTTTATGCCCTCTATATGCTAGCTGCACATCCCTGCTATATATACTTATATAATATTAAGTGATTTCTGTACCAAAAACAAAACATCATGAACTCTCCCATGTCCCTCTCTCCTTAAAAAAAAAAAAAAAAAAAATAAATAAAGGAATCTATAGATGCAAAATCTAGAAATCAAGTCTTATTTGACTTATTTATATTAATTTAATTTATTGAGGTAAAACCTAGATTGCGTATGGTAAATTGCTTTGAAAAGTACTGGAAAACTCAACAAAAAAAAACCCTGCCAATGAAGAGATCCCTAAAATGATTTTGTGGGGGGAAAAATAAGCACAGCACAGAAAACAAGTTCATTCCTTTCCTCCCTCACAGAGTATGAAAAAAGCAACTGACATCCACCAAGTCTAAGCAGAACTATCTAAAAAAAAAGGGTCTCTCTCTTTTGCATTTAAGAAAGCATCGATATCTTCTATTACAATTTCCCCCACCATGTATTTTACAGTCACAGAGACTGGAGAAATAGAGGAGCAAAAAACTGCTTACTTTATTGCCAGCACAACAGGAAGGGGGGAAAAACCCCAAAGTTCTTTTCCTTTTTCAAGTTTACAGGTTATTTGGTACCTTTGCTTGGCCTTTTTTTCATTCAAGTGTCATTAACATTCTAGGAAAAGCTAGTAGTTTCTTGCAGACTAGATTTGAGAAAATTGAATTAATTGGGTGATTTTCTTTTGACTTCAATAGGAGCAGACTCAAATCACAGTGCACCTAACAACAGAGTAGAAATACAATTCAGTCTTGTATGTAGGCAACAGAGTGCAGCTATTTATTTATTATTTGATTATAAGGCAAAAAGTGTCTGTGAATATTAGCTAACTTAGATATTTGCTTAAAAATATTTCTTACTCTGTTTTTCAGTCTTCCAAATTTGAGTTATACACTCACATGGAGTAATGAGAACAGTTGAGTGGCTTCCCGGAAGTACTGGTAGGTGCCACGTACGGGAATCTACCTTAGTGACTAATTCAGCAACCCTCTGAGTTACAGGCACATTTTGAAGTAGCAGTGAAGTCTGAACAGAGACAGAGAGAGGTGGGATTAGTTAAGGTTATAAAGTCAGAATTTAAGATAGAGTTAGAGTGTTTACATTAAAGCACAAGACTCAGTGCTCTGTACACAGTCTACAGAAGCAATCTTCCTCCAGGATAACCTCCCTTCACATTTTCATCAGTTTGAGGGTTCCTGGCACTTAATGTTCACATTCAGTATCTTAAGATTTTTCCAGGAAATTTCTGCTGCCCACACTTCTCACATTAACACAGTTATTCAAGAACAGGTTTCTAATCACTAGTAATTGCAAAAGTGATGTACATCATAGCAAACAGCAGTCATTTCCACAGAATTGTCTTCTGCAAGGTGGCATGCTTTGTTATCAACCTGCCATCTGTGCTATTCATGTGTTACCTGGTCTCTAATAAATAACAGCATGTATTTCAGACAGAAAGCTCTCAAAACTGATAAATACCATAGTTGTCACTTGTTTTCTTCAGGTCAGAAGTTAAGAATGTATTAAGTACCTCTTATAACTCTGGCATATGGCCATGTTTTGGTATATTATGAAGTATAGACAATCATGCCCCTCAATTTTTCTCATTTCTGTCACTAGAAATAGTATGTGGCCATGTTGCATCATGCCTTATCTAACGGTGAAGCTGAGCACATCACTGAAGCCTCTTAAGGTCCAACAGGACTAGTGTCATTAATGCATGTTTATTCCAAGCACAAAACCCAACATGAGCGTGTCTGGCCTATCATACCCTCACTATTTAACATTTAAAAAGGGAGTGGACGCTTGTGTCAAAACAGAAGGCCTCTCATACTCTAGTATAATGTCAATAATACAGCTCCTCAGAGTATGTTTTTGTTTTAAACAGAGGTCTCCACACTTTCGCATTGGTTATAAAATACTTACTGCTGCTGGACTGGAAGGAAAATGTCATACATCTGCAAACAATTAGAAGGAGCTGGACTTCATATTTGATTTACTAAACAATAAAACAAGCTTAAGTGTGACTATATGTGTAAGTTACGCTCCATAGGAGCCTCAAGCAGTTATCATAGCGAAGTCTTTTGACCATAATTAAATCAATCCACAGTGGGACCATTGCTGATCAAGATTATCTTCTTATAAGATATTTTCAGCAGTGAAAGGCATGAAGATCATGAAGTTGAATGCATGCTTTAAGTGCTCCAGAAGTCTTTCATCCTTTTTTTCAAGCACGCTGTCCACTACCCTTTTTCCAGCTGGAATTCATTCAGTACAATATATTTCAGCTTTTAAACACTAATATTTCCATGTTTTCTGCATTTAGACTGAAGTTTTGGCATGAGGAAATTAGTAGCAAAACTCAGATTCAGTAAAGCCCAAGACTTCACCATAGTTTGTGTGTCTGCTAGTTAAAAAGTTCTGATACTATAACAACAGTTAGTTGTTGTAAATTAATCAAAGAATTGTGAATTGAATATAAATATTTACTTGCAAGTTTCAGGAAGCCAGAGCATGGAGTAAAACAACAAAACAAAAATCTCAGCCATTTCTTGGCTTCTGAGTTAACCCTAGTTCTCAACCTTTATTTGGAATATAAGCATTGGTACTACACGCTGCTAACTTTCCTATGCTTTTCCTGACTTATACACCTAAAGCCATTGGAGCAAAGATGTTCATGTTTGGAAGTTTTCTAGCATTACTTCCAATTTTTATAGAAAATTGTTGTTGCATACTAAAGTTGAAGCAGTTTATTGCAATACACCAGTGAAGTCAAGTGCAAGCTACAGTCACACAGTGTCACCTGAAGGAAAGAATCCTGTATTATGTTCCTGATTCTGCTGTTTACTTTGCTAAGTTAAACTAAGGAAAAAAAACCCAACAACATTTTCCATCCTTGGCATTGATTTTTCTTTTGATAGCCCTAAGTGAACACTGAGGGTTAAGGGGATCACGGTACTGACCTCCTGCAGTAGGTTCTTTACGTGACATTCTTTAATTCGAGTGACAGAAACGTTGAACATTAGCAGATAAGCCTGAAATGCAACTCTGAGGCTTTGCCTACAAAAATAACTTATCCAGCCTCCATGATGATTACTATGCTTCAGAATGACAGGGAATTTACTTAAGAGTGATAAATAATGTTCTGTATACATGAATACCAGGGAGAAAGGGACTACCGCTGTATATTACAGCTTGCCCTGATTATAGTCACTCAAGTACTATTTTATATGATTATACTGTTCTGGGCCACAAAGTGGAAAAGATGAACCATGGGGTCAAGTTTTGCCCTCTGTTTGCACGGGTATCCCATGAAAGTGCTTGAAAACCAAGTTTATGAACAAGGAATAGAATATATTTTTATGAAAGAAAACAAAACAGTGGATGAAACATTTGTTACTTCAGCAAGTATAAGAGTAAACTATTTATATAAAATAATAAATGAAACTATCTTAGTTTACAGTAGTGCTTGTGAGTCTGGTTCCTGAATGCATACAATTAACATTGCTAATGCCCTGAGAATTTTGGCACTGTGTGTGGTGCAAGTACACTCAGATGAAAGCTCTTCATTGCCATAGTTTCAGAGACTGGCTAGACTATGACTGGAAGTAAGCTGGCAGGGTTTGCATAGAGCGACTTCCACAGAGATCAGAAGAGCACAGCAGAAGGCTGTTCAGATGTTTGGTTTCTACTGCTTGAGCATACGTAACAAAAACACTGTATTGTTCTGCACTACAAGTTGGTCTAACCAAAAGTTCATACAGTGCTTAATTTTTGTTCCATTCAGCATTCACTTACTGGAAAATACATAGTTTTGCAAATCTTTAGAAGTCATCTATAACATAACTTGCTACGTTACCTACTTTTTTCACTGCCTCTCCTGGACATGCTTAATACAGTACAAAATATTTGACTAAAGTTGCTTACTTGCATTAAGGGTTTTTTTGGGGGGGGTGTTTTTTTATTTTTTTTTATTAGGATCTACAGACAACAGAATTAATTCTAGTCATTAGGCTGAAACAGATGGAACAGACTGTAAGGCTGCAACAAACTGCAAGTTCTGTTACCTTGAACAATAATGACATGCATGTATTTTATTTACATATCTTAAGGAAGCATGTATACATCCAGTTTAATGGTGCAACAATATATACTGTTAAATGCAAGAGTTACAGGCTGTCATTTTTCCAGACACTAGATTTGTTATCACATATGCTCCAATTATACCAAGAGTAAGCCATACGGCAGCTTGCTTACCTTGGCACACATTGTGATCGCTTTGCTCATACCCAGCTGCACACTGAATTTGATGAGTTGGGTTTGGAGGGGCACGGTGAGGATCAGCTGGAGTCCGTCGAATGACATTGTTTCGACCACTAGTGGATTCAGCTGCTGCTTCTTCTCGCTCATTTACAATAATTTGTGCTGTTCTAGGTAGACAGAGGTATCCTCCATAGTGGTTAACACATTTCATCCCACCTTTGCATGCATCTGGGACTATTTCACATTCATCAATATCTGTGGTTAGCAACAACACAAGTCATGCTTTTAACATTCGAACCTTCTGCAACAGCCATTAACACAAATAACACAATGAGACATGCAAGCACACCTCCTTGTTCAGAACAGGGGCGTGTAATGATAACGCTTAAAGAATACCAATGGCAAGTCTGTCTTTGAAAATTATTTACTGTACCTTTGCACCGTTGCCTAACAGGATCCCATTCATAGCCATCTGTGCATTGCTATAGAGGCAAAAAAAAAAAAAAAAAATTAGGCTACTAGGAATTCTTTATTTTGGAAAAATAGTCAAGCATGTTTCAATGAACTCAGGGTTTGAGATTAAGGGAAATACAGTGCTTGCATACCTTGGTAAGCTAGAAAAACGGCTGTGCAGGAACAACAAGTATATACAGAAATAGCTTCTATCTCAAGAAGTTGCTAAGATATCGTATGTTGTGAGTACATAGGTTTTATTGGGGCTGGGGAACAAAGTGAGAAAAGTATCACTTTCAACTCGCCTTGATCCTATACACTGTTTTAAACCATCTGTCCTTGGCTGGATCCTGGTACAAAGAAACCTCTGGACCCAGGTGACTAGTACAAAAATTTTCTTATGAAAAAGAAACAAGTTTTTCTGAGTTTTGATCTTGTTCACTGCCTTTGACCAGGTGAACAAACATCTTTCATTCCAGGGGCTGGTTTCCTGGAAAGACCAATAGGCCTGTAACCCCCTGTACTTCATCCTCTCTTCCATGAGCACTCTAGCAGTGGGAAAGGATCCCATGACAGCTGAAAATTCATTCACATGCTTTTTAATCACATGACTCCAGGAACTGCAGTCTAGGAAGAACAATTTATATTGTAAGCCATACAATAAATGACTAGAGTTCATAACAGTGGGACTATTTATTTATATAAGACTTTGCAAAATTCAAACAAGACCATACTAAGCAACTACTCATATCAATACAGACTAGTAACTGCAGGAAGAATTTTAAATATTCTGCCCTGCAGTTAGGTAGGCATCTTCATTATCCCTCTGCCCAAAAGCATTAAATTGTCTGGACGGCAGTAATTTTAATCACAAGTGACAGTTACAGAAACTGATTAGCAAAGTATCACAATGCTACCAACTGCAGCAGACACATTTAAAATATCAATGAATGAACCCAGCTGTACTATATAGGTGCATATACATGCTATGCAGCTTAGGATATTACTTTAACGGCTCTATAGAAAAAAAGAATTGAGTCAGCTAATGTAATTAGTCCCAGTCAAGCAAGCTAAATCTTGTTGCAACTGCTCTGCTGCAGAGAAACTATACAAGTGAAAATTTTACATTCAGATGCCAAGATCCACTTGTTCCATGTACTATCCTAACATTATTTTGAGGAACTTGTTACTCATGGACACTGACTCAGCATTAGGATTGAAAATATTTTCTTCATTTGCAGGTGACACCAGCCATCTGCCAAACGTAGCAGCGAGTTGTAACTTTGGAGGCTTTTTCTTCCAAAGGGGTAAGTGGACAGCAAATTGTATTACAATTCTCAATCTCTAAAGGAATGACTACATGCTGAGTTGACAACACCAAAGTTACTGTAGCTATGAAAACGCAAACCCAAAGGAAAACAGCTAATTCATGCGTTTACTGAATCACCCAATTCCTGTTAATGCACACCAGAAGTTCTGTCTATTTAATGGTAAGGAGCCAAGTCCATCTATTACTGCAGCTGAAGGGACTTTTACAATAGAAAAGGATTTGGCCCTAAATGAATACAATGTAGGCGTGAGAAACAGTAGCATCCTAAGAGTAAAATTTCCAAAAGCAATGGTTTCTTATTAAGTAGTTTTACATTTTTAGAGTCTAGTGATCACTGAAACACCTAAATGCTGAGACCTCTTTGAAAATGGAGTATTAGAACCCAATGCTAGAAATTTTCCGTTATATAGACAGAACTATGTAGGCTATCAGAAAATGCTACTTAATTTTTTAAAAGAACATGTAATAAATGCAGAGAGGGGTGGGATTCCTATGTTAGTCTGGATTTTAAAAAGGTACTTAGATCTTCAGTTTCCACTTCTACATAGGGACTTAAAAAAAAAAAATATCACAGAAGCTTCTAAACAGAAGTACTCCCAACCTTCAAAAATCTATTGCTTCTAAAGCCCAGTGTTAAAGTATTTTATGACTGACTGCCTGATGCTCACTGGAGGCTTCTTTGAGCCCCATCTTCTACAATAAGGTCCAAGCTTGCAATATTTACTTGCTTGAGCCATCCCACTGACTTCAGTGGGATTACTTGTATAAGACACAATCTGAGTCTTTGGCTGTGGTTCTATAACTTTTTGCATGTGTGCAGAATTTTCTGCTTGTGTGGCATTGCGCTAATGTCTGTACACATATTCAGAGGTCCACCCATATGAAGCAAGTTGCAGGGATTACAACTGTAATCAGATGTGAAAATGCAGGTTTTTCCCCAGCCCAAGCCAATGTAATTGCCACTCCTTCTGTGACATGCATTATGCAAGCCAAAGACTGAACACAAGGAGATTTAAAAAAAAAAAAAAGCGCCTTACAAAAAGGCCTTTAAATCTCTTACTCCATCACTTGGTTACAAGCAGAACCTATTTTCAGTATTCTTGTACAATTTTATCAAGCCATGCAAAACTACTGCTCAAAACCAGCTCAGAAAGTAAGAGCCCTACGATCACTCCAGGACTTAGATGCTTCATTAAAAGCACTGAATTTTGAAGTACTTACATGTTGTTAAAAACAGCTTGAAATATCCAAAAGAAAACAGAAAAGAATGTTTGACCTAATTCTCTGTCAAATTCCATATATTTCAAATGAAGGTCCTAAGAACCCTGTCTCTAGGAAAATGGATTTAAAAAAATATTAAAACCTCATAATTTTGTTCAGCTCATCAAGCTGAGTACACAAACAAACTTTTCAAAACAGGCAGTTGTAGCTCATTTTGCTCAATCTTGTCAACTTCAACTTTAAAACACTAGTTCAGCCCAGGAACAGCTTATTTTATGGCTAACATTCGAACTCAAAGAACTGCTATACACTGGCAAGAAGTTCGGTTTTTCTTAAGGGTCATTTAGAAAAGAATCCCTGCAAAGCAGTAATTATCACGAACTCTATTAAGTCTTACCGTGTATGTTATGGTTTCCTCAGTTTCCTGCGAATGCACTGTAATAAGAATGAGAGCAGCCAAGAACACAGCTGTCAACATCGTGAACCTCGAAAGAAAGAAAAACAAATAAAGCGGGGAGTATTTTCAGGGGTGTCGCCCCCTCCGGGACCGGCTGCTGCCCCGGCCCCTACCTGCTGGAGCGGCCGGGACCTTTCTCCTGCACGGAGCGGGTGGGGTTTGGCGGTGCCTCCAGCCCGTGGTGGTTTATCCAGCTGAAGAGGGAGGGAGGGAGGGGGGGTGGAAATAATAATCATCAGTAAATGGCGATTAAAATCACGCAGCGCTTAACGCTACACCGGGCTGGAAGCGGCGCGCTGCGGGCGAAGAGCGGCGGTGCGACCGCCCTGCCATCGCACGGTTTTAGGGTGGCAAAGCCATTTTTTTCGGTAAAAAGCTCACCCTCCGCAAGGAGGGCGGCCGGGGTTTTGGCGGGGGCGGGGGTGAGGAGGGGTGGTAGACCCGGCGCGGCGGGACCCGCTTCCCCGCGGGGAGACGGGGCAGCCAGGCACCTGCCCTGCCCCGACGCCCGCCCCGCGCTGCCCGCTCCTACCTGCGGCGGGGCCGGTGCGGGCGGCGGCTGCTCCTGGCGGCGCGTTACCTCGGCCCCGTCCGTCCGCTGACTCCGCTGCGGTGCCGGCGCCCGTTCGCTCTCCTTCCCCCCCCTCCCCGCGGGCCTTCAGCTAAATAGAAACGGTCCCGGCTCCTACCGGAGCCCCCGGACGCCCCCTACCGACCCCGCGGCCGCCGCAGCCCTTCGGCGGGGCGGGGCGGGACGCGGCCCTTCGCCGCCCCCGGTGCCCGGGCGCCCCCGAGGCGGGGCAGGTGAGGGGGACCCGCCACCATGTAGGGTCTGGGAGGGCAGGTGGCGGCGCAACCCCGCGGCGTCCCTGGGAGAGCAGCCACCGAAGCCACCGGAGGCGTCTGGCGGGGAAGGGAGATGGGTGTCGCCCGCCGTCCCTGTGAGGGGAGGGCCGCCGGCCCCGCACAGCCGGGGCATCCCCCGGCACTCCGGTGGCTCCCTGGAGGAGCAGGGGGTTGTCGTTTTGGGGACTGGCGTGGGTCTCGCACCTCAGGCCTCGAATCTTGGCAACGAAGGGAGGAGCCCGGTGGGGCAGAGGTGGGAAGGAGGGAAACGCTGCGGCGGGCGCTAATGGACAGGGTATGGGTTCTATCGGGGCTGTGGCCGTGCTGCTGTAGGCAGTGCAGCGTGTGGGGTGGTTTGCCCCGTTGTATGAGGTCGGGCTTGTGATCCCGGGAGCGCTGAGGTGTGGTGGTGGGCTGTCTCCCCTGACAAACGAGCTTCGCCATCTCCCTGCCTCAGTGTTGGATGAACTAGCTCCCACGGGATGCTGTTGTGCTCCCTGGAGCACCTTTTTGAAAGCCTGCATATAAATACATATATATATATATATATATTTTAAATTTAAGCTGAGTTGCCACTTCACAAGCAACGGTATGGAGTGTTTATCTGGCTAGGGAAGATGCTTGAAGTTTAAAACTGAAGTATTTCCGTGCCTATTCGTAATTCAATAAATAAAAACCATGAGGATCCTTTCATAGGGGAATGCCTTTTTCCTGTAAACACCATGGAAGTTCTTTAATCATTACTCTTAAGAGCTGCTTCTGTATGTGAAATACCATTATTTCCCTATCCAGTGGGGGAGTTACTGGACTGAAAGGAGGATGAGGAGGTGTTAGAGAGATTTACAAGCTCTTGTAGGTTTCATGTGTATGGTGAGGAGCAGTGTGCCAGGGAACTCTTTCTACAGAGGGATAAGCTGGGTCTTTGTTTAGGGTCCTGATTTTGCTTCTGGGGTCACTGTGCCATAGTAGTGCAGCTCTACTCCATTCCTCTCCTTCTGCTGAACACAAAGTTCTTAATTTTTTGAAAGTTTTTATCTCCTTAGTAGTGACCATGAAGAGCCTGGAGAACTTGAGATCTCTTGAAAAGTGTTATAGTAGGTCGCAGATCTCTATATTATCCCTTTACTTCTTAACATTAAATTAGATTTATTCTTGAGTAAAACTTCAGTTCTTTTTTGGATGGCCAGGCATTGCACATTTATTTTGCCTCTGAACCAAATTACTTATTTTCTTAACTGTTGCAGGAAGACCCACATTGGTTTTTTCAGAATGCTTCTAGCTGTAACATTATGTTACCTATCTTTTTTTTTTTAAGGTAATTATGGGAGAAGACAGGATTTTTCCTCTCTCACTGCAGTTTCTGCGCTTACAGGTAGGCGGGACTCCTGAAAATGTAAGACTTACAGTCCACACACCTCAGTGGTAGTTAATATACAGAAGCAACAACATGATAGAATAGAGAAAATTTCAATTGAATACATTTTTAGGACATTTTGCATGTACTTTCATATGCCAGCTTATTTAGCAAGCTATCATTTGATACCTACTTTCCCACTCCAAAAAAGATTCCCTTAAAGTCCATATGTCATTTTTTAGAAATACAGCTTCAAAGTGTTAGATTGGCTGAGTTACTGACTCCTATTAGTGTAAGCTGGATTCATGTTTGTCCCATGCCCCCTAATGTATTTTGAAATTTTACACTTTCATGCTTGCAGAAACCAGTACAGAAATTTGTAATAATATAATGAATACAAAATAGTAGCATCAATTACTTACATCTACTAGAAACAACCCTTAGTGAGTTTTGAATGCTTTGTCATATCTGCCGTACAAAGAGAAGTGAATTTAACTTGTTGTATTCTGGATCCAACAAGTCAATATTTAAAAAAAGTTTTGTCTTAATCTACCACCTAGGGGAAACATTTCCTGTATCACAGAACTGCAATTAGTTGATTTCACTCTAGAAAAAATGAAGCAGAGAACAGCAGAAGCATCTTTTTGGAGGATGTATGAATGCCATCCAAGCACATATCCTATACTTGGCTTCAGACAGCGTTATACATTTGCTGAAATACCATATTCTGCGAAGGATAGTTCTTGGTCCTTTAAGTGGAGGTAGTAGACTGAGGTCATGATTCTGTAGCTCAGATATTTCCTACTGAGGCAACTGGAAATTTGCCTGGTGTAGGAAAGCAGGATTTAGACCCTTGGAAATGTTGAGGAGTGTGTGAGGTATGTGACTGAGCTGCTCAGCAGTAGAACAACTTATTTACATGTCTGAAGTGTCTCAAGATGTCATGTAAGAAGTGGTCAAACCGTCCATTCTTTCTTGCTGACCATACAACATGGCATTGCTGAGGCCAGCCCCTTACAACAGTCGCTGTCAGTGCTTCCCATTGAAGCAGCCCCATGAGGCTGGTCCCTAATTACATACTTTTGGCTCCTTCTGAAACTGGTGCACTCTATTCCCTGCTGCTTTAGTGAACTCTGTCACATCTCAGTTTTTGCTTTCTATAAAAAAACAGTTTCAAACATTCTTTAACTCAAATGTGTTTATGACTTAAATGTTCATATTTTTTCTTCCTGGCAGGACTTACTGCCACCCCCATCGTCCTCAAAAACCCAAGGATAGGTAGGCTGAAGGAAAACTGTGTGTGGTCAAAATGTCACCGCACTCCAGCTAATTTTGGCTGCTAGAATTGTCCCTGGGGGCAATAGACAGCTGGACATAATTTAGAGCAGGCTGAGATTGATACTAGAGGCTAGCCCGAAAATGAGGAAAACAAAATTGCAGTTTAATCTCTTCTACTCCCAGATCTGACCCCCTTTTCCTGTTTCAAACAAAGCTCGCTAGAACAGAAAATCAAGCACACAGCGAATTTAAGCAACTTGTATTTGTCAGCTCAGGGGACTATCAGTGTCAATTTAAGATGATTTCTTTTCCTGAGCATGTCATATCAAGTAACACTGGAGTTGTCTAAACTAAAAGCTGGAATGGTGGAGATGTTATGTTCATATTGGACTCGCAGGAATTTTAGAACATAAATTATTTTGATAACATGGCAGGCTGCCTTTCTGCCACACTGCCTGCAAATGTCAAAATTTTTTCCACTTTTCAACTTGGAAATGACATAGTGTTGGTGCAGGATAAGTTGTGAAGAATTATATGTCTGACTTTATTGCTGATTAAATATGACAAATGTTGAACTTTTATTGGAGGTAAGATTTTACAAGTTTATTTATCTTCAGGGGAGGTATCATGAGCATATTGCGTGTGGCAGGAGATGTTACTTTACTGTAAACTTAATTTGAGAGAAGAACTGTGTTAGCAAATTACTCTTCACAGAAAGCTAACAGTCAGAGGTAAAAATGTGTCATTAGTTTCTGATCATAGCTGTTGAAATTACAAAAAGTCAGTAAGGATCAAAGTGTCAGTAGCAAAGGACAGAGACATTTTCTCCTTCTTAAGCCTCCAATTAAAATTAAACATATATTTATTGTTATTACTTGTTTACTGCTTTGTATTATGGTGGGGTACATAGGTGACAGACAATAAAAAGACATAATTAGAGAAAGCTCCTGCCCCATAATTCTTGCAATTTGGCACGGAAAAAAGCATGACAGGTGGATAAGAAAATTTAGTAGTCTAGAATTTTGGCCTTTATTTTTCTAAAATTATCTCCCATATGAGGGATTTTGCATGAGTTTGGTTGTGCTGAAGTCTTTGGCTAACTTTGACTAACCTGTGATTTAATTTTTAAGGAGGACATCAAAGTTTTATGTTGTTGCCATCTTTTATTTTAACGTTTGCTAGAGATCAAGCATGTGATGTGCATGCAATTTATCAAGCATGAATTTGCTTTTCTTCTGCAATTTCTAGGGATGTGATCTTATGTTTTGTATGGTTTTGTAAACTCTGGCTTCAATTTGAATCCCCAGAGAATGCGGTAATTGTATTTTCACCAGAATCCTTTGAAAGTAAGAGAAAATGTGAGTGAGAGCGAGCGAGTGAATGAGAAAGGCGTCTCCCCAGAGGCTGGCTGTCTTTTTCATTGGTGCAGTTGTACAGCCATAATAAATCAGAAAATTGAAGGGTTTCAGGACTGTGAGTAGTTTTCCGATACAGCTGAAAACGCATGAAATGGGGACGTGAGGATGAGTACATTTTACTTTCCATGTGTGGTTCACCACCTCTTGTGTCTTACATACTTAGTATTTTTCATGACTGTAAATGACTCCTGTTGATACTTAGGGGTGATGATAATTTCAGGCTTCCCTTTGAAAAATGAGACAATATGGTTTATACGTGCTTTCTCAGTGTTTTCAGGGGCTCAACTTTGAGGCTCAATTTAATAAAAGTTCACTCACTTCCAGGGTGAAGTGAGTGATTGTTTTTATGGATTAACCATTCAAGTAAAGACTATTTAATAAGGCAAGAATTTAAGGTATGACAAATTTGAGCCTTAGCTTAAATTGCACCACTATTGTTGTGAAGATTTTATTCTGCTAAGAAATTGTATCTGGAATTTGATCAGTCTTGCTATCTTTTGCTTGTATTGGTATTTCTAACTCATTCAATCGTTTTATTCAGTCTAGCAGCTCTTTTCCATTACTCTCTCTACCAGTGATTTTCCTTCTCTTTTTCTTTTTCTTGTGCCCAATTAGAGAAACAGCAGACTGGGAAATGTGCACCAGTGCAGACACTGGAGTTGTCATTCCTTCTTTCTTCCTGCACACAGGAGTTTAAGTCTGATGCTGTACTAGGTTTCAGCCAGTTTGGTTAAAATAAGAACTGTCTAGAGCCTTTTCACAGAACTATAACCCATCTGAGGAATAGACAACCTTCCTGATGTTCAAAATACTGGCTGGAATGTATTGTTTTCTTCTGATTAAACTATGACAGTGCAGTTTCTTGTTCTGGCTAAGAGGCAAAATAGAAATGCCAGAATTCAGATCAGTATTACCCAGAATATGTTGGAGACAGTTTTCATCTCTAGTTTTGGCTTCTCGTGAAGCTTTGTGCAAATAATTTAATCTACTTCTTGGTAGACTGACTCTCTGTGAAATTAACAAAATATGTGATGCTTGCACAGGGAAGTGGGGTGAATGCATTCACTTATGTATCTAGGATTTCCAAAGGCAGAGATACTCAGATCCCTTTCAAAGTTGGTGAAATTTGGATGCTTGTCTGTGAGGATGACTTCAGGCAGCAGAGACAGGGCCTTCTCTGGGCACCGTGCCACTGACTTAAAGTAGAATCAGGCAGAACTTAATCTACTGCAACATTCATGTTTCAGAGAGAAAAATGAACGTGGATGAGTAAAAACTCTCTGTCCTGTCTTTATCTTCCCTCCATGTAGGAAATCCATTTCCCCTTCCTCTGAGCAGTCTCTTTTTGTCCTATAGTCTTTTTAATTTCTGAGAAAAGTAAACATGAGCTGATTGGAATAGAATATGTATTCTAGCATGGATTTCCAACTGGCAGGTCAACTTCAGCAGGCTATTCAAGTTGTTAATATGCCCTATTTTTATTTTTTTTGCAATTTTCCAGTATTGTATTTAGCTCTTGATTTTTTTAAAATTATTTTGAATAATTCAACCATTTTTGTTCTCAGTTGAGAGGACATAGAGTATTCCTGATTTTCAGAAGGTGCAAAACACCTTTAAGACAAACATCATATTTGAAAACCCTAACTTCTGCTTTCTGCCGAATTTCATGGACCTAGAATGGAGTGTGACAGTGTTGTCATCTTTCAGTACAACAAAAACGGGACATATCAGAAATGTTGCAGTGGAAGAATACCTTTAGAAGAACAGATTTGTGGGGCAGAGCTCTTGCTGTTGGCTGTTCTGTTTTTTAGAATTCATAAATATCAGAATCAGTAGATATGTTAAACAATAATTTGGTTTTATAAGCATCTTCTGAACTCTGAGTTTGCTTTTCTTTCCTTTCCCTTTGAGAAACAGTTATTAATACCAGAAAAGCAGAAGCATTTCTTATTTATATTGTGTGTGGGTGAACTTGGCAAACAACCTGCCCAGTTAACCTGTTAATTATTGTCCAGAGACATAAGGTTTCTGGTGAATATCTACATGTTAATACTAAAGGATGTATGTCAGAGCATTTTAATTCCCTGGGATATTAAACTTAGTTCTAGTTTGTATGGTGTCATACAGAAAGCAGAAGAAAAATAACAGTGGAGATTTCCCTTTTTGTGAGATCTAAGGCCTTCTCACCCCTTTGCAAATACATGTAGTTGAAAGGCATCAAAATTTTAGAAAAGGCTGGAAGATGAGGCAACTGAAAGCTGGCACAGAAAAGTTCGTATCTCTGCATGCTCCCAAAATGCACTCTGTAGGAGTTTAACCATGTCAGGGAAGAACTTTGTTCTGGGAGTGAGGCAGAGGGAACATCACTGTTCTGAGTCATTGAGGTCCTCTTTTAAGTGGCTAATACGAAATATTTCATCTGTGTATTAAACTAGCACATAACCTACAATGTATATACACATTTTAAATTACGTGTAACGTGGGAATTCTTTTTTTTTATTAAACAGTTTAAGTTCTCATTCCCTGGAAGCCTGAAGCCCTGAGAAATTAATTCCTGCTCATTCACAATTTACTGTGCTCTAAGGGCTATTAAAATTTAGAAGACTGCTAACACCAAAAGTGATAAAGGTCCAAAATAAACTGACTGATACAAAGACAACCAAATATCTCTCTCCCCCACCATCCAGAGCAGCCTGGTGTAGTTTGGTTAACTTGCTTATGTCACTCAAGAAACCTCAGAGCTCTGTTTTGCCAACAATGGCCCTCAGTGTGTACGGGTCTGTGGGCCTCTTTGGCACCACAGCTGCAGGTCGTAAATACAGTTTTGGAGATTAAGATATTAAAGTGTCCTTCTTTGGAGCCTGCAGAACAACGCCTGAGGTATTGCCCCCTGCCTCTGAGGCAGCCTGGTAGCTCCCAGGGCTGCCAACTGACTGTATGGAGCACGCTCAGAGAGGTTCCCACATGGAGATTAGTTCTTCTAAGAAATGACATTTCTGCCATTTCCTATGTTAGCCAGGGAGTGTTTGGGATGCTGTGCTTCCTTTTCCAGCAGAAGGCTCCTTAAAATTGGTTAAAGTGGTTTGCTGAACATGAATTCAGGGTACATAAGAGAAAGGATAGGTACCTGCTCTAAGAAAAGCATGGACGCTTTGTGCAGACCAAGTTACAGTTGGAGCACCAGTCTATCCTTGTGTCTTTCCATGCATTTATAAAATAGTAACAAATAGAGAAAGGGGCATGTGGAAAAAATCACTTGCATCAGTGCAAAGGCGGGGAATGTATTTACCTGGATCCTACTCAGAATCTTACTAGTACTTACTTCCAGACTCCTTATTTATTACCTTTTATCCCATCTATGTAGAAAGTTTTTGCTTTGCAGCTCCTTTACTCTTGAAAAAATGTGCCTTTCTCACTGTAATGTTTGTCAGCACTTTAAACAGTGAACTGTGGCTGCAGAATTTTTTACTTCTAGAAGCAATTATTAGAATGTGTCAGAATTTTAGGCCTTGGTAATTTATGGTCGTGCTTATCAATTATTTTTCAAATGTGTATCTTGGAGAGAATAGGCTTTTATCATATAAATTAAACCTCTGCAAGAAAACACTAGAACAGGAAAAGCATAATTGATTGAGCTTGCCTGTGCTTTTCTCAAATCAAATGAGAGCTCTTGGTTCAACATTTTGTCAGCAAATTGTGGCTGAGTTATTAATTGTCTGTCTCAGTTATTAAGTACCTGGAATGTCTAAATCTTTCAGGAAGGCCTGAACATATACAAACCTCTGAATGTTTCTGGAGCTTCTGACTGGTACCTCTAAGTAAGCTGTGGACACTAAGAAACATATCATTTTGAAGATGAATTAATTAAGCCTGTTGAGGTAGATTGTTTTGTTGCGTGACTGTAAAATAGCTTTTTTTGGCACTTGCTGCTTTAGGATCAAGGGTCAGATTCTTTCTCTCCCTTGCACTGCAGATGCATTGAAACTCATGTGGTCTGGCTGCCATGGGTTAGGAGTCTTTGACGGCTTTGTGAGTAATTGTGCATGATGGCTTTTGGGGACAAGTCCTGTAGTTGCTGTTAGCTGGTAAATTCCTCACTGCTTTAAAAGGGAGGGCAGAAAAACAATGGAGGTGATTTGGGCGTTAAGACTGTGGTACTGCAGTTATTAAGGAGGACCTTTTCTTATTTTCCCCATGCTTTTCTTCAGTCCCCTTTGTTGTGCTCATTTGAGAGAAGATTAGCCAAAAGCAAAAAGACTAAAAAACGTGACTACTAGACCACAATGTCACTCAGCCGAGTCATTGCTTAAGACTGTTTTCAGGAAGCTGTAATAGTTGCTGAATTTAGGATTAACTCTCACCCTGTGTAGAAATAGAATGTAACTGCTGTGTGTGAGTGTGCACGTGTATTAACTTCCATGTATATCACAAGATCAGTGAAGACTCGTGGAGGGGCAGCGGTGTGTGTGTTTCAGAGTAACAGGCGATGTACTGACAGTCATTGTCCAAATACTCGAGACTGCTCTGCCACTGGGTCCTGATCTCATCCACAGGGACGTGCCTTCTTATAAAGGAGAGAGGTCTTTGTGCTTAATACAGTCTGCTCACTTAGAAAGTCTGCAAACATAACATTTAATTCTGTCTGTTTCAGTGGTGGGTTTGTGATGACACCGCCTAAATTTTATGAGTAGAACTACATGAAAATGGGAAGTTTTCTTAAAAAAAAAAAAAAAAAAAAAATCCTGTGAATGAGTGAAAATTTTCTAATGACAGTTCTAAGGAGAAGACTGTGAAACAGTCTTACCAGTTAGCTCCCTGCCTTCCACCAAAGATTTTCTATGCTTTAATTAGCAGGAAATTTTATAAGAGGATATATAATTTTGTTCCTCTAAGGGTAGAGGGCTGAGTGGTTTTACAGCATTCCTTTAGAGCTAATAATGATTCAAAGTAGCAGTCACATAACATTCATTTTAGAACAAATGTATAAAAAATACTTCTATGTAGGAAATTGCAGCTTATGGCTGTGGCACAAGGCATTACTTCGGATGGAATTACTCCAGGTTCTTGCCATGCTTCGTCCAATTAACTTCAGTTTTCATCTCCAACATGGCTGTCATTGTTTAGTACAAGCCATTTTTAATGCAGGAAATGCTATCTGTGATGGAGGCCTGAAGCGTAGCAAGTTGAGATGTTAAAAAGTTGGCCACTGTGGGCTATGTTTAAATTGCTAAAACACACTTTGTTGTGTAAGTCACATTTAGCATAGTTAGGTGAAGTGGTCAGGATAATACTTTCTCTACAGCATAATGAATATTTATTTGGGGTGGATCAATGGTTTCTCAGTTTTAGGAGATTTTTTTTAAAGTATGTGTCTTAGGAAGGTAAATAAGAGCTATTACAATACTTCATTTGGAGTCAAAAGAGCTTCTTTCACTGTACTGCTGCCTTTTCAGAATGACTGCCCAGTGTCAGGCAAAGAATATCATGGAGGCATGGAAGAAAGTGGGATGGATTTATCTGCAGTAATCTTTATTAGAGAAAGGCTCTTGACTTTTCCTCCTCCATTTTCCAGGAGGAAATGAAGATCAAATGTACATTTCCTTCAAAAAAAACTATGTTTGTTTTTTGTCCACCTTGAGATTGGAATGAAATCTTTATTCCCAGTTGACAATGTGTGACGCAGCACATCTTTTGTGACAGGCTGTGTAAGGGATTAATCATCTTGTGAATTTATTAACAGCAGTAATAAATTATTTTACAACTATTAGGGATCCTCACTAATTTTACTGACTTTAAATTAAAAGTATGTGAACAGTGTAAGTGAATTATGAGATAATACTAAACAGAGATGTTTGCTCACAATTTAACTTCTAGTTCTCAAGCTATCAGTTGTTTACCGGTCTGGACCAATGAAGTGCTAAAAGTTAAATACTGTGAAATGTTAAACTTTGATGAAAGATATGAGGAAAGAAACTGTTTCTTTTGCCAACACTGTGGTCAACAGCAGTGCCCTGACCTGATTACTTAAGCTGATGTTTTTCCTAAATCTGTCATGAATCAGTAATTATCAAGTTTTGCAATACTCAATGATTCTCTTGTGAATAGCAAAAAGATTTGTTATTGTAGGTTGGTATTTTCTAAAAAGAAGTGTTCAACTCTTGCATCTGCAAACTGTGTACAGTATGTTTTGCTTTTTTGTCTGGAGAACTGTGGTATGCCACAACAAATCTCCTGAAGAGTTTCACAAAATGTGAAGAAAATTCAATCTGGCCTAATCTGGAAGGGACCCCTCTGGGGTCTTTTGAAATAAACTTTTGTGTCAGTGTGTTTTTCCATTCACGGTTGGAAGATATCCAGTGTTTGGTTGTAGGGCTTGACTTGTAGGGCTTCTAATAGAAATAGAAACTTGTACAACATGTTATTATTAGTGGGGTGTTCTTGTAGTAATTTAATAGGGTAGTCCCAGAAAAATTTCCCTTTTCCATTGCACCAAGTGTCATGCAGCAGTTTGAGGTGTGTTGTTGATGGGTTCAGAAGAGGGACTAGGTCCATGAATGAGGCTGGAAATTCAGTCCATGCTTCCTTTGATTATGATGGCCTAATACTGACAGCTTGGCTTCAAAGCCCCACTAATCCTTGCAGATCTGAGAAACAAGGGACCAAAATTAGGGGAACTTCTCAGTTAAAGGGAAGGAGAGATGTGGTAACATGTTTCATTGTCTGTTTAGTCATTTACAAAGAAAAGAACGGGATAGCAAAACCTCTCTGAGGCTTATTTGCAGGATGCTTTCAGTTTACATCCACACAGATCTGTGGCTAGGGCCTCGTGGAAATCAGACTTTACTTCAACCTACATGTGAAGCTACTGTGGAGCCTGCCAACTCCCAAAGCTTGGTAAGTAATGCAGTAGAGTATGGGGTAAGTGGGACTGTGCTCCCCATGTGGCAGAGCTCTGGTGATCTGATTGACAGCAATCATTTGTTTGCTGGTGAGTGAGCCCTAAAGGGGAGAATGTACAAACAAGCAAATCTAAATGCTGATTTAAAGGCATGGTCTGACATTGGTGGAGATTTATCCTGATGATAGGGTACTTGATAGCAGAAGGGAAAAACAAGGAAAAAATGAGGAAACGTGAACCAGCCAGTTCTTTTCTGGTGAAAATTACTTAACATAGATTTGTGGTTTTATGTAAACGTGCACATTAAAAGAATGCTGACCTTTAGAAACATGGTTTTCAATTACTATTGTTGCTGTTTAAAGCATACGGCCTTACAAACAGCAGAAAATACCATAAGCTTGTGAGATTGGGAAGGCACCATGGAAACAAGCAGCACCCTGGCAAAATAAAGAGATGTTTTCTCAATGGTGCTCTCCATAAAAAAGTCAACTCACCATAGTTCCTTCTGAAACCTGCATACAGGGATACTGCATACCTCTCAAAGATAAATGCATGACAAACCAGTGAATTAAATGGTAACCACTGTGTTTTGCTTTAAAGCAAAGAAGGCTTTCATAAAATTCTTGAGCCGAAGTTCTGTGTTATGGATCCATTGTTTAGGAATGCAATGAAATTAATTCCTCTTTGAGATAATGAAAGAGATCTAGAAATATGGAGCTGCCCTCTAGTGGCAAAATAGGAGTATGAGGGGTGTTTCCGGAGCTCACAGTGGTTGAAAGGCAGAATGTTTACTGGAAGGCAAGCAAAAATGTGCAAATATTTTTGAAGGGATTCTACAGTTAAAGTTCAAATGTCAAACCAGCATTGGAGAAGATGCAACATAGAGCACAGGCATAGTGCCCTCTGGGGAGGTGGTCTTTCACAATTCTCATACCATATGATGTACAGAAGTGCTCCCCAGACTTTATATCCAGAGCTTGTTCCAGAAAGTCTCAATGTAGTAAAGAAGTTTGGATTTGGATATTTGCTTCAGCTCATTTTGGGAAGAGACATCATCTATGAAACTGGGATGTAGCTTCATAGCTGAACTTGCCCTAGTCTGGAACTAGGGCTGAAACTGATGTCTTTGACCAAAGTTATTCTCTGCTAGATGAAAGAACTCTTTCCTGAATGCTACATCAATCCTCTTCAGTTCTAGTTTACATAGTCTTCTACTCTGGTTCATGAAGAAAGGAACATCATGGATGAAATGAGCCAAAATTATGAATCCTCTGAACAGACTTACCTTAAAAAGCAAGATAGTGTCTTTAGAGAGAGTGCCAGCATATTCTAACATGCAATTAAACTAATTTTCCACTTGTTTAAACTGTGGAATAACTACCCCCTTAAGTCAATTTACTTCTTTAAAATTGCATGAAAGAGAAAAGAATCAGAGTAAGTTACAGAAGTGATGTAGCAAGCTGTTACATACAAACATTATATCCTTTGGGAGGCTTCATCTGTTGCCTTGTCAAAGCAATTAGAGTTATTTGGAAAAGCATGTGGGTTTCTGTAATTACTACAAAGGTGTTTCTCCATGAGATGTTAGGAGGAGCAAGACTGGATAGTAAGGGGTAAACTTTTCTGTCCTGGTATGGTATTTTCTGAAGTTGCTGCTGTATCTTCATCTTCTTCATCTTCTGTTTCTGTTTCAGTTTGGTTAAACAGAAAGTTAGGTAAGATGAATTCAGGAAAAAAGTTTGAACCTGGCAAGAATAGGAATCCTAAATACAATGATTTGTCTTAAGGTGCAGGTTCTGGGAATAACAGACTGTTTCAGCTTTACAAAGAATACAGCACAAGGGAATTTGGGAGCGGCTGCATTACTCCAGTGTATTTTTTGAGATGGCAATGGATACATGTGTGTGGGAAGAGTGAGACATAGAGAAGAGTATGAAAGGCTCTTGTTAAGAAGTTTCTATATGTGTATTAATATCAGTGTGAATTAAACAAGAGGTGAAATAATATTGATGGCAAACAGTTTTAATCAATGTTTACTGCCTGTGCAGAGTCTTCAAAAGATTAAAATGTGAGGGAAGACTTCTGACCAGGGAAGTGAATGCAACAAACAGAGTCTAAGGAGTGTTGTTGAATCAGGTTTTCCTTTATCCATGTTTATCAGGTTCATCTTTCTCCTATTCATGTTTCCTGTAGGCTCTTTTGTTTTCCCCTTAATGAATGCAATGTTTCTCAGAAGGCAAAAGTCAATTTCTCTGGGTGCAGAAATCGTGGAAGTATGGACAGACCTATGAACACGCGTAGACACAAGCACGGAGAACACAGGCAGCTGTGTAAGGGCCTTTTTGGTGGCATCAGCTGTATTTGTCTCCATGGGTTCTGTAGAGGCTCTCCATGCTAAGCTATGCAAAGCAGGTTGGAGGAAGCTGGAAGGATAGATAGCTCAATGGAGCTACCCCTTCCCACATGATGTGAACTAGAATTACTGAAGATAATAGTGCTCCAGGTTATCTCTGGGATTAGGACCTAGAAGGTGTCCCTTTTAATGTGGGTCTAATGTAGCTGCATAATGTAGCTGCTGGGAAGTCAGAGGGTGGTTCTGGGGCCACAGAGCCAAAGACCTCTACAGAAAATCTTGGCCTGCTTTAAATTGCTACAAATAAGGCAAAATCTTCTCTTCCTTGCTGGGCTGATGTTGACTAATCTCTGCAACTGTTCCCCACCAAGGACTACTCTCTTGCTTTTAATGTAAGAATGGACATCTTGGCGCAATTCAATTGAGCCAATACTTGGTCAGAGTATTCTTTGGCCTGTCCTGAATCTGATTGAATGAAGAGGCTGGTTGTAGTATCTAACACTGTTTTTGATATGGGGATATGCAGGTGCTCCACAGAAACTGCTTAGTGATTTCACAGACACTTGGAGACAGACATGGGGTGAAAAATTCCAGGGTTAACTAAGTCCAGTTAGACTCTGTGGTAATGGTCAGAGAGTAGAATATCTGTTAATTCATATGCACTGTACTAATATATATCTTATAACAACAGCCTGAGTCTTTAAAACTTATCAGACATCTGTGCTTAGAAGGTTAGGCCCAAGTGCGTAACAGCTGAAGCCAGTACATATGCTTTGTTTGAAGCAACAGTGAAGTAATAATTTGATAATATTTTGTTACATCTTTCCCTTCATGTGGGATGTTTTGTTCCCCATCTCGCAGTGCAACATATCCAGGAGCAGGCAGCGTTTTCCTTGCTTTCCCCATCCCATACCCACTTGCCTCTCCAGGGATCAGTCTTCCCTTCCTGTTATTGTGGCTCAATGCTTCTAATTGATGATAGTTAAGAAGATATTTTGGGATATCTCAAACAAAAGGAAAACAGTCACCAGAGGAGCAAACAACTCCCTTTATGCTTATGAACATCCTCACCTTTCATCAAGCCTTCCAGACCTGCACTGAGGCTGGGACCTGAAGTAGTTGCTGGCTCCTCTGATACCTGTTTTATTTTGTATGAGATACTTGACACAGATTATATCTTCACCAGACTACCTGTGGAGGTTAATTTGCATGAGAACAACATTTACAGTATCCTTCAGGCGTATGGGAGAAGCTGCAGCCATTGAATCTCTAGGGAAGTTTGTATTGTCCTGTAGATACACAGCCAAGAATATAATTTAGATTCCCAGCAAAGACACATTCTTGTTGAGGCATTCAGTGGGGAGCATAACCTCTGCAGTGGACCTCACTGTTAGTTCCAGCAGTGAAAAAACTGTAAGCGTCATGAGCAGCGATTTGTTTTGTGAAAAGGCTTGGCAAACTTCCACAAACACTAGGTATCTGTCTAACTGAATTTGCAAGTTCCTCCAGCTGCCCTGGGGAGCTTGTAAGTTCCTTAAACCTCATTCCTGCCCGCATGGAAGTTACAAGATGTGACTGCTTTGCCAGCAGGGCTGGTAAATTCCAAGAACCCCAGATACTGGATTCACAGAAATTACAACCCTGCTGGCCACACTGGTCAAACTAGAAATGTTTTGGAGTTCCACAAGCCTTAGCTGTTTCTACGTGTAATATACAAGTTCCAATTGTGCATCTACGTAAAGGACTTTGGCACAAACAGCCAGAGTTTTTGGTGGTTACAATCTCAGCCAGCACAGTGCATAAGCAGGACTTGGAGAAGTTGCAGTGCTGGTGGTTTCTCAGCAGAGTTTGTAAACATGGTGATCTCTGGGCAGAATGTTTGTGAGACTGTCCCTGTTGACTTAGCAGAGGAGATGCTACTGTCATGATCTTCAGAGACTGGGATTTATTTAGACTTCAGAGATGGGATTTATCGTGTCATTAAATTACCTTGTACTTTTATTGGAACCCAAAATTAATGATTTGTGGAAATAATAAATCCTGCATCTCAACTGGCAACTTTAGAAACCTCTTTATAATGTCTTGATGTGAAGGAAGATTGGAAATATAAAAGTCAAGTTATCAATGAATAAGAATGCAAATTCTGTGAGTTTTCTACAGAAAGATTTAAATGACAAAAATTTGTAGCTTTCGTCAGAAAGTTTCCTCTGGTGAGACAACAGACATTCAGATCACAAAAAGGGAGATTTTTAGTTTTATAAAGTTAGGGTAAATTGGGTAAAAACATGTCTTATCATAATGTTTTGTCTCACAGAATTTAGAAGATCACTATGAACTGCAGTACTGCATTTAGAGAAGTAACACTCCAGTTTTCTTAACATATCTGACATTAGAAGAATCTCTAGGAAAAGAAAAATAATGATGCTAAGCTTTTCTTATGGACAGCATCCATTGTAATACAATGACAGTTTGGATCAAAGGATCCTACATAATTTTGACATCTGTTCCCGTCATATTCTGTAGACACCATTAAGAGGTAAAACCCATTTTTACGCACTTGCAAAAAATGTTGTTAAGTTGAATCTGGCTATTTTATGACATTGGGAGTCTGGACTTCACAACTTTAATGGTCTTTCAAAATTAATTTTTTTTTTTGGTGTAGTTATATACATAAGTGTTTATATATTATATAAATTTATGTGAACCATCAGAATGTGTTACATATATAGAAATAATTTGGCTGCCAGAATAGATTGGAAAATGGCAGAAGAAAAAGTGTATAGAAGTTTAAGAAAAATTGATCAAAATGAGATATTATTTATATCTGAAAAAAAACCCCTTCCAGAGGCCACAGCTTTTGAGCCAGTAACCATCCCTTTTGTGACATGGAATAACATTCTTGAACCTGCTACTTAAAACACAAAAATGCTGTGATGGTGTGTTTCTCTCCATCTGTCAGCACCTGCTGTGCCCAAGAAAAATCTGCGTCCTATGTTATAAAAAATTATTTCCTTTATCTTACTAAATATTGTAGAGAAGATAAATCCTGTAGTCCTCTTTGCTGACATTCTTACTGTGCAAATAATGCTTTCTGAATCTGTGTGCCTGAGAAAACACAGTTGCAGAACTGGACTATAAATGTATAGCTTTGTATTTATTGTTGACTACGTGAAGCACATGCCACAATGTGTTTACACTTTGCATTGCCAACTGTGCAAAGGGGCTATTTGAGTTATGTACTTCCACATACATGCATT
Source organism: Gallinago jamesoni (assembly GCA_025769975.1). Classification (NCBI taxonomy): domain Eukaryota; kingdom Metazoa; phylum Chordata; class Aves; order Charadriiformes; family Scolopacidae; genus Gallinago; species Gallinago jamesoni. The sequence goes on along the minus strand of JAOQGH010000023.1, from coordinate 4,535,585 downwards.
TTTCTATGTACATTGTTATCTAAAACTGTGTCTATATCATCAGGCAAACAACAGGAAAGGCAGAAGAAGAGATTGCTAATTAGGTCTGTATTTCCAGTGTCTTCCTTTGTGTTCTTTCTGCAAATACGAGTAGTATAGCTTTGAGGGTATGACAGTATTGTGGGGAGGTCAAAGAAAATGATCAATCATACAAAATATTCTGGATATGCTTCTCTCATAAAGATCCGTCTTCTGTTAGCTGACACACAGGTTATTAATCTTTCCCCTTTCTCTAAAAAAGGGAATGTGGCAATATATCTTTATGTCAGAGCAGTTTTTCTGTGTCCATAGTCTCTCTCATCCTAGCTCTGTGCATTAGATTAGTTGAGCTGTGTGCCAGTGTAATCTCTGTGACCATCTTCTCTTCTGATGTAAGTCGTTCCTAAAAATGTGGTGGGCAGTCATCTTCTGGGTGGCTGGTCTGTACATGTTTTTTCCATTATATTAGTAGTAAAGTTAACTGACAGTTGTGAATCTTCTTGTGCCTCCCCCTTTGATTGGCAGCTCTTCCTCTCCTTCATAATTAGTGATTTAATAGAATTTGCTGGAAGGAGTGAGAAGGCAGATCTCCAGTGATTTGAAAATTGGACCTGATGTGCATAATGCTAAAGTTAATTTTGTCAAAGCTATTGATGAATAAAACTTACCTCATGTTTTCCCTTTTTCTTTTGATTAAAGGGAACTCCTATTTTACAAACTTATTACTCTTCTTGTATATATCTCAAGTATAATGGTTGCAACTGTTAAGAGATTAATTAAACTTCAAAGCTATGTTATTAAAGACCCATCAAGAACACCCAAAAGCAGAAGAATTTGCAGTTAAGACTATACAAATCCATCCTTAACTAGTCCACAGTGAGTAGGGATTATGTAGCACAGTAATAGCATTTGCTGTACAGAGGATCTCTGCAAAATTTAGACATTCATGGAGTACAGTACACAGCTGAATGTTCCAGGATTATGATTCTGGGATTTTCTTTATTTCTTTTAATAGACATGGCTTTCGCTTTAAGGGTGTAGCTGAAAAACTTTTTAGATAAGCAGGACTCGTCAGCCCAGGATTTTGCCTTGACAGTCATCTGTAAAAAATGTTACTGAGATTTCATTCCAAAATAATGAACAAAAGGCTTGATTCTGCTGTTAGATCTGGGTTTATGAATCATCAAAAAGTGCATTAACCTATCTGTGTGGGTGGCTAACTGTAGTGTGTGCCCCAAGCTGTTTCTCCATCAGGACTGTAGAGTCATCCAAAAGGGTGGACAGCTTTGTGCGCCCTCCCTGTCTGTGCTGAGATATGGTCTGAGTGGGAGGTGGATTGACCAAAACTGGGGAGACCTCCATGTCAGTTACTCATACCCTAATGTCTGAAATGGGCATCTCTGGAGCACGTTTCTTGGGTGTAACTTATTTCATGAGCCTGATAGAATAAATATAGCATCTAAACATGTCCGAGTATGCAGTCAGAAGAAAAGGGGCCTGTCATTTAAAACGTCTTTCTACTTGCTGAGATACTTGGGCAGAAAGTATTCAGAAAGCAGAAAGCTCCACCTGGGGATGGATGAAGACCTGATGGAGAGCTTATGGGTCAGGATTAAAGGGACCACAGGGGCAAGTGATATTACAGTAGGGGTCTGCTACAGACCACCAGAGCAGGGTGACAGGGAGGATGAGGCCCTCTATAGACAGATAGGAGTAGCATCACACTCGCACACCCTGGTCCTCATGGGGGACTTCAACCACCACAATATCTGTTGGAAAGACAACACAGCAGAGCACAAGAAATCCAGGAAGTTCTTGGAATGTGTTGATGACAACTTTCTTCTTCAAATGATCGAGGAGCCAACAAGGAAAGGTGCCATGCTGGGCCTTGTCCTTACTAATAAGGGGGGGATGGTGGGGAATGTCAAGTTCAAGGGTAACCTTGGCTGCAGTGATCATGAAATGGTGGAGTTCAAGATTCATAAGGCAGTGAGGAGGGTGTGCAGCAAGCTCACTACCCTGGACATTGGAAGAGCGGACTTTGGTCTCCTTGATAGATCTGATTGGGAGGATAGCGTGGGAAAAAGAACTGGAGGGGAGAGGGGCCCAAGAGGGATGGTTGGTATTCAGGGATCGCCGCCTCCAAGCTCAGGAGAGGTGCATCCCAAAAAAGAAGAAGTCAGTTAAAATAGCCAGCAGGCCTATGTGGATAAATAAGGAACTGCTGGACAAACTCAGGACCAAAAAGGATGCCTATAAAAGGTGAAAGCAGTGATGGGTCGAATGGGCAGAATACAGAGAAATGGTCCAAGTGGTCAGGAGTGAGATCAGGCAAGCAAAAGCCCAGGCAGAACTAAATCTAGCCAAGAACATCAAAGACAATAAGAAAAAGTTCTACAGATATGTTAGGGACAAAGGCAAGACTAGGGAAGTTGTGGGTCCTTTCCAGAAGGAAACGGGAGACCTGGCCACCCAGGATATGGATAAGGCTGAGCTACTGAACAAGTTATTTGCCTCAGTCTTCACCAGCAAGGGCTCAAACCACACTGCCCAAGTCATGGAAGGCAAGAACAGGGGCTCTGAGAGTGAAGAACCACCCACAGTATGAGAAGATCAGATTCAAGACCTCTTAAGGAACCTGAAGGTGCATAAGTCCATGGGACCTGATGAAATCCATCCACGGGTCCTAAGGGAGCTGGCAGACGAAGTTGCTAAGCCCTTTTCCATCATATTTGAGAAATCGTGGCAATCTGGCAAAGTTCCCACAGACTGGAAAAAGGGGAACATAACTCCAATATGCAAAAAAGAAACAAAGAAGACCCGGGGAACTAAAGGCCAGTCAGTCTCACCTCTGTACCTAGCAAGATCATGGAGCAGATTCTCCTGAAATCTTTGCTAAGGCACGTGGAAAATAAGGAGGTGATTGCAGACAGCCAATACGGCTTCACCAAGGGCAAATTGTGCCTGACAAATTTGGTGGCCTTTTATGATACTGCCACACACTTGGTAGACAAGGGCAGAGCAACAGATGTCGTCTACCTGGACTTGTGCAAAGCATTTGACACTGTCCTCCACAACATCCTGGTCACAAAATTGGTAAGTCATGGATTTGATGGATGGACCACTCGGTGGATTAGGAACTGGCTGGATGGCCGCACTCAAAGGGTTGTGGTCAATGGCTCCATGTCCATTGGCGGCCAGTGACGAGTGGTGTTGCTTAGGGGTCCGTACTGGACCAGTGCTGTTCAACATTTTTGTTGGTGACATGGACGGTGAGGTAGAGTGCACCCTCAGCAAATTTGCTGATGACACCAAGCTCAGTGGTGCGGTCGACACGCTGAAGGGAAGGGATGCCATCCAGAGGGACCCGGACAAGCTGGAGAGGCGGGCTTGTGCAAATCGCATGAAGTTTAACCAAGGCCAAGTGCAGGGTCCTGCACCTGGGACGTGGCAATTCCAGGCACAACTACAGGTTGGGTGGAGAATGGCTGGAAAGCAGCCCTGAGGAGAAGGACTTGGGAGTGCTTGTGGAT